>CM031240.1:42591315-43319783 GCA_018340775.1 Taxus wallichiana var. yunnanensis
CACTATGTTATAAAAACACGGCATGGTAGTTAGTACATGAAGTTTGAACTTTCTCATGCCTAAGTAGACTATGTAGCATTAAAACAAAGATGCTTTCCTTAAGGAGTTTCAACATCTACAATTGAGTTTGAGTAGAAGAGCATTAGCACACTCGAAGGACATCAAGAAAGGTAGTACTAAAAGTGTTAGGGAGTATGATGCCCATGTCAAAACCTTGTTGTCTAAAATTTCTTAGGATATTCTTGCAGAGTTAGCATGCACAATGGTTTTGCATGCTGAGTCAGGATTACACCGATTTAGAAGGAGCAGCACTCCTGTCACACAAAACATATCTGACTTTGATCTATCTGCCTCTTGGAAGTAGCTTTGTGTTGCCGAGGAAGTCGAAGTATAGACACTAGAGTTATCTCATTTTTAGAGGCACTGATTGTAGCTATGGCTAAATAGTTGGAGAAACTATTAGTAAATTCAGCCCATGAGACACGCACTGGGATTTGGTGTATTGATTGTGAAGTGAGAAGGGCACTGCTAGGGATAGTTTTATCACCGATCAAAGTGTGTTCATTACTGCTAGAATATGAGATATGTCATTTAAACCATGATGCTAGCCAATGCCCATTGTTACTGGTGAGTGATAAGAAAGAACATATCTTACTATTGTAAAAATTTCAGTCCATAACTCACGATCATCTAAGATTGTAGGATGATTGGTCAGATCCATGATTCTATAGATATTGGTGTATGATAGACAAGATTATCCGATAAATCTAAAGGAAAGGGTGAGCATACTGTGGATCACAATCAAGCATGCTATCATTGGAATGAAGGGCCTTTCAAGGAGGTCATAGTAGAGGTTGAGGATTTCGAGGAGGATACACAAAGGTGAGGCTGTGGTGGTGGAAGGAGTGAGTTTCCTTGCGGAACATGTGTCACATATGGATCTCCGACCACTACAGGCATGGATTTCCTCAGAATATTACTTGTTCTTTCGGTGGGAGGAATCATGCGGCCTATGAGGAGTTCTTGGATCTCTATGAGCATCTTTGTAAGAAGCATAAAGAAGACAACAAAGGCGTAGGGATGGTTAGGATACAACGTCTATGGAAAATCAGTGGATGCCAAATGTAACCTCGGAATTTGAGGTACTTCCCGTAAATATTACTACATGTGTGTTGAAGTTACGTGTGCCAGAGATTCATTACAACAAAATCCTACTATTCCCAAGGATGAAGTTCTATATACAAGATGTCTAGATCCTTCACATCAGAAGCAAGCGTATCAAGAAACCATGAAAGTACTCGGGAATATTCGGGGTGAATTACAATGTTTAATGGAGAAATCTTGAAATATGGAATAAAAGAAAGTAAGAGAGATGGTTTAGATCGGATATTGATGATCTAAAGGAAATATGCAAAAATACTACACTAGGACAATATTATTCCATTATTAGGGAATTGGCTAAAGAGAAATACTCATAAGCGAAGTATTGAGAATGGACAAAAAATCCTGCATGCTAATCTTCCCTCTCATATTTTGGATCATGACAAGGAGATCACTTTGAATGCTATTATGTATGGATGGCTCTTGAGAAATATATATATTGACACAGGTGTGGAAGTCAATGTTATTACTCTAGATGCATAGGTACAAATGGGGAGACCTCCATTATAACCATCCTCGAATGTTTTGTTCATGGATAATTAGACTAAGGACACTACCTTGATTTTTAAGAGATTTATCCATTACTATACGAGGGAGCCAGGTTCATTGGGAATTTGAGGTGTTAGCACTTTTAGAAGTAGAAAGCTTCGCAATTGACTCTACTTGGGCACCCTTTAGTGTTATGAAAATAATGCTAATCTCTTGTTTAACAAGGGATACACATCAGTTTCGAGAACAAGGAAGAAAGGGTTATACTCTCTTTAAAATATGGGAAGTCAGTGCCCTATGTTGAACCTGTTGAGTGAGGAAGATATGAATATAATTTATCTACACGCCATCCTCAGGACCCAAAAGTTACTTGAGCCATCTAAGGAAGGGATTCTCTTGTGGGAAATGCATAGTCGATTAGTGATACTAAAAAAGTATTGCTTGTGATTATTGAGCACATGGTACTTATGAAATGGTTGGGTGTGAGATAAGGAGTGCACTTTCAAGAAAGAAAACTATTCACCCGTGTTAGGTGCATAGGTAACAATTCTATACCCCGAGACACTCAAGAAGGGGATCCTACAATATTCCTACTCACCATAGAAGAGAAGTGGAGAATTCAGGAAGAAATAAGAAATATGTTAGTGTCTAAACTACATGGGACAACAACGTCATCGATGGGTGGTTCATAGGGACAATCTTATCTAATGGAGAGAAATCCAGATGCTTTAACCACTCAGGTTTTTAGAAGCAATGCACCTACTAAAATAAACACATATAATGGTGATCAACCTATTCAGCACCACGTTCAACAATGTGAGATACTACGACAGGTGAGAGAAGGAATATTACCACCTTCACTATGGGTGCATAAGTTCTATTACACATTGCGTAGTTGTGCATGTGCCTAGTATGTATATAGAACTCCATAGACAAACTAGGAATTAGCAGGATTTGATTGCAAGAATAACTCATACATTTGATAAGTTTTCTATAAATCCTCTAGTAGAAGAAGCATTGAGGATTATAAAGTGCATAACTATGGGAGATGGTGCAAAGAAAGAAGAAATTATTTAGGATTTATTCGGTGAGACAGGCTCATAAGTGCATTTTGATGTGATATAGGAGACTGACCTTGTATTACATTTAAGCACACTTTCTTTGTGAAAGAAAAGTAAAATATGGTTTATCTCGTCGGAAATGAGGAAGTGGAAGGTTTGGATATAGATCATTCAGTAGGGACCCGTGAGGTTTTGGATAGTGCAGATAAGACTACGTGTGCTTATCATGAACCAATGAAGACAAAAAAGTAAATATTTTCATGGATGCTGAACCTAAGGAGCCCATAATAGGGGATTATTGGTCTGAATATGAAGTGGAAAAAATCATTGAGTTACTACGAGACTTTCAAGACTTATTCCAAAGAGAATACCATGACTTGCAAGGTGTGCATGAATCATTAGGAGAGATGAAGATCAAGCTTAAGGAAGGTGCATGCCCGATCAAGAAGAGACCCTATAGAATGAATCCTAACCTATGTGTAAAGGTTAAGGAAAAAATCGAGAAGATGTTGAAGTTTGGCATCATCAAGCCTTTAGAAGAATCAGAGTGGGTTAGTCTCATGGTTATCAGTATAAAGAAATATGGATGGATTAGAATCTATGTGGATTATAGAGAGTTGAATGTTGCATGTGTCATTGATCCTTTTCCTACACCCTTCATAGAAGAAATATTAGAGGACATTACATGGTGCAAAATCTATTCTTTTATAGATGGATTCTCTAGGTATCATCAGTTTGAATTACACAGAAGATCAAGAGAAATATTGTGATGCCCTTTGGTTTAAAAAATGCACCTGATGTATTTTTGCACATAGTTGTTCAAGCATTCTAGGATTTTATTCACATTTTCTTACAGGTTTACTTGGATGGCTAGACGATGTATGGACTTGTTAAGGATCATTGTGAAAATTTGTGCTTAAATTTTGAATGATTTTGAAAGCTACACATCTCTTTGAACATGAAAAAGTGTGTTTTTGCTATACCCTTTGGAACGTTTTTAGGGCATATCATCTGCAAGGAAGGTTTTTTAGTGGATCCAGCTAAGGTTTGAGTTTTTATGGGCCTGAAGGAGCCTACCACTTAGAGTGATGTGTGTAGATTTTTGTGTCACAAAGGGTATTATAGGAAGTTTATTAAAGGATATGCTAAAATTGATGCACCATTAGAAGAGTTACTCAAAGGAAAAGGGATGTTTTATTAGGGAGACCGCAGCAGTGCGCATTTGAGGCACTAAAAGAAAGACTTACTACATCACCTATTCTATTATTTCCCTCATAGTAACTAAGCTGTTTCATGTACATGTGGACCCCTCCTCGCACAACCATTGGTGTGGTGTTAGCTCAACTGGAGAAGGTATTATAGATCATCCTATATGTTTTGCTTGTAGAAATTTGACTCTTGCAGAAGAGTACAACTATACAAAAATTGAGCGTGAGGCCTTGTCGATGATATACGCGCTTGCATAAATTAAGACAATATTTATTAGCAACACCCTTTGTGTTTTATAATGATCATATGGAATTGAAATAATTGGTAAACAAGCCAATTTTACGGGGCACATATGTCATTGGGTCTTATTATTACAAGAATTTGACTTCACAATTTGTCATCAAATTAGGTAAAAGTAATTTTGGCCTAGACCATTTATCAAAGATTTAGTCTTGGTGTCCATTTTGATCCTCTATTATTTTTCCCTAATTTTCCTTTCACTCTACTTTCTCCTAAAACGTTTTCTACAATTTTAATGGGTGAAATGAAGCTATTGCCTCTATTTCCATGCCTTAATCCATTTGAAAATCATTTTCCATGCCTCATTTGTGAAGAAGCACCCATGCATGCCTTGTTTGTGCCCTAATTCTTCCAAATTTGTGGGCTATGTCGTGTTCTCCCTTTTGCCCGATTGTGAAAAATAAAAATTGGTCATTTTATACCAATATGCCTTCAAAAATCCCTCCCCATGGTCAAAACTTGCATAAAATCAACTTCCCCTTGTTTTTTGAGCAAAAAAATCCATCGCCCATGAAGAAAAAATTGAATTCGGGCATCTTTGGTAAATTCTACATTTTTGATGGTCGTACGGTTGTCATTTGACCATCAAAATTAAGCTCAAACAATGTCTCCTACATGGCTGCTTTTGGTTGGACATGGATCGATGGATTTCTTTGAAAAACTTAGCCATTTTTGGCTTGGGAAAATTTCAAAATTCCCCTGCAACCCCGCGAGGGGACACGTGTCATGTTCTTATGTGAAGGCAGAGGAGTGGGCCAACGGGAACTTAGGCATTTTTTTCCTTTTGGAAAAGAAAAAAAAGGGGGCGAGGAAGGCCCACGGGTCCATAAAGGAGCCATAGTTTGACACGTGGCAGATGTAGAAAGAAGTGCAGGCCATGGAGGTAAAAGGGGATTTTTTCCTTTTTCACAAAAGAGTTCAGAATGAAAATTTTTAGCGTGTCCCCCATGAACAAATCATAGGTGGACATGTGTCCATGAAGGGTTAGAGGGAAGTGCGGGCCACAGAGGGAAATGGGGAATTTTTCCCCTTTTTGGAAAAAGGAGTTAAGGAAAAATTTAAGCTGTGGGCCCACAAGCAAATCAATGAGTGACACGTGGCGGGTAGAGTGGACAAGGTGGGTCGGCGAGCGGGGGAGAGAATTTTTTCCCTTTTACAAAGAAGGCTTAAAATCAAAATTTGAAGCACTGGCCCACTAGCGAATCATGTTGGCGACACATGGCAGGGGAGAAATCAGAGGTGCGGGCCCACAGAGACAAAGTTGAGAATTTTCCCTTGGCTTAAAGGGAGTAAAAATGAAGATTAAGCCCGTGGGTCCTTGGCAAAAGAGAGATGGACACGTGGTAGAGGACAAAGTGGGTCGTCCGGGCCGACGGAGGCAAGAGGGAATTTTTTCCCTTTTGCAAAAAAGACTCAAAATCAAAATTTGGAGCACTGGCCCATGATGAATCATAAGGAGACATGTGGCAAGGGAGAAATCGGAGGTGCAGGCCCGCGGGGCAAAAAGTGAAAATTTTCTAATTTTCCAAAAAAAGTTCAAAATGTGCGAGAATTGAAGCGTGATCCCAATGGGACCCACCATGTGCCACGTGTCAGCTCCAAAATTCAAAGGTGGAGGGGCGAGGAAAAATTCAAATTTTTCCATTTTTCCAAAAAGGTTGAAAAGTCAAAAAATGAGCCCAAATTTGTTCCCAATCATAGTTTGACACGTGGAGGGCCCAGATTGAAGGAGAAAGAGTAGATCAAGGGAAACTATGCATTTTCATTTTTGGCCACCATTTTTCCTCCAGGAAGCTTGGAATCATGAATTTTGCATCAAATTTCATCAAATTTTGGTGATTCCATGTTGTTTTGGCCTTCTAGGATCATTGGAATTAGTTTCATGACTCAATTTGCAGATTTGAGGTGTTTTTGTAATAAATTTTTACTCAGCCTTGAAGCAAAGCACGTGGAATGTCAAATTGAAAGTTGCAGAGGTAGTTTTAAAAGGTGAAAAGGTGAAATGATGAGAGGAAAGGCATCTACATGCCTTGATGATGAAAAACGTGCCTCCAAGAAGGATAATGATCCAAATATTTGTAATGATTCACCATTTTAGAAACACCTAGCAACTCTCGTTGCAAATTTGTTAAATGTCATTTTCAGTGAATCATGAGAAATGGTTGTAACAGAATTGATCCCTTGGCATATTCTTTTCTTGGGAAAGAAGGCTCCAAGGTGGCAAGAGATATATAATGCATGTTTTGAGACATGCAAGAGGTCAGAAAAATTGAAAATCACGAGCAAATTCTGAGAGAAAGCTCATCTTCTGAGAAACCCACCAAAGAACCAGGATAATTTCTTCTATGTTGGATCTTCATGTATGTGAGTTGGTTACAAGTGTATAGCCATCACACATCTCTGAGATTGTTCATGAAACTCTCCCTTTCGATGAATCTAACAATATTTTGAGTTAATCTGTGTTTTTTTGGGCAATATGGTGTCTGTTATCATTTTTAAATGCCTGCAAATAGTTTTCATTGTTCTTGTTATAATCTTGCATTGAAAGTCTTTAGAAATCACACAGGATATCCATTTCTGGTTGATAGTTTAGTGGAATTTGCAATCTCATATTCAGAAGAGCCTTCATCTGATAAGGAGATAAACAAATTTGAAATCACTTTACCTTCCTTGACTGCAGAGATTACTTGTAGGCCTTTGGGGGCACCTTAGGCATGGTTTGATCAAGGATTTTTGTGTTTAATTGAGTTCTTTACTTTAGGATTTTGTGGTGGGTTCTCAAAGATTGTGTGAAGAGTGTTGCCTGGGTTTCCATTCATGCCTCTTCTGGTTGAAAGAATGTCCTGATTATTTGAAGCATTTTATCTGATAGTTGTTTCAAGTATTGTAGAGGTTGTCAAAGATCTGATATATCCTAGTTTGTCTCATCAATACCCCACCAAAAAATCATTCTAAACAACCCATCCTACCCATACTACCCCTGCATCTACATTGTGTGTCAACAAAAGAATACAATCCATTTACAAAAATGCACAAAGCAAATCAGGATCATACCATGTCTCTAGCAGCCTCAACCTTGTCTTGAAAGCATTTCCATCATTTAGTAGTGACAACTCTGTTGAGTTTGAATAATGGAAGATTGATCATGTTTTCCCAAGGCCATCTCCATACAATATGCACAGTATAAGGATATCTCCACCTCCTTCATAAAATAGAGGCTGCAATATAGGTTCTCTTACCTTGGTTGAAAGGCACAACCTAAAATAGTGAGGGTTAGATCAAAATCCTTTCAAGGTGCTACCCACTCCTTTAGAGCCTGAGTGCCAACAAGTCAGATAGATTGCTCCCCTAGCTACAAAATGACATATAAATCATCTATCTGCCTCTGAGTGTCTTGTAAAATCCATGATGCTACTCAAGTTGTGAAGGAGATTAAATCCGGTACCAACTCCGAAAATGACACCACTACCAAGGAATATTATTTTGTATTTCAGTGCTTTAGATCCCTAGTAATACTTCTTCTGTGCTTTAGCCCATCAAACAACATTTCTGGTGACTCTATTGGGAACTTGTTGAGAATATTTGAGATATCTGAATGCATATCAAACCCTAGTAATGTCCTTTGCAAATTCTGCATGCAAATACATTGTTGAAGCATCATTTTATAATCATATTTGTAAGGATTAAATGAAGGTTACAAGTTCTACCTGCAATTTTATTAGTTTCTAGTAGTGGTTGCACCTTATTTGCATTTGTGGTTGATTGATTCAAGAAAGGAAGGTCTGATCTATAAAGTCTAGCAAGATTTTCAGTGCTGATAAGTATTTGACAAAGTATTTTAGTGCATTTGCACAACTAGGGTGAAAATCCTTAGTGGCGACTCCATGCTGTTCTAATATTGATAAATACCAGTGTCTTACCTTTTTGTCATTTACTTTTGTGTTGCTAATCCCTGCAAAACTGGAAGGAAGAAGATATCTCTTCCTTAGAGACTCTGCTAAGAAGTTGTTTACAGATTCAAGGAATTCAGAGTTGGAAGGGAGAAGAGTTTGGAAAGTTGTTAAAGGTTAGACATCAGGAAAAGATATATCCATCGGTGAGAGAGATCAACCTTTGGTAGAGGATTATCACTCTTCTTCCAATGATTCTAATTCAAGAAATCCTCTCATAAACTTGTTTGCCTTAGCTAGTGAAGGTATTTCTGCTATACCGGGTGAGTTCCTTCTCCAATCTGCACCTCTGTGTTTTAATCCAAATAAAACTTTCTAAGAAAGTTAGCACTTAGAGAATACCAGTCTTGTGAATCACATTCTTGAGTCCCAAAGACCTTGCACTCCTCATCAGCTTGTTTCACCTCCAAGATCACCTCCACCAAACAATATGGCTTAGCCTAGACCTCCATTTGTTGTTAACACCTTTGGTCCTATAGATTTTAGAGGAATGGGTGGTTACCCAAATGTTGTCCCACAAGATGTCAGAAATAGGTTGCCAAAATTCTAGGGTAACAATGCTATTATTGGTGATCAGCATCTCAAAATTTTTGATAATATGATGGAATATTTTGAGATAGAGTTTGAGGATGTGTATGTCAAATTGTTTATTCATACACTAGAAGAGGATGCTAGGGATTGGTACAAGGCTCTGCTTGATAATTCTATTGACTCTTGGACTGAAATGAAGAATGCATTTAGGTTGCAATATGGTGATAGGACTGATCCTAGGTTTCTCTTGTCTGAATTTGAGAATATCAAGAAGAACCCCAATGAGTTAGTTCATGACTTCAACACAAGGTTTAACAAAACTTTGAGAAGGCTTCCAATTAATTTGAGGCCTTGTGATGAATCTTGTTTAATCAAATATGTAGATGCATTTGACAAGAAAGTAGCCTATTACCTAAGAGACAAGAACCCTACCAATTTAAGGTAGGATTTCACCATGGCACTTCAAATTGAAAATAACATTAAGGCCATTGGGAAACCTCTCAAGAGAGATGGTGTAAAATTGATAGACCCTGACAAACCTCAAGTTAGCAAGGGAGCTGATTTGGAGGAGGTTGTGAAAACTTTGTGGGGGCTATCAAAGAAATCTCATATAAGTTGGCAAGAGATGAGAAAGGAATTGGGTAGACTTCACAAGGTCAACCAAGAGCACAAAACCATGATAGATTTTCCAATCATCCTAGAGGTGATCAAAGGGTAGATGATAGAGGGAAAGGACCTATGGGGTCTGCAAATAGACATCCTCAAGCACATGAAGGAAGAGTGTTACCTGATCCCTTAACTGCTAGGGTTGTTCTGTTGAAGAGGTTGCTGATATTGATTGGTGTAATAGGTGTTTTCTGCCCCATCCTCCATGTGAAGTGGACCAACAAGAAGGTGAAGCTAATAATGATAATGGTACTAATGAGGATATTTTGATGGTGGGCTATTCTTCAAGCTCACAAGGAGGAGTAACATCTCCTAAAGTAATAAGTGCTAAGACTCTTTGTTACCTTTTGGGATTGCATCAAATGGGTACAAGTCTTTCTTCCCCCTCATGCTCTTGAAGTTGATGTAGTGCAAGCTTTGAAATTCCTAATAATGACTTTGAATACTTAAGAGCTTTGATGATTAAGAAGTATGATGGTGGTATCCCTTCGGAGGAAGATAGACAATTGTTGATGAATGTTGTTGTAGCTCAAGAGAAATATTATAACACTAGAAGCAAGGTTGTTAAGGGAGTTGGGCCTCAAGCCAAACCTAAAACACCCTTGCTCACAAGCATTCCCAAAGAAGCTCCTAGGAAAGAAACACTTGCCAAAAGCTCTGCTGCCCCAAGCAAAAATTGCAGCCCTCCTCATGCCCAAGCTGCTAAGAATCCTTTGCCATCAAATGAATCTTCTTGTCTCCCTTCCAATGTTGCTTTTCCAAAGAGTATTCCATATGACATAGCCCAAGTATTGAGCCAAATCAAAGTGAGTGTTCCAATCATTGAGTTGCTTAGAATTCTTGAGCATAAGAAGAGAGCATTTGAGTACTTGGGGTTGAAAGAAGAGAAGAATATTCCAGGAAGAAATGTAAATGTTGTTGAAAATCCTCCTCAGATCATTGCAGACCTTGGAACACCACCAGCAATAGAGGATTTTGGAGAGACACCTGAGGTATATTTGGGGACATCTTTGGTTGATTCCCAATTGAATGTTGATCCATTTTTCACAACTTTGATTATAAAGGATAGGCTACTTCACAATTGTATGTTTGATTCTGGTGCATCATGTAATGTCATGCCTCTAGAAGTCATGAATGAGTTAGATATCAAAGTGACAGTAGCCTATGGAAAGTGTACTGCCATGGACTCAAGAGAAGTGTCGGTAGTTGGTTGTGTGAAAGGTTTGGTAGTGCAGCTCGCATCTTATCCCGGGAGGAATTTAAAACTTGATGTTGTGATTGTTGATTTCCTTGCCAAGTGGGGTATGTTATTGTCAAGAAAGTGGGCTGCAAGTGTCGGAGGGAGTGTCCAAATGGACATGTCTTTTCTACTATTCCCATTGAGGGCAGCCTTGTCAAGCTCTATGGAGAAAAGAAAATGTTACATCTAATTGAGGATCCAAATAATGCTTCCTATGAGGTGTTGTTTGCTGAGGTTGATGCTAATAATTTTATTGGTTTTGCTGATGGAAAATAACACAAAATGGATTATTCAAAGTGTCTTGAGTAGGTATGTTCTCCTTGGACCTTGCTATTTGATGGAGCTTGCTCCAAATTTGGAAATGGTGCTGGTGTAATTTTGATTTCTCCTAGATTGGAAGAATTTGTTTTTTCTTTCAAGCTTAATTTTGAATGTACTAACAACATTGCTGAGTATGAAGCCTTTTTGTTGGGTCTAAGAATTGCATGGAAGTATGGTGTCAAGGAAATCATTGAAAAGGGAGATTTAGAGTTAGTTTCCAAACAAATAAGAAAATTGTATGCTATAAAAATCAGCGGATGAAGCAGTATAAGCATGCAGTTTGGGATCTAATTGAAATGTTTGATTCTTTCAATATTGTGCATCATGATAGAAGTATGAATTCTGCTACTGATAAGTTGGCAGTGTTGGGGTCAATATTTGGAGATTTCATCGTTTCACCTTATTTTGAGTATAATGTGGAAGTGTTAACTAGACTAGCTATCCCTGATAATATCAAACATTGGCAAGTGTTTGACGATGATGCTCAAGTGCAAAGGTTCTTACAAAATCAAGTTGAGCTTGTAGATTAGCATATTGATTGGGAACTAATGGTGTGTGTGGATGAAGGAAGGCAGACTTTGTTTGGAAAAGATATTATCCAATTGAAAACTAACACCATTCCTAGAGGTCTTATTGTTCTTGATTCAAATTTTAGCATTGCTGATTACATCATCAATAGAAACATGTCTGCCTCAAGGGATGTGGAAGAGCATGACTTGGGAACAAAGGATAAACCAAGAAAAGTTTGGTTGGGTAGCAGTCTAAACAAAGAGGAGAAACAATCTTATGTTTAATTGTTAAAGAAATATCAGGACTGTCTTGCATGGTCATATTCAAAGCTGAAAGCATATAGAGAAGACTTATTTCAGCATGAGATCCCTCTTGAAACAAATGCCAAACCATTCAAAAAAAGAAAAGGCCAATTAATCCACTCCTCTCCATGAAAATGCAAGATGAATTGAAGAAACTGAAGGAGGGAGGGATCATTCAGCCCACAAGGTATTCATCATGGGTTGTAAACCTTGTGCTATTCAGAAAGAAGAATGGAAATATTAGACTTTGTGTAGACTTTAGAAATCTGAATAGAGCTTCACTGAAGGACAATTATCCTTTGCCAAACATGGAGAACATGCTGCAGTTAGTGACTGGATATGAATTGTTGTCCACCTTGGATGGTTTCTCTAGCTACAATCATGTTATTGTCAAGGAGTCAGAAAGATTTAAAACTGCCTTTACCACTCCTTGGGGAACATATGTTTATGTGAGAATGCCTTTTGGTCTCATGAATGTTGGAGCTACTTTCTAAAGAGCAATGGATGTTGCTTTTTCTGGTTATATAAATGAATTCATTGCAGTTTATCAGGATGATGTGACTATGTTTTCAAGAAGCAGAAAGGACCACTTGCAGCACTTGGAAATAATGTTAATCAGATGTAGAGAGTTTGGAATTTCTCTCAATCCAAAGAAGTGTTACTTTGGAGTGCAGAAGGCCAAGCTGCTTGGTCATATTGTTTCAAAAGCTGGTGTCATGATTGACCCTGAGAGAATAGAAGCAATCAGCAAGGTGCCAATTCCAAGGACAAAGAAGGGCATCCAATCTTTCTTTGGGCAAATCAATTTCATTAGAAGGTTTGTGTCCAATTTTGCTGAGTTGACTCTTCCTATCACATGCATGTTAAAGAAATATCAAGTTATCAAATGAGAGGAGGCTATTATTCAGGCTTTTGAAGGAATCAAGGAAACACTTAAACATGCACCTATCTTGGCAGCTCCAAATTACAAAAAGCCTTTCCAAATTTTCTCCTTTGCTTCTGAAAATATTATTGCATCTGTTTTGCTCCAAAAGGATGAAGATGGGGCTGAGAGGCCTATTGCTTTCTTTAGCAAGGCTTTACAAGCTGCTGAGTTGAAATATACAATCATGGAAAAACAAGCATTTGCCTTGGTGAAAGCAACAAAAGTTTTCAGGCCTTATATCTTAAGTTCAAAAGTTGTTTCTTATGTTCCCCACACAATGGTAAAAGATGTCCTATCAGAGATGGAGATTTCAAGCAAGAGATGTAGGTGGGTTAATAAACTGCAGGAGTATGATATGGACATCCAAACCACAAAGTTAGTAAGAGGTTTGGGTCTTGCCAAGCTCATGGCTGAGAGCAACTTGCAGACTATGGAAGTAAATGAAGTAGAGGAAGAAAGGGTAGATGTTCTTAAAAAATTGGTAAGATCTGAGTGGTACAAGGATATAATCTTTTACCTCAAACACTTATGTTGTCCTGATCATTTAAATAAAAATCGAAAAGATCCCTCAAGCTGGCTTCTCAAAAATACATCATTAATGACTTTGGGCTGGCTTGGAAGAACCTTGAAGGTATCCTCTTCAAATGTATAACTGAAGAGGAAGCTCCCAAAATAATTGTTGATTTCCATGGGGGAGTTTGTGGAGGACACTTTGCTGGAAGGGTTACAACACACAAAGTTTTGAGAGCTTCTTATTGGTGGCCTACTCTCTTCAAAGATGTAACCATGCTAGTTAGAAAATGTTGGAGCTATCAACATTTCTACTGGTAGAATGAAAGCTTTAGGCTCCTTCCTTTGCAACCTTTGTATCAAAAGCTCCTTTTAAACGGTGGGGGATGGAATTCATTGCAGATTTCAAACCCTTCTAGTGCTGGTCATAAGTGAATTCTTATAGCCACCGATTATTTTACAAAGTGGGTAGAGGCAATCCCCACCAAGAAAGCAACACACCAAGTTGTTATGGAATTCGTTTTGAATAATATCAAATGTAGATTTGGTGTTCCGATCAAGCTTATGGCTGATAATGCCATGTGTTTGAGCTAACCCTTTGATGGCAATTGTTTCACTCGAAATGTTTCGTTCCTTTTAGAAACAGATAAGGTTAGGGGCTAGGAGGAATACCTGTAGAATGTCGAGATGGTGTGCACGTACCGTAGAGAAAGATCAGGCTGATTGTGAAGAACTCCTTTTTGTCTTGGAAGGACTACCTGCAAATAAGAACACAAGACCACAAGATTTTGATTAGACAATAAATGAGAAATTGCCTTGGGCCGGAAATATAAAACTTCCTTTCGAAGGTGGTGAGTTTCCTGCTAATATGAATTAACACAAAAGAGCGTAAAATAACAATTAAATTGCTTTGTTGAAGTAGGTAGGGAAAGGTGGTTTTGGTTTTGATCGAGAGAAACCGATGGCGATTCTTGATAACCGATGCGGTTCATTGATAACAATATACCGGTAGAGTCTAGGATCGTAGGTTGGTTGTTTTATGGGGTTATTTGGTAGTTGTGTTATTTGTAAAAGGTGTGTATATGGGTGGTATTAGGAAATAAGGTGATGAGAGGTAGATGAATGATGGTTAGATGTAATATGCATGCTTTGGGTAGTGGATTCGGAGGATGGATTTATGAGAATTTGTGATCAAAAGGCATAAGAAATGTTATAACAGAAGACATGCAAGATGTGACTTACTGGTTTTGACGAAGATGCAAGTTGATCTCCTTTGCTGTAAACGCTTCTGGTTTCTTCACTTGTCTCTGCTCGGTCAAGTGAAGATCTGGACTCTGTTGATCGCTCCCAATGATCTCTATTGATTCAAAATCCTTCGACCTTGATCCAAAATGAAATTCCGATCCTTTGTTTTTGGTTTGGGGAGCCCATTTACAGGGAACCGATGGCGGTTATGTAACCAACGGCGGTCGAGTAGGAACCGGCATCGGTAAGGAAAAAGTAGGCTATTTTTAGTAAAATAGCCCACCTTCCCTGCTTTTCTCCCGAGAGATTAGTTGCGGGCTTGGTCAAGTGACTAGAAGGTCGGTTTTGGGTGCGAGAAAGGGTCATTAGTTATGGGTGTGAGTGTAGACCAAGTTTTAGGTTTTAATTAGGTTAGTTTAGGATTAGGGCTAGGTCATGATGAGGTGGCAAAATGAGGTGGAGGTGAGGTGATGTGGATTTATCAATTACAAGGTAATTAATAAATAATTGTGTAAGGTTTAGGTAATGAGGTTAGGTTGCGAAATGGGATGCGGGTCACGAGGGTCGTAAGACACAAATTTGGTGTCTACATTAGCCCCTTATTGTCGTGTAGCTTGTTTTGTAAAGTGCACGGACAATAATATGAAGTGGTTTCCTGTTAGGGTATAGGTAATCCCCCTCAAATCTATCACAGATTGAGAGAATGTGAAATCGGGGATAGGGTTGATAAAGGGTAAATGGTGTAGAGGGATGGTAAGGTGGTGGGGTAGGTCGAGGAAGCGGACGCATGTTGAAATGCAATAAGTACGACTAGGGTACATGATTTGTGAGCAAACCCGGTGCATAGGCAAAGGTCGATAGTTTATCCAAACAAGGGTGATATAATCACGGTATCAAGGCATAGGAAGTAGCTCCGGGGTATATAACAGGTAAGGTACAGAGCGTTTAGGCATGTTGGCGTGCAAATGGTTGGTTTGGTTGAGATAAGCGTCACGGTCTGGAGTCTAGGCAAAGTTGGTCGACAGATCAAGTCGAGGACCCTAATCATGCTAAAACACGAGCAGGTGAGCTCGATTGAACAAAAGGTACATGATGGATGGATAAAATAAAACGTTGATTGTGGGTATGGTATTGAAGTTACGGCCGTAGGTCGGGGCAAGTTGTTGGGTTGCGGCCTTGGTCGGGCGGATGGTTGGAGTGAGGCCTTGGGTCGGGCAGGGTTGTTGGGGGCGGCTTTGGGTCGGATGGGTAGGGTGAGGCCTTGGGTCGGGCCAAAAGTTGAGGCCTTGGGTCGGGGCCAAATAGGTAGGTTGAGGCCTTGGGTCGGGCCGAATGGGTAGGTTGAGGCCTTGGGTCGGGCCGAATGGGTAGGTTGAGGCCTTGGGTCGGGCGAATGGGTAGGGTGAGGCCTTGGGTCGGGCCAAATGGGTAGGTTGAGGCCTTGAGGCCTTGGGTCGGGCCGAATGGGTAGGTTGAGGCCTTGGGTCGGGCCGAATAGGTAGGTTGAGGCCTTGGGTGGGCCGAAAGGTGGGTGAGGCCTTGGGTGGGCCTAGGTTGAGGCCTTGGGTCGGGCGAATGGGTAGGGTAGGTTGAGGCCTTGGGTCGGGCCGAATAGGTAGGTTGAGGCCTTGGGTCGGGCCGAATAGGTAGGTGAGGCCTTGGGTCGGGCCGAATAGGTAAACAAATGGTGTTCAGAAAGGTGGATATAGGCGATATGTGGTTAAAAAAAAGGCAAATGGTAAATAAGGGCAAAAAAATTGGGGAAAGTTGGAAGAAAAACCGATGTCGATTCTACATGACCGATATCGGTTAAGGGCCGATCCGGTTCATTAGGGAAAAATGAAACCGATATCGGTTAAGGCGAAAAACCTATAAAAAGAAAAATACGGCTTGTCATTGTCACTTTTGTTATTTGAAAACCAAATTGATTTGTCTGACGTGGAGAGTTGAGATTGGAGGTTTTATTGAGTGAGGTGGAGCTATTTTGCTGGAGGAGTGAGTTGTTTGCGGGCCCGAGTGAGGAGGAGGCAGCAGTTGATTGATTGGCGGGGACCCAGCGGATCGTAAGTGGAGCTATGGCACGAGGCGGGGAGGAGCGGAGGAGAGGCTGGACCAGCTGGACCACCACCACCCATCCCACCACGACGACGTGTCATCGTTCGGGTAGGTTCGGAACTCTTTATTTTGTGCATTTGAATGGTATTAAGCTAAATTGGGGGTTTGGGTAGGAATTTACATGTTTTAGGAAATAATGAGTAAATTGACGTAATTTGAAAAAGCGAAGAGGATAGATGGGTAAAATAGGGCAAGGCGGTGGGTGGGTAGGTTTTAGGGTGTTTGGGTGGGTAGATAAGTAGAAAAATGCAAAAATGTGGGTGGGGGGCGCGCGGGGTTCGGCTCCAAGAAATGCAGATGGCCGATGTCGGTGTGCTAAGCGGCAGCATCGGTCATCGAATGCAAAGGGGTGTGTTGGGGTGGACCGTGTGGTTGGCCGCGTCAGTCGGTTGGTTGGTTTGTCGGTGGGAAAAGAGGGCCGTGGTCGGTTGGGTTGGGGACCGTTTGGGTGGGGTGGGTGTGTTTTGTGTTTTTGGGTTGGGTGGGTTTGGGTTTGGGTGGGGTGAGGTTTGTTTGTTTTTGCTTTGGGGCTTGGTGGGGTTTTTGGGTAGATTTTGGGGGGTTTGGGTGGGTTGGGTTTGGTTTGTTTTGGTTTTGGGGGTGGGTTTGGGTTTGGGTGGGGTGGTTTTGGGGTTTTGGTTTGGTGTGTGAGTTTGGGGTGTTTTGTTTTGGGGTGGGGTGGGTTTGGTTTTGGGCTGGGTGGGTTTGGGGTGGGTTGGGTTTTGGGTTTGGTTTGTTTTGGGTGGGGTGGGTTTGGTTTTGGGTTGGGATTTTGGGCTTTGGGTCGGGTAGGGTTTGGGTGGGTTGGTTGTGGTTTGATTTTTAGGTGGGTTTGGGTTGGGGTGGGTGGTGTGGTTTGGTGGGTTGAGTGGGTTTTGGGTTGGGTGGTTGAAGGTAGGTTTTTAGGGGGTGGTATAGAGTTGGGGTGTGGTTGGGGGGATAAAAGGGGGTTTAGAGGGTAAAGTAGATGTTGTGATAAAAAGTAGGTCTAAGGATGTGGGTTGGTTTTGCGAGGCACGTCGGCGATTGGCGATGCGGGATAGGATGCCCCATTTGTTGGTGCGGATGCGGCCACACGTATCTGCGGCTCATTGGCGATCATGCGCGAGTGGGACTCGGTGGAGTCAGCGATCTGAGAGCTATTGATAGAGATCACGGCTGATGGTCGCCCTCATCGAGAGATGGGATCGGCGACCAATGTGTTCCATCTCCCGGCCAGGAGATGACCATCACATTGGAGGATGTGTATCGCATCCTTCGACTGCCCGATCGAGGAGAAGCGAGTCTTCGAGTAGGTCGGAGACAGCGATGGACAGCATCCTGCAAGTTTTTGGAGATGCCGCGCTACTTACCTATCACAGCGCGAGTATCGGGTATGGTGACATGTACCGTGCGCACCGACACGAGACACAGCTGGCTGTGTTGATGATGATTGGGATCACCTGCTTCGCCCTCCCGGACTCAGAGGGAGGCCGCTTTCCACAAGCATTGATGGGGGTGTTGCTTGAGATGGTGGAGGAGCATACTTGCATGCGTGGGCACGGTGTATATCAGTGCGGCTATCTGAGAGAGCTCTGGGGTTATCGCCGGATGCGGCGATTTGGTATTTGTTTGACTTTTTTACTTCACTGTTGGGCATATGAGCACATCATATGCATCGAGACGATAGGGTTACCCCGGCGGCGGGGCCACAGGTTATATACGAATACGGCTTTGAGAGGTGGTTGGGAGTCGTGGGGCAGCCATGGCGAGCTTGCTTGCGGAGAGGCGTTGCTACTATAGGCATTTATTAGAGGGCCTGACAGCGGTAGATATTGTATGGAGACCTTACAGAGGTCATCACCCTCGCGGAGGAGGCCAGCTTATCTGATTGCGTCGATCCAGTACACTTTTACGGATAGCGGGACGGAGGCGAGGAAGTACGAGAGGATACCCCTAGAGAAGTGCACGCGAGCGTAGATGGGGCTGCGGCAGGACGAGCCACCTCCCTTCCCTCGGTCACGGGAGGGATGATGTAGAGGCCCCACTTTGCTGCATCATAGCCCTTGGATCCAGATTGGGTTCTTTGAGAGCAGCGAGATGACACTGTAGATGATCTTTGGTTATGCAGGAGCATACATGGTGTGGTGGGCAATTTGGTCGAGAGAAGCGGCGAGGTAGCACAGCCCGCACTGCCAGAGACTTAGCGGTGTGGCAGAGAGAGAGATCAGCTCGGGGTCGAGTGGCTCTTACGGGGCGGCTTGCTGCTGCGCGAGCACGAATAGGAGTCTTACGAGGCGGTAGCCTTGAGCTGAGGAAGCGGGCGAGCATGCGGCGGCACCACCACGGCGGCACGCCACGGAGTGAGTGAGTACATGCAGTAGGCGTGCAGCGGCAGCCAGCGTGCAGTGCACGCAGCAGCGCGGACCCCGCAGCAGAAATAGAATACCACCTAGCCCGGCAGGCACCACGAGCACCACAGCACGAGCACGAGGCATTAGTAGTAGAGTGCCAGGGACCAGCCCAGCTCCTTGATGGCTCAAGAGATAGCGCTATATGGAGGTTAGAGCGGAGGCCCGATACTATCGAGATATTCTTGATAGTACCGGAGTTGAAAGTATCGGCCTTATGCGGCTCATAGAGCGGAGACCTCTCACGTAGTCGAGAGATCGAGGAGAGTGCAGCCCACGGCCGGCGTGTACATTGCGAGCGAGGGAGGCGAGAGGCACCACGAGGACCAGCGAGAGAGAGGTGCTTGAGGCGGTGGGAGAGGCGAGGATCCCCGGCATGGTTTTTGTATTTGTATATTGGATATAGGCACGGTCTGCCCGCAGTTATGTTTATAGAGGCTGCGTGCCTACATATTACTCATTTATTCATTCATTCATTTATTGTATACCGGCTGCGAGCCGAAATGCAGGTTGTATATTGAGTACCGGCCTGCGAGCGAGTATATTTTGATATGAGGACCGGCTGCGAGCGAGTTGAGATTATTGATAGTTATTGCGGCCTGCGTGCCGGCTTTGTTGGATTATGAGATCACAGAGGCCCCGATGTAGGGCACAGTGTATATTTGAAAACTTGTATATATATATAGAGATGATGTTTTGATCCACATGTTGTGTTCAAAATGTTTTTAAGTATTTTGTCAATGGTTTGTGGTATATAGAATGTATGATGAGTTTAATTGACATGTTGATATATGGATGATGTGTTATATGATGAAATGTTGCATGTTTTGGGCTGGTTTTGTGACATTGTTATATATGTATATCGATGAGTTGGATCAAATGATGTATAGATAGATTTTTTGTTTTGTTTTGGTATCCTTAGTTGATGACTTGTTTGTTTTTGTAAAATAGATGATGTTAATGAAATTGTAATGATATGTGTGGTGGATGGACAAATATGGATAATGGTGATGAGATGCGGGGAAAGAGGCGGGCGCGACAAAAATTAGGTAAAAATGAAGAAAAGAACCATGTTTCAAAAGGGAGTGTATAACCGATATCGGTTAGATAACCGGACGGCGGTAGTTAGTAGCCGATATCGGTTACATAAGCGATCCGGTTATTTAGGTATGAGCTTTTCTAAAAATAAAAAAGCTAGGGTGGTGACTTAAGTTCTAATTTTGAGAGCCATGCAAGAAGTTAAATACGTGAGCGCGCGCTTTTTTTGAGAGGCAGAGACGAGTAATTGCATGAGAAATTTGAGTGATTAGGAGTAAAGAGAGGCAGGGGAAAGTGAATGTGATACGAGATTCGAGAAGGACGAAAGGGAGGTTTGAAAAAGGTGGTGATAATGGCGGGACGAGGAGAAGCATCCAGCGAGGCGAGGACGAGAGGAAGACAAGGGCCACCTCAAGCTGCTGCTGACTCAAGAGTAACGTTTTGGTTGTGATTTGATTTTGCATGTTTTGTGAATAAGATGGGGGAGAGTATGTGGGTAGATATGAGAAAGAAAAGATGATAACAAGGGTTATAAATGAGGTGAGTGTTACGTGGTAGGTAATCAAGGGTTTCGGGTATGTATGTGTATACAGAGAGGAATAAACGAGCAATTTATTGTCGTAGGTGGTTGTTTTAGGCAAGGTGTATAAATATGATGGACCGATATCGGTTAGGGATAACCGGTATCGGTTACTCAACAGTCCGGTTAGCTATAAATGATACGGTTCTTTGTAGGAATTTCAGAATTTGAGAAAAAACCCAAGGGGATTTGAGGAATTGAATGGTTGTTTGTTATTTGGATGTATGCAGGCAGAGGCAGGGTTGAGGATGAATGATAGTGTACAGTAGCTGTTGTCACGAATCCGAGCGGATGTAACGCCAGCTGAATGGACATTGATAAATCGTTTGGGGTTAAGTGGAATCCGCTATTATTCACGAATCGCACGTAACCATGCTATGTTACAGGCGTTGATTGAGAGATGGAATCCTGAGACAAATACCTTCTATCTGCCAACAGGGGAAATGACAGTAACATTGGAAGATGTGTTCCGTATTTTGAGACTCCCAATTACAGGAAAACCAGTATATCAGGCATTACCTAGCGGCACGGGGAGCGATAACAGTAGTATTTGGTCCATACGCACGAGATTTAACACAGCGAGGTTTGTCATTTACGTATGGGATAATGTATGCAGCACATCCTGAGGAGACAAGGTTAGCAGTAATATTAATGATAGCGGTAGGGTATTACGCGTTACCGAGGGCGGATGGGGAAAGATTTCAAAGGCATTGATGTGTGTTATTTGGGGAGATGATAGAAAGGCGTGACTTTTGCATGGGCACTGCATATTTGGCGGAGCTATCTGAGGGGTCTATGGGCTTGTAGGTGAAATCACGGGCACCTTTGGATTGTTCATACTTATTACACTGTTGGGCCTATGAGCACATTGTTTGTGTGCGACCAATAGGCCGACCCATCGATCGGGAGAGGCCAGAGTACTGAGAGGTTGGGATTGAGACGATGGGTCCAAAAGCAGACAAGAGGCAAGATCGAGCCGTGACGGGTGACTTTGAGTATTATAGGCGGTATGGGAGAGGTGACGATTGCGGATATCATTGGAGGCCTTATACGGAACTATATGGTAGCAGAGAATATAGGCTGAGGAGTTGAGGGTGTAGAGCGATTGAGGTGGATCGCGGGGCACGAGGCAGTGAGTATGAGAGGATTCCTCTAGATCGCGTGCGGCGACAATTTGGATTTGTGCAGGATATACCCCAGGCTTATAGACCATATATGAGGATCGATGCGAGAGGCGGTATTCTCACCTCCCGGCCAACACCTCGAGAAGGGCGAAGAGTAGCGGCCGATCGCGAGGTAATGGATGCGAGGAGCAGCAGAGGCCTATAGATTATGGTGGGTAGCAGAAGCTGCGAGGTGTACGTGATCGTCGACATAGCGGTGATTACAGCGAGAGAGGATAAATCTGCAGCGTTTGGTTCGGCAGCTCAACGCGAGGTGAATGAGACAAGAGGATTGTTAGTGGTTGCGGAGTCACGGGCGGAGAGACTAGAGGCTGGAGTCCTCCATGCGAGAGGCGTATTCATATGTTACAGGAGAGATTGGCGAGATCGGTGGGCGGTACCAATAGCCGTGGTACCTTTGAGGACGAGAGAGGCTGGCGAGAGGGTCGGCGATCACGATCATCACCTAGTTCGGGATGAGGCGTGAGGGTCTAAATAAATGTTAGCAAGGTATAAGAATAAATAAAGTACCGACACTGCGTGTCGATGATAGAGAAGATGTATTTGTTTAACATCTAAATAAAAGCGAGATATGTATGTTGATTTGAGTTATAATAATAAGAATGTTTGTGTTTTGACTTTCGGTGTTTTGAAAAAAAGGATAAAGAGGAATGTGATTAAATAGAAATACACAAAAATATTTATATTTACCACACATGATAGGTTATGGTAGGGGATGGTCGAGCTAACCTTGGGAGACCCCATGTCTCGAAGTCTTTGCCTACATAGCCCATTGCACAAAGCAAGGAAGGGCCTCAGACCGATGTAGTTCTCCCTTAGGATCAGGGAGAGGCGAATTCAGGCAATTTGGTACGGTTTAGGCAATTGGTTGGTTGGTAAGAATATTGATATTAATATTGGTAAGGTAAGGTTGTTGGTGTCGGTAATGAATTGGTGATGTTGTAAAAGGTATAAGGGAAGCGAAAGTTAGCCTACCCAAGTAGAAGGGAACCATGTCCTGATTAAGATCAACACACAATCCTAGATGCGAGGCAAAGCGGAAAGAGTGCTCCGTAGGTGAAAAGAGCTAAACAAACCACACAACGTAGAATGAGCTTGAAGCCCTAGGTACCGTGCATAGACGAGAAGTCAATAGGTGAAAAGAGTTGTATGATCACAATATATCGGGTGTACGACACGTCCCTTGAGTTGAAACAAATGGTGAGGTGAGGTGGATGATATAGCTGAGGTACGGAGAACTCATTACAAAGTGAGTGTTACGCGAAAGAGAACCTACCCTAAATAGACAAGTCCATGACCCAAAAGTTCTTTTGAATGAGGCTTTTATTTATTGAATATAGGCGATCGATGCGGGAAGTCTCTGAGGATATTGATTGTACTATTCTTGAGGTCTTCATGAAGTGATCAATGCGAGAAGCTTCGATAAAAAGGCTTGCCCATGTATAATTTGTCCTTCGAGGAGCGATCTATTTATAGTAGCGAGATATGATTTTAGTGCATAAATTGTCCTTGGGGAGCAGATCTATATAGAATAGCAGCAATAATTTGGCATATAGCTGTCCTTCGAGGGAACAGTCTATATATAATTTAGATAGCTAGATGTTCTTTTGGCGTGAAGCATCTAGTTTGGTAGGAAGTTTGACTCAAGAAAATCCCATAAGAAGGTGGTATTTTAATACTTTGAAGTCATGGACTAGACTAAAAAGGGGAAGGCATCGTTTAGGTGAGGTGAGAATCAAACTATGTGAGCTTGATTTTTATTATGAGGTGTAGGAAACAAAGTGTATGTAGTGGTAAATGAGCTCAAGGGACGAGCAGTAGGTAGATAAGAAGTGATATAACACTAAATTCAACAGTAGAATGGTCGAAGATGCACGAAGGCATTAAGGGCTCGAGCTCGGGTTTACCATTAAGCGAAGCTAAGCGATAAGTGCACGATCCATAAGTGTGAGTGATTATATAAGGCCCAATCGATTGGGAGCAAATTTTCCACGTTTGCTCTTTTCTAGTTTGGTTACATGTTGATTCTCTTTGAGGACAAGATCACCAACCTTAAAATGCGCTCATGAAGTCACTTATCATAAGCACGTTTGATGCGTTTTTGATAGATTTGAAGGTGATCGAGAGAGTGTAAGGCGGCGTTCGTCAAGAAGCTCAATTGGGCTAACCGCTCTTGGCGGAAATCATCGTTGGTGAGAATATCACGAAGAGATATTCTACGAGGGAGGGTATTTGTATTTCGAGAGGCAAGGCGGCCTCGGTACCATATACGAAAAGAAAAAGGTGTGGCATTAGTAGAGAGAATGCGAATGCTAGTACGATAAGCCCAAAGGGCAAAGGGAATGTGATCGTGCCAATTTCTTCCGGATTCATTGACAACTTTCATGAGGATTTTGGTTAGGGTTTTATTAGAAGATTTGGCGACCATTGGCTGCGGATAGTAAGGCGATGAGAAACTAAGTTTGATACCAAAGTTGTCACAAAGGTCTTAACAACTTGTTTTAAAAGATTTACCATTATCATTATTAGGCGATGAGGAATACCAAAGCGACGAGATAATGTGATGGTTAATGAATTCGACAATTTTTTCCTTTTTAGTTGAAATGAGTGGAATAGCCTCCACCCATTTTGTGTAATATTCGGTTGCTGTGATTATCCATCGGTGACGTTGTGAAGAGGACGGGTGAATCTCACCAATAAGGTCTAAACCCCATTGTGAGAAAGGCCAAAGATCTCGTGCGACCTGCAGCGGATGGCTAGGAGTATGTTGAAGGTTAGCATGTTGTTGACACATAACACAACGCTTAACATATTCGTAGCAGTCGTTATTGAGAGTAGGCCAATAATAACCTAGGTGAAGGATTCGTTTAGCCAGGCAAAAGCCACTAAAATGTCCACCACAAATCCCATCATGGACTGTTGGATGGTATGGGTGACCTCCGCGCCGGTGAGACATCGAAGGAGGATGCCATCAAAGCCACGTTTATAAAGGAGTCCCCCCATAACTACATAACGAGAAACACTTTTAAGAAAAGCACGTTTGCCGTTACTAGTAAGGTCAGGTGGGAGAACAGAGATTGTAAGATAGTCGTGAAATTGGTGATACCAAGTATCCTGTGAATTAGAGACACAATATTTATCATACAAACTTGGGGTTGAGTAGGATGGGGCAAAAGTTGTTGGACCACGACGAATAATTCAGAGTCAGTTGATGAAGCTGGAATTTGTGAGGCTAAGCAAGCCATAGTATCCGCAAATTTGTTAGTGGAGCGGGGAATGGTTTGGATAGAATAGTGAGTAAATAAGGCTAGAAGTGAGTCCACGTAGTATTTGTACTTTTGAAGTTCCTCATTTTTACATTGGTAGATGCCCATAACTTGATTGACTACCAATTGAGAGTCGCCAAAAATATTGATAGATTTGATACCTAAGTGTATCGCAACTTGGAGACCCAGAACAAGGGCCTCGTATTCCGCTGTATTATTAGTGCAAGGGAAATCGAGTCGGAATGAAAGAGGCATAGGCTCGGCGTCGAGAGGAATAAGAACAACGCCGGCTCCTCCACCGCGTTGGCATTTGGATCCATCGAAGAAGAGAGTCATTGGATACGACTCCTCCTTGAGTGAAAGAGTGGCGATGAGTTCGTCGGGGAATGTAAAATTGGTAAATTGTTCCCCAGGTAAAGGGGCTTCCAGCAAGTTGGTCTGCGATGGTTTGTCCTTTGATTGATTTCTGGTGGACGAACTCAAGGTCGAGGTCGGCGAGGAGCATGAGCCATCGGGCGATGCGTTGGTTTAGATGAGGTTTGGCATACATGTAATGGATGGGGTCCGTGTTGGTGATGACGAAAGTTTTGTGATTCAGAAGGTAGTGTCGGAGCTTGGTAGCCACGAATGATAGGGCTAGGCACAACTTTTCTACATGTGTATACCTAGTCTCATAATCCACCAAAGTACGACTTATATAATAAACGGCTTGTTCTCGATTTTCAGAGTCACGATGTGCAAGCATGGCCCCTACAGCGTGGTCAGTGGCGGAAAGGTAAAGGTAGAAAGGGCGGTCGTCTTGAGGTGGGATAAGCACGGGTGGCTGCAAGAGATAAGTTTTGAGAGCTTCAAAGGCTTGGTGGCACTCTTCGCTCCATTGAAAATCAATGTCCTTTTTAAGGAGGTGATGGAAAGGTTGACATCGATCGAGAGTTGGGAGATGAAACGTCGGATAGATTGAAGCTTACCTTGTAAACTACGCAATTGTTTGAGATTAGTAGGTGGGGGCATTTCTAGGATAGCTTTGACTTTAGATGGATCGACCTCAATGCCCGCATGAAAAGAGGCGATAAAGCCAAGAAGTTTTCTGAAAGGACACCAAAGACACATTTCTTTGGTTGAAGGCGGACGAGAATATTGTAACAGGTGATCAAAAATAATGGTTAAAACATCGAGATGTTCAACTGCGATGTTTAGACTTGCCAGAGAAGATCGTCGACGTAATCTTGAGGATAGTGTGCATAATGTCATGAAAAATGTAGGTCATAGCCGTTGATAGGTAGCACCGGCATTCTTAAGGCCAAATGGCATGACACGATAATGAGAGAAGGTTCCCGAGGAGTTATGAAGGCGGTTTTGTGTTGATCGGCGGGCGACCAAAATTTGGTTGTATCTGAAAAGCCATCCATGAGAGAAAGCATTTCATGACCCGCGGTGAGATCAACAAGTTGTCAATACTAGGTAGGGGAAGTCATCCTTAGGGCAAGCGAGGTTAAGATCCGGAAATCCGTGCATATCAGAAGTCCCCGTCGCTTTAGTAGCAGTGCGATGTTAGAAATCCATTGAGGATAGTCGATAGGCAAGAATGAAGGAAAGCAGAAAGAAGTCGTTGGAGCTCCTCTTTGACCAAGAGGGCAATGCGTGGATGCATTTTCTCAATTTTGTTTGAGTGGTTTGGAATCGGGGTTTAGAGTGATGTTATGGACAGCGATGATAGTAGGATCAATTCTGGCATGTCGGCGTAGGACCAGCGAAAGCTTGGTTGCGAGCACGGAGGAAAGTAGTAAAGGCGACTTGTTACGATCGTTAAAGATTGTCGATCTTCACAATGTGAGGATCCTCCTCGTGTGGATGTTGATTTCTATAGTAGATTCATTCGGCATGGTTTGGGTTTGAGATGGTAAGGCTCGTTGAATATAAGAGTCATCGCGCGAGGTAAGTGAGGATGGAGTCATCATCGACACTCAACAACATTAATGAAGGTGAATCCTCTTGATCATGTGCGGATATAGAAGGGGAATAGAAGAGGGGTCCTCATTATCGCGTTGATAAGTGAGAGGACCTAGGAAGATAGCATTTATGAAAAAAAAGTTAGGAGGGATAGATTCGGGATCTATCGACTCGTGTAGGTGATGATGGAAAGCAAAATGGGTGATGATGGTTTGGTAGGGGTAGCGTCATCTTCTTCAGAAGACAAGCGACACGAGGTTCGTCGATGTAAGTGTTTCAGGAAATCCGAGACCACTACGATCATTATGTTTGCGTGTGGTGATGGGGATGGCGTATGTCGGCCTTGTTCGTAAAGACCAAAACCAAAGCCTTTCAAGCACGGTGAGTCAAGAAGGTGAGGGCGAAAGCGGCGATTTGTCAAGTATTGAAAATCGGATTGGAAGGAACCACACCAAGAGGAGGTTCGGGGGTAATGGAGGATGCGTCAACACCCCCATACGTTAGGTTGGTGCGGGAAATGGGGTGGTCGTAGAGATTACCTCCCCACGCGGCGGTCGTAGGTGGGATGTGCATGTAATTGTCCGTACTCTGTGGGGTAGGGAAAGAACTAACGTTATATAGGCGGTACTCCCCAGCGTAAGGCGTTGAAAAACATCTACTAAGGGGTCGGAGGTTGGGATGTTAGGCTGCGGGAAGGAAGTGGTTTTGCGGCGGTGGTTTCATCGGTTGAAGGCGTAGGTGTGGTTGAGGTGGATGGTTGAGGTACATTTGAAGAGGATGGTTGGGTTGAATGTATGGGTGTCTTGATTGGTATAAGCACATCGTTAGGGCGGTATAACATATTGCAGGTTTTAAAGGGGGGAGGATCAGCTTTTACGGTGTAGGACTTCCCCTCGTACTCAAATTTTATGCATCTATGTAATGTTGAGGGAACGCATCCCATGGCCGGATCGAGGGCGACCAGCAATATATTATATTGGAACTCTCCCTCAAGGACATAGAAGAGTTCGGGTAAAGTACGTGGTCCTACCCGAATGTTGAGGATCACGGTGCCTAAGGTAGAGGTAATAGCGTCATTGAATGACCGCAACATGATGGGGTTGGCACACATGTAGCTAGAAGGGATATTCATTTGTTGAAAAGCTTTTGAAGAGATGATGTTTAGGCTAGCACCCCCGTCAATCATAACACATGCGTACGAATGTCCGGACGTAGGTTGAGATGAAAAGAGGCGAGTCGGGATCTTACGTACCAAAATCGACAATTTCATCTTGAGCCAGCTGCGGCGGCTTGTGGTACAGAGACGAAGTGGTTGGGGCGGTGGGTTGTTTGGTGAGAGAGGCAACGTGATTGGGTGTTAGAATGGAGGCAACGGGAAGGGTTTCATTAGGTAAGACCTCGATCCCTTGAAGAATTTCAACGAGAGCTTGTCGATGAGATTCAGAAGTCTGAATGAGATCATATAGTGTCATTTTTACGGGTGATTGGTGAAGCTGTTTAATCATGGCTCGATGGGCAGCTCCATTAGAGATGGGGTAAGCGGGTCCACGAATAACCACTTTGGGTGGTGGTGCAATCGGGATGTTGGACGGAGAAGGAGAGGACGCAGGTGTGCTTTCTTTCGCTTTCTCATTGTTTTCTGCGCTCGAGTAGCAACACTAATCATATTAATCTAAGTAGGCTGAGATGAGGAAGATGATTGGGATAAATCATGGTCTTGAGAGGTGGGGTTGTAATAATGATAGATCTTGGTGAGGCGGGGACAGATGGTATAGGAGAGGGAATGGAAGCTAAAGGTCTCTCCCTTCGTAAGTTGTCTTTCTTAACCTTTCTATCGGGAGAGGTGGTGACGAAGGATGGTTTTAAAGCTTTGCATCCCTCCACATCATGTCTGGTGTGCGGTGATAAGCGCAGATCTTAGACTCATCATAACCTATAGGTCGAGGTTTAGCGGGTCATAAGGTCTAAGTGGGGGTAGGGAAATGGTCGCATTCTCTACTAACATAGCAAGGATTTTGGCGTAAGATCCTTTGAGTGGGTCAAAATCGAGGAAGAGGATGAGGGTATTGATTATGCGGTTTTCGATAATGTTTGGGTATGGTTGGTTCGTATGGGTGGTGGTTTAGCGAGGGTGTTGACACGTGTTTTCACTAAACGTGGTTTCTTTGGCGCGTAGAAGCTACATTATGGTTAGATGATAAGGCTACGAGATGCGTGGTAGTGGGACACAACCACGGAGAAAAGGAGTGCGAGAGAATAAATCCTTTGATGATGGAGTTTGTTTAGGGTTGATTGGTGGACCGGATGCGTGGGGTGATAATGTTGATATACCCTTTGATCAGGACACTGTATGGGTGCGAAGGCGTAGGTCGTTTTGAAGAAGCGCACGGGAGGTATGATATATTGGTGCAAGGTGGAAGGATGAGGTCCCGATATGGAAGGTAGGTATGCGATGATGGTTTTGATTGTGATAGAGGCACGGGTTGAGTGTGTCTCTCTAGGTGGCGGGCGGCTTTATTTTTGGATAAATCTAGTCGCTTAGGCGGGTGTGTTAGATTGGGTATGGGTAAGGTCCCAGCGTAGGGGAAGATTTGGTTAAGTTAATAGAGGTGGATGGGATTTGGTAGAGGTGGGGGGTGAGAGTGAGGACATGGGCATTTTGAGTTTACGCAAACACTTCGGGTATATGGTAGAGGTGTCGGGATCGGTCATTTGCATTTGAGTAGAATAGGGAGTACTCAAAGCGTTCCCATAGGATTCGTCTATCTTACGGAGAATGCAGTCTTGAGGTTTGAATTGTAAATTTTGTACGGAAGAAAGGTGGGTTGTGATTCCGGTCCCTTTGTGGGTGTGATACTGAGGGGGTAAATGAGGCCTTTGTATCAATAGATGTCAAGAGAGGTGACCGGTCGTTGAAAAGATTTAGGTGATGAAGAACTAATAGGTAAGAGGGCATGTTCGAGAGGATCCGTCATGGTTAAAGAATTTGGTGATGTCGGTGCAAGAGATTCCTCGTCTAAGGATGTCAAAAGGAGTGGCGTACCTTCCTCTTGTGCAGCAAGAGGGGTAGAAGGGGAAATCTGGGAAATAGATAGGTTAGATAACATCCGTTCGCAATCTTGTAGGGATGTGGTATAAGAAGACTCATCGATGGGAAGAGAAGTCTGGGCAGTTAACTCCTTTATGGGGAAAGGAATGATTTCGCTTTGGCTTGATGGTGGTAAAGGAGGTTCGGGCTCCTGTGTTAGTGAAGAGGCTTGATTCAAAATTTTCTCGATAGAGGCTTTGGGCTGGGTATCAAAGACTGCATGGATCTCATGAACACTCTCCTCGGCTAAGATATCCTGGTTTACGTTGCTGTTGGAAGAGTGATTCGGGAATGGTTTGTTGAAGATTTTCAAATTTCGGTTGGCAGGGGCATTAGGATTATCGAGGGTTATATCCCCTGCGTCAACCATTTCCTGCACTATGTTTTTCAACATCTTGCAGTTTTCATGACTATGTCCTTTCACGCGGTGAAATTCTGAAGTCATTTTCTTTGTACCAGGAAGGTATCGCGCGAGTGGAGTCAAACCCGGAGTGAGGTTTAACAGGAGGCAAAGTGATAGCTCCGGCTTTGAGCAATTTTTCCAAGATGACGCCATAGGTTTCTCCCAAGGGAGTGTAATTGATGGGCTCGGCTTTGTACTTATAGGTGGTTTTGGTGGGGGTATTAGACGGTGGTTTGGATTTGACCATCACCGCGTGGACAGCTCCTTTTGATTTAGAAGAAGTGGACGCGTGAGGAGTGGTGGTATTTGGTTTATTGGTAGAATCGGGAGTTCGAAGGTGGGGTTTTGTTACGCAACCGCAATTTCTCTTCCTCTAAGGCTCGAATCTCTAGTTTCGAGCCATAGTAAAACTTCATCGAATGTACGGAAAGTTTGAATTTGGAGGGTAGGGAGATGTGCTTAGTGCATGCCCGCGTAAATGATTCGATAAGTTCGGTTTGAGGCAAGGCATACGTAAGTTGGTTGATAAGGCCCCGCCATCGTCAACGAAATCTGCGATAGATTCGTCTTCAAATTGTCGGATGGCATAAAGGTCGGTGATGGATACTTTCTTAGCAATGTTAATGGAGAAGTGATCCAAGAAAGATTGGGCTAGTTGGTTAAAGAGAAGATTGAGTCTTTGGGTTAAAGCCTTTGTACCACTCAAGCGAGGTCTGATAAGGACATGGGAAAGGTGCGGAGTAACAAGGCATCATCATGGGCAATCAAATAACAAGCATGTCTAAATGATCGCAAGTGTTGTTGAGGATCCTCTTTCTTATTAAAAGCGGTAAATTTGGTAACTCCCATTGAGGAGGATATGAATGAAGGGGACGAGAAGGGTGAATGGGCTCGACAAACTTGCTCGTATGTCAAGCGCTACGACTTCTGAAAGCGAAGCCTCAGGTTTTGCATTTTGTCCATCATTTGTTTAATTAGATCAGTAGTTGGATGAGATGATGGTGTGGTTGTGGTAAACGGAGGCAAATTGGGCCAAGGACCACCGCTAGACCCTGGTGGGGTTAAGTGTTGATAAGGTGTGGAGGATGAATATGTTGAGGCAACCGAATAGGGATGTCCCATATAGGATGTTGAGGTCACTGGATACGTGTATGGGAATGAAAAGGTAGGCGGAGCTTGAGAAGGAAAGCTCGTGTGGATAGGTGGCAGAGAGCAAGTCATGAATGGAGCAGTCTGCAAGAGAGATGAGGTAGGGGCAGTCGGTGGTAATGATATGTGGGGTCAAGATTAGCAAAGGAAAGCCAATCGAGTCGTATGAACCTCTCGAAGGCTGTCGGATTGGGAGATGGGGCTAAAGGTGCAGGAAGCAAGGCGGTGTTATCAGGCGGAGTGGGAGCTAAATGAGCAGCTATACTAATAGGCATGCCAACAAGGAGCTGACCATCAGGCGTACGGTCGGGGTATGAGACAAATAGTATTATGCAGACACTAGGATTAGCATCAGAAACTTGGCAAAGTCCTTATCTCCCACGGGAATTTTAGGAACCTCGTTGGTATCCGTAGGATTCCCCACAGAATGTGAAGGGGGTGATTCAGGAAAAGAAACAGAGCAAGCATGTGAAACCATGGCGGTGGCTTGCTTTGAGTGATAACAACCATGGACAGGAGTTCACGGTAGGGTTTCAATCATCGGGAATAGAAACAAACTCGAGGTGGTAAAATTGGTAGGTTCTTTGGTTTGTCGGGTGGAAAAAGCGATAACGATATCGGTCTAATAACCGATGTCGGTTATACTATAGCGGCGTCGGTCGAGGTAACCGATGTCGGTGTAAAATGCAGGCTAACAAGATATAAAAAGGCTGCTAATTTGATTTTTAACAACGTTTAGTATACTTGTCAATTATTGATCACGAGAAGGCAGTATGATGAAAGAAAAGCAGAACTAAAAACAAGCAAGATGCACACACAAATCCAGAGATTAACCCTAGGGTTAATTTTAATTATCGTGGGCTTATGCCTTTAGACGTAGAATGATGTCAGAATCCTAAACAAGAGACTTAGGGGAAATGTCAAGTTGTTTTGGCTTATAAGGTTACCTCAATCGGGCGGAGGAATACCGCGGAAAAAGGGGGATGTTTGAGCTGTTGTGTTAATTGTGAAGTGATTCGGTATGTGTTGTGCAGTGAATGTAAGATTAATTTCCTGTCAATACCGTGGATATCACCCCCACGTGTACGACCTGTTACTTAATCTACGTTCACTAGAATTGAAAAACAACAAGCAGGAATGCAATGCACGTGTTTTAAACCCAAATCGAAAATTATGTTCGATGAAGCAAGAGAGATGACTTTCACTAATGCGAAACTAGGAAAGCAAGACAAATTCTTTACGAAATATATAACAAAAGAAGCAACAACAAGTATGCTTCCTAAAATGAAAATAAGCAAGAGAAACAGAAACCCAAAATGGGTCCCACCGGGCGTGCCAAAATGTTTCACTCGGAATGTTTCGTTCCTTTTAGAAACAGATAAGGGTTGGGGCTAGGAGGAATACCTGTAGAATGTCGAGATGATGTGTGCGTACCGTAGAGAAAGATCAGGCTGACTGCGAAGAACTCCTTTTTGTCTTGGAAGGACTACCTACAAATAAGAACACAAGACCACAAGATTTTAATTAGACAATAAATGAGAGAAGCGCCTTGGGCCGGGAAATATAAAACTTCCTTTCGAAGGTGGTCGAGTTCCCTGCTAATATGAATTAACACAAAAAGACTATAAGATATCAATTAAATTGCTTTGTTGAAGCTGGGTAGGGGAAAGGCTGGTTTTGGTTTATAGTCAGTATAGCGATGCGATTCCTGATAACCGATGGCGGTTGCTGATGACCGATATCGGTAGAGTCTAGGATCTGAAGGTTAGTTGTTTTGTGGGGTGGTGGTGTTATTTGGTAGTTGTGTTATTTGTAAGGCTGTAAATGGGTGATATTAGGAAATGAGGTGATGAGAGGTAGATGAATGATGGTTAGATGAAATGGCACGCTGGGTAGTGGATTCAGAAATGGATTTATGAGGACTGTGATTCAAAAGGCATAAGAAATGTTATAACGAGAAGACATGCGAGATGTGACTTACTTGGTTTTGTGAAGATGCAAGTTGATCTCCTTTCTTTATGGCGCACTTGGTTTCTTCACTTGTCTCTGCTCGGTCAAGTGAAGATCTGGACTCTGTTGATCGCTCCCAATGATCTCTATTGATTCAAAATCCTTCCACCTTGATCCAAAAATGAAATTCCGATCCTTTGTTTTTGGTTTGGGAGCCCATTTGAGGAACCGATGGCGGATTTTTACGTAGCCCACCGGCGGTCGAGTAGGAACCGAAGCATCGGTAAGGAAAAAAGTAGGCTATTTTTAGTAAAATAGCCCACCTTCCACCTTTTCTCGAGAGATTAGTTGCGGGCTTGGTCAAGTGAGGTTAGAAGGTCGGTTTTAGGTGCGAAAGGGTCATTAGTCATGGGTGTAGGTGTAGACCAAGTTTTAGGTTTTAATTAGGTTAGTTTAGGATTAGGGCTAGGTCATGATGAGGTGGCAAAATGAGGTGGTAGGTGAGGTGATGGGGATTTATCAAGAAGTTCTCGATGGTTCCGAGCTGGTGTCTCGCTAGTGTCACCGAAGGATGCCTACATCCTTTTTCATTTAATTATATGCTAAATCCTACTTCGAGAATACTAATAATGGTATTTGGATAGTGATGAGGCTCCTCATCCTCGGATTGCAAGTGGCCAAAGAACAAGGTGTGAAGAATCTTCTCGCACGTGGTGATGCAGAACTGATTGTAAAGCAAGTGAGAAGCCTTTTCCAAGTGAAAAATGGGAGGCTGAAACATTACCAGGAATCAGGTTTGGGATTCCATTGAATTCCTTGATGCTTTCTCCATTGAGGCAATACCTAGGGAGAAGAACAGCAGGGCTGATTCGCTAGTAGTCTCAGGGTCACTACTGATTCCTCATCCTGACTTCTCTCAGGATAAGTTCACCATTAAGATGGTCCATTGGCCTAGTGTACCTGACAATACCAATAACTGGCAAGTTTTCAATGATGATCAACATTTTCTTTCCTTCCTGGAACTCAAGGGTAATTTTGAACAACTGTATTTTGAGGGAAGTGACAACCTACCTCGTGAGAGTGTGCCCTTTGACAAGCAAATCACCCAAGGGAAGAAACAGATCAAGATGGATGCCTCAATCTCAAAGGAAACAAGATTCCTAAAGGGTTGGTGAGTTTGGAGGAACTATTTGATAAGCATGACGGTATGTGAAATCTAGAGCTTTGATCATTTGGACCTCGGCTCAAAGAATCAGTGAGTATGATAAGATTGATATTGGGAGTTCTACTGACCCTAAGCTCGTGAACATTGGCAAATGTTGCACAGCAGATGAGAGGAAGAAAGCAATTGCTCTTTTAAAGAGGTATAAGGATGTTCTCACTTACTCTTATGAAGATTTGAAAGCTTTCAAACCAAAAGATATGCAGCACTCTATTCCTCTTAAGCCTGGAATTAAGCCTTTCAAGCAGAAACAGAGGCAATACAACCCCAAAATAGCTGACACCATCTTTCAGGAGATACAGAAGTTGTTGAAGGCTAAAATTATTTTTCCCATTCACCATTCAACATGGATTGCAAATATTGTGCCTACATTAGGAAGAAAATGGTGAGATCCACATCGTGTTGATTTCGGGAACTGAATTAGGCTTCTCGAAAGATAATTATCCTTTTCCTATGATGGATCAAGTATTGCAAAGCAGTAAGAGGATCTGAAATGTTATCTATGCTTGATGGATTTTCTGGATATAATCAGGTAGAGGTTGATATTGTAGATCAACACAAAACAACTTTCACTACTCCTTGGGGTACCTTTGCCTACAAGAGAATGCCTTTTGGGCTTATTAATGCTGGTGCCACTTTCCAGAGAGCTATGGATCTAGATTTTGGAAGCTTGAAAGGAAAGTGTATTGTCATATATCTTGATGACCTGACAGTGTTTTCCAAGACAAGAGCGGATCATTTTGATCACCTAGAGACAGTTCTGCTGAGATGCAGAGAGCATGGGATCTCTCTGAACCCTAAAAAATCTATCTTTTGTGTCACTGAGGGAAAGTTATTAGGGCACATCGTTTCCAAGGATGGTATTAAGATTGATCCTGAACGAGTTCAAGCCATCCAGCAAATTCCTCTCCCAACCAGTAAAAAGGGCGTGCACTCCTTCGGTAAGATCAATTTTTTGAGAAGATTCATCCCTGATTTTGCAGAGTTAACTTTGAATATTTCTCAGATGATGAAAGGGAAGAAAACATTTGGTTGGTCTTCTGAAGGAAAGGAATCCTTTGAGGGTATCAAGAGAGCTATCGCTAAAACTCCAGTTTTGACCTGTCCTGATTTTAGTAAAGATTTCATCATCTATTGCTATGCTACAGATAATACCTTGGCTGCTGTGTTAACTCAAGAAGACTCTAATGAGCATGAGCTACCAATCACGTTCATGAGCTATATTCTGAAAGATCACGAGTTGAAGTACACCATGATGGAGAAACATGCTTTTGCAGTGGTTAAAGCTGTCAAGCAGTTTCGCTTTTACATCCTCAACTCTCATTCCATGGTATTGGTCCCGGATACAACTGTTAAGTCAATCCTCACACAACAAGAATTTGGATCTAAGAGAGGGAACTGGGTTGCTAAGGTCCAAGAGTATGACATTGACATCAAGCCGACCAAGCTGGTTCGTGGAAAAGGTCTTTGTGAGCTCATTGCTGAAGGAGCTAAGCATGAATTATTGGAGAACAAAGTTGACCTTCCCTCATTACATTCCTTAGTTCGATTAATGAATGGTATGCCGACATCGCCCATTTTCTCACCTATGGGAATGCCCCTCTCATTTAAGCGCCAAAGAAAAGACGCATTTATTAAATTGAGATCGTGCAATATGTATTATGGGAAAATGCTTTGTTCAAGCGTGGCTTAGATGGGAGATTTTTGAAGTGTGTGGACAAGGAACAGTAGAGAAAGTTGCTCTCAGCTTTTCATGATCAGGCATGTGGAGGGCACTATTCATCAACGGTTACAGCTCATAAGATACTCCGTGGAGGATACTACTGGCCTTCCTTGTTCAGAGATGCATCCAAGTGGGTGGATAAATGTGAGGCTTGTCAAACCTTTGTGGGAAGACCTAAATTGGCTTCTTTGCCTCTCAAGCCAGTTGTGGTTGAAGAACAATTTCAACAATGGGGTTTGGACTTCATTGGTACACTTAATCCTGCTTCTAGTGCTGGTCACACTCATGTACTAACTGCCACGGACTACTTCACCAAATGGGTGGAAGCTATTCCAGTCAAGAGCACTACTTCTGAAGTGGTATGCAGCTTCATCAAAGAGAACATCTTGGTAAGGTATGGTGTACCTAACAAGATTGTAACAGATAATGCCTCAAATTTCTCTTCAGCTGAGATAATGGACTTCTGCTACGGATATGGCATCTCCCTGGCTCATTCTTCAGATTACTACCCTCAGGGAAATGGGCAAGCAGAATCCACTAACAAAAATCTGGTGACTATCATAAGGAAGTTAGTCAATGAGTCTCAACGAAACTGGCACAAGAAGCTCTATGATGCTCTTTGGGCGAGACGCAGATTACACCAAAGAGAGCTATTGGAATGTCTCCTTTTCAAGTGGTATATGGAGTAGAAGCTCAATTTCCGATGGCGGTGGAACCGCCTTGACCTTACACCTAATAAAGGCCATTCAAGATACTAGTTTGAGAGATGCGTTGGACAAGAGAATTATGTACTGCACAAACCTGAATGAGGACAGATTGATGGTTGCTTTGATAGGATATATGTTCACTAGCGAGAAGGTAAAGGTCTGTTTGACAAGAAAGCTAGGTTCGAGATTTTCAAGTTGGAGACACCGTCTTTGTTATGGGATAAAAGACATGAACCTCGTGGCAGCCATGGAAAGTTTGATTCCCTGTGGCTCGGACCTTTCAAGATCAGACACTTTGCTGGTGAGAATTCCTTTTATCTTGATTACATGGATGGTTCTTCTCTCCCACTTCCTTATAGTGGGCAATATCTCAAGTTGTTCAAGTCCTAGGTGATTAGGGAGTCCTTGTATATTCCATGCAGATGGTGTTTTGTTTTCTTTCCTTTTTTTTGGTGTGTTGTCCTCTGTATTGGTCTACTTTTTGACTCCATGGCCCAATGGATAAGGTACTGATCTACTTCTCTTGAGTTTGTCTAAGTTCTTGCCTTGTCTCATTCCTTGAATTTATGCCAAGTCATCCCCAGAAGGAGCCAGCTGTTGTCCACTCAAAATTCCTGCTCTGATGAAAGTAAAAATTTCAAAATTTTGAGTTTAAGTGTTTTTCTCTAAAGTACCGAAATCGTGAAATTGAGAAAATCTGTGTTTTGGGTCATTTTGTATGTTTTTCGGGCCTGTCGAACATTTTTGTCCGCGTGTCCCAAGTCCCAAAGTGCGATCTGTTCCCCGATTGGCCGAAATCCCCGAAGTTGTTCCATTTTCGGGCCCATCGGAACTTTTCGTCCCAAATGTCCCAAAGTAAATCGGGCAAGTTGTTCCGATTTCAGCCGAACCACCCTAACCGTGTACTTCGCGTGTTTTCGTCCCGAATGTCCCAAACTTCTCAGGACTGTTGTTCCATTTTCGCGCCCGAATCGCCCGAGTCACGTACTCGAACTTTTTGTCTCAAATGTCCCAAGTTCAAACGGGCCTTTTGTTCCAATTTGCCGAAACACCCGAATCGCTGCGTACTTCACGCGTTTTCATCCCAAATGTCCCAAAATGCATTTGTGCGTCTTCTCACGCTTCGCTAGAATTGGCTAAGTTGCGTGCTTGCCGCGCATTCGCGTCTCATATGTCCCAAGCATACCAAGTGTCATTCGTGCTTATTTTTCTGCTCTACCCGAATATCATGCTTATTCAAATTGGTGGGTATGTATTAAATGCGCATTTATGACCTTTCTCTCTCCTAAACGGCTATATAACGAGCATTTCCCCTTTGCATTTTTCACACTACTTCCATGCTATCTTTTGCTCGAACCCTTGCAATTTGAAAACCTGTGCGTGTATCCCCTCCCTCTGTAATTCCTTTCCGAGTCTGGTTTGCGGCTCTGTCCTCCTAGCTACTATCAATATGAAGATCAAGTTTCAGGGACAGGAACAAATTTCACCACTTGAGTCTGCCGTTCACAATATTGGGGATAGCGAAGCTCGTCATCTCGACTTCGGCAATTTTGGGCGAGGATGGCAGACGCAAACCCTACACCAATGGCACAAATGATTCATGATAGCGGTTTGGCTTTCGCTGGAGGTTTCCCAATCTCGGTACAGTGTGCTGATACCGTGCTTTCATGCGTAGCTCACTTCGACCCCGCTTCAAGCGAATTGACCAATATACATGGGGAACTCATCGCCAAATTGGATCACTGCTGACCATTAGAACTACTCTAAGGATTCCAGAGATGGATAATGCCATAGTCGTTTCCCGGGATCAAGCACAGGCCCTGTTCGACCAAGACAGTGACAAATATAAGGCACGAGTGGTGAAGTCCTGGCTTAAAAACCCTAGGAAGGGAGCTTCTCGTCTGACCAAAACCCTCTTCCGAGCAGATTTCAATGAAGAGTTGTCAGACTTCATAATCTTGCTGGCTCGGGTTATGGGTTTGCCCTCTACCAATGAATTTCACTTCTGGATGTGCCCGCTCATCAGCATGGTGTGCGAAGGAACGCAAAATATCAATTGGGCAGAAATCATAAGCATGAATTTGACGGAGCAGCTGTCCAATGTGTAGCAAACGAAGAAGTTCTATATGACTTCATACCTGATGTATACCCTGGCAGCGTCACGGCAATGGTTTGGCTTTTCTTACATCGACGCTCACAAAGACGATCCAGTATATGCCTACTGCCCGCAGTTCACCTTGGAGACCAGCAATCGTAATTTCAGAAGGGTCAATGACGCTTTTACCATGTACGTGGTCAGATTGCTCGAAGGTGACACTGCCAGGAGATTTTCAGATGAAGCTATGACTCTAATATCGCACTACGGTGCTTACTTCATCCAGTTCAGGAAATTCTCTTATATCGAGCTCTGCCATTTGTATGAGGGCACCCCTACGAGGCGCCCATGTTCTCAATGATAAGATGGCTTTGATCAAAGTATGCAGGCGATTAGACAAACCGCCACGAGAACCTGCGGGGACAAGAAGATTTAAGCTTGCACTTTCCCATCTCTCTGGGAAACTACACTTGCAAAATAGCCACAGACGCACGAGAACATAGAGAGAGCCTGGTACTATCACGTGATTCATTTCTTGAAGCCAAGAACTGCTTTGACTTGAAGATGTTTATTGAAATGAACACACAAGATAATCTACCATCATAGGGCAGATACAGAAGACTACTGGGCTGACTGTGCAGATGATTTTGAAGCCAGGAGAAGGCATTGTGGCAGGTTCTCCCTGCAATTGATCCAAGAACTCGGTCTATACCAAGTTCCTGAAGGTCTCCAGGATGACAATTCTGATCTATACTCATATGAGTATGAAAATGTGGTTAAGCACACTCCTTTGGAGGACCTGGATTGGAACAGGAAAGAGAGAGATGATCTAGCTGAGATCCTTGCTCCAGTCTTAGTCAGGACTAAGGTCTGGTTTGACAGGATGGTTCGAGAATTCAGGAGGCATTCAGGAGAATCCTCTTCTAAGGATGCTTCAACACCAAGAAGAGAAGCATCTATTCCAAGGTCAGAAACACCAGTGAAGACCCCTCCTGCCTCATCAATACAAGGACCTGCAGCTTCTACTCCTTCTTCATCCACTCAAGTGTACCAGAAGAAGCTCAAGGAGGTTAAGAAGGAGCCTGTGGAAAGTGACCCTCAAAGAAAGTAGGCAGAGTTGCCTATGGGACCAGAGAACATCATTGTTCTCAGTGAAAGTGAAGAAAGCGAAGTACCAACTCTTGCAAGTGCTCCTGAAGATCCAGCTGATAAAGATAAAGAAATCCAGAGCACTGAGCTTTCAGGTGATGTTGACTCTTCTGCCGCAATTGCCCCAAGTGCCCCACTCACCTCTCAACTTGAGTCAACAGCTGCGCAGACCTTGAGTGTCATGAGCTCTCTGTCTCTCGGCCCTCTTGCCCCTCCTGCTGATTCCTCTTCCTCTTTTGCGTGGGTGCAACCTTTGGTTGACAAAAGGAAGAGGAAATTTTCCTCTCGGAGTCTTTGGGACAAATTTTGATCTTTGTCGCTGACCTTGTTGGGCACCACTCCTTCTCGTGCCAAGAAAGCCAGAACTACCTCCAGAATAGTGTCTGATGCTCAAGGTCAGCAATTCTGAAGATTACCAAGCCTACAATGGAGAAATCAGAGCAGGACTTGCAGGTATCTGACTTAGAGCTCTCGAGAACCCCAATGGGGGAGTCTACTCCTGAAGGTGAAATTCACAACCTCCAGGAAACAGTCACAAGAGTCATTGGGAGGGTAGAGAAAGGGCAACAAACTATTGAACAGTTGGAAGAACAGGCCCAAGTTCTCACAGGTTTCATCAAGTCTCTTTTGTCTAAGGACAAAGTTTTGGACCCTACCCCATTGACTACTCTCCCACCTCCTGTAATTCTAAGCCAAGATGAAGTGCAGAGTATCAAAGATATGCACAAGTATTCTGTCTATGGCGAGCTATTGAAGCCCTGGTGGATGACATGCTTGTTGCTGGATTAAACTTCATCGATGAAGCTTTCAAACTCCACGAAAAGGTGAGCAATGTGCAACTGAAGCTCTCCTCCACTATCAATATCATGGATAAAGAGCTCAAACTCTGGAGCAGTTGCATAGTAGACCTCCGACTCATGGGACAGGCAGATGAGAACGTTTTGTTGGCAAGTAAAGTCTTTGATGATGCAAAGGATAATCTGTCGAAGTCCTGGGTCTACAGCGTGGAGTGGAAGATCAGAGTCCTGGAGGAGGCTTTGGGAGAACTGAAGAACAGTTGGCAGAAGGGCGAAGCTTTCAAGACACTGGTTATCTCTGCTTTCAAAGACATACACTGTCATCTTCAGGATGAGACTTCTGGTACTTCCCTTTCCTTGCAAGAAATCAAAGCTCAATTCAGAGCTTTTGTCAAAGATAACTTATTCAAGGAAAGTTCCATCTCCAAGGAGAAAATGAAGGAGATTTTCTCTCTTCAATCTGCCATTGAAGAAGCAAACAAAGATTATCATACTCATGTCGAGTTTGATAAAGAGATGGAGAAGTGTCTGGGATTTTGGACTCAGTCTACGACTAACACGTCAGTCCCTCGTGGCAGAGATATAGCGAGTCATTGAAGAGATTCGGGCGGTGTCCCGAAGTCGGTGGGTCCTCTCGGTGGACCGACCACTGTCTTCTTCTCCTTATTCTTCTCTTCTTTTCTATTTCTTTTTCTCGGATTCATTGTAATAAGTTGAGGTATTGCGATTGGCAATCCTTAACTAATCTTTAGTTAAAAAAGTAATTCTGAAAAGTAACCGACTTGTAAGCTATATAATGGCCTTTCCACACCATTTTGAAGGAGGAAGAACTTGGCATATTTTCTGAAAGTGTAAATAGATTATAAAGAAATCAATACAGAAGGACTTTTCCATTCTTTGTCTATCGATCTCTGTTATTCCTAAGCTTTCATTTATTTTCTTTGTGAAGCTCATTTGTCTCAAATTCGTTAGTCTTACCGATTGCATACTCTTGACTTTACAAGCACGGTGATCTTGTATAACCAAGAAGGAACTTTGTTTCCTTGATTAATGAATCTGTGTTATTCTTAGAAACTTTGTGTTCTAAGTAGATGTTATTCTGAGAACTTTGTGTCTTTAAATTCCATCTTATTTATTAAATCACGAATGATCTTGTTTCAATTCACTGTGAATTTCGCATACATAGAGAATTACTCACGATATCTATAAGTGCATGTTTCCTTTCTGCTCTTTCCCATACTCTCATTTCCTCGGTCCTTTTGTAATTGATGATCTTCATAGAAAACACTTTCGTGATATCCAAGTTTAACCAACAAATCATGTCTTGTACATTTGTAAATAAGTTCGTTTCTGAATAAGGGAACCTCTCCCATTAAAGAGGAGGGACTTCTTGTCCCTGACATTTGGCCATTGCTCTTCTTAAAAGTCCTATCGACGACCAACATATCGAAGACTTGAAAGTTCTCAACATCGGGCTTACGTCAAAACTAGGATTCAAAGGGTGTCATCCTCTTCTTACCTTGTGTGGAAAACAATTTCAAATATAATTAGTACAATTCACTACTTTAGCCCTATATTAGGAGGAAGAGACTTGAGTAAATTATACAAGTGGCCACCTCCTTAATAGTATGGTTTTTTTTTGTGACTCCATTCTATGAAGGTCTATAAGAAGCTGTATTCATCAAGGAGATCCCTTCAAAATTATAGAAATACATGAACCTATTGTTTACATATTCACCTCCATTTTCGGTTCGAAGAACCTTAATAGACCATTTCACCTATTTCTCACAAGAGCCTTAAAGTCCTGAAAATGTTCAAAGACTTCAGACTTAAGCTTAAGAAAACATACCTAAGTATATCGCAAATATTCATCAATGAAGGTGAGCACATAAAGAGCTCTAGTAAAAGAAGGAGATGGAAATGGACCAGAAATATCGCTATGAACAAGATCCAAAGGACGAGTAGCTCTCCAGGATTTTCCTTTGTCAAAGTTCTTTTCAAGATGCTTTTTAATGATACAACCCTAACAAATACCCTTAGTAAACTTTGCTGGGGTAAGATTGACCATTTCATTTTTTCTGAATTGTTCAAGGTAGTAATAATTTAGATGTCCAAAACACGCATGTCATAGCTTACTAACCTCATTTTCATGAGTGAGCAAGGTAGTGGGCATAGAATCATAAGTAAAATGGGAAAATTTATACAACCGAGAATGGTGATCCACCTTTCCCTCGGTCATTATAGTGTCATCATTAAGCTCACAAATAATCACCGAGTTAGGACCAAATTCCACTCACATTCCTTCACCAAGGTGAGTAATTTCATAAACCATTAGGGGAGATTGGTAGAGAGATCGGGGACACTCAACACTTGGTTGAATGTTCCCCCATCCATCTCTACCGATCCACTACTAGAAAACTGACATTATCGTGTCATTACCCATCATAATTTGGGACATACCACAAGGCTCGATGTTGGAGAACTCAACATGCGAAGAAGCCATGTGGTACGAGGCACCGGAATCTATAATCCATGTCGATGAAGGAGAAACTTTGGCTACAATGTCCTTTCCTTTCTTCTTATCAGATTTAGATCATTTTGTAGTAGAAGACTCAGTCTTCGGAGCATTTTGTTTGATAGACTCAGGAACACCTATTTGATTTTCTTACGTAAATGAGTAAGGTGATAAATTTGTCTTCTCATACACATATGCTCTTTATGACTAGGCTTCTTGGAATAGGAACAAAAATACTTGTCTTTCGTGTTCTAGGATCGGAAAGTGAAGCATTTGTGTTAAATTTAGTTTTGGTCTTGGTTTCCTTATTAGGTTGATTGTTTCTTTCTTTCTTCGTTTTAGTCTTCTTTTCCTTACTAGTGCTCACTACAAGGGCATGATACTTGGACTTGAGAGACCCCATTTGAGTGAGTTTGTCTGTACTTGAATGAGTTGGGATGAAAAAATTCAATGGAGGGCATATTCCAATCCTTGCCCAAGGTAGCTTTTGTAGTGTACAAAGTTGACACAAAGATGCGATATTCGGGACCTAACTTAGAGAGAATTGACAAGATCAATTGAGAATATTTCTTCTCTACTTGAAATCCCTTTAACAACAATCTAGTGTGGACAAACTTAGAAAATAATGCTTGTAGGTTTTCAAAATCATTAGGATTTAACCCTAGTAGTTCATTTTCTAACCGATGCGCTCTCATGTCATCTTTTTGTCCAAAAATTCCATCTAATATTTTCGACGCGGACATGAGAATTAGGTGTTTTGGATGAATCAATCTAGAAAAGAAAGTCGGAGAAATAGACATGCAAAGAAGACACGAAGCTTCATCACTACCATTTAACCACTTAGATTTTTCAGGTCATCATCCGGTTCGAGTCTCAGTTCCCATGGTGATGGGAATAACCCTTTACCCCTTAGTTTCATAATCATTTTCGATCTCCATTAGATGAAGTTGAACAATGTAAAAAAGGAATTGAAAGTGCATCCATAATGAAGAGAGAGAGAGAGAAAGAATACGAAAGAGAAAACAAGAATCACAACCACCCAAGACAATATAATAACCCCCCTTCTTTCGGCACTTTATAGTTTAGTGTGTTGAATACAATTGGGTCCGAGCGTGCATCTTGAAATAGTTGGTAACTCACCTTGCAATCAATGTAATAACATGCAAGAGAGGAGACCACAATTGTGTTTCGTGGAGCGCAACAAAGTGACACTGTATATAAGTAAAACTTGCAAAAACTAGGAAGGAGGCGAAATAAAATCCACGATTGTGATAAAAAGTGTCTCACATCGTACCACATACCCCCTTGCTGTAAATGTGGTGGATGTGCTCGGTAGTCACAAGCATTAATAAGATTAAATACAATTTTAAAAAAACTCAAGATGAGTCTCGATGATCTTCAGAACGTTGGAAGGGCACACAAAAGACAAATAGGTGCTTAGAGTGTCACTGCACACTTGAGTGCATGATTAGTAAAAAAATCGACAATAACGCCTAAAATTTATCGTTTAGAAATGTCCAGTTTAGCTAATTTTAGAGCTATTTGGACTCAAAAAAATGACAATAAGCATTAAGAAGGACAATTTTTAAATGACTAATTGTAAAGGATAATTAGATTTGAAATTAATAAAACTAGATTTAATATAATTAAATCTAATTAATTTCAAATAATAAAAAAACACTAATTAAGATCTAATTAAAAATTAAATCCTAATTAAATATTTAAATATATATCCCTTTAAAAGGAATTACCCACCAAAAATTTGAACAACCCCTAAAAAATCCCACCAAAAATTAATTTGAACAAACTTATGGTTTGTTTGAAACCTGAGTTAATGGCGATCAAAGCGCGGGAAAGACGGAGAGCTCGGAGTATCCCATGTTGAGAGGAGAAAGGACGAAAAATCCATGTAGCGGTCACTAGATCAAATGTTGAACTTAGAGAGAGAGAGGATCCCATTGGAGAGTTTAAGATTGTGATAGATGTCAAAGCGAGGTCAACGTCGAGTAGGTCAAAAACAATGTTAGGCTCCAAGTAGTCACTAGCCGTGAGGTCAAAAATGAAAAAGCCAATGCCGAGGCAAAACTAGAAGTAAACACAACATTCAAACAAAGAGGACCAAGCATGGATAGGAGGTCATGGCAAGAACTCGAAGAGCAGGAGGAAAAATCCGGGGAAGCCGACTCAACCATGAACAATGCAAAAATGAAACTCCAAGCCGAGATTAGGATGGAACGATGGAAAGTCCAAAAATGTTCACGGAGGAAGAACCCAAGGTTCTAAGGAAACAAAACCATAGCTCGATACCATGAAAGAGTTTGTGAGAATCATACCGAAAATGATGCATGAGGACTCTAAATCTTTGTCACTATGGGAAGGAACCACACCCACAAAACCAAACACGGCCAAGGAGTGGCTTGGTTCAGAGGTGAATGTGAAAGATGATGATCCCATTAGAAAAAGACTCACCGGGGTTGTAGCTCAGTCGGACCAGGTCGAAGGCGGTGTAGAAGGAGCTTGGTGGTGAGAAGAAAACCACCAAACACTGAAATTTGAACCTCAAAGCTACAAATAAAAAACTTGTATTCTACAAAAACATGCAAAAAACAAAGAGAAACAAAAAAACAAGAGATCTAAAAATTCCACTTCCAATTTAATAAATTTAATTTAAAAATCAGAAAATAAAACTCCGATTTTAATTGATACGCCATATTTAACTCATGATTAGCTAAATGTACCTACAAAACCCTTGAAAACGCAAGGAAATACCTACACATACGAAGAACACAACAAATTTTTTTTTTTCCAAGAACAATTTGTTAAGAATGTTAGAAAACGAAATTCCATAATCTAATGATTAAAAAAACTTGGACGAGGAGTAAAAATATCGAAACCAAGAGTAATCGCAACTTAGATGACAAATGCACATTTACCCAATATTAGATCTAAAACCATGAAAGAGTTTATGAGAATCATATTGAAAACTATGCACCATGATGAAATTTCACTCCAAAGGAAACATAATAGCTCGGGGGTAATCACAAGGAGGAATCGATCAATCAATGGAAGAACTTGCATAAGAACAAAGCTTGCACATATATAGAGAAAGATAGCAGAGTGTCTTGGCATACTCATAAATGTCAAACGAAGGGATACATATAGGGTCTTTGAGTAACCCTAGTGCATGACACAGAAACAAACCCTAAACCTAACCTAAAACTAACCCATGTGAGATGATCCTCCATATGTGAGTGGAGGACACATAGGATCCCACACACCAATAACATTTCTTAAGACTTCTCTTGGAAACTATACTTGGACTCATATTTCTTTAAAATAATCACTTTCAGACATCCGTACCTATAGACTACTTTATTTTTGACATACCATTCTGAAGATAATTTCCATTTTGCAAGTTGAAAACCCGCTTGTCTTCAAAATTCAATGATGATCATGAAACCTATAGATTTTGAGGAATTTGTATTGACATCTTGAACAATAGTGATTTTTTTATTTGAAAGTAATGAAATGAAAATATTTTCCTTACTCTTTCAGATCTGAAAATTGATAGCCGAAGATGTCTTCTCTATTCAATACGTGTAAGTGCAAATACATGCGAGCCATATATATAGGTTGCGGAGAAGGATGGAGCAGAACGATTACACGCTTACACAACGCATTTAGTGAAGAATGTATTAAGCTAACATTCCCCCCTTAATACATTGTTCCTACATATGTACCCCCTAAACAAATAAAAATTCACCTTGCCGAGAGGCTTGGTGAGAATATCTGCAACTTGAAAATTAGTAGGGCAGTACTGGAGCTAAATTTGGTGGTTCAAGACTTGTTCACGAATGTAGTGACATTCGACCTCAATATGCTTTTTTCATTCATGAAAAATAGGATTCTTCACAAGCTTCAACACACCTTGATTGTCGCAATGAATGATGGGAGGTTTCTCTTCAGGAATCCCTATATCTGCAAGAATGCGACGTAACCAAATCACTTCGCACACAACTCCTCATGTGGCGGTATTCAGCCTTAGTGGATGAGAGAGAAACAACAGTTTGCTTCTTGCTAATCCACGAGATAGGTCTAGATCCGAGATGAAAAACATACCCTAAAGTGGATTTCTGTCATCGGTGGATCTTAGATAGTTTGAGGCTTGTATATCTCTGTAAGAAGAATTGAGTGTTCCTCGATACTCCAGACTAAAGTCAAGCTGTACCTCGGACATATCTCAACACATGCTTTACTGCTATCTAATGACATTTCTTGACTTCGCATAAAAAGCAAAGATCTGGTCTAGTATAAGTCAAGTAAATGAGACTCGCCATAAGCTTCTGTAGTGAGTGCCATCTACCTACGTTGGATCCTAAAATCTAGATAATTACAAACCTTTTTCCATAGGTGTGAACATTGGTTTACAATCTGACATTACATACTTTTCAGGAGTGTCTTTACGTATTTCATCTAGGAGATAAAAATATGACTCTTCCTCTGCCATTTCTCTAAGCCAAGATAGTAGTGAACTAGCCCCAAATCGGTCATGTCGAAGGATTTCTTGAGATCATTCTTTACATCATCCACAATATTGTTAGAACTTCCTATGATCACAAGATCATCTACGTACAAAACCAAAATGACAATCTCTATTCCTACCTTTTTGATATACAAATTTGTATACGAGGGGCTAAAAGTGAATCCATGCATGCAATAAGTGATCATCAATTTTTATATACCATGCCCTAGGTGCTTATTTGAGTCCATAAAGTTACTTTATCAAACAACATATCTTGTGTGGTTTATGCTCGTCTACAAACCCTTTAGGTTAGGCCATGTATACTTCTTCTTTTAGATCACCGTTTAGAAAATCACTCTTGACATCCATTTTTGAAGTTTTCATCCATTTTGTGTTGTGGGGCATAGACAACTCGATAGTTTTGATCTTTGCTGTAAAGTGGGTGTAAAGGTCTCATCATAGTCAATTCCTTCCCTTTGCAACAATTCGTGCTTTTTGTTTGTCGATTGAACAATCTACCTTATATTTTATTTTGAAAATCCATTGGCAGCCAATGGATTTCTTATTTGGAGAAGAATCGACAAGTTCCCGATCTGATTCTCGAGTTAGGGAAACATATTCAACATCCATAGCCTTTGTTTCCATTGTGGTTTGTCAAATGCCTCATGAATAGTGTCAAGTTTGGTGCTATCAACAACTGAATTCATGACTACAAAATTTACCTCTGTCTTGCTTGACTTCATGTTCTAAATCTCATAGAAGTGCCTAGAAGTGTGTTCATGTGTGCATCCCTAATAGTATTCTCGGACCCATTTCAAACATTGGTGCTGCTACTACTGCGATGTGAAGACTTGTTTTCCAGGTGTGCCTAGATCAACGAACAAGTCCCCACTCGGCTCTTCTTCTCTCTAAGAAGAATCATCTTTCCCATCATCTGGATGTGTGAGTAATCTATGTGACAAGGTTGATACTAGATCTTCATTATGTGGTAGAGAGTCAAAGGATGACTCATCACACACCACATCTCAAATCTTGTAGATCTTCTTCATCTAAGGATCCATGAGATGATATGCCTTTGAGGTAGTACTATACCCCAAGAAAAGACATGGAAATGTATCTAGATCAATCTTCTTCCTTTTCTCATCTAGAACATGCATATATGCGGTCTGACAACCAAAAACTCTCAAATGATGAATAGAAGGTTTACGACCAGTCCATACCTCTTCCAAAGCATCTCTTTTTGCAAGATCTTCATGGGTTCCGGTTTAGTAGATACACTGCTTTTTTGGTACATACGCCCAAAACTAATCCTCTAACTTGGTGATGGAGAGCATACAATGAGCCATCTCCATGAAAGTCTGTTGTGTCGCATTGGGAATCCCATTACGATGGGGCATGTAGGGTGCGATCGGATGTTCTTTGAATGCCATGCTACTTCCAGCATGCTAAGAACTTATTTGAAACAAATTTCCCCCTCAATCTGAAAGTTGAGGAGAAGGAGAGGCTTCCCAAACTACCTGGTGGCTTGCTAGTAGAAGGTTTGGAAATTGGCAAATGCCTCACTCTTCTTCGGAAGGAAATATGCCCACATTTTCCATGAGTAATCATCAATGATGAGCCGGAAGTACTCAAAACCTTGGAAGCTAGTGGCGAGGGTCCGCTTGAGATCGGTGTGTACGACTTGAATATGCTCCATAGAATGATAAGATCTCTATTTGAACGCACCTCTGTGTTGTTTGCCTACAAGACATCCCAAGAAAATAGGTAAGGAATGGGAGAGTGGAGGAAGCTCTCTTACCATTTCCTTGGCACTTGAGTTGATGCGAGCCCAGGTAGAAAGATGACCATATTGAAAGTGCCATAGTGCGGTGGACTCCGCCGTTGAAGCGAGAGAGATTAATGCCAGATGATGTGACCATATCCGGTGTAAATAGACGGCCCTTGTAAATGCTCGAGCAATTACTAAGTCTCCTAGGAAATGATGTAGTACTTCACCCCTTTCTCAACAAAGAATTCAAGCTGCATTCAATGGTTAAGAAGTTGACTCACAAACAAAAGATTTGAGGTCAAACACGGAACATATAGCACCTTTGTGAGTGTACATCTTCATGTTCCATGAGGAGTGATGACATCACCAGATCCCGACTATAATATACTCCTGATTGTGCTGTGATGGTGATCGATCTCCAAAGGGCTGGTCACTCATGGTATGAAATAACTTCTTATTACTAGTCATGTGTTTGTTGGCACCCAAATCAATCAACTAGACACTTTTTGGCTAACTGCGAAGTCGTGAGACTAGAACAATGTCGAGAATGAGTCGTGGTGCAGAACCTCTATATCGGAGGTGCCATCCTCGCGGCAGCAATGTGACCCTCGCTTTGCCTTTGATTACGAGCACACCATTGAGATTTCTTGGAATATCCTTGGCTAGAAGTTCTCTCTTCTCTATAATTGCCACACTGCGACCATTTTAATAACGGTTCACATTGTGTGCATATCCAGGAGAAAATATGGCACCATCAATCCACCTTGTTTTTCTTACGCTCTACGAGGTGGCCGTTGTGGTGGCGGCTGAGAAGGTTCTTCTTGAGGATGTTGCTTCGATTCTGGGGGCCTGACTGATTGCCCTTTTGAGGCGTATGCTTTTGCCTCGTGATGAGAGCCTTGTCTTCGAAGGCTTCTTGAACATTCTGCATGGCTTCTTCCTATTGGAGATAATTCACTAGTGTGGCAAAACTCACCTCCTATTGAGTGATGGTCAACGTGGTGATTAGTGTAACCGAGAAGGAAGAGCTCGTAAGGTGAGTGGGACCACAAATTTTCGTCCACTAGTTCACCGAGAGTAGAGAGTTCTGCACGTAACTCGGCCACATGCCGTAAGAAGGCTTCTATTGATTCGCCATCATGCATACTCATCGTGTGAAGCTTTGTCTGAAGATGCAACTTCATCGATTCTTGGCTTCATAGATGATACACAATGTGGTCCATGCACGAGAGGAAGTGGTTGCTTCCCTAGAATGTAGGGTTAAACCTCATCGAAAGGCTCGAGTGATAAGCACTAATGCTTTTGCATCGACCTTTTCATGTTTAGCCAATGAGATCGTCGTCGTAGGAGGGGCGTCTTTGCCGTAAATGATCCCCCAAAGATCTTCAAACCGAAGAATCATCCGCATCTTCATTTTCCATGTGGTGAAATTTGGCCCTTTCAAGAGCTTGGCATCGAGATAACAATACTTTTGGAGTAGACATTTTCAAAACTCAAAATTGTATTTTATTTATTTATTTTTCAAAAATGGCTACAATGCTTACTGAAGGAATCTATCCCGAAGATGGGCTCTATAGGCTCGTGCAGTGAGATGTGGATGCTCTTGTGGGCATTCTACTTCACGTTCATCATCTACATCATAGCCACATTCAAGTTCTACATGAATCCACCGTGCTTGACATCGAACGTCGAACCAAAAATACTCCAACAGTCCTCGGTGCACAATCTCATCAAAGAGAATATTCCCAGTGTTGTGGAGCTCGTTGACCAAGGAAAAGAACAGTCCAGTGGTGTCTTCATTGTCGCTCAATGCCCAAATATTTGGTGCATTGCTTGCGATACATTTTGTGCATATGAAATTTGTGACATACGCGCACACTTTTGTTTGTAATTTGCATGCTTTCTTCCATAGTTCACCTCCTTCGGTCTGGTCTGCAAATTTTTACAAAAACAACTCCTACGCAAGAATGGAAGCATTTCGTTATGCACGCATGGATCTTCCCACATGTCGAAATTTCTCCTTTGGTAGCTGGGATCGCACACCAATTTGTATCATTTGGTTTCCATGTAGGTGTCTCTAAAGAACCGCTCTAATTAGAACAACACGGAAAACAATCTCCAAATCTGCACGTTTCAATATACCAAACAAAACACCACACACAAAAATGTTTTCTCTCCATGCACAACAATGTTTGCTCTCCTTCCATACAGGAACTCCACACACTGACAACATTTTTCTCCTTCCACATAGCCTGACACAACAAATTCTCATAAAAAAACAGTCTCCAAATAGCAAATTCTCGTGCACACAGGAAAGGAAAGGAAAGCAGGTCGATCTTGGTCGCTGTCCACGCCAAATGAAACCTTGGTCACTTGTTCATGCCAAATGAAATGCCACGCATTGTTTTCCAATCTCCACACGGGCGGAGGAAGGACAGAGGCTTTGATACCAATGATAGCCAAATATGTCTTCTCTATTCAATGTGTGTAAGTGCAAATACATTCGAGCCATACATATAGGTGCGAAGAAGGATGGAGCGAGAACAATTACATGTTACACAATGTATTTAGTGAAGAATGTATTAAGCTAACAAAATAATATCAACATTTCCTGTACTTGATTCTTTCCATTTTCAAAGTGCTCTTTGAATGATATTTTTCTTCCTTAATGCAACTTGATCAATTGCTACTTATTTTTTACTCGAATGTTATGATCCTAACTCATTGAGATATGTTTTTGTCTTTATGAAATTGATGGTAACATGTACCTACATCTTCTGCTGTAAAACTACTTTGTTCATTTCTTTCATTTGATTTTTTGCTAAAAATACATTTTTCTTATGAATTCCTTTTGCACTTGGCCTAGATTAATTGCATCTTATGAGATGATCCCTTTTATTCTATCTTTCATGTATATTGCATGTTCTTTCTTTAAAAGGTTCGATTACGTAAAACTAGAAACACATGGATATAGACCAAACCCGAGCTTTAACAATATATCTTTGTATGTTCATAGGTACTATTCTTTAGAACTGCAATGAGGACGAAACAACTAAAATTGAAGCAAATACGAAGTAGGAAAAATCGACCCAAACAGGCAATGATGGGTTTCTTCTCTCTCCATTTTCTTATAGCTTTAAGTATATGTATCTTTTATTTCTAGTACATACAAAGTTACATCCCACGTACTATGTGGTTCTTTGTACTTTCATTCCATATGAATAGATGAACTATTTTCATGTAATAAGATGTATATCTTTCCTTTCGCACTTTCTTGTATTTGAATGGATAATAATGAACTTGTACAACTTAACACTCTTAAAAAATTCACTTATGTATGGAAATAAATAAAAATCAAATGTACCTTTTGATGCTCATTCGATGACTAAATTTTATTTCACTCCTATATGCAGCTTGAGAACTTCATGTCTCGACACATGCTTCCTTTCTTGCCTTCCTCAAGGCTTTTTGATATTCGTGTATGGCTATTGCACGGTTTTGACTAGGGTTTCAAATTGAATGACTACATCATGAGGCATGGCATTCTATAACTGCTGCAAAGCCTATTTGAAATTTGATCTAAATGTGACTTCCAAGACTGTCCAAAACCAAACAATAAAAATTTGTATGTTATTCGAGGTGGTATGTCAAACATAGTCAAACCTTCGACTCGATCAATCGAGAAACTTACAAGTTTCGAATTGACCCTTTTCACACGAGGTGTGAAAAATGTCAATGGTATAATGTCTGACAAATCAAACTCACAAACACTCAAACTAAATCACAAATTTCAAAGAACCAACTACTCTAATAAATGACCCCTTTTGTCACATCCACAATTAACTTAATAAACATGATTAATTCACTTAATTAAGGCACATTAATCAACAATGATAAAAAAGGAATTACATCACAAATTAAATCACATACTCCATAATAAATAAAATAAAAAGGGAAACATACACACAAAGCCCATGACCAATTTGAGGTCATCCCCCATGAGGACCCCCTAACTAAAATAAACAAAACAAAAACATTACACTAGTTGTCATGGTGACCTTTGTCGTATCCATTTGCTATTTCGTTGGGTTGGTCTCAATCCACATTTTGATTGTTGTGATATAATTACTGCAAAATTATATAATACCTCCTTGACCTTGTGGGTGCATCAAAACATCAATGATAAAATATATGCATACAAATCAATAATCATCCTCATATAGCTAAATCATCATCTCAACTAAACCATGTTAACATTTGTCTAAAATTCCAACAACATCTCAATTCTATCTTTTTGTCAATATCAACAAGATCACAAGATTAGTTCAAATGCTAAATCATAGTCAACAAGAAGAAATTTCCGAATGTCGAAGAATGTATATGAATTTTTTTATTAAAGGCAAATAGTTTTGAAGGGACTATAACTTTCATGTTACAAAAAGGCTCAACAACCAAATCAACAACACATATCAATTTATATGCTAACAACACATCATCCTCATCGATATAAAAATGTCTCTCTATGCCTCTTAGAATCAAAACAAATCATACTATGAATCAAAATCCATCAATAAAGTGAGAATATTTGTATCATCTAACACCATGCTAAACCAAAATGATACTGATAATATCCATGTCCATAGTCAAGCCAAAGATGTCGAAATCAAAATATAATAAGTGTCGAAGAGAAGTGGGCACTACGATCCACAGTAACAAAGTATGCAACTAAAGTGAAAGATTCAAGGTAAGAGCAAGTCTCTTCAAATTGAGGTAAATTTGAAACAACATCGGGGATAAGGCAGAGGAGGGTCATTACAGTCGTAAACCTTTGGGAGAAACTTGTCAACTTGTTTATTTACGAGCCATGATCGTTGGAACTCTACATTTACCTACTTCTTTATCAATAGATGCAAGAATAATGGTTATTGCCATTTAAATAGGTAAGTGCCACCTCGAAAGGGTGAGAAATGCAATCAAGAGCAATAAAGCTCGCTAAAAAAATGTTTCGTCTTGAGCAGAGACGGGTGGTATGACACGTAGTAGGGTGCCACATACTCGGGCATAGTAGTCAAACCCTAGAAGAGCACCCCAACTCAAAATCCATCGCACAAATTATCATCACTTCAAATATCTAAATTTATTTTTTACTTCAAAATGTATTTTTATTTTATGTTAGTTTTATATAAGTTTTTACTTTTAGACATGTTTTATAAATAAAACATATAAACTAACATATATATCTGAAATATATCTATCTAAAAGACATCGAGGAATATCAATCTTAAATACAACCAATGTGTGACATAAATTCAATCCTAAAGAGCTCAAACTCTATTTTTCTTAATATAATATAAGTTTTTGGAGTTTGAGAATACAAGTTCGAATGTGATTTGAAATGTATTCACAAAAACATAAACACGACGCTCCACCCCCCTAAACCGCACGGAACTTCAATGGAAACAATGTTTAAGCGCGGAAACCCATGGATACGCTACTCACACGGAAATTCATATTCTTTTAAGTAATTTTCACTGTGTTATTTCTTAACAAAACCCATACAATGAAGAAATTCACGCAACGAAGAAGGTGCCCTGAAATTGTTTGATTTTAATGCTGGCGTTTTGGGGCCGAGTAATGTTGAATACTGGGCACATTGTCATTTAATACATTGAAATTCAAAATCCCTAAGCGCGTTTGATGAGTAACACAAACACACAACTTCATCATTCTTTCATTTTTCTTGCACAATACACTTCGTTTTCCTTATAAACATTGGTTTGCAGAGGCGAAACTGGTCTACGAAATTTCTCCTTCTGCTGCATGTTAACAAAATTGTCACCTATAGAAGGTGTCAACAACCGTAATTTTTCTCGGAGGATTACTTCTCCATTTCTACGAAGAATGAAAACTACATCTACTTCTCATTTAATTCCCTGTGTGTTTTCCGTGTTCGGTTGGTTTCTTCCACTTTCTGAGTAAAATAGCACATTTAATTGAAATCAGAAGCATGTGGGAAGAAGCGCATTTTTCATTCAATTACAGCGTTTAAAGGGTTTCCTTGCACATCCTCCGCAGTTTCGCTATTGAATCATACTGTGCTTTTGTTCTATAAATATATTCGAGTTCAGAAGGCAAATATCATCATCTCAAAGTTTAATTGTTGGTTGGAGGTTAACACATAATAATCAGGATGTCGCTGCCGAAAACAATTCTTAATGTTCAGGGAATATGCTCCAAAACTGATGAAACGAACATCCAGACTTCCCTCAAAGCTGTACACGGGGTTCAAATGGTTACGATTCATAGCGAAAAGAAAAGAGTTAAAATCGAACATGATCGAGCTCCACAACGGCAGATGCTTTAGGTATGCCCGTCTTGTATGGTGGCATAACAACAAAACCCTATTCTTTCTTGCATCGCCTATATTATTTCTGTGTTATTCTTCTCACTAGGTAAATATTATTATTATTTTTTGACAAAGATTATCTCAACATATTTGTTAATTTTTTATTTGTGCTTGTGCTCAGTGGCTGCGCTTAAAAGGGAGGGTTTCACTGCTGAAATTTCAAGGGAGAGCAAGTAAATATGGCATCACTAAATATTTAGACATTTAGAAATATGTTGTGCTATCAAATATTTCTTCTTAAGGTCGTATTAAAATTGTGGGATGTGATTCTTATTGTTATGGATTAATACAGTGATGAAGTTATTCTTTGTATAAAATCCATTTGTGGAATAAAGGGGAGCTCTTTGAATCATTGTGATTTTAGGAGTTTTTATTTGTTATTAAAAAAACGTCTTAGAATTAGATATAAACATTTGAAGAGTCATACAATAATATAAATGGATTTATAAATTTGGTGTATTACACATATTTACCACAAATTAAATCTCATTAACCTATCTACATATATTCAAACTATTGAAATCTCTCAGGGCTGTTTGTTCTTTTTAAGTATAAAAGCTGGTTAATATAGCTATATCCAACATTGGGAGCTTATTTTAGCAAACTTCATAATGCATTCTTTAGCTTATTAAAATCATTTTCTTTACATGAAATTACATAGACATGTCGTGCTTGTTCTACATACAATCATTCATCCAAAAATCAATTACAAATGTTATATTTACGTTAACTAATACTCTTTTCAATAAGGTTTTCTAATAGTTATTAAACAATGTCCAATCATACTATTGGTACATAATGGTTATTATATCTTTTCTATATTGTTGTGAATATTTCTTTACAATACATATTTCTTAGAGTATATAGTCTAAACATCACATGTATTTGCACAAACTATAATTAAAATCAATAAAACATGATATTTTTACTATCGCTTCAAAGTCCCATAGCCTACGATCGGGCAAAAATATTTTAATATAAATTTTAACATTATATAATCAATATCATAACCGTGCAAACATACATAATGTTTAAATATAGCGGTTTCACCTCTAATGTCTCAATTTTGTTACCATTATAAATTATGTGTATGATACATATTGAATTCAGTCACATCTTTTTTTTTGAGGTTTTACAATATATGAAACTATTAGAATTGGGTTACTTTATCTACATGTATCCACAATAAAACATTATTGTGAAATAATTGTGGAATATCTACAATATACATTTATTTATAGACCGAACATTGTGGTTGACCTCTGACATCACAAGGATTAAATATATAAGTTTAAATTATATATCCTCCATAAACATAATTTTTGATGTAAATCCACAATATATCATGTTTTTCACAATTCTACAAGGTTGATATTAGCTTTCTAAATTGTGCACACTATCGTTTATTTTTATGAATTATAAAAGAAATATTATTGTGGATGATTTACATGATCCATCATTTAAACTAACATTGTTAATTATCTATCTCTAGTAAATGATGGAATTGCTTCTATGACTCTAGAAATTATAATGAGTTTATTCACACATCCAAACATGTGTGTATGTATATCTATGCATGTGTATATTAAAAATACCAAAGAAATAATTGTAGATAATTTACCTTTGTTTTACCTCATTAAAAATTGCACCATATTCGGGGAAATATTTGTTGTTTATGAAAAATCAATGATGAATCCCTCTGAAACCCTAACCGGATCCTCCCCACAAACCATAAACAAAAATCTTCCTGTGTTCACTTTCACACCCAAGCAAAGGGTAGGCTCGGTTATAGCTTCAAATCTAGTGGGACGAGAAAAAACCCGGGGAGGATATTTGCAAATCAACCAGGTTGTGGTTGGCTCCACACAACATTCCCTCCGTAGTGAATTTTAAATTGCTGACCGAGAGAAACTAGGTATGCACGAGAAAATGGGCAGGGTTGGAGGATTCACCATGTCCTTTGTTGCCCTAGTATCGAAATAGAAAAGGATTTCACAAGAAATGTAGAAAAGCTTTTAAAATCCTAATAGAAGACTCCATTGCTTAGCATAAAGGTGATGGCATAGGAATAAAGTGTACATTCAATGCATGAATAACAAAGCAACAAGCCCAAATATATATAGGTTGCATGGGAGGAAGGAACAATTACAACCGCATAACCGTTTACAAACAATGTATTAATTCCTAACTAATGCGCTAACATTCTCCCTTAATACATTGCTCTTACAAATGTACCCCTTAAACAAATCAAACGTCACTTTCTTTGAGAGGCTTGGTGAGAATATCTACAACCTAAAAATCGGTAGGGCAATACTAGACTTGAATTTGGTGGTTGAGACTGTTCACGAATGTAGTGAAATTCGACCTCAATATGCTTTGTTTGTTCATGAAAAACAAGAATCTTCACAAGCTTGAACACACCCCGATTGTCACGGTGAATGATGGGAGGTTTTTCTTCAGAATTTCTATATTTGCAAGAATGTGACATAACCAAATTGCTTCGCACATAGCTCCTGTGCGGCATGGTATTCATCCTCGGTGGATGAGAGAGCAACAATAGTTTGCTTCTTGCTAATCCATGAGATAGGCCTAGATCCGAGATGAAAAATATACCACGAAGTGGATTTCTGTCATCAACAGATCTGCATAGTCGAGTCTTTATAACCCCTGTAAGAAGAAGCGAGTGTTCTTTTAATACTCAGAGACCAAAGTAAGATGTACCTCAGACATATCTCAACACATGCTTTGCTGCTTTATCTAATGACATTTCTTCAGCTCTTGCATAAATCGGCAAGATAGCTCACTTTGTAAATCAAAGATTTGGTTTGGTATAAGTCAAGTAAATGAGACTCCCTACAAGCTTTGCTGTAATGAGTGCCATCTACTGCGGTGAATCTGGAATCTAGATAATTGCAAACCTTTTTCCATATGTGTGGACATTGGTTTACAATCTAACATTCCATACTTTTCCAAGAGTTTCTTGGCATATTTCATCTGGGAGACAAAGATATGATTCTTCTTCTACCATATCTCTAAGCCAAGAGCGGTAGTGAAGTAGCCCCAAATCATTCATGTGAAGGATTTCTTGAACATTCTTTACATCATCCATAAGATTGTAAAAACTTCCTATGATCACAAGATCATCTACGTACAAAACGAGAATAACAATCTCTTTTCCTACCTTCTTGATATACAAATTTGTATCCGAGGGGCTATGAGTGAATCCATGCTACTGATAGGTGATCATCAATTTTTATATACCATGCCCTAGGTGCTTGTTTGAGTCCATAAAGTGACTTTATCGGATGACATACCTTTTGTGGTTGATGCTCGTCTACAAACCCTTGAGGTTGGGCCATGCATACTTCTTCTTTTAGATCACCATTCGAGAAAAGCACTTTTGACATCCATCTGCTTTGAAGTTTCCATCAATTTTTGCTTACCAATGCATAGACAACTCGATGGTTTTGATATTATGGTAGGTGCAAAGGTCTCATCATAGTCAATTCCTTCTTCTTTGAGCATAACTCTTTGCTGAACAAGTCATGCTTTGTGTTTGTCGATTGAACAATCTACCTTATATTTTGTTTTGAAAATCCATTTGCAGCCGATGGATTTCTTACGGAAGCGAAGATCGACAAGTTCCCGTCTAATTCTGAATTAGGGTATCATATTCAACATCGATAGCCTATTGCATTGTGGTTGGTCTAATGCCTCACGAGCAGTGTCGGCTTTGGTGCTCTCAACAACTTAACTCATGAGTGTAAAATTTACCTCATGTGCGGCTTGACTTCATGTTGAATCTCAGAAGTGCTGGAAGTGTGTTCATGTGTGCATCCCTCATAGTATTCTGGACCCATTTCAGACGTTGGTGCTACTGCTGATGATGTGAAGATGTGTTTTCCAGTGTGCCTAGATCAATGAACGTGTCCCCACTCAGCTCTTCTTCTCTCTGCGAGAAGAGTCATCTTGCCCATCATCTAGATGTGTAAGCAATCTATGTGACGAGGTCGATCTTGGATCTCCATTGTGTGGTAGGAGTCAAAGGATGACTCATCACACACCACATCTCAACTCTAGTAGATATTCTTTGTCTTAGGATCCATGAGACGATATTCCTTTGAGGTAGTACTATACCCCAAGAAAACACATGGTAATGTCTTTGGATTGATCTTCTTCCTTTTCTCATTTAGAATATGCATATATGCGGTCTGACCTAAAACTCTCAAATGATGAATAGAAGGTTTACGACCGATCCATACCTCTTCCAGTGTCTGTTCGGCAAGATCTTCGTGGGTGCTTGATTGAGTAGATACTAACATGTCTATGCGGGTCATTTACGCATGGCGATCCTCGACTTGGCGGTGGAGAGCATACAACGAGCCATATCCATGATAGTCCTATTGTGTCGCTCGAAAATCCCATTCTATTGGGGAGTGTAGGGTGCAGTTAGATGTTGTTGAATGCCATGCTACTTCAGGTATGCTAAGAACTTCTTCGATAAAAATTCCCCCCCTCGATCTAAGTAGAGGAGAAGGAGAGGCTTCCCAGAATGCCTAGTGGCATGCTGGTAAAAGGTTTGGAAATTAGCAAATGCCTCACTCTTCTTCCGGAGAAAATATAACCACATTTTCCCTAAGTAATCATCAATGATGAGCTGGAAGTACTCAAAACCTTGGAAGCTAGCTGGTAGGGGTCCACACAAATCGGTGTGTATGACCTAAAGATGCTCCATAGAATGATAAGAGCTCTGTTTGAATGGACCTCTGTGTTGTTTTCCCACAAGACATCCGAGAAAATAGGTAAGGAATGGGAGAGTGGAGGAAGCCCTCTTACCATTTCCTTAACACTGAGTTGATGCAGAGCCCTAGTAGAAAAATGACCATATCAAAAGTACCATAGTGCAGTGGACTCTGCCATTGAAGCAGAGAGAGCAATGCTAGATGAAGTGACCGCATCTAGTGCAAGTAGATGGCCCTTCATAAATGATCGAGCAATTACTGAGTCTCCCTAGGAAATGATGTAGGACTTGACCCCTTTTTAAACAAAGAATTCAACCCACATTTGATGATTAAGAAGTTGAATCATAGACAAGATATTTGATGTCAAACTTGAAACATATAGCACCTTCGTTAGTGTACATCTTCGTGTTCCAAGAGGAATGATGACATCACCAATCCCTGCCGTCATAATATACTCTTGATTATCTGCGATGGTGATCCGATCTCCAGTGGGCCAGTCACTCAGTGTATGGAACAACTTCTTTTGCGAGTCATGTGTTTCTTTGGTGCCGAATCAATCAACTAGACACTTTTTAATGGCTGCTAAGTCTACGAGACTAGGACAATGTCTAGATGAGTTGTGTCTAGAACCTCTTCATCGGAGGTGGTATCTGTTGGGAAGCAATGTGACCCTACGCCTTTGATTATGAGCACGCCATCGAGATTTATTGGAATATCCTTGTCCAGAAGTGCTCTCTTTGCGAGTTTCCATACCTACGATCGTTGTAATAACGGATTCAGTAATCTTGTGCATATCCATGGAGAAAATATGGCACCATTGATCTACCTTGTTGTTATACTACTTCTGGGGTGGCCACTGTGGTGGCATTTGAGAAGATTATTCTTGAGGATTGCTTCTAATTTTGGGGGTTGATTTCCCTTTTCGAGGCTTCTCAAGATATGCTTTTTCCTTGTGATGAGATCCTTGTCTTTGAAGGCTTCTTAAACATTCTACATGGCTTCTTCCTGCTGGAGATAATTCACCAGTGTGGAAAAACTCACCTCCTATTGAGTGATGGTCAACACGGTGATTAGTGTTTGAAACCAGGAAGGAAGAGCTCACAAGGTGAGTGGGACTAGGAACTTGTTGTCCAGGTTCACTTTGAGAGTAGAGAGTTACGCATGTAACTTGCAGCCACACGCCACAAGAAGGCTACTCTTGATTCACCATAATCAATACTCATGGTGTGAAGATTTTTTGAAGATGTAACTTCATCGTCAGATTCTTGGATTCATAGATGGTACACAACGTGGTCCATGCCTGAGAGGAAGTGGTTGCTTCTCAAATGTAAAGTTGAACCTCATCAAAAAGTCTTAGGGTGATAAGCATTAGTGCTTTTGCATTGTCCTTTTCATGCTTATCCAACAAATCAAGCGTCGTGCGAGGGGCATCTTTGCGAGAAAGAGGAAAGAAATAGCCATAACTCGCCTAACTTGTTACAAATAATGTATTAAGATCCCAAAGATCTTCAAAGCGAAGAATCATCCACATCTTGGTTTTTTCATGCAGCGAAATTTGGCCCTTTCAAGAGTTGGGCATCGGATAGAAATATTTTTGGAGCATACATTTTCAAAAACTTAAAATTGTATTTTATTTATTTTTATTTTTCAAAAATGGCTACAATGTTTACTGAAGGAATCTGTCCCGAAGATGGGCTCTATAGGATCATGCAGTGAGACGCAGATGGTCTTATGGGTGTTCTACTTCATGTTCATCATCTGCATCATATCCACATTCAAGTTCTACATGAATCCACCGTGCTTGACATCGAACGTCGAACCAAAAATACTCCAACAGTCCTTGGTGCACAATCTCGTCAAAGAGAATATTCCCAGTGTTATGGAGCTCATTGACCAAGGCAAATAACAATCTAGTGGTGTCTTCATTGTAGCTTAATGACCAAATATTTGGTGCATTGCTCGCGGTGTTTTGTGCATCCAAAATTTGTGACATATACGTGACACGCAGGTCACAAATCCTCTCCTTTGGCACTTTCTTGTTGGTAGCGTAGGCTTATGGTTTTCCTTTCTTTCATAACAGGTGTGCAAGCTTGAAGGTTTCCATGCACACTTCTTCTTCAACATGAGACCTCGTTATTATTTACATGCCACTTTGTAATTTATCCTTTTGCCACGCACAAGGTCCACACGTCCTAGTGAAAGAAAAAAACACGGGGACCTTGATCAAGTGTCAATGCTAAAAAAAGTCTAGGCCGCTTCCTCTTGCTTCTCAATTTCCATGTGACGATCAATTACGATGCGCTAAGATGAGGATTGTGGACCGACCCTTTGTAGGGGTTTTGTTGGACACAGGAAGGAACTTTACTAAGCAAAAACTAAATGCTTATTTGATCATGCAAAAAAACTCCAAATAAACCTTTAGAGTACGCCCAAATATATACAATGCGGCTATGTGGGAGGAAAGAATAATTCTGATTTTAACCACATAACTATTTACAAATAATGTATTATTTCGTAACTAATGCGCTAACAAAGGAAGATCTACTACAAAAGGTTTTCAAGGAGGAGGAAAATCTCTCTGAGCTTGGTGTTAGATCTGGTAGACAGAGAATAGAAATATACAAACTCCTTCACATCTTGAATGACAGGGATAAACAGAAAATAATCACATAATCTTCATTACATTTATCACCCATGAAGGGGCAAAGATAAATAGGAGAGAGAAATAGTTACGGTGGTTCAAACAGCTCCAACCGAATACAATGGAAACCGTATACAATGTAAAATAAATGCTAACATTCCCCCCTTATTACATTGTTCGTACAAACATACATTTCAGATAGAGAGTCCCCCTTAATGAGAACACCGTAAAGAGGGTCTTCGCTTGAGCATGTGCCTAAATTGTCTCGATCCACATGGTTTTTCTAAGGTTTACGAGGAAAAACTAGAGGGACAGGAGCACTTTCTAATTGTTCACCTTGGTGGTTTTATAGGATTACCATGAACCAAGAGGATTTTACCTCGGTGGTTTTACAGGCTTACCACGAACCCAAGAGGATTTTACCTCGGTGGTTTTACAGGATTACCACGAACCCAGTGCAAGTACCATGCACTTCTTTTAGTGATTTTCTATTCCCATGACACTTTTCAATTTAGGAGGTCCCAAATAGGAAACTATGCAACATCTGCACTTTATTGAAAAACAACAGAACAACCAACACAAAACTGAAATAAACAAACAAAAATTGAGGAATTGGTCCTCAATACCTTATTCACCACAATATCTGTTGGCGGCCTCATCACTTGCGGCTTGCAAGAGGTCGCTGGATTTCCTCTAGCCTCCATTTTTCCTCCATCCTCCTATAGTTTCTTATAGTACTAGAGATGATGTGAAGCCAATCTCATCAACAACTTCTTCACTCTCTTATTTGACGTCTTTAGAATCTGAAACTTTTATGTCGCGGGTTATTTTTTCTCGGTAGGGCCTTTGAACTAGACATTCTTCCCTCATGGTAATTTTTCTTTCATAGCTTGCTTTGTTCTTTGCACATCGTGCTTCAAACTGATCAGAAAGATTCTTTTCTCTGGCCTTTTCTACCTTAGACTTGTGAGCACTCTCCATCAAGCCTCGCGTGTTCTTGAAAACATTACCCTTCCGGTGGACATCAACAACCAAATTTTTATCATCTAATAAATCCCTAAATGATCTCATCGGGTCACCTGGATCCATACTATAGTCCTTTCCTTTTGCCTCCTTATTGCAAATATATTCCTCATTCATCTCAATGTGCTTCAGCACCCGTAAGGCTAACAAGAAACATTTGTGCATCACTTCACAACGGATTCTGCAAGACATGTTACTTGTAGCTCCATGTTTGGCACACACAACCACCATACTACTCCATGAAATCACATCTCTTGTATACATTTGATTAAACACTTTTAATGCAAACGCTATCTCAGAAAAGTTTGAATACACATCAAGTAGAGAATTAGTCATAGAAATATTGATAAACTGACAAAGGAAACTGCATTGTTCCAGAGTTCCAAATGGAGTGTATTCTGACAACATGCTCATCACAGCAACAAAATCGGGCTTCAATTCCTCCAATTGCATTTGATGAAAGAGAACTAGAGGCTCATTAAGACACTTATGGACAACATATCTTTCGAGACATTATGTCAAACACTTCACTTGCATACTGTAATTGCTCATATTTGGTATAAAAATTGACATGATTTGTTGGGTAGTTATTGAATGCAGTTACATACCATAACTGTCATACACCACTGCACATTCTATATGTAATCTCGATCCCTTCTTTGCTCTTTGGATCTGACATGCTCCTCCTTCTTCTGCCCATCACCGAGTCCCAGAATGTAGTATAGGAGGTTTGAGAACAAGAGCCTATTCGTGATCCTTACTCTATTGCAATGCGGATTTGTTCAAAAGCGTTTAGTCATTTTCAGTCATTTTAGACGTCAAAAATGCCACGGTCAACATCACAGAAGAAAAAAAGAAAAAACAACAAAACTGTTATGGTGAAATGCATCCATGGTTACTCTGTTGTGTAGTAATTCCGAGTTTTCCCTCCTTTGATCTTAGTGCTCAGAAGAATTCTTCTCTACCTCTCAGATAAAAACAAATGCTCAACCTAGTTCAGAACCGGATGAGATTAAACTGATCTGCCGTCCTCCTTGGTGTCTGGCATCTCGAATTTTCATCTCTTACAAGATGGTCACTATATCTTCTCACGCTTCTGCCTCCTTTGGACACATCCCCCGCTCTGATACCAATGTTAGATCTGGTAGACAGAGAATAGAAATATACAAACTCCTTCACATCTTGACTGACAGGGATAAACAAAAAATAATCACATAATCTTCATTTCATTTATCACCCACGAAGGCAAAGATAAATAGAGAGAAAGCGATTACGGTGGAATTTGGTTCAAACAGCTCTAACCGAATACTGATGTAAAATAAATGCTAACACTTGGTCTCATTTGCATATTCCACAAGTTTTTGCCTAAGTTATCTTAGCTCCATGATTTGGATGTCTCTTACATGGAGGGAAAATATGAAGGTGGAGATAGATATTTACCATTTTGTTAAAGCTTATTTTATTTGTTTTCAAAACCCCTGAGGAGACGGATTTATTTTTTACCAATATTAGGTATGGGGTGAACATGGACTAATGTTCAAGCCATGGTATCTATCTTTTAACCCTCTAAAAGACTCCTTTAATATCTACCCTTTCTAGGTTTAGTTTTTAGGACTCCCATTACAACTCTAGAACAAATCATACATTATTGCTATAGGTGATACCCTAGGATCCTCGGGGAAGTTGATGATAAAAACCTTTGGTAAGCCTGATATAACGTTTTTTTGAATCTTGGTAGATCTTGATACCTCTCAAGCGCTTCGAGAAGAAATTAATCTGTAAATCGGTGACATACATTAGGTGCGAGAGGTTAGAATATGAGGGTTTAGTCCTCGAGATCTATGATACGTCAATTTTATTGCACTTAAATACATCTTAAGGGGGTTTTTAGCTTCAAAAAAAAACGTTTTACCAGGCAGCTTGGGATGAAGAAAGGCGCGTATGCTTAAAAAAATGCTTCTTTTTCTCCTTATACAAGCGCTGGGATCAAGAAAACTACTAAAAATTTGGTCTAATTTTATTTAACGTATTTAAAATTTATCTTGACTACTCATCCTAATGTTTTGGGTTACGTTACATCCTTAGTCGTGATAATTTTATTTAATTAATTTATTGAAGTCAAAGGTAATAATCTATTTCCCCACTTACACTTTAAATCAAATAACTTATTTTAAAAATTCATATTTATTCCAAATGTAATATTAAAAGGTCACTTCATTTAAAATACTTCCCATAATTTAACATTTCAACACTTAAGTCTAAACCCCACCCTCATCCTTATATTTTCCCCTAGCGAACACATTTAAACAACTCACCCCCACACCATTAATTTTATCTACCTTATCTTATTTATAAAATCAGCTCCAACAAATTAAAGTTGTGAGGATAGAAACTCCACCATTGGATTAAAAGATTGTGGGCCATTAGATGTAAGTCTCTCTAAAAGCCCTAGATTTCTAAACATAACTATTCTTTTCTCTTTCTCTTTGTTTCATTTTTTCTTCTCTTTGTGCAAGTTTATGGAGAGGCCATGGAGGCCACATATACTTCTTTTCCTTATTTTGCCCATTTTACCACATCAATGGGGGTTTCTATTTTTTGTTGAAATACATCCCATATCACCGAATACATACATATATATATATATACATACATATATATATATATATATATATATATATATATATATATATATATATATATATATATTCGTGTATATGGGTGGATTTGAGCCCCCAAATGGGCTGCGTAGGGCTTCATTACCAAGGATGGGATTAAAGTATTTGGTTTCATATAATGTATAGGGGATGCATATGGCGGGGTGGGAAGGTTTTCGGTGAAAGGGATGTGAAAATGATTTAATCCAAGGGGCGGAAGAGGGTTGAGTGTGAGGGTTTGGTGGAGAACCACTTAAATAAAGGGGAGGAGGGAGGTTTTGTACAATTCGCATCCCAACCACGGTTCGTCCAACCCCATCCCTCTTTGTTAACATAACCAACTCCATGTAGTCATAGGATTGTGAATCCCCCACCCCTTAGCATATAAAAATACATAATTTTAAGTAGTCTCAATGCTTATATATATATATATATATATATAAATATATATATATATATATATATATATATATATATATATATATATATATATATATATATATAAAGTGATTTGAAAATGATTTAATAAGACCCCAAGGTAAAATGTGTATAAGGAAGGGGCGAGATTTTAAATATGTTTCGTTGTGTTATCACAATGACAAATCCTGAAAATGTATATCTAGATATACATGTATCCAAATATTTTTATATCGGTATTTGAATATATAATTGTAGATTAACATTGTAGTTCGAGGGCTTCTCACAAAAAGAAATTGAATGATAAAACCATGAAATAATATGTTTACAAGGATTCCTAAAAGTTATTCTTTTTTCTTATGTTTGTAACATAAGTCATATTACATTCACAACTTAAACTATTGATTCAATAGGCCATTAATAAGCTTGATTTTTTAAATATAATTACTTCCCAAATAGTAAGAAATATGCATATTAAAAAACTATAAGTATTAAAAGACATCTTTCACCTAAACAAGATATAGATGGCACATACATTTCAAATTTCCAACTACAATATGCATTCCCTCCATAATGTAGAATGCATTCCTACTTTGTGAATAACAAGACTAAAACCTCCATAGTAAATGGAGTTGGTTTGAAATACCAACATAACTAAAAATTTTAACAACAAAAAAATCCTCTTCATTCCCATAACTTAGGTAAGTGAAATTATTATTTGAGGATAACCATGAATTGACAAAGAATCTCTCTTTTCACTTAATACCAAAAGTAAACAAATGAAAACAAAATAACAAGTTTTTTGAAATTAACATCAACTAATTTTAGCTTATATTTTATCCTTACAAGATTAAATACAAGCTTACACATAAATTTCATTTTGCATTATTTATAAACATACCTAAAGAAAAAAGCTATGACACAAGAGTAGAAGATTATTTCAATATGAAAGAACAAAAATTATTCTCAAGAGAAGGATCTAAACATAGCTAACTCTTTCATTTGACATTGTTTACACCATGTTCTTAAAATTAATAATAGGTATACTTTTACAACATGATAGTGTAGGAATACAACATGCTCTATGGCAAGAATAACTTACTTAAAACTTGATTACATACTCCCAACCTTCATTGAAATAAGTTTTACAAAATGATTACAAAACTAGAGTAGGAGTTCAATCAAATGTGAGAGAGACAAGATTCCAATATAACAAGATTTTTTCTCGATGAAGAGAAATAAGAATTAACTCATTACATACCACCTTCAAGCTACTTCTTTGGGGAAGGAAGAACAAAACATTTGAAACAACATTTTTTGTGCAATATGCATATGTATCCCAAAACACGAGACTACAAGAAAAGTTTACAACATATTTTATGAGAAACCAAGTAGAATCCAAATAGACAAGACTTCCCAAAATTAGGGAAACAACATAATAAGGTCTCCATGTTTTCTTCATCAATATTCAAACTAAAATCTTCATGTTTTCCACTCCAACAGGAGTCTTCAAAGAACAACAAGATGGGGCTCGATTACCTCCCAAAATATTGGCATCATTACATGCCATCCCTATTACATGGAGGACATGCTATCCTCCCTCCAATCCCATGCGAGAGAAAACATACATGCCTCAGTTTTGCACAAGTGAAGAGGGAATGGAAAACATACATACAAGCACACTTTCAAACATATACCAAAAAAACTTAAACAACACATAAGGGAGAAGCTCCATGCTTTCCCCAAAATAGGGAAGAGAGTTAAGAAATCCAATATGTAGCCAAGTGGTGAATACACCCATAGAAAACACAATGTAACAATCCATGCACCCTCCTTATCTCTCCAAACACAATATCCCTTCTTATCTCTCCAACCCATGCACCAATCATCCTCATTGGAAGGATTTTCAAACCATGATGATTTCCTTACAATGGATGGGGAAAGATGTTCTAAGCTGTATGAAAATATTTCCCCACATCAAACCATATGAGGGGAAGAATAAGAAAACCATCATGGATTTTTGATCAAACAATGTGGTGAGAAGGGTATTCCTATCTCTTCCCAACACTCCAAAATCCATGACAATCATGATGGATGGAGAAAAAGAAAACAATAAAGATTCACAACACACCCAAATTCCAACATAAAACTACAATACAACAAAACACCAATTTCATTTCCTAAACATAAGATATTTTCCATAATCAAAGAAGCTCTCCAAATATATAGGAAATCCACAATCCAAATTCCTAGCTCCATAAGTACACCAAAAATATCCAACTCCCAAAATGCAAGAATGACCAAAGAGTCCCAACCCCTCTCCATGAGGGAATATTAAAAGAAAACAAATAAACAATTCACCAAAATTATAGGGTGACATGTGTTACCCTCCTCATCTACCCACACAAGGATTCCAAAACAAAACAAGAATTAAAAAGTCTCATTTTCCATGAAAGGAAGCTCTCAAAATGAAAAGTTATCACAAACATTGCCACTCTTAGCCCAAAAATAAGTTTGGGATAAATGGCACAAAAGTTGAGATGGTGGGGCCCACCCAAGTGGAAACTTATGTGGTCTCATAGCTCAAAAAACCCACTTAATTAACATTAAACAAAATTAGCTCATGTAGGAATGACTAGGTCCCTAAACTAGCTCAAAAAAAACTAAATAAGTTATAAAATAATAAAATTTACAAGTACGGATCACCCATGGTGCCGAATTATGACATATAATAAAAATAAGGATTCACACAATCAAACATGGCTAGGACTCGGCCCAATTGGCCACTTGTGCAAACCCGAAGTGTAGCCCTGAAACCCATGTTCTCATTTGCACTATAATATGCACACTCAATGCAAACATTTAACAAAGCTGCTTATTAAAATATAACAAATAAACATTCTTGATAAAGGATGCATGAATAAATCACACTAACTATACCAAATAATGTTGTATGAAATGACCAATGATAAACATATACATACATACTAACTCAAATATATATAGCATCAAACAACACTTGAAGACATCTAATTAGCCATTTTGAAACCAAATGATAACCAGGTATATAACAAAACCATAAGTAAATCCATCACATGTGAAAAGTGAAAGAGGGTTTAAAACCACAAGTGAGAGGATCATGAGGGGACGATGTGCACATCAACGGACATGCGAATGACGGTGTGAAGAGATTTCGGGAGGAGCGAGCATCAACCGAATGTGCATGCAAAGATTTGAAACATGGGAAGAACTGGTTAAGCCATAAATCTCTCCTCTCTCTCATAGATAAAAAGGGGTGTACATATAGGAGGTGTTGAGTAACCCCGGTGCTGCAATCATGACAACTTGAGTAGAGAGGGCGAGATACATTCCTAAAATAAGTGTAACTCCCAATGATGCATATGATGCATTGATGCGTAAGAGAATCTCATAATGACCCCTAAATGACACATGGTGATGATCTCACCTAAGTGAGATGACTCACCTAATGATGTGGAAAATAAAACACACCAATACCCCCTTCATCGTAACGAGGATGAGGCGGCAAGTCAAAAATGAGAAATGGGTCCCGACACAAAGCTTGATGAGATACCCATGCACAAGAAAAGTTCCGAGTAGTGAAGGAAAACCAAGTGGGAGAAACATCCACCACGAGAGAAAAACAATCTCTAATCTAAGAAAGATGCCAAATACGGGTCCCGGCTCTGGATGAGCCGAAAAGGTACCCATGTATAAAGAGGAAATCTCTCGAAAGAAGAAGAAGAGAGAAGAAGAGGGAAATGAGAGGAATGAGAAGATGCCATGGATGGATATGAACTTTGCAGCTCTAGGAGGTCTCGAGAATAATGTCAATGATGAGATCCTCTCGCCTCTCGGGTGAAGAAGAGCCACCCAAAATGAGCTGTGTGCTTGCCCTTAGGAAGGATAGAAAAGACGTCTTTGAAGTCCACCCACTCCTGTAAAGGAAACTTAAGGTAGTAACACAAAGAAATCTCGTTTGGTGCATGGAAGTGTGACATAGGTCTAGTGAAGTGAGTGCCAAGGAACCAAAGGTAATGCCATGTGTGTAGAACTATCGAGTAAAAATTAGGAACACCCACAAAAGGATGTCCAAGTGAGTGATGTGAAGGGAACAAACATCCTCCCATAATAGAAAATGAATCCACAACTAAGAATGGATCAATGAAGGTCTTTGGAAATGTGGAAGTGACATGATTCTCGAAGAGGCACTCCAACAACAATGAGAGATGATGAAATCCTCTCGAAATACCTATAGATGGATGAGGGACTGTAGTGCATCACAAGTAGGCTCTATGAAAAGATGACTAAGGTCAGGTGAAGATACTCTTCCCAATGAGGGGATCAACAAATAGAAGAGTGATGTAAGATAGGTATGAGTCATCTAATGAAGGTAGAGGAATGAAAGGGGCCTCACACACTTTGAAAGTGGAAAGGAGGCGGGTGTGATGACTATATGAGGCTAAGTAGGAGATTGCTTGATATCTGATGAGATGTGGGATGTGTCAACACTCTCTAGAATAGTGAGAGAAAGAGGACAAGAGTCCTCTGTAGGACTCACAACATCGAACTAGGTGCAAAATCCTCATCATCATAAGTAGAACTAAGTGAGTCTATGTCGGTGGAACTACCATCACTAGAAGAAATGGAGGAGATGACTTAATCATCAAAGCAACAACAGCAATGTAGTATGTGAAGGGTCTCCATAGAGGGGTGAAGAATTCTCAGACATGGTGAGGTGGATACGAGTTTGCCACATAAAACTAGAGACAATGAGAGACATGCATCATCATGTGACCAAAGACATGGTCACAAGTGTCAAGGAACTCCTCCAGATGGACGATGATCGGTGGGTGCGGGGAACTAGCCCAAGTAAGAAGGGTGAAATACCCTCGTGAGCAAAGTAACGTCCATGGAAGCACACCAGGCTGAATAGTTCTCTCTCTTGGTGAGAAGTTGTGGAGGTTGTAAGGTGATCCTATGATGCTGAAGTCTAGAAAGAGCACTCTCCATGATGAAAAATGCAAGATTCATGAATGGAAGACGTCGGACTTAGCCAATAATGCATTGCGTGTGAAAGACCAATAGTGCAAGTCAACCCCTAGAATGTGGCACTTTATAAAGTAGTGAATTTATAAAATGAAAACATCATCACATAATGTGTGAAAAATCATGCAACTTTTCCTAAAGAAGCACTAAAAAATGAGCAGCGAGTCAAAAGTTATAGCATTAAAACGATTCCCGCAACTAATGGAAAATGACACTAGATGCTGCAAATGCATTAAAAAGTGCTCAAAATGAGTGCAAAGGGTATTGTGTGGGTACCCATTAGAAACAACATCAAAGTTTAGGAATAGTTTGTTTTTCTTGTGAGGGGGGATTAGCCTCCTGCCAACCCTGGACCTCACCCTCCATCTTTGACGCTTGTAGGAAGGTAAGTAAAAAAGCAAAAATGCAGCCCAAAATTTAATACAATGCCATGAATAAATGTTTTTAACCTCAAACCATTAAAAAAGTGTTTGTTTTAACCTACTAAACAATTCTAAAAGGGAAGCATGTGCCCATGTTGACTGCTATGGTGGAAGTGCACGTTGGAGATTATGGAAAGCTGCCATGGATGTTGATCAAGTGAAGGGATTGGTTCGAGAGAATGGAAAAACACATGTCGGTGTTGTAGGTTGCGGTAACGGCTTGACTGAGTAGGTAATGGTAGAGGGTTGGAGCCATTGGAAGGAGGACCAGAGAGCTATAATTCCATGATGGAGTCGACCACGCATAACCAGGTTGTAGGTTGAAGATGGAGTCGACCACGCACAGAGCTGGAGAAATCCTTGTGAAGGAACAAACCCAATCAAACGCTCATGGAAAACCAATTGTTTGTTGAAACCATGAACTAAAAACATCATCGATTCAACCACAAGACATAATGCAAGGAATGCAAAAAACACATTCCAACAAGCCAAAAGACACGTTCCAGGTTGTTATTGGCTCGTTGTGGAGGAAACCGCTGGAGTTAGAGCTGAGGAGTAAAACGCAGGTCTGGATTCCATTTGAGTATGTAATGAAGCCATGAACTAGGCCGAGAATGGGAGTCTCACGCCAAGTTGGGAACATGGCAGAGGTGGGTGAGTGGACCATCAGACGGAAATAGACCGAACACGTGTAAGGCTGAACCTGAGTTGAATGCAGGCTCACGAGCTCCCATCAGAAAAAAACAAGTAGTATAGAGGTAGAGGATGGGTGCACCAATACATGCAAAACAAACCCAAGCTGTAGATGCCAAGAGTGTAGGTCACCGGGAGCAATGCAAACCGTGCTAATGACAACCCAAAGTTATGAAAAACACAAATCTGTAAACTCTGAAATGCAGAAAAACCTGAGTTTTGAAGAGAAAATTCACAGAGTTATACGCAAAACCACCACTCCCAGTACATAGAACCAAGTACATGTACCCTTGAAAAATGCAAGTAGATCATGTAAATATAAGCATATGCAAGCAAGGAGCGATGAGCCATGAAGACACCAAACTATGAAAACACCAGAAACTCAAACACGACCAAACAAACTGTGATCAAACCCGTGCAAGAGGTATGGCACCCAAATCAATGCAAGAAGAGCACGGTCAGAATATCCATTATGACACATTCACAAGAATCGCATATCATGCTGGAAGCTAGAAAAACACATGAGCAATGCCAGGGAGTGGGTGGATCCACAAGATCACTTTGATACCATGAAAGAGGGTTTAAAACCCTGCAAGTGAGGATCACGAGGGACGATGTGCACATCAGCGGATGTGTGAATGGAAGTGCATGAAGAGATCTGGGAAGAGAGCAAGCATCAACCGAATGTGCATGCAAAGATTTGAAACATGGGTAGAACTGGTTAAGCCATAAAACTCTCCTCTCTCTCATAGATCGAAATGGGTGTACATAGAAGAGGTCTTTGAGTAACCCCAGTGTTGTAATCATGATAACTCGAGTAGAGAGGGGAGTTACATTCCCATAATATAAGTGTAACTCCCCGATGACGCATATGATGCAATGATGCACTAACATGTTAGAGAATCTCATAATGACCCCTAAATGACACATGGACCTACGACCTAAGTGAGATGAATCACCTAATGATGTGGAAAATAAAACACACAACAAAAAGAAGTCAAATATAACATAAAATAATGATATCTAAAATCATAACATGTAAGAGAAATGAAATAACCACAATACTATTTTAGCGCTAGGCACCCAAATCACACAAGTTTCATCAAACGATCCATAATACAAACATATATTAATCAAATGATGTTAAATTCCATGTCCATCATCAATATAAATAATGAGTCGGTGAAGAGACTATGAGAAGAAGAGGAGGGAACTACATCCCCCTCTCCTAAAATTATACTTCCTCCTGGAATTCACTCAAAGAGATATGGATATTGAGCCCTCAATGTAGACACCTAAATTTGGTATCCTTAATATTAATCACCCGCATGCACATATTTATTTAAACCATCCCCTTTATTTATTAAATACCCACCTATCCTATAATTATCCAATCCTCATCACTCAACATTAATTAGTTAATCCCCGTTAAGTAATGAATTAATAATTTAATCGTTATTAATTCACATTAATTAATTAATCAATTAATTATACATCCACTTACCCTAACCAATATTCTAATTAGGATGATTTTATCCTACACGTAAATCCCCTTTCTTTTCTAGATTTTATCCTATCTATTTTTATGCCCTAACTACCCATATCTCATCCCTTTCCCACCTAATCTTGAAAAGAATCAAATCTTGACCAAAAAAGAAAATCATGCCCATTAGGAAAAATTTCCCTATAATTGGCAGTGACCAAGACCATTTTCGTTGAACCTATAAAGCAAAGTGCTTTCCTCCCATTCATGGGGGGAGGCATGCACATATCGGAGTTTTCCTATAACTTTGTGCACATCTCCTCATGCACGAGCATCCCTGCAATTGCTGCGAGACCTCATGCAACTCTTTTCAATGTGCCTTTATACTCACGATCATCATTCGTGAGATTATCTCTTTTATTTTCAGATTTTTTTATATTATCATTGCTCTTCTTATAGCTAAGCTGTTTATTGGTAAAGAGCGGTTTCTACAATACTCAAATCCCCTGGAAGCCTTTTATCATAGCTCCTTTTTTGTAGGTTTCCTTTTCCCATGCATTTATCCTTTGCCTTATCATGATCTGCTAGAGTCACCATCAATCCCACCTATGTTTGCCATGGACTAGGTTCATGTTCATCCAACTAAGTATTAAAATCATTTCTTTCTATCATTTTCTCTTCATTTTTGTCTCAGAGATCATTTTGCAGGTCATCCTTAAGCATTTACAACCTCATGTAGTTATTAGTTCGCATTAAGATCTCCACAAATTTTTATATTTTCATTATTGATAAGATCTACACATTAAGTCACCATTGACCTACCATTGCATAGTTTGGGTCATGGTCGACCTACTCAGTACGATTTAATTTTTTTCTATTTATATCATATTTGTATATGCCTTACATTATTGCATTTCAAGTTTATGTCCCTCATATTCTACATAATATATAGTTTATCGTTATAATTTTTATGATCTTTTATCTAAACACTGGGGTTGACATCAGCCAAAGAAGTTAACGGTTCTTTGAGCTGAAATTATATAGGAATACCCCAAAAAATCTATCTAATCAAATATTTCTCTAGTCTTGTAGTTTTTATAGCTTGTATTAGAGAGGATCCATCACTTTAGTGCCCATATGCATCACATCACATTTTGAGGTACCTTAAACCCTCTATCAATTCAGAGTTTTCTAGTTTCTTTTGTAGCTTGTGCATTAACTTCATTAGGAATGAGAAACTTGGTAAACATTCTTAGAACGCCGGTGGGACCACCCTTTAGGTGATCTCTTGAATATTTTTATTTCTTGTCTTTGCTTATTTTGTCTTCCACTAACACTTCAGTGTGAGGCTCCACTTTATTTCTTGCTCATTTTTGATTTGTGGCCTAGATCACTCATCCTTGAAAGTGCAAACAAATAGGAAAAAAGCTATCAAGATATTGCTTTCCTTTTCCCTATTCTCTCTTTTTGCATCGTAATTTTCCATTATTGTTTATGCCCTCATTATATATCACATTTCATTTTGGGCTTAAATAGGACATTATTTTTGCATCCCACTTGTTCATATAGTTTAAGTAGGTGTTTAATCTTTTACATCTCACATTTATAATAGATAGCCAAAACCTCATGATTCAATTAACATATCAAAACATATCCTTACCTAGTAGACTGATTGGGATTTGATCACCCAACAGGAAGCCGCCTGAGAATTCCCAAGGCAAAACATACGTGAAACCAAACACATATTGCCTCCTCCTAGGTACCTCATTGTCCATTTCCCCTTTTTATTTTTCATACTCTCTTAAAAAAACATAAAGAAGATTTTTTTGTTGACTTGTATATTTAAAATGGAACAAAACTTCACCCAAATCAGTTCTATACAAACATCTACCACAATTGATATCTCATCTTTATCCCCTTCTAGATTGCATTAACCAACATGATCTTCTCCACTTCTTGACGTTTTAAGAGAGATCTTTCCTACAACACCAACAAAGTTATTTTTAGCAACCACACCAAACAAATACAACCCATTTCTAATCAATACCATACCTAAAACACTTGTACCTAGTTCTCCTTTAGAGACCTATGGGCCTTCCTCTAGTGCCATCTATGATTTCCTACTTGAGAAACCCCCAAAATGCCTTAATCATGTCAATCCACTCAATTGTTGGATCTTATTACACCCACATCATGTAATATCAATCATATCCTTGGTTCATCAAGAATACCCATCCAATCATCACAATCGAGAAATGTTCACACTTCTTGTGTACTCAAAAAAAAAAATTTAATCCAAACTCAAACATCCTATCAAACATGTCCTCCATCTTTAACACATCGTGCTTCCTTATATCTTTATCCATCCACTCCTTATATTATACAACCAAGACCATCCAACACTTATCCTACACCCCTTTCAACCATAACTACAACCCCCATGCCTATCACATCAATTACCTTCACTCCTCAAACATCTAGCATGATCAATATCTCTTATTTGTATTTTTCTAGTCCCATCTACATAATTTCACTATAACTCTAGTTCTCAATTATGTCGACTAGAGGTCCTACTCTATCCCTGTCAACTTATGCCAATGTCATCCCTACTTCACCTACCACACTTTATGTAACTCAATAATCTCAACTATCCTACTATGTACCTACTTCCCCATTTTGCACAATCCACTAACCAATTTAGTCTCCACTCCTAAATATCTTCTAACAAACCTTCCTAGATCCACCATTGCAAAATCCATTTCTACCTTCCACAAAATATGATTTTAACCCTTGTTCAATTGATAGTGTGCATCAAACATTTCTTCCAAAACCCACATTCGACATCTAAAATTGATTCCATATTTATATCTACATCATCTACTTCATAATCCACATTTATTGTGTCTTTACCCATAATACCATCCATAGATTCAATCCTAGTTCATGCACCTACCACATCAAACATTGAGACCAAATCCACATTGTATTACCCCTCATGAATCATTTGAAGATAATTTGAAAGCTATTAAACTTACAAAACCTTAAAAAGATACTTCTACCTCATCAACGTAATCAAATTAACCTTCAATTTCCATAGATTCCATTAGAAAAAAGTTGTTTCGTACGCCTATATCAACACCACTTATGGATCCTCCATTGGAAATTATTTTCATCCCTCCTAAGGACACAACTTCAAAACTAAAATCTACTACCACTAGTACATCACCTCATAAATCCCTTATACATCCCTATAAGGAAATTAAGATTCCTTCCTCTAAACAATCCAACATGAAAACCTTTCATCAAATAAAACCAAAATTATTCAACTGTATGGAATTGACCAATACCAAAATTGAATTCAGACCATCAAGATATACACATGCTCGAAATTTATCCTCAATATCTAGATCATTTCAAGCATCCACTTATTCAAAGAGTTATATATTTTAGAAAGACAAGGCACCTCCTAATGCTTTTATTGAATCATGTACGAAGGTCTTCTAAAAATTGTTACAACTTTTTTTGCAATCATGCTTCCACCAATTAGGGAATTTGACCCAAATAGCAAGAATCCATCGTGGTTTAATTCTAACCTCATTTGTGCATATCATCACACCCCTAGATGTAATATTTAACATTATAAAGCACTTCAATCCATTTTCATAACCTCATTAAGGAAGGATACCTCCTCCTTTTAAACGGAACCAATATTTTCCTTCCACTTTAAAATCTACAACTTTGACATTATCTATCAAAATCGAAAATCCCTCATTCTTCACAAAATTTTGCATCCATTTCTCCTCCAAATGAGGATTCATGTAAAGAGGATTCTTCATTATCCATAAAATTTGTTTGATTAACCACTCACCTAGTCCATGTGAGCCTAAATCATCAACCAACACTAAAAATAAAAACAAAACACCAAAACCTCTAAGAAATCCACCCCCATCTTGAGCACCAAAATCAGCTCATACATAACCATCCCAAACATCCACATCCACATCCAATTCTAGACATCAAATGTAGGACATTTTGCAAAACTAAATCCAACAGTCCAATCCTATAGCTGAATTTAACTTTTCTGCCAAGTCACCTTACTTACCCATCCAATCTAAATTCGTACCTAAATCCAAGACAGCAAATCATGTTAAAACCCATAAAAGTTATCTTCCTTTTGACACTTCAATCGGGTCCTAGGAAGATATCCTTCAACATGTAACTTGAATATCTACCATCACACTCCCCTTTGTTAAATTTTTTTAATCCAAATATTCCCAAACCTTCATGGGTCATCCCCAATCATGTTTTTACTCATCAATGTACTCCAGGTCATGACACCGAGAATTGCAAGGATTTTCAAACAATCGTCTATAACCTTATTGAGAAAGATGATTTCCTATTTAGGGGAACATCCTTCTCCATCCAACAACCAATCCAAATCCAATTCATACATCCCCATCCACCAAAATTACTAAATCTCATCCTTTATCCACATCATCTCTTACCATTCCTCCTAAAGATGGTCAAACCTTGTTTATTGATCATGTTGATTTTTCCAATCACCTTGTTATCCTAATTTCACCCCTCAAGGTAAATTTGGATAACCTGCATAATTTCTTCAGATTGAGCAAGAAGAATTGGTTCAAGGCAAAAAAATCAGGTCTTGGGGTCCCTTTGGCTCTTCTCTAACTTCCCTATCCAAAGAAAAATCCAAGAAGTTAGAAAAAGTTGAAAAAATCCCAAAAATGGCCTCTTTTAGTGTAGTGCGGAAAAAGCGGAAGTTTTTGTCCCAAGCCGCACAAGTTCATGCGGGACAGTTGGGACCGAAAACCTAAAATGTCTGCATTCCTTTGTGGTGTAGAAAAATAAAAAAATATGTCCCTGACAGTCCATAGGACACCTAGGACACAAGTATGTGTGGAACCACAAAGGAAAAAGCCAATCAGCAAAAGCAAAGTGTGGTGAAAGCGCAAACCAACGGCCCTGACATCGCGGTCAACGTTGGGACAACAGGACACCAAAGCCAAAATCATCGCACCAAGAGGGAATAAAAAAAAGTGGAGAAAGGAGGCCTAGACGGTCAAAGTATGTAGGGACATGAGTTCCCTGAAATTCTAAAATACCCGCATATAAAAGAAAACTCAGTCCCTGACCCTATCGAACTTCAAATGGGCATAACTTGTGACTCCGAGCTCCGACGTTCACAAAATTTGACTTTCTAGAATGAGAACAATGTCCTCTATCGATTTATTAATTTTTGTGAGGGTAGACTTTCAAAAATAAAGGAAACATCTTCATCCCTAGTCAATCAGATGCTCATTCCCGTTAAATGACAGAAATGCTTGGCAGACCCAAAATAACTTCCCGCACTCAGAAGGCCATAATTTTGCATTTCTCAATGAAAACGCACAAAAATTAGTACTGTTTGAATTGTGTTTCTGATCCTGATGTACAAAAATAAATAAATTTAGAATTTTATGATAAATAGATGATGATATTTTAGAAAACATGGCCAAGTTCATAACAATGTTTTATTTGGTAGTTGGGATGCATTCAATGAATCATGCTTGAGATTTCTCACTACTGCAAGTAATGGGATAGTATGGGGAGACATTTGCAAGCAACAGAACATCATTTCACTTCATTTAATACATCTTACAAGTGGTTTAAGGATAAATTTAGGGATTTTCATTTTTCTCTCTCTCTCTCTCTCTCTCTCTCCTCTTATAAATCTATAAATTGGAGTTTTGGGCTAATTGTGAAAGGAGATAGTTTTTAGGTAGAAAATATCTATCGAATTTGTTTTGTGAAGCCAATGTGCTGAAAGCCATTGTAGTGAACTCATTACATGGTGATCCAGGCCCTTGTTATGTAATAGATTCAATTGTGCATATCAATGAAAGCAATATATACAAGTTTGTGGATTTCTCTTCCCCTGCTATGTTTGTTTGCATTCCTCTTGCCCCTTCAATCTCATTGCATATATATATTGTGTCTATCTTATGCTTTTGTAGGGATTCATTATCATTGTGTGTGCATGAAATATTATTGTGTGACTAGATTTTGGAGAAGTGTTATCAACCCTTCTAGTCATCGTACTTTTGCTTCTACTTTTAACACATTGGAAGACTATTTTCACACCCCTCCTTTTACGGTGTATCACCACTTTAGTGTAGGATTTGTTTTTTTTGTGCATTCTCTCTCCCTGGTCCTTGTAAAGTTATATTAGGACTAGATAGTTTTTCTTGCATTATAGTAGATTGTGGTAGGTAGTTTAGGAGTAAGTACCAACTTTATCCGGAGGTCTATATCAAGTAGCAAACCAATCATATTGTGAGCTCAAGAACACACACTTGTGAAAACCTTATTGTGTTGTGATACGATGATAACACACCCTCATGATCCTCAATCATCTATTGAATAAAAATATAAATATATAATAAAAAATCCCATCCAATCCCCTGTGGCATACACGCGCTCATCCACATCAAAATCGCCCAAAATTGACATAGTCTCGTTTGCTTGGGGAGCATCCTCTCCTCTTCCTTGAGCATATCATATGAATTAACTCGGAAAAAATTCCTAGATGCTGGGGGAATTCACTCTTGACATCATTTTATTTAGCCTCATCCAATTTCATCAATCCATCTCATCCGATCTTAATCTAAATTTTGTATAAATCCAAATCTCCTTTAAAGTCCACCTTTTTGACCATGTTTTTCCTTTTGTTGAGGGACCATTAATTTTCATCAAAGTCCACCTTTGTGTCCATACTCATGCCTCCTTTGAGGCACCATATTTTATTTCCATATTTTTCATCCCAAGCCCACTTGGTGGCCATATTTGTCCTTCATACGTTAAGGGACCATTTCATTTTCATCAAAGGCCACATTTGTGGCCATATTCTTGCCTCTCTTGGGGTAGCATCTTCATAAAATTCCACCTTTGTGGCCATATCCGTGCCTCTCCTGGGGCACCATCATCATCAAATTCAACCTTTGTAGACATATTTGGTCCTCTCTCAGAGAACAATCTTCATCAATGTCCACCTTTGTGGCCATATTTTTACATCGTGTGGGAGGTGCCATATTTTCATCATAATCCCTCTCTTGTGGCCATTTTTTGTCTCACTAGGATGCATATTTTTTTCTCTAGCTTCCCCAATTTTAAAATGTAGCACGTAGTTTCCATGTTATCTAGCTCATGATGCCTTATCCAATCATTTATGTCATCATAAATATTCCATTGTGGTATTGTTTGTCCCTGTCTTGGGGGACCATTTCATCTTATCATAAATCCACCATTGTGGTCATATTTTCCTTCCCCTAGGGGACCATCTACGCGTCTCATTGGGGACACAGATTTTTGCTTCCTTAAGGGTAGCGTATATTTTCGTTTATCTTTCACGATCCATCTTATCAAATCTCATCATATCAAGATCTCATCCCATCTTGAATGGACTTTAATCACAATAATATGTGTAAAGGTTTCCCTACCTTGGTGGTAAACTAGAAGTGGATCCATTTAAACCTTTGCACGTGAGACCATTCGATTGTTAGCACATTTTCTAGTGCCCTCAGTCATATCTTTAGATCATTCGTCCATATTATCCTCTTCCATATCTCATCGTGATGATTTGGAATTATGTGTTCGTCTTTCACTTCCTAGATGTGACGTTAGATATAGGCATCATGGCTATGCACATAGAATTTTCCTTATGTATATGTTCTCTTGTTTGGTGGGAACTCCACGATCATCACATCCATCACCTTGTTATTCACCTATTGGAACCATGAAAAGGGTCCAAGGGTGTCTTTTGTGCCTTCATTATCCCCTCGTAAGTGGTCTAATTAGCTAGTCCTAGCTCTTCCCCATGTCAAATTCAAAATTCATGGATGATCTGGTCGGAAGTTAGAAATTAAAGTTATAAAAAATGAATGATCTCTCAAACAACAACTATTCATGTAAAAAAATAGAATCTTGAAAATCCAAATCAAAGTCAAAATAAATAGACAGATCCCTCGAAGGATAGATACCATGTATTATTCTTACCATCCACATATTTTGTATACAGTAGACCATACCCTCAAATAATCGATACTCCTTATGAAATTTAAAGGCTTCCCATACTTTTCAACATTCCATTTTATCAACATCCTAAGAAAGCTTCCCACATTGATCAAATTTCTCTTTCCCCTTCCTAGAGTTGGGGCACGGGATTAGGGACAACCACTAATGGAGAACCCTCTTTGCCACATACTGAGTTGCATCTCAAACCCCTTTTTCATGTCAAAATCAGGTCTATGAGTCCATCCCATATGTATTTATCTCACGATCATAGACATGACCAACCATCATTGGTTGCATACTAACATCTATTTTGGTCATAAGTATCGTGCATCAACTAGATCCCCCTCTTGTTTACCTCTAATACATTTGGACACATATTTTTCTCACATGATCCTTGATATTTTGTAGAATCATCCATACTTATAGGTTACTATCATTAATTTTTGTCTTATACGATATCATGCAATATCTCTCATCGTAAGTCCACCCTTGTGATCATTTATATTATTCTTTTAGGACATTTTTCATTCAACATTTACACTATTCCTCCTTTGGGCATATGTAAGTCTTCAATTCCACATTTGTGGCCATATTCTTTTCCTTCAAAAATGTTAATCATATTTATTCCCTAATTCCACCTTTCGTGGCTATAATAATTCCTCTATAGGGAATTTTATTTTATAATCCTATCCAATATGCACACAAAGTCCTCTTTTAAGGCCATATTCATCTTCCTATTTCGACATTACATTCATTATATCAATTCCACTATTGTGGCCATATTCATTCTCGTCCTTGGGGCATCGGTATTTTCATCAAATTCCACCCTTGTGGCAATTTTTTTCCCCTCTTGGGGCAAACCTTTTCCTTTTACCATAGCGGCCATAATTTTCCTCACTTGGGTCATATTTTAACTTTTCCTCTTTTTTTCCTTTGCTGCATACCTTAACCCTTTGGTTCATATTACTTCATCACTTGCTTTTTGATTTTTGCTTCTTGTTCATTTTTGTGTGCCATTTGGCACCCGTGTAATTCATCACCATCCCTTGTGGAAGCATACCTATTTGCTCAATTCCTCGTGTACAAAGGATTTTACATACCCTTTCGCATATAGTTGTGCATAGTTTGATGACTTACCTATGACTTGTTAGTCATCCCATCCTAAATCCATACTGAAGTGATCTTCACCTACTCACTAATCGTGGAGCGTTGGTTTTATGACTTCGTTTAGACCGTAATTATCCCCTACTAATGTGATATTGCAGTCACCACCATAGTTTTCATCATTATTGTGAATCCTTTTATCTTGGGGCATCTAGCATTGGTATTCATTTTACCCATCATTTCATCACCCACCTTCCCTTCATCATCTACCTTCTTTTTCAAACACGTCATTGATTTTCCTTGATGTCATCGATCCGCTATTTGAGGTGGATGTCATCACCAATAATTTTGACCATCCTCATCCAACCCTTATTTCTTTGTCTCATGGCTTACCAGCCCAAGCCACTAAACAAAAAGGAGAAAATGTACTCACCTAAATTTTGTATTCTTACTCTTAATCTCCCATGTGTGCATATTTTTTTAATTGATCCCCTTTATTTAATTAAATTCCCAATTATCTTATCATTTTCCAATCCTTATCAATAAAAATTAATTAATTAATCCCCATTAATTACTTAATTAATCATTTAATCATTATAATTTCATATTAATTAATTAATCCCCTTTTTTTTTAATCAATTAATTATCCATCCAGTTTCCCTAACCAACCTTCTAATTAGGATGCTTTTATCCTACACATAAATCCCCTTCTTTTTCTAGCTTTTATACTATCTATTTTTATGCCCTAATTGCCTATATCTCATCCCTTTCCCATCTAATGCTTTAAAGCACTCGCCTAATGTTTAACATCATAAATTCGACACAAATAAGAAATTCATGCCCATTGGGAAATTTTCCCCATAATTGGTTGTGAACTAGACCATTACGTCACCGACCCTATAAAGCAAAGTGATTTCCTCCCATATAAGGTGTGAGGCATACACATATCGAGTTTTTGAAAACATATCCTCATTCCTTAAAATCACTGTGAGGAGATAATTGAGGAGAAAAAATAGAGATAGGATATTTATCTCTTAATATATTTTATTCAGAAGCACACACATTATTTATAGGGAGGAGAAATAACTACATTCCCCAAAAACAAAGGAGAGGTTACAAACTGTGTGAGAAAAATGTGATACTACCTAATCATCTCAGCCTAATTATATATAATTATTAGCTACATAATATATGCCAACATTCTCCTTATTACATTATTATTGCAAATGTAACCCCTAAAAAATTCAAATTTCACTTTTCCAAGGGATTTTGTGATAATATCACATAGTTTTTTACGTAGGAGGGAATTTAGAGCTAAATGTTATGGTTCAAGATGTGCTCTCGAATGAAATGGAAATCAATTTCAATATGCTTTGTTCATTCATGAAAGACAGGATTATGCACGAACTTCAACACACTCTGATTATCACAATAGAGAATAAGTGACTATTTTTAAGGAATTCCTAGGTCATCCTAAATATGACGTAACCATATCGCTTCACACACGGCTGCTCGTATGGCACGATATTCTACCTCTGTGGATGAAATAGAAACAATATTATGCTTTTTACTTATCCATGATATAGGTCCTCATCCAAGATGAAAAATGTATCATGTGGTTGACTTCCTGTCATCAATAGATGGGTCGTGGTTCAAGTTGACGTATCCCTGTAAGAAGAATTGATCATTCTTCTTATATTCCAGATCATAATCAACTGTACTTTAGACATATCTCAAAACATGATTTGTTGTAGTCCAATGAAATTTCTTCGTCTCTGCATAAACCTGGAAAGATAGCTGACAACATATCATAAGTCTGGTCTATTATATGTCAAGTAGGTGAATTTTCCAACAAATTTCCTAGAGAGTAGCATCTACTTGACGTGATTCTGGAATCATGAAATTTTGTAACACTTTTTCCATGTGAGTGGATATAGGTTTCTGATTTGACATTTTGTACTTTTCAGAGTGTCTTAGTGAATTTTATCTTGGAGACAAAAATATGTTGATCCTTTTCCCATATCTTCAAGAAAAGATAGTAATGTAGTAGCCCCAAATATGTCATGTCAAAGGTTCTTTTGAGATCATTCTTCACAATATCAACCTAATCTTCTAAACTACCAGTGATCAAAATATCATCCACATACACAACAAGAATGAAAATTTATTTTCCTACCTTCTTTATATACAAATTTGAATATGATTAGGTATGAGTGAATCCATCTTTGTATAAGGTTATTGTTATCACCGAATCACAAAGCACCCTATGTTTATACAAGTGCATATACTTGAACTCATGGTGTGATTGGATAACATGGGTACTATCTCCAAGTTGTGGGACTTGCTACTTGAGATAGACCTCCAGAGAAAGCTGGTCCTTGCTCCTAAACTACCTGCCACAATCTACTCTAATGCAGGGTAAACTAATTGTTCTAATCTAACTTTCCAAGGGACCAAGGAGAGAAAATGCATAAAATGAAAGCCTACACTAAAGCGGTGATACACCAGAAAAGGAGGGTGTGTGAGAGTATCCTTCCAATGTGTGAAATAAAGAAGCAAGATGCACACTAGAGGGAGTGATGACAGTTCTCCACGATCCAGCAAAAATGCATTTTACAACAACATTTCAAACATACACAATGATAGTGGATCCCTGCATGAACATAAAGTAGACACAGTATTCTTGTAATCAAGATTAAAGGGGCAAGAAGAATGCAAGAAAACACAGCAGGGGAAGATACATCCACAAACTTATATTTTATTGCTTCATGATATGCACAGTTCAATCTATTACAAGATAAGGGCCTGGATCACCATGCAAGGAGTCCACTACAAGGGCCTATAGCACATTGGCTTCACAAAGAAATTTTGACAGAGCTTTGCTATCTAAAAACTCTCCCTTTACAATGAGCCCAACACTCCCATTTATAGAAAAAATGAGAAGAAAGAGAGAAGAGAAAATGGAAATCCCAAAATCTGTCCTTCAACCACTTGTATGAGGCATTAAATGGAGTAAAATTATTGTATATTACTTTCAAAAGGCTCCCATACTATCCCCAGTGCTTTGCAAAGAGAGAAAGAATGATGACCATGCCTCTTAATTGCACTCCCAACTACCAAATAAAACATTGTTATGAACCCGTCCACGTTTTATAAAAATATCTATCAATATCTCATAAAATATAGAATTTATTGATTACTTTCCATTGGGCTTGGAGCCACGATTCCAACGGTACATATTTTGTGTGATTTCGTTGAGAAATGCAAAAGTTATGGCCTTTTGAGTGCGGGCAGCTTATTTTGGGTTTGGCAGGTGTTTTCTGTCATTTGACGGGAATGAGCATTAAATGAATAGAGCCAAATATGTTGTTTTGGTGTAGAGGACGTCGTGCTCATTCCAGAAAGTCCAATTTTGTGAAAATTGGAGCTCGGAGTCAAGCGATATAGCCGTTTGAAGTTCACGGGTCAAGCGTTGACTTTTTCTTTTTGCCTTCGGCCATTTCGGCTTTTCACGTCCCACGCGTACTTTTTCTTGGCTGTCCCAAATGAATTCTCCTACAGCAGCTGATTCTTTCCTTGTCTCTTTTGTGGCTTTTTCACCTTTTCACGTTGCACGCGTCCCTCGCATACTTTTTGTCTCGGCTGTCCCGAATGAAAATCTCGAGCGCCCGAAATGGACCGTCTTGCGGAAAATCGGTTGATTCACGCCCTGCACGTATTTTTGTCCCACTGTGTCCCAAACCACATGAAACAAAAAGCTTGATGATTTTTCTTACTTTCGGCCATTTCGCCTTTACGCATCCCACGCGTACTTTTGTCCCAACTGTCCCGCGGACCACCTAGGAGAAAAATGTCTGACTTAGCCGATTTTCTTTGTATTTCGGCCCCAAACACAGGTACGATGAACCTCAGTCACGACCCACACTTGGTACAAACCAACCCTTGGACCTGAAATTCTATAAAACAACACTACAACCTTATTTTTTGCATTTTTTCCATTTTTCTAACTCGTTGGGATTTCTTTTTGGATGGGAGAGTTAGAGAGAAACCGAGGGCCCCAAAACATGATTTGAGGCCTTGACTCAATCTACTTCCTTAGGATTGAAGAATTTGATGCATGTTATGAAAATTACCTTGAGGGTTAAATTTTGGATAACTTGATTATCGCTATCTTGATATACCATGCCCTTGGAGCTTGTTTTAATCCATACGAGTGATTTGATGAGACAACATACCTTATTAGGATGCTCTTTATCAATAAATCCTTCATGTTGGGTCATGTGCACTTATTCTTTCTGATCACCATTTAGGAAATCACTTTGTTGACATCCTTCTGCTGAAGTCTCCATCCTTTCTGTGCTTTGCTAGTGCACAAAGAGCTACAAGAGTCTTGATCTTTGGAGTGGGTGAAAAGGTTTATTCATAGTCATTGCCCTCTTTCGAGCATACCCTTTTGTTGCAAGTCGTGATTTATGTTTTTATGGATCCATCTATCTTATATTTTTTCTTGAAAACCCATTTGTAGCCTATGGGTTTCTTTCCTCTATGTAGATCGATAAGTTCTCATGTCGATTTTGCATGTGTGAATCATATTTTACATCTATGGCTTCTTTCCAATGTGGTTGATTGAGTGCTTCACAAAAATTATCATTCTTAGAGCTATTAATCGGTGAACTCATTCGTGTAAAATTTACCTCATTTCTTGTTTGACTTGTCATTTTGACTCCAGATGAAGTATCTTGAAGTTTTTATAAAAGAGAGTCTTTGATGGTGCTTTGTACCCACTTCAGACGAGAACTCGGTTGATTTTGTGAAGAACTGTTGCCTTGACATGAGGATGGATACGGGGTAACACTCTCCAGTTCTCCAAGGTCAATATAGAGCTCCCCTTGTAGCACATCTTTTCTCTGAGTAGTCTCCTTTGGATGATCATCTTCTTTGGAGACTAGTTGGTGAGAGGTGGTTAGTCTTGGTTCTTCTATTGTCACTACCGAGTCAAAGGATGACTCCTCACAAACTAGATGTCAACTCTCATATATTTTGTTTGTCTCGGGATCAATGAGATGATATTCCTTCGAGGTAGTGCTATAGCCAATTAGAACATGCATGGGAGAGTTTTCAACTTGAATTTCTTTCTCTTCTCATCTGGGACATGCATGTATGTTGTCCAACCAAATAATCATTAATGAGACACTTTTTGGTGCTCGATTTTATCTCACCCCATTTGTTCTAAAAATTTCCTAATTTTCCTAGTTCGTCGTATTTTCTATTTCCCCAAAAGGATGCATGAAAGGTTTTATTCATTTGTATGTTGTTAAAGATCCTTATCCATGGTTGTGGATCAAATTTAGGCCTTGTATCATTTCCAAATTCTTTTCCCTTAAATATAAATTCAATTCTGGGCGCAAATGGTGATTTCACTACATTGTACGGTTTATTGTGCGTGTTTTCCTCGTGAAATTATATCTCAAAGCATCTTTAGCTACGTGGTCTCTTTCGGTTGGATGAGGAAGGTCGGGTATATTTTATAACTTGTAACTTTTTGCAATGTTTGCAAAAAGATCAATTTATTGCTGGCCCCATTCGAGCTTTTGATTGGCGGTCAAATTTATAAAGGTAGATGAATTTCTCTTTTTTTCCCTGAAGGTGTATACATGTTCATTTTTAATTGGTTGCGGCTCGGTGGGTCTTTTTGGTGAAATTTTCCACTTTACTCACATTTGTAAATAATACCAAATTTCCATGGCCCCCAGAACATCTAATTGGTTAATCAATAAATATGAAGCGATAGGGTAAAAGTCTTACTTTGACCCCGAAGATGGAAACATGGTAGTTTTTCAAATTCTGCGGGATGGCGGGTCGGTGGAACATTTTGAAGTTTTTTACCTCTTTTTACGAAGGAGAAAATTTATACATTGACTTGTAATTCTCTTTGGGGCCCACATTAAAAGTTAGAAGTAAACGGGCGGGTCAATGAGGCATTTTGTTTTTTTTTTTCCTTTTTGTGAAAAGGATGAAAATTATAAGTTTATCGTAACCCCGTATGGGATAGAGTGATGTCACATGTTGAGTCTACATCTAAAGCGTGAAGGTGGGTCATCGGAGCACTTTGAAGTTTTTGGCTTAGCATTGAAAATTAAAAGTGGGGAGGCGGGTCGCCAGAGGTTTTTGAAGATTTTATCATTTTTGTGAAAAGGAGCAAAGCATAAAAATGAAGCGTGACTCTGTTTGGGCCAACATAAAAATATAAAAATGGGAAGCGGGTCATTTGGAGGAAAATTGGAAAGGTTTCCTTTTTTAAAAAAGGGGTAAAATTACAGAAATGAGCTAGGACTCCATCAAAGGCCTAGATTAAGCCATGTGTCGAGTCCATATTTCAAAGGCGGAGGGGTAGGGAAAAATGTGAAAATTTTGCATTTTCTCCAAAATTCATAAAATGTAAAAGGCACCCCCATGCCCATTTCGTCTCTAATCTTCCACATGGATGGCTCTAATTTAAATTTTTGAAAGGGAAGAATCAACGGTTATGGTGCGATGCATCTGGTTTTTTTGCCATTAACGTTCCATGAATTTAGGGGATGTAAATACGCATCATTTTTCATGGTGAATCTGAATGATTTCTTGTCATTTCTATTAGCAAAGTGCAATTGAAGTGTTGTGGAGATCAAATTTGTGAATCTGAGGAAGTGCAAGAGTTGATATTTTTAAATAGAGTTGCTCAGGAACCTATAGAAAATGAATTTCAGATCCAGTAGAGAAAATTGTAGAGGAAAGAATGAGGAGAAGGAAGCTATAGGTGCAAAGGATGAAAAACGTGTTGCTAGAGGAGATGACTAGATGCCCCAGTTATAACAATGATGGAAATATTTGAAATGATTCACCTTTTGAACACTGGAAACTTTTTGTTGTAAATTTGTTAAACATCACTTTGGAAATCATGAACAAATATGTAACAAACAACTTAGGTTCCTCGAATATTATTTATTGGGGGAAAGCTTTAATGTAAATGAGTACTATAAAGGGCATGAATTAGTCATGCAAATGGTCGAGAGGTTAAATTCTTACGAGAAAATTTGAGAAATCCCATCTTCCTAAGAGACCATCTGAGAAACTGTTAATCTCTTATGTTTTAGATTTGAACATGTCAAGTTGGTTGCAAGTGTACATCTATTGAAAAGATCTGAGATTGTTTAAGAAACCTTCCCCTACTTGATGAATCTAATCAGCTTCAATTAATATATGTTAATCTTGGGAAAATTTGTGTCTGCTTTATTTTAGAATATCTGCAAATAGTATTTTTTGTTCTTATTGCAATCTTATATTATAATCTCTTTGAATCACACAAGATCTCATCCCTTTGATGGTTTAGTGGCATTTGATCATTATGAGAAGAGCGAGAAGAGCCTTCATCCGGTAATGAAATAAACAATTTAAAATCACTTCACTCTCATTTGTTGACAGAGGTTGTTTGTAAGTCTTTGAGTGTATCTTAGACGTGATGAACCAGAGAACGATAAAGTTTAATTGAGCATTTTAACTCAATCCTTTGTGTTAAATTCTAGGAGATTGTGTGAAACCATGTAAATATGGGCCTCCATTGATGCACACCTTCTGCTTGAAGGAATATTTTAGCTATTATGAAGAATTTGGTCATTTAGTTTTCCAATTGTTGTGAAGGTTCTCAAAGATCTGGAAAATTCAAGTTTATCCTACTTAATCTCCCACCAAAAATTATTCAAAAACAATGAATCCTACCTGAACTACCCCTTTTTGCCATGTATGTCAAAAAAGAATAAATTCTCTTTGCCAAAATATGTAGAAGTAATTAGAATTCCATAATTTCCTTAGTAACCTTAACCTTGTTTAGAAAATATCACAATTATTTAGAACTCCGACAACTCGTGAGAGTTAAATTGTGGTGCATTGATCATATTTTCTCAAGGTTTCCTTTCAAATTTGTGCAAAGAAGGATATCTTCATTCTCCTTCACCAACAGAGGTTACAAAATGGGTCCTCTCACCCTGGTTGAAAGGCACAACCTAAAGTAGTGAGGATAGATCAAATCCTTTTGAAGGTGCTATCCATTTCTCCAACATCTGAGTGACAAAGAGCCAACTGAATCACCTCCCGGCTACAAAATGACATACATGATGATTTATTTGTCTCTAGGATTCTTGTTAAATATGTGATGATGCTCAACTTATAAAGGAGAATCAATTTGGATACCAACACCAAATTGGTGCCATCACGGGATTATTTAAGCAGTGAGACCTATTCATGTGGCAACAACACCATTTTGGTATCATTGCTTAGGGATTATTTGAACACGGGGCCAATTTGTGTGGTAACAACTCCATTTTGGTTCCATTTCGGGAACTTATTAGTGTTATTGGGGATTATTTGAACATCGGGACCTATTTGTGCGGCAACAACATCTTGGCATCACTCTCGGGGACATGAAGATGTGTGCAAAGTTTGAACACCATCAAGAACGCATATAGACCCTAGTAAATTCTTCTTACAAATTTTAAAGTGCAAATAAGTTGTTGAAATGTCATCTTGTTTCTAGATTTGTAAGAATCGAGCAAAGTTACAAGTTCTACGTGTAATATTGCTAGTTTCTTCTGGTTTTGACACTAATTTTACATCATCAAAGTTTAATATAGGTAAAGGAAGGCGAGATCGTGAATCGTTCCATGGATCCGGTGTTGACATGCATTTGAGAGATCAATTTTAGTGCATTTGCACAACAAAGGTGAAAATCCTTAATGGCGACTCCATGTTGAATTAATTTTTGATAAATTCGTGTCTTAACCTCATCAATTGAAATTTATCACTAATCTTTGCAAATATGGAAGGAATAAGACCTTTCTTCATTAAATACCCTCCTAGAAGGCTGTTTTGAGAATTGGGAATGACAAATTCTGAAGGAAGAACAATTTAGAAAGTTGTTGTAGATTAGAAATTATGAAAAGAGTTATCAATTGTGGAAAATGATCATCCTATCATTGAATATTTCCATACTTCCTCAAGTGCTTCGAATGAGGTAGTATTTTTATAGATCAGAATTCTCCATCTAGATAAGGGCTTTCATTTGTATTTGAAAAGTTTACGTCTCATTTTGACCGTGCATTTTCCAAAGTTGATAGGGTTTTCCATGAAAAAAGTCTTTAGAGGACATTCATTTTGAAAATTATACTCTTGTGTTCCAAAGACCCCTTATCCCTCATCATTTTGTATCTCTTGTAAGGTCACTGCTTTGAAAAATATGGCCCACCCCCACCGAGACCTCCTTTTATTGTGAATTCTTTTGGTCTTATAGATTTTAGAGATATGGCTTGATATTCAAATGAAGTTCCACAAGATGTTAGAAATAGATTGCCTAAATTTCAAGGGAATAATGCTATCATTGGTCATCAACATTTAAATTTTTTTGTCAATATTATGGAATAATTTGAGATTGAATTTGAGGATGTGTATCTAAAATTTTTTATTCATACTCTTGAGGAGGAAGCACGTGACTGGTATAAATCTTTACTAGATAACTCAATAGACTCATGAATAGAAATTAAAAATGATTTTAGATTTTAGTATGGTGATAAGACAGATCCCAGGTTTCTTTTGTCAGAATTTGAAAATATTAAGAAGAATCGTAATGAATCTGTTCATGACTTCAATACTCGGTTCAATAAGACCCTGAATAGGCTATCTGTAATCCTGAGGCCAAGCGATGTTTCCTATCTCATAAAATATTCTGATGCTTTTGATAAGAAGGTTTCCTATTATTTGAGGGATAAGAACCAAACAACATTAAGGCATTCCTTCACCATGGATTTGCAGATTGAAAAAAATATCAAAGCAGTTGGTAAGCCTCCTAAGAGGAAAGGTATCAAGCTGATCAATCTAGAGAAGCCTCAGTCAAGTAAGTTTGTGGATCTAGAGGAGGTTGTACAAAATTTGGATGGAGATGTTAAGGAAATATCCTATAAATAGGCTAGAGTAGAAGGGGACTGTCATAAGGTTCACAAGGTCAACATAAAGCACAAGGTTAAGAAAGATTTAAAAATCATCCTAGGGGTGATCGGATATTTGATGACGAGAGGCAAAGGACCCATGGGGTCGGGAAATGACATCCCAAGCCCATGAAAATAGAATTGTCCTTGATCCTTTGTTGCTAGAGTTGTTGTTGTGGAAGAAGTCAATGAAATTGATTGGTGTGAGAGATTTTTTTGCCACATGCCCCATGTGATGAAGAAAAATAAGTTAAGGAAGATGATGATGACACTAATGATGATGCATGCATGATGGATTACTCAACAAGTTCACGGTAGGGAACAACCTCAATCGAGTGATGAGCCAAAATCTTGAGTCCGATCAAGATTTTTGTTCCTATTGTTGAATTTCTTAGAATCCCTAAGCATAAGAAGAGGAAATTTGAGTATTTGGGGCTTAAGGAAGAAAAGGTCACCTAGGATAAAAATGTAAGCAATGTAGAGGTTCCTCCTACCATTGCAGAATTAGAAAAACCACAAGCATTGGAGGAATTGGGTGAACCACTTGAGGTTTACTTGGGAACTTCTTTGGTTGAGACTCAGCTGAAGGTGGATCAATTTTTCACTACTCTAATTATTAAGGATAAGTTGTTACATAACTGTATGTTTGATTCAGGAGCCTCATGTAATGTAATGCCTCTTGAGGTCATGAATGAGTTGGATCTCAATGTAACAACAACTTATGGGAAATGTACTGCCATGGATTCAAAAGAGGTGCCAGAAGTCAGATGTGTTAAAGGTTTAATGGTGCAATTTTTGGTTTATCTAGTAAAGTACATAAATTTGAATGTAGTAATTGTCGATTGTCTTGCTAAGTGGGGAATGTTACTATCCAAAAAGTTGGCATCTAGTGTGGGTGGAAGTGTGCAAATGGACATGTCTTATGCCACCATACCAATTAAGGGGAGCCTTGTGAAGTCACCTAATGAAAAGAAAATGTTATAACTATTTGAGGACCCCAACAATGCTTCTTATGATGTATTACATGAAGAAATCGGTGTTGATAACTTTGTGAGTTATGTTGTTTTCAAGGAGTATGAAATTGATCAATGCAGATATCCTGAGCAAATTGATTTTCCTGGGACTTTGATGTTTGATGCAGCCTCAATAGATGTTGAAAAACTTGACCAGGCACAAGGGATAAGCCTGAAAAATGTGGTCAGATAGCAACTTGGATGGAAAAGAGAAACAATCATATGACCAGTTGTTAAAGACATATCAGAACTGATTAGCATGGTCATATCTATAATCGAAGGCACTTGAAAATTTTCCTTGATTATTTTCTCTAAATTAGGGTGCACACCATTGTACAATGTATAGTCTTTTGGTTTCATTCTACTTTCGTGTTTTCCTATTTTGGTTTGTCTGGTCCTTGGTGACTAGTTTTTGTTGGTTTCTCAGTTCATCCTTGGGGGAATTGGTTATTATTGTTTTGTCCTATAAGCTTATTCTTGACTCCATTGCCCAATGGATTTTTGGCACATGGTCTGCTCTATTGTTCTTACGGCACTCGTAGGGAGTGCCCATCCCTAAGTTAGAGCTGATATTGGTTCTCGATTTATCTCACCCTATTTGTTCTAAAAATTTCCCAATCTACCTGGTTCGTCGTATTTCCTATTTCCCCGAATGGATGCGTGAAAGGTTTTTTTCATTTGTATGTTTTTGAAGATCCTTATCCATGGTCGTGGATCAAATTTAGTCCTTGTATCATTTCCAAATTTTGTGTCCTTAAATAAAAATTCATTGCAGGCGTAGATGGTGATTTCCCAAAGCATTTTATGGTTTTACGGGCATGTTTTCCCCATCAAATTATATATCATCATCTTCAGCTACGTGGTCTCTTTCGATTGGATGAGGCACGGTGGGTCTATTTAATAACTTGTACCTTTTTCTATGTTTGCAAAAATATCAATTTGGCCCTCATGCTCGATTAAGTTCGATTGGGTGGTCGAATTTATAAAGTGAGAGTGAATTTCTCTTTTTCCGCCGAAAAGTTTGTATACATGTTCATTTTTAATTGGTTGCAGCCCAACAGGTATTTTTGGTGAAATTTTCCACTTTGGTAACATTTGTAAAAAATACCAAATTTGCACGCGACCTCGATAACATCTAATTGGTTAATCAATAAATATGAAGTGGCAGGGTAAAAGTCTTACTTTCACCACGAAGATGGACACGTGGAAATGTTTTAAGTTACAAGTGGGATGGTGGGTCGATGGAACATTTTGATGATTTTGCATCTTTGTACGAAGGAGAAAAGTTATACATTGACCCACAACTCTCCGGGGCCCTCATTAAAAGTTAGAAGCGAGAGAGGTAGGTCACTAAGGTGTTATGAATTTTTTTGCCTTTTTGTGAAAAGGAGAAAAGTTATAAATTGATCCACAACCCCGCAAGGGACAGAGTGATGTCACATGTTGAGTCTACATCAAAAGCGTGAAGGTGGATCATTGGAGTGCTTTGAAGTTTCTGGCTCCGCATTGAAAATTCAAAGAGGGGAGGTGGGTTTTTGGAGGTTTTTGAAGATTTTATCCTTTTTGTGAAAAGGAGCAAAGCATAAAAAGAAAGCACGACTCCGCTGGGGCCAACATAAAAAGATAAAAGTGGGAAGTAGGTCGTCGGAGGAAAATTGAAAGTTTTCCTTTTTTGTATAGAGGGGTACAATTACGAAATGATTTGCGAATCCATCAAAGGCCCAAATTAAGCCATGTGTCGAGCCCATATTTCAAAGGTGGAGGGGTGGGGAAAAATGTGAAAATTGCACATTTTCTCCAAAAGTCATAAAATGCAAAAGGCACCCCCAGGCCTGTTTCGGCTCTAATTTAAAGTTGTGAAAGGGCAGAATCAATTGTTATGGTGCGATGCATCTGGTTTTACCACCATTAATGTTCCATGAATTCAGGGGATGTAAATATGCATCATATTGTATGGTGAATCGAATGATTTCTTTTCATTTCTATCGAGAGAAGTGTAATTGAAGTGTTGTGGATATCGAATTTATGAGCTTGAGAAAGTGCAAGAGTTGATATTTTGAAACAAAGTTCCTTGGGCACTGCAAAACAATGAATTCTTTGGATCCGAAGAGCAAATTGCAAAGGAAAGGATGAGGAGAAGGAATCTATAGGTGCAAAGGATGAAAAATGTCTTGCAGGAGGAGAGTCTTGGATGCCCTAGTTATAACAATGATGGAAATATTTGAAATGATTCACCTTTTGAACACACTGGTAACTTTCTATTGTAAATATGTTAAACATCACTTTCTAGAAATCATGATCAAATAAGTAACAATTTTTTTCCTCGAATATTATTTGTTTGGGGGAAATATTTCTTATATATTAGTGTTATAAAGGGCATGAATTAGTCATGCAAATGGTCAGAGGTTGAATTATTACAAGAAAATTTGAGAAATCCCATCTTCTAAGAGACCATCTAAAAAACCTGTTAATCTCTTATGTTTTAAATTTGATCATGTCAAGTTGGTTGCAAATGTAGAGCCATTGACAAGCTCTACGATTGTTCAAGAAACCTTCCTTTCTTTGATGAATCTAATCAACTTGAATTAATCTGTGTTAATCTTTGGGAAATTTGTGTCTTCTTTATTTTAGAATGTTTGGAAATAGTATTTCTTATTCCTATTGCAATATTATATTATAATCTCTCATAATCACACAATATCTCATCGCTTTGATGGTTTAGTGGCATTTGTAATTTCATTTTGAGAAGATCCTTCATATGGTAATGAAATAAACAATTTAAAATCACTTTACTCTAATTTTTTGTCGGAGGTTGTGTGTATGTCTTTGATTCTATCTTAGGCGTGATAAATTATAGATTGATAATGTTTAATTGAGCTTTTTAACTCAACCCTTCATGTTAAATTCTTAGAGATTGTGTGAAACCATGAAAATTTGGGCCTCCATTGATTCACACCTTTTGGTTGAAGGAATATTTTAGCTATTACGAACCATTACGTCATTTAGTTTTCCAATTTTGTGAAGGTTCTCAAAGATCTAGAAAAATAAAATTTATCCTTCTTAATCTCCCACCAAAAATTATTCAAAAATAATGAATCCTACGAACTACCCCTATTTGCCTGTATGTCCACAAATGAATAAATTCTCTGCTAAAATATGCGAAGCAATCAGCATTCCATAATTTCTTTGGTAACCTTTACCTTGTTTAGAAAATACCACCATTCGTTAGAAGTGACAACTCGTGAGTGTTAGCTTAATTAAGCTTAATTAATACATTATTAATGGTCCCCTGTGTAACTAGTAACTATTCTTGCGGGCTATATATATTCTTCTGTCATGTGTTTTGTTAAAACACACATTAAATAAACTATTCATCTCTCGCCTTCATTAGTATCGAGTGGCAAGAAGACGGGAGCATGGGAGTGAGATCTAGAAAAAGGTTGCAGTGACTAGACTATGGAGTTTTGGTGAGCTTTGAGGAAGCACCGCCATTGTCACGAGTTGGAACGATTGTTTCCCTTCCTACATGAGAGCCCTATGTGGAGAATAAAGAAAACATGGAGAATAAAGCAATTTGTAGTGATTCGAGTTTTGGTGTATTCTTTATGTGATGTGCGTGGAAGCCATTGTTTTTTTAGCAGGTTCCTTTCATTAGAGCCACTATTTTTTATTTGGATGTGGGCATTGTTGGCACTGTTATGGGAAGAATCACAAAAATGTGGTCTGGAGAGAAAAAAAGTGGGCGATGAAGCAACTCGAAGGGAAATCTTGCATTACAAACAACAAAAGTTTGATGTCCTTGATGTTTGTAACTGATTCCAATATGCATTTTTTCTTGCCCTAGCCATGCTTCTTTACTTGCTACTGGTGATTACTGCTTTGCTGCAGATCCCTTCCTCGCCCTGCGATTTCTTTCAAATGTAAACCAGACTGCGTGGCGTAGAGGAATTTCGTAGCGTGGTAGTTGAATTTTTGGCTAGCCGTGGTGAAAGGACATGGTGAAATATAAAATTGTTCTTCTTTTTCCATGCGTGGCCATTTTGTTTCAAAGCAAAGCCAACACGAGAAAAGCTGTAAATTACAAAACTATGTGGAAACTAAAACAAGGCCATCCCACGTATGTCACAAATTTTAGATGCGAGAAAGCACTTTGCGAGAAATGCACCAAATGTTTTGGCATTGAGCTAAAACGAAGACACCACTAGATTGTTCTTTGCCTTGGTCAATTATCTCTGCAACACTTGAAATATTATCTTTGACGAGATTGTGCGTTGATGACTATTGGAGTATTTTTGGTTCGATGTTCGATGTCAAGCACGGTGGATTCATGCGAGAACTTGAATGTGGCTATGATGCGATGATGATGAGAGAAGTAGAATGCCCACGGGAGCATCTCGCATCTCACCGCATGAGCCTATAGAACCCATCTTCAGGATAGGTTCCTTCAGTAAGCAATGTAGCCATTTTTGATAAAAATTAAATAAATAAATAAAATACAATTTGGAGTTTTTAAAAATGTCTGCACCTTGTATTATGTTGTCAGATGCCCGATTGCTCAAAGAGCCAAATTTCACTGCATGAAAAACCAAGATGCGAATGATTCTTCAGTTTGAAGATCTTTGGGGGATCGTTTTTGGCAAAGATGCCCCTCTTACGGACATTGATATGTTGGTTAAGCATGAAAAGGCCGATGCAAAATCATTAATGCTTATCACTCGAGCCTTTACGATGAGTTTCAACCTTACATTCGGGAGGAAACCACTTCCTCTCAGGCATGGACCTCGTTGTGTACCATCTATGAAGCCAAGAATCTAATGATGAAGCTACATATTTAGGCTAAGCTTCACACGATGAGTATACATGATGGCGAATCAGTAGAATCCTTCTTGTGGCGTGTGGTTGAGTTACGTGCAGAACTCTCTACTCTCGGTGAACTCGGTGGATGATAAGTTGCTTGTCCCACTCACCTTGAGAGCTCTTCTTTCTCAATTTGGACACATCGATCACCACATTGACCGTCACTAAATAGGAGGTGAGTTTTTCCACACTGGTAAATTATCTCAATAGGAAGAATTCATTCAAGCATATTCAAGAAGCCTTGAAGACAAGGCTTTCATCATGAGGTAAAAGAATAATCTTTGAAAAGGGAAGTCATCCCCGAGAATCAAAAGCAACATCCTTAGCAGCAACCTTCTCGGTGGCCACCGAGTGGCCATCCCAGCAAAGATAGAACAACAAAGTGGATCGATGGTGCCACATTTTCTCCATGGATATGCACATGAATGCGAACTGTTATTACAACAATCACAAGTATGGCAACTCTGGCAAAGAGAGTACTTCTAGCCAAGGATATTTCAATAAATCCCGATGGCATGCTCGTAATTAGAGGTAGAAGGGTCACATTACTACTCAGCAGGATGCCACCTTTGATGAAGAGGTTCCAGACACAACTCATCTGGACATTATCCTAGTCTCATGAGACTTCATGACCATCGAGAAAGTGTCTGGTTGATTGATTCGGGTGCTAGCAAACACATGGTGGTATTAATAAGTTGTTCCATACCCTAAGTAATCAATCCACTTGGAGATCGGATCACCATCGTAGATAATTAGGAGTATATTACAGCGGGGATTGGTGATGTCATCATTCCTCTTGGGACATGAAGATGTACACTCACGAAGGTACTATATGTTCCAGGTTTGACCTCAAATCTCTTGTATGTGATTCAACTTCTTAATCATCGAATGCGGGTTGAATTCTTTGTTGAAAAAGGGGTCAAGTCCTGCATCATTTCCCAGGGAGACTCAGTAATTGCTTGAGCATTTATGAAGGGCCATCTATTTGAACTAGATGTGGTCACTTCATCTAACATTGCTCTCTCTGCTTCAACGGCAATGAGTCCACTTCACTATGGTACTTTTGATATGGTTATCTTTCTCACGGGGCTCTACATCACTCGGTGCTAAGGAAATGGTAAGAGGGCTTCCTCCACTCTCCCATTCCTTACTGTTTGCTCAGATGTCTTGCGGGAAAACAACATAGAGGTTCATTCAAATAGAACTCTTATCATTCTACTGAGCATCTTCGGGTTGTAAATACCGATGTGTAGAACCACCTTGAAGCCTAGCTTCCAATGTTTTGAGTACTTCCACTCATCATTGATTACTCACGGAGAATGTGGGTATATTTTCTTTGAAAGAAGAGTGAGGCATTTTCTAATTTCCAAACCTTTTACCATCACGCCACCGGGAAGTGCAGGAAGCCTCTCCTTCTCCTCCACTTTGAGATCAAGGGGGAATGTTAGTGAATTAATTAATAAGTTAATACATTTAGTTGTGAACAATTATTTAACTATTAATATTCATTCCTCTCTACTCCACAGCCTATATATGGCTCACATGTATTTGTTTCTACACGCATTGAATGAAATCATTACTTCCTGTGCCATCATTGAGAGTTAAATTGTTGTTAGGATTAGTTTAGTTTACATTGTTTTTCTTATGTATTTGATGGACAGTTATAACTGTCCTCCCCTCCCTCAGGATTTATATTTGAGGGCTCTGCTCATTTGTTACATGCATTGAATGAAAATATTTCTTATCTCTACCTTCATTGGTATCAGAGCATAAAGTCTTTCCTTGGCATGGAGTTTGACCTACAGTAAATGTGGAAATAAGGCATTAATGAATCTATTTAGTGTGGCATGTCGGAGAAATCAGACCTATGTGGAAGTCTTGAGGAAATGTGGTAGCAACCAACCTTGAATGGCATGGCACCGTGAAGGATAAATTGTGATCCTTTAGAGACATGGTTGTGTATAGTCCAACATTAAAGCTGTAGGCGACCAAATTATTGTAGGTTGAGCATTCGGTTACCTTTTGGAGAGTCAATAAAAGAAGAAGAAATTTTGTTGTTAATGCTAGAGATAAAAGGAGAAGACGTTTTTTTTATATACCCTGTTTTAGTTAGTTTGAAACGGTTTTGGTGAGACATGTTTGGAGGAGTAGACATGAACAAGTTATGTTTACAATGCCAAAGATCAAAGGTGTCATCACTTGATGCCATTGATCCTCTTAATCAACTAAAAATATTTAGAAGAAGAAGGTGGTGTAGCACAACTTTAGATAGGAAAAGAGTTCTTGAAAGCTAAATGTCTGATGAATGCTGAGGTTGCACTAATTCGGAGAAAAAAATTTGATCAACTTTAGCAGGCATCTGAAGACACTTCATCTCAAGTGTCTCAAGTGTTTGAGAGATCTTTGCATTATGTGACACAGATCAGTCATTACACAAACTCCGAGATCTTTGTGAAACAAGTTCAAGACGTGTTGAGCAGACATGCATTGAGTGAGTTCAAGCTTTGTGTGATTGGAAATCTTTTCCCGACACATGAAAAGAGACTAAAGCTATGGTTCCATCTCTTAAACATAAGGGCCATCATTGACTGGTAATTTACTTCCTACTTCACCATTTTTTTTCATTTCTTTAGTAGTTATTATGGACATTCACTTGGAAAAATACTCAAGGTTAAACTTTCATACATGGAAGGTGAAGATCCAAATGCAACTTATGCATAAAAACTTATGGGGTATAGTAGATGGGAAAGAGAAAATGCCCACATACCCCGCCAAATTAGCAGAATGGAAATGTAAAGTTGATAAAGCAAAAGCCATTATTGGCCTTGCTCTCTCTGATTTTGAACTCCATCATGTTGATCTCAATAAATCTTCTAAGGACATGTGGGATAATTTAAATCAATTATTTGGAGTGAAAGCAGTGAATGTGAAGTTTTCCCTAAAACTTCAATTATATAGATTCAAAATGGAAGAAAGCATTTCTATGTCTAGCCACATTAATAATCTTCGGTCTCTTCTCGACAACTAGCAGAAGTCAAAGTTGTGATAGAAGATGAGGATGCCAAAGCTATCCTATTAAACAATATATCTTCCAAATAAAACAATGTTGTTTTTACTCTCAGTCAAATTTAGTCTAAATCTTTAGATGACATGATCACGGCTCTTCTCGTAGAGGAAAAACACATAACTGACGATGCTACAGAAGGTGATACTCAACAAGAAAGTGCACTTTATTCCACAAATAGAAAATTTCACAGGTGATCAAATAAAAATAAACAAGGGCCTAAACAAGAGATTGAATGCCACTATTGTTAGAAGAAAGGTCATACAATGTGGAACTATCGTATTTGAGCAAGAGATGTTCTACAAGGAAATATAAAACACAATGGAGCTAATACTGCTCATATAGAAGATCCACAAGATTCTGATGAGAGTGAGGAAGTTGTTGATGAGTTTGGCTTCACATCATCTCTAGTACTGTAAGCAGCAACACAGGAGGACAGAGGAAAATGGAGGCTGGAGGAAATCCAACGACCTCTTGCAAGCCGCAAGTGATGAGGCCACTGACAGATATTGTGGTGAATAAGGTATTGAGGACCAATTCCTCAATTTTGGTTTGTTTATTTCAGTTTTGTGTTGGTTGTTCATTGTTCGAGTAAAGTGCGAGATAGTGCATAGTTTCCTATTTGGGACTCCAAACTGAAGAGTGTTATGGGGAGCAAAAAAGCATTGAAAGCAATGCATGGTACTTGCACTAGGTTCATGGTAAACCTATAAAACCACCGAGGTAAAATCCTCTTGGTTCGTGGTAATCCTGTAAAACCACCGAGGTATCACCCTCTTAGGTTTACGGTACACATGTAAAACCACCGAGGTAAAATCCTCTTTGTTCGTGGCAAGCCTATAAAACCACCGAGGTGAACAGTCAGAAAATGCTCCTGTCCCTCTAGGTTTATGGTCAACCTTAGAAAAACCATGTGAATCGAGACCATGTAGGCACATGCTCGTGTGAAGACCCTCTTTGTGGTGTTCTCATTAAGGGGGGACATCCAGTATCAAGAAATGTATGTTTGTACGAACAATGTAATAAGGGGGAATGTTAGCATTAGTTTAGTTTACATTGTTGTTTGTTATGTATTTGATGGACAGTTATAACTGTCCTCCCCTCCCGCAGGCTTTATATTTGAGGGCTCTGCTCATTTGTTACATGCATTGAATGAAAATCTTTCTTATTTTTGCCTTCAATTGTGGTGCGTTGATCATATTTTCTCAAGGTTTCCTTTCAAATTTGTGCAAAGAAGGATATCTTCATTCTCCTTCACCAACAGAGTCTACAAAATGGGTCCTCTCACCCTGGTTGAAAGGAAAAACCTAAAGTAGTGAGGATAGATCAAATCCTTTTGAAGGTGCTATGCATTTCTTTGACATCTGAGTGACAAAGAGCCAGCTAAATCACCTCCCGACTACAAAACAACATACATGATGATGTATCTATCTCTAGGCTTCTTGTTAAATATGTGATGATGCTTAACTTGTAAAGGAGAATGAATTTGGATATCAAAAAAACTGATGGATTTCTAACACTCCATACCTCTTTGGCATTCTATTTTGAAGAATCTTTGTTGGTGCCCTATTGAGAAGATAAATAATTTTCTATATTGCATAGGCTCAATATTGATCCTCCGGCTTTGTTGTTGATAGCATGTAGTGAACCATCTCTATCACCTTGTATGATTACATCGCTTAAATATGCCATTTTGTTATGGTGTATAGGAAACAATCAAGTTCTACCTAATGCCTTGTTGGTTCGGGAAAGTCAAAAATTCTTTGATGTAAATTCCCCACTTGATACGAGTAGAGTAGAAGCGGTGGATTTTGGTATCTTTCATAACACTTTTATATAAATTCTTAAAATGGTGAAGATCCTCTCTTCTTCGGAAAAATACCAACATATTTTGAGAGTAGTCATCCACAAACAATTGGAAGTACTTGTATCCTAAAATTGAAGAAGTAGGCCTTTGGTCCGTTAGGATTGGTATGAACTACCTCTAGATGTGGTTTGGCATAGAATGTTATCACCTTAAACGGATCCTGTGTTGTTTTCTGGAAGACAACAAGGGCAAATAGGAAAGGAACTAGACAATTTGGGAAGTCCATGGACCATCACTTTTGAACTCATCTAATGCAATGAACTAACTGACAAGTGACCATATATAAAATGCTAGAGGGTAGTAGATTCTACCTGTGAGGTAGATAAAGCTACTGTAGAAGATGAAACTATATCTAAAGAAAATAGATTGTTTTTTAGAAATGCTCTGGCAATAACCATACCTTATCTTGAAATCAAGCATGATTTGATGCCATTCTAAATAAGAAATTCTACATGTAGATGATGATTCAAGAGATGAATGACTGATAAGAGGTTGCTAGTTAATCCAAGAACTTATAGTAAATCTGTAAGTGTACATTTGTGTGGTCCCATAGGATGTGTAACTTGGCCTATTCCTATTGTAATGTACTCTTTGTCATCTTATCGAACACGATCTCTAGTGGGTTGTTCGTTTAGTAAATCAAACATCTTCTTCTCATGTGACATATGCTTCTTTGGAACTGAGTCTATCAACCAGACTCTCTTCATGGGTTATGAATTCTGAGAGACTAGTACGAGGTTCTTACCACAATTAGCTCATTCTGATGACTCCCCATCGGATTCATCATCATGTTGAGGTGCAAGATGTCCCTTCTTATTTTTTTCGGCAAGGACATTGTTTGGACTTTTGAAAATCTTCATGCCCTAATGTGCTTGTTTGAATTGAAGACCCCTATTTCAAGCCATTGTACTAGTAGTGATCAGTGTCATGAGTATTGGTTTTGTATATTTGACACCACCTCTTGGAATTTTAAGCTTATTGCCCTTGATGTTGATGTGCTTGTGTTTGATTTTCTAGGGGACCTTTTCGATACTTCTAGTTGTGATGGGCTTTGAGAAAAGAGATTTTTCTTAGGCCTCATCTTGGACTGAATTGATTGCCTCTTCCTGCTGTAATAAGTTCACAAGTTCTTTGAATGTCACTACCCTATTGGATACATTCAGTGTCTAACAAACACTCGGAACTGAGAAGGGAGTGCCCTCAAGGTGATCGGAACCAGAATCGTGTCTTCTACCTTCTCACCGAGAGATAACAACTATGTTTGCAACTCATCCAATCAACGTAAGAACTCCTTAACTTTCTCATCTGACCCCATAGATAGGGTGTGCAATTTTGACTAAATATGGAGTATCTTAGTCTTATTATTTTCCTCAAAGATAGTAGCTAGCTTGTCTGTGCCTCTTTAGGTTTCTCTATATCCCGAACATGTGCTTGCACACCATTAGAAATACTCAGCATGATCAAAATCAATTATTTCACACTAGATATCTCATATTTTATGCGTTCATGAGGGGGGTAGTGGGTATTGTCATTGACCGACCTATGACAATGCCCCATAATCTCTCAAGTTGAAGGATTGTATGCATTTTATTTTTCTAGGGATCAAAGTTTCGCCATTTAAGTAATGGCGAGCATCCGATAGTAGATGTTTTGGTGTAGACATTATAATAAAATAAAATAAATTTTTATTTATTTATTTAATTATTTATTGATTCTAAGAGATATTACAACTTTACTCATTGATGAGAAGTACCAGTTCGTAGATGCTCATGATACTCGAGTCTTTGAGAGATGTTGACTCTTTCTTGGGTGTTCTTATTAATCTACACAATCAATATTGTACCTAACTTATAACTCTTCTAGAACTCACTTTGATTGCGAGATGACATCAAAAAATAAAATACTCAAACATTCCTTTTCTAATCCATTCATCGAAGACAAGGTTTACTGAGTGTTGCGTAGCTCATTGACTAGTGCAAAGTAGAACCCGTAGCTTTCAAGAGCTTATGGACATTGTTCTTTGGCTTACGATTCAATCTTGTGGAATTCAGCAGTCTCGATCATGTCATTCATGGTTGACATTAGGCATGTCTTTCTAGGATTTCCTCAAGAAATAATGACACATTTTTTAAAAAATATTTAGGAAGCATGTAGTTGTACCACATTGTTTCTCAACAACATGTTCTAGGTGTCTTAGCTAAATAATTTACTCCTCCATGCCCTCAAGAATAAAACTATGCTATTTGCATAGACTTTGGCAAATCCACCTCCACGTGTGCTCTTTGCAGGTTGTTAGCGGTAAAGTGTAGGTTCGTCGAGGTTATTAGGAAGAGTGAACTTCTTTTAGAAGAAAATTCTCTTGTAATCTCTTCCACATATTGTGCAAACATAGGACAACATTAAAAAAATATTTTAATTTATCTCACATCTAATTGTCATGTAGCTCTAATACTACACGTCCAAGAATTAATCTATAGGGAGGATAAATAACAACAATCCCCAAAAACAAAGGAGAGCTTACAAACCGTGTGGGAAAAATGTGATACTACCTAATCGTCTCAACCTAATTATATATAATTATTACCTACGTAATCTATGCCAATAATCCCCGCAATTGCCATTTACCTCTTGGAGATCCTTTCAATGTGCTTGCATCACTCATGATCATCCTTTGTGAGATTGGTGGGCATTTTTGTAAATATAAGATGGTAGGCTTAGTAACAGAGAAATACTATTGGCCAAAGCTGAAAAGAGATGTGGTAAGATATGTGGAGAGGTGTCAAATTTTCTACGTCTCGAAAGGCCATGCACAAAGTATAGGGTTTTATATGCCACTTCCTATTCGTAAGGGGTTGTGGACAGATCTAAGTATGGATTTTGTTTTGGAATTACCAAAAAGACAATGAGGTAGTCACTCAATTTTGTTGTTGTTGATAGGTTTTCTAAGATGGTTCATTTTATATCCTGCAAGAAAAAAGTGATGCAAAAGAGTAGAAAATTTGTTTTTTAGAGAAGTTGTTCATTTATATGGTGTTCCAAAAACCATTACTTCGATAGGGACACAAGGTTCTTAAGTCACTTCAAGAGGACTTTATGGAAGAAGTCGGGAACTCAACTAGAGTTCATAGTTCCTAGCTTCCTTAGACCAATGGGAAAAAAAAGGTGGTAAATAGGAGTTCGAGAAACTTGTTAAGGAGTATATTTGGGGAAACGTGAAAAAAATGGGACTTAGTACTACCACAAGCTGAGTTTTCATATAACAAGTCCGAAAATAGATCCACAAGAAATTATCCATTTTTATTGTGTATGGGAGTAATCAAAAGGGGGTGTTAGATTTGGTGCAACTACCGGTTGATGGAAGAGTCAGTGATGATGCACAAACATTTTCCGAACATACATAACAATCACATGAAGACTTGCGGAAGAAGCCACAGGTAGTAATGATAAGTATAAGGAAATAACAGATGTGCACAAATGGAGAAAGGTATTTACACTTGGTGATTTGGTTATGGTATACATGCAGAAGGAAATGTTTCCAAAAGGAACCTATAATAAGTTGAAGTACAAGAAGATTGTTACTTGCAGAATCATGATAAAAATAAATGATAATACTTATGAGGTAGAATTTCGAGGGAATTTTGATATTTCTCAAGTATTTAATGTTTCAGACTTGTATTCTTTTATGGGGATAGTGTAAAAGGGGATGTTATTGATGAAGTAGTAGATTGAAGGTAGTAGGTTCCGATGAAGAAGAAAGAACAAGCGGGTCATATTCTAGATAAGAAAATAATGGACATGTGATATGGGAAATACAATAAATATTTGGTGTATTTGAAAGGACTCTGGAACAAGATAAAAATACTTGAGTCACAAAGTGGGAGATTAAGAAGTTGGATGTAGATGAATGGAAGCATTTGTTTGAAAAAGACAACTTGTGCTCGGGTGTCTTTTTGAGTCTTCTTTTCTTTTGAAACCACCTATTTCGATGAAATGAATGCACTAGTAAATCCACCCTACTCGTTGGAGCATGTTTTGGCACATTTTGGGTATTGAAATCTGCCATCTTGAGGCTGAAAATTAGGATTTAAGTTGTAGTTCGAGTTTTTCCTACTTTAGGGCATTAGTTAATTTTAGTCTCTTAGTTGCATTATGAGTTGGAAAGTTGGCAATTCCTTGACTTTAGGCATGTAGAAGATGCATGGCGGTTTCTTTGCCGTATTTAATAAGCATGTGAACTTACTAAGAATAGTAGGTTCTAGTAAATCGCTAAAAATAGTAATTTTCGCCACAGAGTAGATTTAGTCAAAGTTAGAGTTTTCTTGGGAACTCGAGTTGGGAGTTGTTTTCTGTTTAGGAAACATTTTAATTCATGATTCGATAATGAAGAAGGAGACTGTTTTCTTTTTGAATTCATATTATTTGTAGTATATTGAGTTTGTTTAGAAGTTGGCTTCATTAGAACATATGTCCGAGTGTTCCTAATAAACCGGGGGCCAACGAAACAGGAAAAAACCCTTGGTAATATTTTAGACGCCCTCATGTTTGACACCATAGCCTTACCGGTGCTTGTGAACTCGACTATTTGAGAATACTCTTCGGCGTGACACGACCAACAAAGTCGCAACCAAAGTGAAAGATTTAAGCTAAGAGGAAGTCTCTTCAAATTGAGGTAAATCTAAAACAACATCAGGATAAGGCAGAGGAGGGTCATTACCTCGTCGTAAACATTCGGGACAAACTTGCGAGCTCATTTCTTTACGGGAGGCATGATCCTTCAAAATTTTTTTGCTACTTCTTTATAGATAGATACGGGAATAGTGGTTGTCGCCATTAAAATAGGTAAGCGCCACTACTAAAAGGGCGATAAATGAAATCAAGAGCAATAAATAAACCTGCTAAATAAAGGTTTCGTCTTGAGCGAGAAAGGTGGTATGACACGCGGTAGGGTGCCGCATACTCAAGCATAACACTCAAACCCTAATAGAGCACCCCAACTCAAAATCCATTGTACAAATTATCATCACTTCAAATATCTAAATTTATTTGTTACTTAAAATGTATTTTTATTTTATGTTAGTTTTATTTTAGTTTTTACTTTTAGATATATTTTATAAATAAAACACATAAACTAACATATATATCTGAAATATATCTATCTAAAAGACATCGAGGGATATCAATCCTAAATACAACCAACTCTGCCATAAATTCAATCGTAAAGAACTCAAACTCTATTTTTATTTTTTTAGTATAATATAAGTTATTTTTAGTTTGAGAAAACAAGTTCGAGTGTGATTTGAAATGTATTCACAAAAATATAAGCACGACGCTCCACGCCCCTAAACCGCACGGAACTTCAATGGAAACAATGTTTAAGAGCGGAAATCCTGGATACGCTACTCACACGGAAATTCATATTCTTTTAAGTAATTTTCCTTGTGTTATTTCTTAACAAAACCCATACAATGAAGAAATTCACGCAACGAAGAAGGTGCCCTGAAATTGTTTGACTTTAATGTTGGCGTATTGGGGGCGAGTAATGTTGAATACTGGGCACATTGTCATTTAATACATTGAAATTCAAAATCCCTAAGCGCGTTTGATGAGTAACACAAACACACAACTTCATCACTCTTTCATTTTTCTTGCACAATACACTTCGTTTTTCCTTATAAACATTGGTTTGCAGAGGCAAAACTGGTCTACGAAATTTCTTCTTCTGCTGCATGTTAACAAAATTGTCACCTATAGAAGGTGTAAACAACCGTAATTTTTCTCGGAGGATTACTTCTCCATTTCTACGAAGAATGAAAACTACATCTACTTCGCATTTAATTCCCCTGTGTGTTTTCCGTGTTCGGTTGGTTTCTTCCACTTTCTGAGTAAAATAGCACATTTAATTGAAATCAGAAGCATGTGGGAAGAAGCGCATTTTTCATTCAATTACAGCGTTTAGAGGGGTTTCCGTGCACATCCTCCGCAGTTTCGCTATTGAATCATACACTGCTTTTTGTTCTATAAATATATTTCATCATCTCAAAGTTTAATTGTTGGTTGGAGGTTAACACATAATAATCAGGATGTCGCTGCCGAAAACAATTCTTAATGTTCAGGAATATGCTCCAAAACTGATGAAACGAACATCCAGACTTCCCTCAAATCTGTACACGGAGTTCAAATGGTTACGATTCATAGCGAAAAGAAAAGAGTTAAAATCGAACATGATCCGAGCTCCACAACGGCAGATGCTTTAGGTATGCCCGTCTTGCATGGTGGCATAACAACAAAACCCTATTCTTTCTTGCATCGCCTATATTATTTCTGTGTTATTCTTCTCACTAGGTAAACATTATTATTTATTTTTTTGCAAAAGTTTATCTCAACATATTTGTTAATTTTTTTATTTGTGCTTGTGCTCAGTGGCTGCGCTTAAAAGGGAGGGTTTCACTGCTGAAATTTCAAGGGAGAGCAAGTAAATATGGCATCACTAAATATTTAGACATTTAGAAATATGTTGTGCAATCAAATATTTCTTCTTAAGGTCGTATTAAAGTTGTGGGATGTTATTCTTATTGTTATGGATTAATACAGTGATGAAGTTATTCTTTGTATAAAATCCATTTGTGGAATAAAAGGGAGCTCTTTAATCATTGTGATTTTGGGAGTTTTTATTTGTGATAAAAAAGAGGTCAGAATTATATATAAATATTTGAAGAGTCGTACAATAATATAACCGGATTTATAAATTTCATGTATTACATCTCATTAACCTATCTACATATATTCAAACTATTGAAATCTCTCGGGGTGTTTGTTTTTAAAGTATAAATCTGGTTTGCTTATACTATTGGTGAAATCATTTCCCAAAAAATTGTAATTAATATAACTATATCCAGCATTGGGATCTTATTTTAGCAAATTCAATAATGCATTCTTTAACTTATTAAAATCATTTTCTTTACATGAAATTACATAGATTGTGGGCCATTAGATCTAGGTATCTCTAAAAGCCCTAGATTTATAAACTTAAGTTTTCTTTTCTCTTTCTCTTTGTTTCATTATGTCTTCTCTTTGTGTAGATTTATGGAGAGGCCATGAGGGCACATATATTTCTTTTCCTTATTTTTGTGCAAGATTTTAGATCCGGTTTGTTTTGTTATCATACTAATCTATAAATCCTGAAAATTATAAGGTTGGGAGTGTGCGTGCGTGCGTGAGCGCGCACACGCGTGTGTGTGTGTGTGTGTGTGTGTGTGTGTGTGGTGTGTGTGTGTGTGCGCGCGCGCGTGTGCGTGTGTGTGCGCGCGCGCGTGCACACACACACACATATTCCCAACCTTATAATTTTAAATATATATATATATATATATATATATATATATATATATATATATATATATATATATTTGTGTGTGTATATACAAATGTATATCTATATATACATGTATCCCTATATGTTTATATCGGTATTTGAATATAGAAATGTAGATTAACTTTGTGGTTCGAGGGCTTCTCACATAAAACTTTGAATGATAAAACTATTAAATGATATGTTTACAAGGATTCCTAAAAGTTATTATTTTTTCTTATGTCTATGACACAAGAGAAATTACATTCACAACTTAAACTATTGATTAAATAGGCCTTTAATGAGCTTCATTATTTGTAATATTATAACTTTCTAAAGAATAAGAAATATGCATATTAAAAAATTGTAAGTATTACAAGACATCTTTCACCCAAACAAGATATAGATGGCACATACATTTCAAATTTCCAACTACAATATGCATTCCCTCCACAATGCAGAATGCAGTCCTACTTTGTGAATGAAAATATTAAAACCTACACAGTAAATGGAGTTTGTTTGCTACCACCATAACTAAAACTTTTCACAACAAAACAATCCTCTTCATTCACATAACTTAGGTAAGTGAACTAATTATTTTGTGAGGAGCAATTAGTGGAGGAAGAATAGAGATCATATATCTCTCTTATTATATTTATTCAGAAGCACAAAAACATTTATACGGAGAAGAAATAACAACATTCCCCAAAAACAAAGGAGAGGTTACAAACTGTGCGAGAAAAATGTGATACTACATAATCAAGAAAGGCTAATTATATAAAACTACTTGTTACATAATAGATGCCAACATTCCACCCCTTATTACATTATTCTTGCAAATGTAACCCCTGAAAAGTATAAATTTCACTTTTCCGAGAGATTTGGTGAGAATATCAGCTACTTGTGCTATACGTGGGACAATAATGTAGTTGAATGTGATAGTTCTAGACATTCTCTTGAATGAAATTACAATCAATCTCAATAATCTTTGTTTGTTCATGAAAGATAGGATTCGCATGAGGTTTAACACACTCGATTATCGTAATAGAGAATAGGCGACTATTTTAAAGGAATGCCAATGTCATCCAAAATGTGATGTAACCATAAAGAAGAATAGTTGTGAGCTTCAACACACTCTTCCTTTGTGGATGAAATAGAAACAACATTTTCTTCTTTCTTATCCACAAGATAGGTCAGAGATCAAGATGAAAAATGTATCGTGTGGTTGAATACCTATCATCAACAAATCCGGCGTGGTTCGAGTTGGCGTATCCATGTAAGAAGAATTGATCATTCTTCTTATATTCCGTAACATAATCAATTCTTCCTCGAGACATATCTTAATTCATGCTTTGCGAGTATTCCAGTGTCATTTCTTTGGTTCTTACATGAACCTAGAAAGAAAGCTAGCAACATAGCATAAACTTGGTGCGGTGTATATCAAATAGATGAGCCCTCCAACAAATTACTTGTAGAGTAGCATCTACTTGAGTTGAGTCTGGGAATCTTGAAAGTTGAAAGCCTTTCTACATGGGAGTGGACATAGGTTTACAATTGGACATTCTATACTTTCCAGGATTTTCTTGGCATATTTTATCTAGGAGAAAAAAATATGATGCTTTTGTGCCATATCTCCAAGCCGGAGACGGTGAATGAAGTATTTCAAAATCTGTCATGTCAAAGGTTATTTTGAGATAATTCTTCACAATATCAATCGATCTTCTAGACTACCGGTGATCACAAGATCATCTACATTCACAAGAAGAATGATAATTTATTTTCCTACCTTCTTATATAAAAATTTGAATATGAGGGGCTATCGGTGAACCCATTGTAAAAGGTGATCATTGATCTTGATATACTAATCACTTGGAGCTTGTTTTAGTTCATACGGTGATTTGATGAGATGACATACCTTTTTAGGATGTTTTTCATCAACAAATCCATCATGATGTGTCGTGTATAATTCTTCTTTTAGATCACCATTTAAGAAAGCACTCTTAATGTCCATCTTCTAAAGTTTCCATCCTTTCGATGTTGTTAGTGTGCAAACAACTCGATGGTCTTGATATTTGCTGATGGGTTCAAAGGTTTCCTCGGGAATCAATGCCCTCTTTCTAAGCATATCCTTTTGGTACAAGTCACACCTTATGTTTGTCAATCGATCCATCTTCCTTATATTTTGTCTTGAAATCCCATTTATAGCTTTGTTGGTCGTCAGATAGGACTTTACGAAGAGCAACAGTCAGGGGACAAGAAGTCCCTCCTCTTTAATGGGAGAGGTTCCCTTATTCAGAAACGAACCTATTTACAAATGTACAAAACATGATTTGTTGGTTAAACTTGGATATTACGAAAGTGTTTTCTATGAAGATCATCAATTACAAAAGGACTGAGGAAAAAGAGTACGGGAAAGAGCAGAAAGGAAACATGCAGAATTATAGATATCAGAGTAATTCTTTATGTATGCGAAGTCACAGTGAATTGAAACAAGATCATTTGTATTGGATAAATAAGATGGAATTCAAAGACACAAAGTTCTGTAAATAACATCTGCTAGAACACAAAGTTTCTTAACATAACACAGATTCATTAATCAAGGACACAAAGTTCCTTCTTGGTTATACAAGATCACCAGGCTTGCAAAGTTGAAGAGTATGCAATCGGTAAGACTAACAAACTTGAGACAAATGATCTTCACAAAGAAAATAAATGAAAGCTTAGGAATAATAGAGATCAGATAGACAAAGAATGGAAAGTCCTTCTGTATTGATTTCTTTATAATATATTTACACTTTTCAGAAAATAAGCCAAGTTCTTCCTTCTTTAGAATGGCGTAAAGAAGGCCATTATATAGCTTACAAATCAGTTACTCTTCGTAACCATTTCTTTTAACTAAAGAATAGTTAAGGACCGCCAATCGCAGTACCTCAACCTATTACAAAGAAAACGGAAAAGAAAGGGAAGAAGAGAAAAGAATGGGGAAGAAGACAGGTGGCCAGTCACTGAGAGGGACCCACCGACTTCAGAATCCGCTGCTGAATTTCTTTAACGCCTCAGCTATGTCTCTGCCACGAGGGACTGACGTGTTGGCCGTTGACTGAGTCCAGAATCCAAGACATTTCTCCATCTCTTTATCAAACTCGACATGAGTATGATAATCTTTATTTGCTTCTCCAACGGCAGATTGAAGAGAGCAGATTTCCTTCATTTTCTCTTTGGAGATTGAGCTTTCCTTGAATAGATTATCTTTGACATAAGCTCTGAATTGAGCTTTAATTTCTTGCAAGGAACGGGACACACCAGAAGTTTCATCTTGAAGATGACAATGAATATCCTTGAAAACTGATATAACCAGCGTCTTGAAAGCTTCGCCTTTCTGCCAACTGTTCTTTAGTTCTCCCAAAGCCTCCTCCCGGGACTTTGATTTTCCACTCCACACTTTGTAGACACGGGACTTTGACAAATTGTCCTTTGCATCATCAAAAACTTTTACTTGAGGTAAAATGTTCTCATCTGTCTGTCCCATGAGTCGGAGGTCTACTATGCAACTGCTCCAAAGTTTGAGCTCTTTATCCATGATATTGATAGTATCAGAGCCGCAACCTAAATTCGGGAGGAATTACAGAGAAAAGGGATACACGCGCGAGGATTTAGGTTACTGAGGATTGAGCAAGGGTAGCATGGAAATGATGTTAGAATTACAAAGGTGGCTTGCTCGTTCTATAGCCATTAAGGAGAGAGAAGGGTGATCAATGCGCATTAAATTCATATCTATCAGTTTGAAAAACAACATATTCGGGTAGAGCGGGAAAAACTAAGTATGAATGGCATTTGGTTCGCTTGGGACATGTGAGATGCGAATGTGCGAAACACGCGGCTCGGCTGATTTGGGCGAAACAGGGAGAAGACGACAAATGCATTTTGGGATATCAAGGACGAAAGCCTTTGAAGGAGGCTTGATTCGGGCGAATCGACCGAAAATGGAACAACTTGCACAATCTAACTTGGGACATTTGGGACATGAAAGAGCGAAGTATGCGACTTGGGCGTTTTGGCTGAAAAGGTGTGACAATGAGTCAGGAAAAGTTTGGGACATTTGGAGCATGCAAGTGCGAAGTACGTGGTTCGGGTGAAACGGCCGAAAATGGAACAACTTGCACAATTCCATTTGGGACACTTGGGGACGAAAAGTTGACAGGCCGAAAATGGAACAACCGGGGATTTCGGCCGATCGGGAATAGAAACGCACTTGAACTTGAGACACACGGGACAAAAATGTCCGATAGGCCCGAAATACATACAAAATGACCCAAAATATAGATTTTCTCAATTTCACGGCTTCGGTACATTAGAGAAAACACTTAAAACTCAAAATTTTGTAATTTTTTTAAACTTTCATCAGAAGCAGGGGAATTTTAGTGGACAACAGCTGGCTCCTTCTGGGGATGACTTGGCATAAATTCAAGGAATGAGATAAGGCAAGAACTTAGACAAACTCGGGGAAGCAGACCAGTACCTTATCCATTGGGCCACGGAGTCAAAAAGTAGATCAATACAGAGGACAACACACCAAAACAAAAGGAAAGAAAAACAAAAACACTGTTCAGAATATACAAGGGACTCCCTAATCACCTATGACTTGAACAACTTGAGATACTACCCACTATAAGGAAGTGGGAGAGAAGAACCATCCATGTAATCAAGATAAAAGGAATTCTCACCAGCAAAGTGTCTGATCTTGAAAGGTCCGAGCCATAGGGAATCAAACTTTCCATGGCTGCCAGGAGGTTCATGCCTTTTATCCCATAACAACACAGTGTCTCCAACTTGGAAATCTCTGAACCTAGCTTTCTTGTCAAACAGGACCTTAACCTTCTGCTGGTGAACAGATATCCTATCAGCAACCTCCAATCTGCCCTCATCCTGTCAGCTGTTTTGGGATTATACTGCCTCTGTTTCTGCTTAAAAGGTTTAATTCCTGGTTTGAGAGGAATAGAATGCTGCATATCTTTTGGCTTGAAGGCTTTTAGATCCTCATAAGAATAAGCAAGAACATCCTTATACCTCTTTAGAAGATCAATTGCTTTTCTTCTTTCATCTGTTGTGCAACATTTTCCAATATTCACTAGCCTAGGATCAGTAGAACTCCCAATATTGATTTTGTCATGCTCAGCTGATTGTTGAGGTCCAGTAGAAGCCCTAGACTTCACATACCTGTCATGTTTATCAAATAGTTCCTCTAAGCTTACCAATCCTTTAGGAATCTTATTCCCCTTGAGTTTAATGCACCCTTCCTGATCTGTTTCTTCCCTTGGGCGACTGCTTTGTCAAAGGGCACACTCTCACGAGGTAGGTTGTCACTTCCCTCAAAATACAGTTGTTCAAAATTACCCTTGAGTTCCAGGAAGGAAAGAAAATGTTGATCATCATTGAAAACCTGCCAGTTATTGGTATTATCAGGTACACTGGGTCGATGGATCATCTCAATGGTGAACTTGTCTTGAGAGAAATCAGGATGAGGAATCAGTAGTGACCCTGAGACAACTAGTGAATCAACCCCTGCTTGTTCTTTCCCTAGGTCTTTGCTTGATAGATAAAGCATCAAGGAATTCAATGGAATCCCAAACCTAGTTCCGGTAATGTTTCAGCCTTCCATTTTTTACTTGAAAAAGGTTTCTGACCTGCTTTACAATCAACTCTGCATCACCACGAGCCAGAAGATTCTTTACACCTTGTTCTTTGGCCACTTGCAATCTGAGAATGAGAGCCTCGTACTCTGTTGTGTTATTAGTATTCTCGAACTGCAACTTAAATGAAAAGGGGTGTAGACTTCCTTCAGGTGACACCAGCAGGACACCGGCTCCAGAACCAGCTGAGGAACAACTTCCATCAAACTCTAAAATCCAAACCCCGTTAGGATCTTTAGGTGACACTCTGGGAAGTTGGATTTCATCAGGGGACATAATCATGTAGTTACCATGCCCCATATCCTCATAGAGTATTTGTGCTTTAGGATCATCCGTTTTCTGCACAATATACTCAGACTGCTTCTCAGGCAGCAACTTCTTCATTTGTCCATTGACAGGCACGAGTGCATGTGACCAGTCCATTTGGATTTCTCCACCTACGTCCTTACAAAAGTTCCTACTTAACAACATCCCGTATGAAGGAGGAATATCTGCAACTAAGATGGTAGCCAAAACTCTCTTTTCAGGCAAAGCAGCAAAAGCCACTTGTGCATCCTTAATTCTTCCAACCAGAGGCACTTCCTTACTCTCCATAGAGTAGCAAGATCCATAAGTACGAGTGAGGGTCAAGCCTAAGGCATGAGCTACTTTAGCTGGCATGACATTATCGAGGCTCCTGAATCTATGACACACCAGTCGAGCCTATGGCCGCCTATAAGGAGTGTTACATAAAAAGGCTTGATTTTTCATTAGGCGAGGTGAAGCTACCAGGCTAGGTTGTGGCGAGAAGAAGGAGTGGGAAAAAGGCCTTTAGAGGTGGTTTTAGAATGGGAATTGACAAAGTGAATCATTTTAGAAAAATCTTTGGGATGAGTTTGATAATACTTGGCCTCACGAGATTTGAACCTTAGTCTTTTCGGATGATCAATAATATCAAAAGACCCGAAGTGGACGGGCCATCATCATTTGAAATTCTAGGCTTAACAAATTTAGGGAGAAAAAGAATGAACTTTCTAGCTAGAGGATTGACATGACTCACCTTTGGTGTAGATGAAGTGGGGATAGGAGATCCTCTTTTGCAATTACGGAGGATAGTTGCCATTTGCTCCTTAGATTTCTGGGGGGCCGTGTGTCACTTTCTCCCTCGACTTTATGCTCTCGAGTCATTACGGTGAATGATTCGCTATTCATGTCTGCTACCACTTCATCATAATCATCTCCATCATCAATGCCCTCAGTGGTGAAGAAATTAACCCGAGATCCCTCAAGTTCTTCTGCCTCATCATCAAATTCCTCCACAAACTCCTCGCAAGCTTCATTATCCTCATCATCATCTGGTTCTTCAACCTCACAGGTTGCATTCACAGGAACTTTAACAGGAGGTCCTTCAAGTGCTAATCTCGTTTGAGAAGCAGGCAAACGATTTCTGGGCTGAAAATTCCTCCTTGGAACGTCTGCATAAGGAGCGTGCTGAGCCAATTGTTTCTTTATAGCAATAAGATCATTCGCAAGTTTCTGAACTAATGGATCAGTATTAGGTCCAGGGGTGGAAGAGGAAGAAGCAGCAGACTTAGATTTGGAAGGGTCTCTTCTCAACTTCCCTGACATGATCAAGTCATCCTCGATACTAACAGCGAGGGTTTGATCCTCGACCAATGTTGCGAGATTAGCCCTTCTCGGCGCATAACCCGACTTTGGGCGATTGAGCATTTAGGAAGAAACATTTTTGAATTTGATCAACAGGTCGGGTAAGCTGCGGAATTTTATTGATCAATTTATTGAATCGGGCCACAAATTCTCTCATGGGCTCTTGTGAATCTTTCTTTATCTGAGAGATTTGAGCTAGCAAGGCATGTACATCTTCTGCCGGCTTGAAAGCAGTTTCAAACTGAGTTCTCATTATGTCCCAGTCGGTGATAGCGCCCAGCCTGAAGGTGGTAGAACCAATCAGCGGCATTATCTTACAAAGTCTCAACGAATAGCCTTATGGAGACATCTTCATGTTCGACTCCCAGAACTCCACATGCAACAATGAAGGCTGCGATGTGTTCATCAGGATGCACTTTGCCATCGCCTTTGAATTTAGGGAAGTTCTTCCGGTTACCTCTGGGTAACTCATGCAAAGGTTGAGTAAGGGCCAGGGGCCCGACACGATGACCCCATGGTAATGGCGCCGCCATTCTTGGAAAAACGGCTTGGAGAGGGACTGTAACACCAGCAAGAATCAAAGCTTGAAGATTAGGGCTAGCTGGCTCTGAAGAAAAACCACCGTGGGAATTCTGTCTTGAACAGGTGGAGTGCTTGTCGAACGAGTCCTTCTATTTGTTGAAGGGAAAGGAAAACCTGCTGCTCCAAAAGCTGAAACTGAGAATCTTCAACACCAAGGGCCCTCCTCCCTCGAGTAAAATGCGGAGTCACCAGATCAAAGGATGATAAAAAATTACATCCGCCTATCCCATGAGTCGGAGGTCTACTATCTGCAATCTGCCCGAGTTTGAGCTCTTTATCCATGATATTGATAGTATCAGAGCCGCAACCTAAATTCGGGGAGCGATTCCGCAGAGAAAAGGGATAAACGCAGGATTTAGGTTGCAAGGATTCGAGCAAGGGTAGCATGGAAACAATGTAAGAATTGCAAAGGTGGCTTGCTCGTTATATAGCCGTTGAGGAGAGAGAAGGGTGATCAATGCGCATTAAATTCATATCTATCAGTTTGAAAAACAACATATTCGGGTAGAGTGGGAAAAACTAAGTATGAATGGCATTTGGTTCGCTTGGGACATGTGAGACGCGAATGCGTGAAACACGCGGCTCGGCCGATTCGGGTGAAACAGGGAGAAGACGCACAAATGCATTTTGGGACATCTGGGACGAAAACGCGCGAAGGACGCGGTTCGGGCGAATCGGCCGAAAATGGAACAACTTGCACAATCTGACTTGGGACATTTGGGACATGAAAGAGTGAAGTACGCAACTTGGGCGTTTCGGCCGAAAAGGTGACAATGAGTCCGGAAAAGTTTGGGACATTTGGAACGCAAGTACGTGAAGTACGCGGTTCGGGTGAAACGGCCGAAAATGGAACAACTTGCACAATTCCATTTGGGACACTTGGGACGAAAATTTCGATAGGCCCGAAAATGGAACAACTTCGGGGATTTCGGCCGATCGGGGAACAGAACGCACTTCGAAACTTGGGACACGCGGGACAAAAATGTCAGCAGGCCGAAATACATAAAAATGACCCAAAACACAGATTTTCTCAATTTCACGACTTCGGTACATTAGAGAAAACACTTAAAACTCAAAATTTTGAATTTTTTTACTTTCATCAGAGCAGGGAATTTTGAGTGGACAACATAGCCTATACGTTTCTTTCCCGTAGGTAGATCGAAAAGTTCCCATGTGCGATTTAACATGAGTGATTCATATTTTACATCCATGGCTTCTTTCCACTAAGGTTGAATGAGTGCTTCACGAACATTATTAGGATTGGAGTTATTAATCAGTGAATTCATGAGTGCAAAATTTATCTCATTTCTTGTTTTACTCCTCATTTTCACTCCGAATGAAGTATCTCGAAGTTGTTGCAAATGAGAGTCTTTGATGGCTCTTTGTACACACTTTAGATGAGAACTCGATGCTTTTGTGAAGAACTTCTTTGTTGGCGTGAGGACGGGTGCAGAGTAACGTTACGCATTTCTCTAATTTTTGATCAAATTTTCTTACTTGCTATCAAAGTTAGTATACTGATAAATCAATAAACAAATAAAAAACATCGAATATGCAATGGCTTAGTACATTAGAGATGGTGATGACCGATCTTTGGAAAAAAGTAGATGATGAGCTCCTTGTTACGATCTCAAAGCAAACTGCAACTCAAAGACACTAGAGAAAAATTTCTTAGATATTTTATGTGGGGGCTTCCCAAAAAAGTGGACCCGAGAAGCATTCACTTCCTCGGTGGCTGTCAACCCCATGTGATAAAGAATAATGATAAAATGTAAGATAAATAGATAACATGCAAGTTGATGAACAATGAAACACGGAGATTTTGATATGTAGAGGAGGCCACTTTGATCTAATCCAGACACAACATGCAACATGAACCATGCTAAGTGAACCACCAAATCATGAGTAGAGTATTGTGGGGATTCCAGTGTCATTACAAGGACATTATGAGGATATTATGATAAACAAGAGGCTAAAAATTCAAAACAACATTTTCCCAAATTTTTCAACTTTTTCGGATGACCTGGGGAAGGACATTATTTATATCCTAGGGGTGAGGTTAGACTATGGGTTATTAGGTAACCATGGTTGGGTAAAGTAACCATGATTAAAATAGGTGATGTGATTCAGCGGGGCTCACAATTTGACTTATTAGAAGAAATGGAGAGCATGATTGACATGGTAGGTGAGATAATAGATTCCATTTTTAAAATTAAGAATGGGTTGTTGGATGGGTATATTATTACCCATTAATTGAATAAAATTGAGATATGTGAGATAATGCCAAAATTTTAATTATTCAATGGGTCCACATGGAACCCATTTGATAATTAATTAATTAGGAGTGAGTAAATAGATGGAATTTACTCAAATTTAAGAAAAATGAAAAGCGAGAGGGAAAGTTGAATGAGGGATAATGCAAGCGGGGTGAAGGACATGAGTTACACTAAAAACAAGTGTCTACACCAACATCGATATATAGCTCCCCTTACAACACATCGTTTCGTGAGTAGTCTCCTCCGATCGATCATCTAATTTGGAAACTAATGTGAGAGGTGGTTAGTAATGGTTCTTCTTTTGTCACTACTTGAGTCAAAGGATGACTTGTCACAAACCATATATCGAATCTCATATATTTTATTTGTCTCAAAATCCATGAGACGATATACCTTCGAGGTAGTTCTATAGCCTAGTAAGATGCGAGAGTGTGTTTTTGGATGGAATTTCTTTCTCTTCGAGTTGGGACAAGTATATATGTTGTGTAACCAAATAATAATAAATGAGAAATTGATGGATTTCTTCCACTCCATACATCTTACGGAATTTTATTTTGTAGAATCTTTATTTATGCCCTATTGAGAAGATATCTCTGCTATCTATATTACTTTAGCCCAATAGTGTTCCTCCATTTTTACTATTGATAGCATGCAGCGAGCCATCTCTATCATTGTGTGATTGCATCTCTCCAAAATACCATTTTGTTGGGTGTGTATGGAGTAGTCAAGTTTTTATTAATGCAGTATTAGTTCATGAATGCCATGAAATTATTTGATGTGAATTCCCCCTTGATCTCAAAGTGGAGCGGAAGAAGTGGTTGTCTAGTCTCTTTCACAACACGTTGATAGAAATTTTGAAAATGGTGAAGAGCCTCACTCTTCTTCTTCAAGAAAAACACCCACATATTTCGAGAGTGGTCATCCATGAATAATTGGAAGTACTTGTATCCTGAAAATGAAGTAGGCGGTGGTCCATTCAAATCGGGTTAAACTACCCCGGATGCTTATTGGCATGAAAGGTGCTTCCCTTAAATGGACCCCTATGTTGTTTTCTGCAAGGCAACCAGTGGTGAATACGAAAGGAAATGGACAATTTGGGAAGTGCATATACCATTTATTTTTGACTCATCGATGTAAAGAACTAGCTGAAAAGTGTCCATATCTAAAATGCCAGAGTGTAGTAGATTATACTATTGATGCAGATAAAGCTATTACAGAAGATGAAACAATATCTAAAGAAAATAACTTATCTTTTAGAAAATCGCTAGTAATAATCATACCTTGTCTTGAGATTAAGCATGATTTGATGTCATTTTGAACAAGAAATTATACCTTTAGATGATGATTCAAGATTTGATTGACTGAAAAGAGGTTGTTTTTCAATCCAATAACATATAGTACCTTTGTAAGCGTACATTTTAGTGGTCCCAGAGGAATGGTAACTTGGTCTATTCTTTATGCACCATAATCTTTGTCATCTACTATCCGAACACGATCTCTAGTGGGTTGTTCATTTATTGAATAAAAAAACTTCTTGTCCCTTGACATATGCTTACTACGGCACCTAAGTCTATCCACTAAACTCTCTTTGTAGGTTGTGAATTCTAAGAGACTAGTACAAGATTCTTACCACAAATAGATTCTTCTAGTGTCTCATCATCAAAGTCATCATCTTGTTGAGCTTCGAGATGTCCCTTCTACTTTCTTCAGTGGGGACGTCATTTTTACTTTTGAAAATCATCACACTTGGATGGGATTGATTGAATCAAATACCCTTGTTTCAAGCCGTTGTACCAACAAAGTGATCACTTTTACATGGGTATTGGTCTTGCATATTTGAAACCGTCTCTTAGAATTTTGAGCTTAGTGTTGTTATTATTGATGTGCTTGTGTTTTCTTCTCTAGAGGACCTTTCGATTCTTCTTTCCACAATAGGGCTTTGTTTTGGGCCTCATCGTGGACTAAGCCGATGGCCTCCTCCTACCGCAACAAGTTCAAGAGTTCTTTGTATGTCACTTTCCATTTGGATATATTCAAAGTGTCATAATGAACACCGAAAACTAAGAAGGGAATGTCCTCAATGTGATCAAAACAAGAATATTTTCTTCTACCTTTTCACTAAGCACTAGTAACTTTGTTCGTATCTCACCACTCGATGTAAGAACTACTCAATTTTCTCATTTGACACCATATATTTTTGCTCCAGGAGGAGGATAAACTTTGGAAACACCAGCCAATAAATCAAATGAACTCCTTCATATTATGAACAGAAGATACAAAGCAAAAAGACAATCACATAATCTTCATTGTATATTTTCAGCACCCACGAATGGGAGAAATAAATAGGAATAAAAGACAGGTTACATAACAGTTAGAAGGAACCGTCCATTTACAATGTAATTATGCTAACATTCCCCCCTTATTACATTGTTCATACAAAGATACATTTCCAGATAGAGTGTCCCCCTTAATGAGAACACCGAAAAGAGGGTCTTCACACGAGCATGCCTACATGGTCTCACATGGTTTTTCTAAGGTTGACCAGAAACCTAGAGGGACATGAACACTTTCCGACTGTTCACCTCGGTGGTTTTACAGGCTTACCATGAACCAAGAGGATTTTACCTCGGTGGTTTTACAGGCATACCATGAACCCAAGAGGATTATACCTCGGTGGTTTTACTAGATTACCAGAACCCAGGGCAAGTACCATGTGCTACTTTCAGTGCTTTTCTGTTCCCCATGATGCTCTTCAGTTAGGAGGTCCCACATAGGAAATTTCGTATCATTTGTACTTTATTGAAAAACAACAGAACAATCAAAGCACAAAACTGAAATAAACAAACACAAACCAAAAATTAAGGAATTGGTCCTCAATACCTTTTTCACCACAACATTTTTCGGCAGCCTCGTCGCTCATGCGGCTTTGCAAGAGATCACTGGATTTCCTCCGCTTCCATTTTAACTTCGTCCTCCTATGTTGCTGCCTACAGGTACTAGAGATGATGTGAAGCCAAACTCATCAACAACTCCTCCTCACTCTCAGAATCTTGTGGATCTTCTCTAAGAGCAAGATTAGCTCCATTTTGTTTTATATTTCCTTGTAGAAAATCTCTTGCTTGGCTATGACAGTTCCACATTGTATGACCTTTCTCGACAATAGTGGCATTCAATCTCTTATTTAGTCCCTTGTTTATTTTTATTTGATCACCTATGAAAATTTTTGTTTGTGGAATAAAGTGCACTTTCTTGTTGAGTATCACCTTCTCCAACATTGTCAGTTATGCATTTTTCCTCTACGAGAAGATCTGTGATCATGTCATCTAAAGATTTAGACTCAATTTGACTGAGAGTAAAAACAACATTGTTATATTTTGAAGATAGAATGTTCAATAGGATAGCTTTGGAATCCTCATCTTCTATCACAGATTTGAATTCTACTAGTTGTCGAAGTAGAGACCAAAGATTATTAATGTGGCTAGACATAGAAACACTTTCTTCCATTTTGAATCTATATAACTGAAGTTTTAGGGAAAACTTCGCATTCATTGCTTTCGCTCCAAATAATTGATTTAAATTATCCCACATGTCCTTGGAAGATTTATTGAGATCAACATGATGGAGTTCAGAATCGGAGAGAGCAAGGCCAATAATGGATTTTGCTTTATCATCTCTACACTACCATTCTGCTAATTTGGTGGCGTTTGTGGGTGTTTTCTCTTTCCCATCTACTATACCCCATAATTTTTTATGCATAAGTTACATTTGGATCTTCACCTTCCATGTATGAAAGTTTAACCCCGAGTATTTTTCCAAGTGAATGTCCATAATAACTACTGGAGAAACGAAAAAAATGGTGAGGTAGGAAGTAAATTACCGTGAATGTCCATCAGGTAAGACTAGCATTGCAGACTTTCGGGCACTCGTCAGCCAGGCCTATGCTTCTCGATTGAGTTCCATCCCCGAAACAGAAGAACCTGCAATATTCTGCTGCTCAATGGCTTCATGAGTAACAAAGCTCAAATTGGTAATAATATCTCGGCAGAAATTGAGGGCAATGATGAACGAGAAACAGGTTGTGAAATTGCCCAGATAATAGGGTTCCACGTAGAAATACTGAATCCCAAAACAAGCACTGAGATGGTGGAGATTTTCAGAGTGCTAAACTCATGCAATGTAATGGTAGGAGTTCATGGTGCCATGTTCATGCAGATTGTACCTTTGGGTACACATTGGGCTGCTACTAACTATTAATGAGTCTTCATGTTGGGTTCCCACACTATCCAAATGCCAAAAGGTATAACTAAATTCTCCAACTCATTTCTCCTTTTCCTTCATGCGGTTGAGACATGGAAATAGGATACACAAATAAATAAATAAAATAGACTTTACTGATGGGACATCGTTAAAACTTTCCGGCACTGGGCAGACTGGAGAAGGAAGATAGAAGTAGATTGTGGCTTGCTTATCTCACTGTAACCAATCCGGTAACAAAAAAAAAAGCACCACACCACTACGCTAGTTTTTGCTACACCAGATCGCCTCAAATGCGATCACGCTTCTCCTACTACGATCACCTCTCCCATTGCTCACGATACCAATGTTTGCTCCAGGAGGAGCATAAAATTTAGAAACACCACCAATAAATCAAATGAAATCCTTCACATTATGAACAAAAGATACAAAGAAAAATAAAATCACATAATCTTCATTGTATATTTTAAGCACCCATGAATGGGAGAAATAAATAGGAATAGAAGACGGTTATAGAATAGTTAGAAGGAACCATCCATTTACAATGTAATTATGCTAACAATATAGAGGGTGTATAGTTTTGACTGAAGATGAAGTATTTTAGTCTAATTATTTTTCTCAAAGATGGTTGCAAGTTTATTCCATGCTTCATGATGTTTCTCTCGTATCCGAACATGCGGTTACCTATCATCGAAATACTTAGCATGATCAACATCAATGCTTATGCACTATCCATCTCATATTTTATGAGTTCATCAGGGGGTAGTGGGTACTATCACCGACTCGGGATGATTCCGCATAATCCTTTAAATTGAAGGTTTGTTCGCATCTTTATTTTCTAGGCCGCAAAATTTGGACCTTTAAGTAACTAAGCATCTGAGAGTAAAATTTTTGGTGTAGACATTGTAATAAAATAAAATATTATTTCTTTATTTTCTTATTGATTGCCAAGAGATATTAAAACTTTACTCACTAATGAGAATTACCATCCGGTAGATGCTCTCGAGAATCATGTGCTAAGAGACTATGTGGTTTGTGGGGCATTCTTCTTCCTCTTCATAATCGGTGTCATACCCACTTGTACCTCTTCTCAAACTCACTTTTTATGGTCGCTAATGTCGAAAAGAAAATAATCCAAGAGTCATTTTTAAACTAGTTCATCGAAAATAAGGTTTTTGATGTTGCCTAGCTCATTGAGCAATACAAAGTAGAACATGTATCTTTCAAGAGCTTCTAGATGGTGTTCTATAGCTTGTGATTCAATGTTGTGGATTTCAGCGGTCTTGATCATGTCATTCATGCTTGACATTCGGCGTGGCTTGAGACACTCAAAACTACCTTGGTGGAGGCCTCTTTATCTTTCACACAAGTGATACTAGCAATACTAGTGCTAATTTATGGGCTTTGTCACATAAATACTCAACAACATGGATAAAACACCTCCAATTTTCACTTTATGTGTATTGGCTATGTTCCCACATTGTAACTTTCACGTATAATACATAGGTTGGAGTTCAATCACTTTTTAGAAAAATTACAAGCTTACAAAATGTCCAGATAGTGCTCCCAATCAATGACCTTCCTCCACGTACATGCTGAAATTACTTGGTCACCGCCAATGTGTTGATATCTTGCACAAAAAATCCACACACATATCTTGCATACTGATGTGTTTGACTTGCTGGTAAAATGGAAGACTTCCATGTAGGCCCTTTGAGATTTTTCATAGACGTATGATCAAAAAAATTTCCCCATGTGTTATTTTATCTTGTCTCCCAAAATTCGCTAGATTTATGTGGAGGTCACTACAACATTCAATGAAATTATACACTTCTGCACATCAAGAAATTATTTTACTCGATATTTCCTCTTCGCAAGAGAAAATTGAATTCAACATGTTAATCTCCACGTAGGTTTCTCACTTTTCCTCCACCACGTGAAGAAAGATCCCATGCGGGATAGCTAGAAGTAAATTTATATATATATATATATATATATATATATATATATATATATTTGTTTGTTTAATATTTCTATGCAGGTTGTGCATCCAATTCTCCTCTCCATGAGCTACCTTAATCCTTTACGTAGGTTCAACCAAAAATGTCCACATTAAGAATGGTCTTCTCCACACAATAGGTTGGTCTTGATGACACTTGTCCAATAGAATTTGCTATAGATAAATGTCTCTCCCTCAAACACATAGGCCAAAGTTTATGATTTCTCTTATACCAAATTTTGATGATCAATTAGTGGAGGAAGAATAGAGATCATACATATCTCTTATTATATTTATTTAGAAGAAAGATACTAGCTTTCCAACTTGACTTAAAACAACATGAATACCCACATGTGAGGCATCGAATCAACCTCAAACACTTTATCAAAATCTGGTAGTGCCAAAATGGGTGCTTCATTCACCTTCTTCTTCAAGAACTGAAAACTATCCTCATTTGTGTTTGTCCACAAAAACACCCTTCCTTTTGTGAAATCTGTTATAGGTGCTACAATCTGCTAATTTTTTTAATAAACATTCTATAAAATGCTTCTAGACCATGAAATATTCCTACCACTATTATCCTCCATGGAGTAGGACATTCAATAATTGCCTTTATCTTTCTAAGTCCATCTATACCCGATCTCTGAAATAATAAAGCACAAGAATAACAAAATCTCTTGCATAAATGTGCACTTCTTCATATTTTCATAGAGTTTATCTTTCCTTAACACTTCAAATATCACCCTTAGATGCCTCAAATGTTCTTCTTTAGTTTTACTAAAGATCAATACATCATAAAAATAAACCACAAAAAAACTTACCATTATACTCCCATACGCGGTGTTCATTAGTCTCATAAAAGTACTAGGTGCATTAGATAACCCGAATGACATCACCAGCCACTCATATAATCCATTTCCTATCTTGAATGTTGTTTTCCACTCGTCTCCTTCTCTCGATCCGAATCTTATGGTAACCACTTCAAGATCAATCATGGTGAAATAACTAGATCTAGCAAGCACATCCATCATATCATCAAGGTGATGTATTGGGAACCTATACTTGATTGTAATTTTATTAATTGCTCTGTTATTCATGCACATTCTCCATATTCCATCCTTCTTTGGTTTTAATAAAGCCGGGGTTCCACACGGACTCATGCTCTCCCTTACAACCTCCTTTCTCACATGATCTTCCACTTGCCTATTCAACTCAGTAAGCAATGTCGGGCTTATCCTATAAGCCACCTGATTTGGGATTGAAGGCCTTGGAATCAAGTCAATATGGTTTTGAATATCTCTTTTGGGTGGTAATCCATCTAGTAGCTAATCACAAATAACATCGAGAAAATTATTCTATTAATTCTATTGTTTTACTTGGTATTTGTGCACTTGCAGTTCATCCTTACTTGCGACTACTTTGCATGACAAAAATGATTTTCCTTTTCCTCCTTCACAAATTTCTTTGCAAAAACACAATCTCAGCCTTCCAAAAATTATAAGTATTCTTTCCCCTATCATGAATAACTTTTCTATCAAATTGTCATGGTCTTCCTAGCACCATATGACATGCATCCATAGGAATAACATCACACCAATATCATCCTTGTAACTATTCCCAATAGAAAAACTTATTAAACATATCTTATCAACAAGTAACCTCACTACCCTTGCTAAACCATGAAATACGGTAACGGTTATGATTCTTATCACAATGAAGACCCAATTTCGTGACCATCTCATTTGAAATCATGTTCTCACAACTACCACCATCAATAATAACATTACATACCTTTCCTCGTGAATTGTATCTTGTTCTGAAAATATTTGTAAGTAGCCATGCATCCCCCTTGATTCCCTTTCTTGGAGAAATCATCATACTCTTGATCATCATATTTTCTCCAACATCTAGTAAAATTTCTATGTCGTGTTAATCTTCTACTTGTTCATCTTCAACAGATTTACTCTTGGAGCATCTCCTTGCCTCTTGTCATGTGTATTAGAATGTGGGCATTCAAAATCCCGATGACCCTTTTCTCCACATTTGTAACAATGAATGGTCTTTTTGGAGCCTCCCATCATCTATCACCAACATATCCTCCCTAGAAAATCCTCTACATCTTTGTTGATTCGGAAATCTTGTCTCGTATCTTCTTTCTTTTCTAATCCACAATATGATTCTCCCTACCTTGACCGAAACCAGCTCATGTTTGAAAGGAAGATGAGGCCTCCCTATTCATTCCAGGGTGATCTCCTAAAAATTTGACAATTTTTTTCCTTGGCCTTTAAGGCTAATTGATAGGCATCCTCCATGCTCGTAATCCTATGCATACATATCTCATCTTGAATAGAAACTTTTTATCCATTTACATACCTTACAACCATTTGTTCCTTAGTTTATTCATGTTCTACATGAATGGACAACTTGTAGAACTCATATGTGTATTATTGCACTATTTATAAGTTCTCGTATAAGATTTTGAAACCTTTTGTAAAGGGTTTGTGCATAATCCACGGGGAGAAATTTATCTTTCAACTTATTCTCCATATTACTCCACGCCTTAATTATTTATTTCCCCTTTGTTGACCTCTCTTTCGTAGGTGATCCCACCATAACATAGCATGACCTTTCAATTTCATGCATGCAAATGCTACCTTATTTTCTTCGACATAGCCTTCAACTCAAAAACTTTCCCCATTCTTGTCAACCAATCTATCACCTCCTCTAGTTTTAAACTACCGTGCTATACTGAAACATCAATTCGTATCCCATCATTCTCTCCTTCTAATGCTCGAAGCATCCTTTATTCAAAATCTAATGGTGGTGATTGTGTTTCCTCCTCTTCACAAACTTCTTCTTCATCGTGTCATCTCCACCTTGATTTCCTCTTTTTGTTATCATTGCAGCAAAGCGCAACAACTTTCCTCTACAGATCTTGCATATTTCTATTCATCTAGGCACATCGCCTCCTCTTCCTACCATTTAAAAAAAAAAGACTCGAACTAGCTCGATAGTAGATAATGTAGCCAAATTATAAACAAACTTGATATCTCGTGCAAATCGTATGAACTCCAAAAGAAAATAGATCTCCTTCTTCATTATTGAATAATCAATTACAATGTTTCCTAAATAGGAAAACAACTCCCAACTTGAGTTGCCAAGCAAACCCTAACTAACTTTGACTAAATCTACTCTAGGTGGCGGAATTTACTATTTTTAGTAGTTTACTAGAACCTGCTATTCTTAGTAAGTTCACATGCTTATTCATACAGGCACAAAAATTACCACATATCTTATACATTCCTAAATTGGAGGAATTACCAACTTTCTAACTCATAATGAAACTAATAGACTAAAATTAATTAATGCCCAAAAATAGGAAATAACCAAACTATAACTTAAATCATAATTTTTAGCCTCAATATGGTTGATTTAGGGCACTGAAAATGTGTCGAAACTTTCCCCAACTTGTAAGGATGTTTTCTGGTGCATTCGTCTCATTGAAACATGTGGTTACAAAAATAAATGGACTCAAAGCAGACACCTAGACCTCAAGTTATGACCTTGTCAAGTTCCTACCAATTTTTGGCGCATCGAAATGTTTGTTTACGGTGGATGTAGTACCCCCTCCTCTTCGACATTGTTTCGTCTTGATATTTATACTATTGGATTGATAGTTAGACATTTTTATTATGATACATTGATCAAGATATGATAAATTATATTGATATTTGTATTATTGACATTATGATGTTTACGTTTTATTATGATGCATTAGATAGTGATGTTAGATAGTTTGATATATGTTGATCTTCATGATGTGAATTTTATATCGATAAGCTATGTTTTGGGATGTTGGAGTATAATTGTAATCTCATGGATGTTATGTTTATATTTTAACATATTGATGGATAATAGAATTGCTAAATGTCGAATGATGAATATTGATTTTATATGTACATTGTCTTGATGTTATTAATATGGGCGAAAGGCCGAGACGTATTTTTTTGTGTGCGGGACTTTTATGACATACATATAAAGGGATAGGTAACCAACCACAGTAGGATCTTAGGCATTGAGCAATGAGGCCAAATTTGAAAAATTCTATAATGTGGTTTAGTGTGTGTTTTGCATGTCTTTTTTGGAAGTCCCCCATAGGGGGTCACTTTCTCATATGTGGCCATGGGGTTGTTAGCATAGTCTACGTACTTAATTTTTATTATTAGACTAGTTTCTATCTATTCCATTATTCTCTCCTTCTTATTTGTAACTTTTGCATCCATTTAGGGGATTCTTGTTTATTCACGTACCTATAAATATTGTATGTGGGTCCTTTGTTTAATAGAATAATAAGAGATAACAAATCTCTATTCTCTCTCCTTTATTTCTACCTCACACTTTGGTAATAGAGTGAAAAACTTTTGGCCTATGTGCCTGGTGTGGAGTAGCGTGAAGAAATACAAAGTCAACTACATAGGAGGGTGCGAAATCATTCACCTGGTTGACCATTCACTTGTGTGGAGAGTCAAAGTCTTCAGCAATGGGAAGATAAGTTTGCTTTTTTTTCTATATGAAGGAGACAACCTGTGTGGAGCTGTGTGAAGGAAGAAATTGCATGCAATTTAGTGTGTTCCAGCTACCTACTTGGAGCCTTCAACCTGCGTGGATAGGAGATGCGTGGAGAGGAGATTTCTTGTCATCTTCTACGTGAAAACATCTATTTTTATTTTTTTCTTTAGTGATTCCTATGTGGAGAAGAATTACCAGCTACCTACGTGGTATTTTTGAGTTCTTTAGCTGTTGCGTGGAATTTTAAATTTCCAATGCAAGAGAATATTATTTGTTATTCTCTCCTGCTACAAGTTCCACTCCAAAATCCATGTGAAGATTTAGATTCCTACGTGGAAAGCCAATAAAAACTTGCGTGGAAAGGAGAAGTCTTTTGTCTTCAGCGTGGTAATTGGGAGAAGGAATTTTTTTGTTGTATGGAGTAGCTTCTGATTCCAAGGACGTGGAACATGTATAAAATTACATGTAGCTGCGAAGATGTCTAAAACTGGTGCGTGAACACAAAGCCTAAAATGGGTTATAAATTAATAAAAAAAGACTATAGTGCCTGGCGAAGAAGCATCTCTCGAATATCCTCTCCACCAAGACGATGAAGGACAAGAAGCAGATCCTACAACACTACACCGAATGTCAAGTGTAGACAACTCGATTAAGAGCGTCAATAACACATGCCGCCACTCATGAAAGCTAGAACATTGAATCACCAATAAGAGAACACCGTGAAGAAGCTCCTGAGGGCTCCAGTTCTACTTTGCATTGCTCAACGAGCTTGAACACCGGAAATCTAGCCTTCAACAAGCTAGTTCGAGAAGGACTTCTTGAATATTTCCTTTTCGATGTCATCTATTAAGCAAAGCAAAACGGGAGGAATTAGAAGTGGATACAACGCTGACTATGAAGATGAAGAAGAACACCACACAAAGCGTCACTTTCTTATAAAACGTGAATATCGCAAGCATCTACAAGCCAATAATTCTCATCAGTGAGTCAAAGTTATAATAACTCTTGAAATAAATAAATAAATAAAATTTACGATGTCTACTCCAAATTTGCTTCTTTCCGATGCTCAGTTGCTCAAAGGGCCCAATTTTGTGGCTTGGAAAACAAAAATGAGAACAATCCTTCAGTTTGAAGGATTATGGGGCATTGTCACAGGGTCTATAACCGCTCCCATATCCCCGATGAATTAATAAAGTATGAGATGGCTAGTGTGAAAGCCTTGATGTTGATAATGCTCAGTATCAATGACGATGTGCAACCACATGTTTGGAATGTAGACAAACCAAAGGAGGCTTGGGACAAGTTGGAAACAATTTATGAAGCCAAAAATCAAACAAAGATTCTTCATCTTCAATCAAAGTTGTACACCCTCTCTATGGGTTCAGATGAGAAAGTGGAGGAGTTCTTACATCATGTGGCTGAGCTAAGATCAGAGTTATTAGCACTTGGTGAAATGGTGGATGATAAAATTCTCATTACAATCACCTTGAGAGCACTCCCTTCTCAATTCTGAGTGTTCGTTATTACACTGAATGTGTCTAAACAAATAGTGACATTCGAAGAGCTTGTGAATTTACTACAGTAGGAAGAGGCCATCACTTCATCCCATGAGGAGTCTTAGGATAAAGCCTTGTTCTCAAAGCCATACCATGGCAGAAGAATCGAAGGGTCCCCCAGAGAAGCCAAATCAAGCACAACCAAAACAATAGTAGAAAGATCAAAATTCAAAGAGGTGGTGTCACATTTACAAAACCAACACTCATGACATTGATCACTGCTAGTATAATAGCTTGAAACAGGGTCTTCAAGTCATACAAGCACATCCGGGTACGAAGATTTTCAAAATTCCAAACAACGTCCCCGCTGGAGAAATTAGAAGGGACATCTCGCAGCCCAAGAAGATGATGAATCTGATGAGGAGACATCAGAAGGATCCCATTGTGGTAAGAACCTTGTACTTGTCTCTCAAACTTCTCAGCCCACGAAGAAAGTCTAGTTGATAGACTTTGGTGCAAGTAAGCATATGTCAGGTGACAAGAAGTTGTTTGATTCACTACACGAAGAACCAACTGGAGATCGGGTTCAGATAGCCGATGACAAAGAATATGTTGTAGAAGGAATTGGAAATGTCACCATTCCTCTGGGACCATGAAAATGTACACTTACAAAGGTACTATATGTTCCTAGCTTGACTAGTAACCTCTTTTAGTTACTCAGCTCTTGAATCATCACCTTAAATTAGAATTTCTTGTTCAAAATGGCATTAAATCATGCTTAATCTCCTAACAAGGTATGGTTCTTGCTAAAGCATTTGTAAAAGATAAGTTAGTTTTAGAGATATTGTTTCATCTTGTGCGTAGCTTTATCTACTTCTACAATAGAATCAAATACCCTATGGCATTTTAGATATGGACACTTGTCGGTTAGTTCACTTTGCACTGAGATGAGTTCAAAAGCAATGGTCCATGGACTACCCAAATTATCCAGTTTCTTGCCTATTTTCCCTAGTTGTCTTGCAGGAAAACAACACAGAGATCCGTTTGGTGAGCACCTTCCATGCCTACAAGCATTTGGAGGTAGTTCATACCAATCTGAACAGTCCATTTCCTACTTTGTTTTAAGAGTTACAAGTACTTCCAATTGTTCGTGGATGATCACTCTCACAAGATGTGGGTATATTTCTTGAAAAAGAAAAGTGAGGCTCTTCAACATTTCTAGAACTTCTATCATCATGTTGTGAAAGAGACTAGACAACCACTTCTTCTACTTCACTCAGATTGAGGGGAAATTTACATCAAAGAAGTTCTTGGCCTTCATGAACCAACATGGTATTAAGCGAACCCTGACTACTCCCGTACACCCCAAAAAAATGTCATTGTTAAGCGTCGCAATCACACAGTGACGGAGATGGCTGGCTACATGCTAACAACAACAATGCTAGAGGAACGCTATTGGGTTGAAGCAGATGAGAAAATTGTATATCTTCTCAATAGGGCACTAACAATTTTTTTGAGTGGTATGGATTGGTAGAAAGCCATCAATTTTTATTTACGAGTATTTGGTTACAAAACATACATTCATGTCCTAGCTCGAAGAGAAAGAAGGTTGAGCCAAAGTCACTCACATGTGTCCTACTTAGCTATAGCACTACCTCGAAGGCGTACTGCCTCATGGGTCCTGAGACAAAGAAAATATATGAGATTCGGGACGTGGTTTATGATGAGTCATTGTTCGACTAATGACAATAGAAGATCCATTACCAACCACCTCTCATCGACTACTCTTTGAATCGATGATGTGCCGAGGAGACTACTTACAAAAAAGAAGTATTGCCAAGAGAACTATTTGTTGACCTTGGAGAACTGGAGAATGTGACTCCACATCAATCAACATGGCAATGAAAAAGTTCTTCTCAAAAGCAGCCAAGTTCTCATCCAAAGTGGGTACAAAGCACCATCAAGGACTCACATTTGCAATAACTCCCAGATACATCATCTAGAGTCAAAACAAGGAGTCAAACAATAAATGAGGTAAAATTTTCACTCATGAGTTCACTGATTAATAGCTCTGAGATAGAAAATGTTCGTGAAGCACTCAGCCAACCTCATTCGAAGGAAGCCATGGATATAGAAATTGACTCACTCAAGAGAAATCAGACAAGGGAGCTTGTTGATCTACCTTCAGGAAAGAAACCCATAGGCTACAAATGGGTTATAAAGACAAAATATAAGGAGATGGATCCATTGACAAACATAAAGCATGAATTGTAATAAAAGGATATGATCGTAAAGAGGGCATCGACTATGAAGAAACCTTTGCACCTACTCGTGAAGATGAAGACCATCATAGTAGTTTGTGCACTTGCAGCACATCAAGGATGGACACTTCAATAAATGGACATCAAGATTGCTTTCCTAAATGGTGATCGAAAGAAGAAGTATACATGACCCAACTTTGAAGGATTTTTTGATGAAGAACATCTTAAAAAGGAATGTTGTTTCATAAAATCACCGTATGGACTAAAACAAACTCCAAGGGCATGGTATATCAAGATCAATGATCACTTTTTATAGCATGGGTTCACTCGTAGCCCCTCGATTCAAATTTATATATAAAGAAGGTATGCAAAGAAATTTTCATTATTGTTGTATATGTAGATGATCTTGTGATCATTAGCAGTTTAGAAAATCAGGTGATATTGTAAAGAATGATCTCAAAAAAACCTTCGACATGACATATTTAGTGCTACTAAATTATTGTCTTCGCTTGGAGATATGGAAAAAATAGCATCACATTTTTGTCTCCCAGAAAAATTATGCCAAGACACTCCTGGAAAAGTATAGAATGTTTAACTATAAACCTATATCCACTCCCATGGAGAAAGGCTTGCAACTTTCAAGATTCCAAGACACACCTCAAGTATATGCTACTCTCTATAGGAAATTTGTTGGAGTGATCATCTATTTGACATATGCCATACCGATCTATGTTATGCCATCGCCTATCTTTCCAGGTTCATGCAAGAGCCAAAGAAATGTCACTGGAATGCAACAAAGCATGTTTTAAGATATGTCCAAGGTACAACTGATTATGGTCTGGAATATAATAAGAATGATCAATTCTTCTTACAGGATATGTAGACTCGGACCACGCCAGATCATTGATGATACTAAGTTAACTACAGGATACATATTTCATCTCGATCTAGACCTATCTCATGGATAACCAAGAAGAAAAATGTTTTTTCTATCTCATCCACAGAGGAAAAATATCATGCTGCACGAGGAGCTGTGTGCGAAGTGATATGGTTATGTCACATTTTGGATGACCTAGGAATTTCTGAAAAATAGTCACCTATTCTCTATTGTGATAATCAGAGTGTGTTGAATCTCATGTAAAATTCAGTCTTTCATGAACGAATAAAGCATATTGAAATTGACAACCATTTCATTCGAGAGCATGTCTTGAACCATCACATTCAGCTCTAGTATTGTCCTATAGAAGAACAGGTAGCTGACATTCTCACAAAATATCTTGGCAAAGTGAAATTTAAACTTTTCAGGGGGTCGCATTTGCAAGAATAATGTAATAAGGGGGTAATGTTAGCATAGTCTACGTATTTTTTTTTTATTATTAGACTAGTTTTTCTATCTATTCCATTATTCTCTCCTTCTTATTTGTAACTTCTCCATCCATTTAGGGGAGTCTTGTTTATTCACGTACCTATAAATAATGTACGTGGGTTCTTTGTTTAATCAGAATAATAAGAGATATCAATCTCTATTCTCTCTCCTCTATTTTTACCTCACGGGGCTGAATTGTGTCCCTTTCTTTAATTTTTGCATGTGATTTACTTATGTTTTGTGAATTTAAATTTGAATTTTTTTCACCTTATTAGCATGTTCTAAATGCATGTTAGTTACATTTAAACCTTCTTATTTTTGTTAACCAAATTAGAGATGTGACTAATAGTTATGATGAGATTTGGAAATCCTTGTGTAAGTAAAATTTATGTTGTTTTTGGGAGTGTTTTATGCACACCAAGTTCAAAATTCGGATTTTGACTTGGGGGCATTTTTGGAGGCTAGTGGGACAAGAAAGGCATGTCTCATGCCTCTTAAATTTACCGAACAACTATACCTATGGTTTGGGAAAATTATTTTTGAATTATTTGTCCATTTTTGAGTATAAAAGAACGAAAATTATTGCACTTTTATTTCTACCCCAATTTATTATGTCCCTTAAAAGCATGGTGTGCAACTTTTGGGCCATGTTGGTTGTCATATTCCTCGCATGTGCATTGATTTTTATTGGTGTTCGTGTGTTTACTTGAGTGTGTGGATGGGGGAATGATGAAGTGGCATCCTATATGGAGCCACCTCATCACCCTAAAATTCCATTTCTATTTATTGGTGAGCATTTGTTGGAATGGGGGTTACTTGGCCTTTTCTCTTCTTGTTCACTTTTGGAATTGGAGATTTTTGGGAGTGCTTGGAGATTTATTGGATTGAATTTGAAGAGGCTTGTGAATATTTTCTTGGAACTTGATGGAGAGGTAGGCTCTCCACCTTAATTATTATGTTATTTTGATTGTTTGTAAGTAATGTTCTGCTTGTTAAAATTGTTTTTGTCTTGTGATGGTGTTTGTGTGTGTTGGTTGGGTAGTTGGCATTAGTTGGATGTGTGATAAGGTATTATGAGACCATTGGAGAGGAAAAAGGATTTTTTTAGGAATGCATTTTGTTGGAGTGTTATTGGGAGTCTTACTTATGGGGATTAAAAAGGGATTCATTGTTTTGTTGCATGCTTGCAAGGGAGAGATAAGGATTTTGTGCGATTAATTTGTGAACTTGAGGGCTTAGGTTAAGTCTCCCACTTCACATGGGAGGGATAAGGAGGTGGTCTCCCATAACCCTTACTTTATTTGGTTTGATCCTCAAACCTTTGTATTGTTGTGTATGTGTAAAATTGTTGGATATGTGATCTTGGTTGAGTTGCATGTCTTGCATGTATGTTTCTTATGAAGCCACTTTGATGAAAGTTTTCATTGTTCCTCAATGCACCTCATGGATCCTTGGTTTGGGATCGTGGGACATTGAGGTGATGGATTCTCCCTTAATTCATTTAGGGTGGGCGGAGAGCATTGCCTACTCCCCCTTCCTTGTTTCATGGTTCTTGTTAGTGCAAAATCACAACATCCCCGAATGGTCTAGTCATGTGAGTGAGGCATTTAGTGTGATTGCACAACATGGGACCATCTCTCAAGCTGTGGGACTTGTAAAACTTGAGATGGACCTCCAGAGAAAGTTGGTTCTTGCTTCCTAATCTACCTACCACAAGCTACTCCAGTGTAGGAAGAATCTAACTAATCCTAATCTAACTATTCCAAGGAGATAGAGAGAAAGAGAGAGGGTGAAAGAGCCTACACTAAGCGGTGATACACCTAGAAAAGGAAGTGTGAGATACTCTATTGAGGGAGAATGAAATAGGGAAAAGGGGACTAAGGGAGGTCAGATAGAAGTGACACAGACCCAGATCCAGATCCGCCATAGAAACTCCATGAAGCACAACATCCTACACCGAAAAACATGAAATAAATTCACAGGAACAAATATGAAAGGGAGATGCATGAGGAAACAACAAAACAATACAAAGGGTTGAAGAAACACCACAAAACATGTTTTATTTCTCTATATGGGTGCACAAACCATTACATTGTTTTCTCGAGGCACAAATCTACTTCTCAAGCCATGGAGAAGGTTTAGAACTCAAATGGAGTCGGAAACAAATTTGATAGATTTTCCTATGCCCAAAATGTCCCCCTCTAAAATGATAAGTTTTATAATATATAAACGATGATTACCGAGAAAGAGAGAGAAGAAATTTAAATCTACTCTTAAAATCCAACCACCAACCATAAATGCCCACCATGACTTCGCCCACAATATTTCAAGTCTAGTTCCTCATGTATGTTCGGTGTTTTGAAGAATGAAGAACGATGGATCGAATCAAAGCAGATCCGGTAGTTGAAGTAATCGAATCTACATTAATTTCCTAAAATATGTTTTCCTATTTTTCACCCACCTAACCTTGTCAAAATTAAAGTTTCGTGCTCCCATGGCATAGACGAGTTGAGATCTTTCCAACAATGCCAAATTTGTTGAATTTCGTGCACTTTGGATCAAAAAATATGTTCATTTGAATATTTTGAGCTAGGTCCATACAAAAATGGTGAAAAATAGTAAGCAGATCAGTCTGTAGGCCTGAAATTCACTTTGTGCCTTTTGGCACCAAAAAATACAAAATGCAAAACTTGCTCTGTAGCCCCACAATTCACTTTCAAAGAAACAAAAATCAAGGCCGATAGTCCGCATTTTCCATTTGAGCAAAAAATCACTCCCAGGCCTATCAGCCCACATGTAGTTGAGGCTTAACACTTGGCTCCTTGGGCATCAGTGGAGGTATGGCTCATTTTTTCACTTTACACCTTTCGAGCCAAAAAGTTTAAATTTCCCCGACCACCCGCAATGAATTTTCAACATGGACACGTTCCCCTTTGTTGGCCTAAGGCAATTTTTTTCATTGGCTTTAAGATCCCCCCGTGGGCTTACGGGCCCAAAAATCACTTTGTGCCCTATTTGTAAAAAGCGTAAAAGTTCAAAAACTCCCCATAGACCCGTTGACCTGAAATTCACTTGGGAAAATTTTCCTCTTCGGGCCCTGGCTCGCATTTTCCATTTGGCAAAATTCTAAATATCTCCCATTGCCTCACCTCTGCATTGGAAAAAATCCTTAAAACTCTCGTAGGTTCACTTTTGGGAAAAAATACTTTCTAAGCCTCGTCGGCCTCAGTAACTTGCAAAATATGAGAACTAGGAGGACTTCTTTATATTTTTGGAAAGGAGAAGAAATTTCCTATCGATGGAAATGTTTTGATGGGAATTTAAGTGCTTAAAATAATTGAAATTTTTATTGAAGCACTAAAGGAGGAAAATGGGTTCGATTAACCAAAAATAAGCATGAGCTTATTTTGGATAACAATTTAGCGACTCATAGGGAACATATGCCTGCTAGATGAAGAGATCAATGGCCTTGAAGGATCCATTGGGCATGGAGTCTACTGGTAAACACAAATATGATCTGAACTTTGAAAATCTGATCCCTGAGCCACTTGAAACCACTCAAACCGGGATTGGAGCTGATCTCACCAAATGTCATTCTTAATGCACAATGTAAGAGAAACAAAACACTAAACACACTATGTACAAAATTATAAATCATACATACCCTAAGTGGGATATGCAGAGTGTGCACAAGCATTTCTTCTGCTGAAAGCTAACCTACCTACTCTATTCTAATCGAGAGAAAGAGGGATCAATCAAATCCCGCAACTAGCTAGGAGAAGTACCTTCCTTTTCTCAAGAAGGAAGCCATGCAAATGATTTGACACCGAATATGGCTGCTTGCATGAGTGAAAATATGACTATAAGCTAGTTTTCCACCCAAAACATCAAGGTGTCAACTAGAAACAAGACAAATACCTCTTTTAGTTGCTCTATTTTTTAGACTGAAGAGGCATTGCAGTTGATCCTTGGTACTTTGAAACCTATCCTCATGCTCTGAAGTGAGCATGACTAGTTTTGGATTCTCCCTTAGCTCCAATGAAGCCAAGTACTTGATTGGGCAAGGTCTAATCCTTTGAATTTTCCCACTATTATGATATTTAACTCCAAGAATGTAGTCTTCGGCAGATCTTCTTCGATGGATGGTTTGGAAGAGATGATCACATCCTCTTGCTATTTCCTTTCCTCCTCTTGTGAAGAACATGGAAGATTCATGTCTTCGACATTTGGTTCCAAAGGGCTATTGTGAAATGTAGGTTGTTTTCCTTGAATGCTCTCCTTCATGGCAGTAGGCTCATGTACTTGGAAGGTGGATGATGGAGGAGAAAATTATGTGATCTCCACAGGATCTTCTCCATCAAATCAATCCTATAAGTCGATAGATAACCTACCTCCTTGTGGTCCCGCTTTGCATGTGGTCAACCTCCTCCATAGTGTCCTAATTTGAAACCCACTCACCATGGTTCCCCTCATCTTCAAATATGAAGTTTGAAAGCTCAAAATCTTATTCAACATTAGAGTTTGAAGGGGATGAAGTGGGAGGAAGAATTAAAGGTTCTTATATGGCATGATCTGTACTTGAAGGCTATTGAACTATATGGTTCTCCTCATTATGGATTCATCAATGAAATCAGGCCCTTTAAATGAAAGTAAAAAATCTTCAACAATGCTTTCTTCATCAAGTGGCTTCAACATTGATTTGATCTCTCTCAGCTTCTCATCTTCAATGGTTCTTGGAGCTGATTATTCCTCTCTAAATTTTTGTGTAGCTTGGATTAGATCATCATTCTCTTCAGATAGAGTATCATTTTTAACACTACAACCAGAGAAAACAAACTTGATCTTCTTCTTCTTGTTGTTGTTCTTCTTCTACTACAAACGTAGCCTTAGCCACCATTGGCTCTCCAATATTGACCTCCTCTATTGGATTAACCATCAAGGGAATCTTTGTAATCCCAAATTTGAGATCCCAACTCTTCATATTTTCTATCATTAATTCTCTTTTGGGTCCTCCTCTTCTTGTTGCGCTTGGCTAGTTGTTTGATTTTCATCTCCCCAACATGGATTTGGGGATGCAAGAGGAGTGGTAGGTTGGGAATCAACCAGCTTTTTCTATTGTTTTTAGTGGAGATGGAAGTGGAACTTCTTTTTTTGGTTTAGAGGGAATAATTGCTTGGAAGGGAAAAGGGTAGAAAATTTAAGATGAGATGGAAGACTAGGAGATGATGAAGGGAAATCAACAGTTGGGGCAGCAGATGGGAAGCTTGGAAATTTTAACTTGGGTTGAGATGGTGCTACTTGAGAAAGAGAAAAAGAAAAACTATGGGATGGTGGACTTACCCATTGACAAGGTTGTCTTGTATCTAACTCATAAGCCTCAATCTCCTTAGTCCATTGTGTAAGTTGGGGCAACATTTCAACCATGAAGTCTAGCTTCTCCTGAGGGTTGTAATGTCTTGGAAAAGGGCCTTCCCATGGACAAGGTGCCTTGCAACCAATCTTGAATGCCTTCATTTGTGCTATGGCCCTAGATTGAACCATGTTATACTCCATTTTTTGAATCTTTCCCAGGATATTAACTTCTTCAGGGGTGGAACTACCTCCAAAATCTGTATAGCCATGCTCTGTAATAGCTATATAGTTTGAAAAATGACCAAACTGACTAGAATCTAGGTCACCTGGATATCCATAGTGCTTATTTTCATTGTGAAACCTTTCTGGAGGTGTATTGAAGTAACCTGGAGATGGATCTGAATAGCACTACTACTAGAAGTGTGAATTCAAAGATGGAAACAAATTCATGATTGCACAACCTCATGGAATGGAAGAAAATGAAAGATGTGGATAGAAAGATGAATAAAAGGAAATGGATGGAAATGTTCTACAACTTCGAGAGATTGGGGGTTGTTGACCTAGATGGACTTCCTAGATCTACTTTGCATGTGCCTCCAAAGGTGAATCTCACCAAGAACACATCAACTTGATGAAATGAAGCGGTAAGGTGCTTCACACTTCTCCCACCGGGCATGCAAAACTATTAGTTTGGTCACACATTGGCCTCTAATTTACTGTTGTAATGAGACACCTTGGAAATATGGAAGATGTAACCTCAGTGTCCCACCGGTCGTAACAAAAGCTGTTAGTGCAGAATCACAACACATCCAAATGGCCTGGTCATGTGAGTGAGGCATTTGGTGTGATTGCACAATATGGGACCATCTCTCAAGATGTGGGACTTGCAAAACTTATGATAGACCTCTGAGAAAGCCAATTATTGCTTCCTAATCTACCTACCATAAGCTACTCTAGTGCAGGAAGAATCTAACTAATCCTAATCTAACCATTCCAAGGAGACAGAGAGAAAGAGAGAGGGGGAAAGAGCCTACACTAAGTGGTGATACACAAGAAAAAGAAGTGTGAGATACTCTGTTGAGGGAGAATAAAATAGGGAAAAGGGAATTGAGGGAGGTTAGACAAAAGTGACACAGAACCAAATCCAGATCTGCCATAAAAGCTTCATGAATCATAACGTCCCGCACTTGCAAATTTTAAATACATGCACAAGGAAAATATTTGAAAGGGAAAGGCATGGAGAAACAAAAAAAAATTCAAAGGGTTGAAGAAACACCACAAAACACATTTTATTTCTCTATATGGGTGCATAGACCATTACATTCTTTCTAAGAGGCAAAAATACACTTTCCAAGCATAGGAGAAGGTTTACAACTCAAATGGAGTCGGGGAAAAATTTGATAGAGTTTCCCTATGCCCAAAATGTCCCTCTAAAATGAGAATTTTTACAATATATACACAATGTAAACCTGAAAGAGAGAGAGGAGAAACTCGACTCTGCTCTTAAAATCCAACCGCCAACCATCAATTCCCGTCAATAATCCACCCACAACCTTTCAAGTCTAGTTCCCATGTCTATTTGGCGTGTTGAACAAGGAAGAATGGTAGATTGAATCAAAAATATCTAGTAGTTGAAGAAAAATTAATTTTGTATTAATGTCACGAAGATGTTTTCCCATTTTTCACGCACCTAACCTCATCAAAATTAAATTTTCAAGATCCCATGGCATATAAAACGTTGAGATCTTTCCAACGATGCCAAATTTGTTGAATTTCATGCACTACATCTAAAGATATGATCATTTCAATATTTCGAGTTAGGTTCATACAAAAATGGAAAAAACCAGTTACCAGATCGAGTCCGCATGCCTAAAATTCATTTTGTGTCTTCGGACACCAAAAAATATAAAATGCAAAAATTGTCCCATAGCCCCACAATTCAATTTTGGAAAATAATCAATTTTAGGCCCAATGGTCTAAATTTTCCATTTGGGTGAAGATTCACTCCCAGGTCTTGCCAACCCTCATGCAATTGAGGCTTGACATGTGGCTCTTTGGGCATCAGCAGAGGTACGGCTCATTTTTTCACTTTACGCCTTTTCGAGCCAAAAAGTTTTAATTTCCCCACGACCCACCTTGAATTTTCAACATGGACACATGCCCTTTCGGACCTTACTTATTTTTCTTCATTTAGCTTTAAGATCCCCTTCGGGCTTGTGGTCCCGAAATTCACTTTGCACCCTATTTGCAAAAATTGCAAAAGTGCTAACACTCCCCGCAGACCCGCCAAGCTGAAATTCACTTGGGAAAAATTTCCTCTTTGGGCCCACTATCCCGCATTTTCCATTTGGTGAAAATTCTAAATATCTCCCACCGCCCGCCTCTCTCGCATTGGTAAAATTCCTTAAGAATTCCCAATGGTCCACTTTTGGGAAAAAATACCTTCCAAGGCCCGTCGTCTCAGAATTGTAAAATATGAAGAGTTAGGAGGACTTATTTATATTTTTGGAAAGGGGATGAAATTTCCTATCAGATGGAAATGTTTTAAGGGGATTTTATGAGTTTAGAATGTCTAAATTTTTATTGAAGCACTAAAGGAGGGAAAATGTGTTTAGTTAACCAAAAATAAGCATGAGCTTATTTTGGATTACAATTCCTTTGTGAAGTCAAGAAAGGTAAAGTTGGAAATACCTCGTAGAGGGGACATACATTTAGAAGACTTGAAATTTGTCTTGTTGATAGCTTTGATGTAAGTTATTCTCATTTCTTTAACTTCCCACTTGAGTGGATGATTGAAAATTGTAAAGTTAGGAGAAAGTTGTTATATTTGGAAATCCTTTTTATCTTGTGAACTCTTCATAGAGTGTTGTGTGAGAAATGTGCCTTTAAAATGTATTAATATTGTGAAAAGGGGATTACCAATTTACTACATTGCTTGAAAAGTAGAAAGCTTGAACATGTTGAAATGGATATGCCTTCTTTTTAATTTAAGAAGTTTATTTTCTTAAATGTACTATGTTCCATTTCTAAAAAATATTGTGAAGTTTATTAAAATCTATTGTTGTTAAATAAATAGTTGTCATTTATATTTTATGAAAGAAATGAATTAGTTATATTTTGTAGCATTTTAGGAAAAGGGAGTAATAGATGGAAATTTCAATAAGAATAATGATCTTTTCCCTTACTAGTTGTGGTATGTAGAATGAAACTTTATTTATTTTCACCAAATCTTGCTTTAAATGAATAGAAGAAGAACCATATTTATTCTTCCAATTTAGTCTTAGATAGAACAAACACAAAAGAAAATATACACATGTTACAATAAGAGAATAAAAATGTATTCATCCTCCTACTTAATAAATAACTATGCTTGAGTAAATTTTATAAGAATGTTTTGTTTTTACAAAATTCCTTTATATATATATATATATATATATATAATAAATGCAACTATTTTAATATTACCAATATATGCATATTATTAATAACTCAATATATTGCTATTAGTATTATTATTATTATTAATTATTAATATTGATAAAGTTTTATACTAAACAAAAATTCTAAAAAAAGGAAAAAGAATGTGTTTGGTTTAAATTTAGTCAGTCACGGTTTGTATTGATTGTTGTTTGTTTTCGTGGAGTTGGAGGGTGTCGACCCCACCCCAACCCACATTTCTTTTAATGTGGGGAGGGATGGGGTGGCACCCCCTTCCCCCGCATCCCTTATTTTTTTGTTTAAGTAATACGGATGGGGACGAACCCCCACTAACAAACCCTCCAAATTTAAATAAATTATTGGGTGGGGGCCGTTGACAATTTTTGCACTCGTTTAAAAATGGGAAACTCAAAACTTTGTTACGATGGATGGAATTGGTGAAGTGAACCTAATCTAGGGGAGATTCTTTCAGTTTAATATTTGTTTCATTGGATTAATTAATGACTACATGTAATTTGCAGCTATGTGTGTTGTTACAAAACGTAACAAATCACATAGTCTGCAATTTCATGTTTGTCTTTAGCAAAATAACACAAAGGCCCCAAAGGAAAGATGTGTTATCTTGTTGAAAATAGAAAATATAAAATAGGTGAAAAGTTGAGTTTTGGAATAACAACCAAGGTTGCAGATTGCAGAATCAAAGTTCATTACTAAGGTTACAAGTATTTTAAAGTTATTTCCTTCATGATTAAATACATTCAATTATGTTACTAAGTTGTTTAGTTCATTATACAATCCATATAAAAAGCTGAAATGCAAAAGGAAATACACAACTCAGTTTCGGAATTTAATAATTTATTCATAAGGAATTTCAAATGTTTCCCACACAAGCCATGGGATGTGACTCAAGTAAACATCATAACTACTGAAATATAAGGTGCATGTGCATGAAAATAAAAGCAAAAGAATATGAAAATAAACATCATTTCCTTTTTTCCCCGCTGCCCCATATTCGCTCCAAATTTTTTCCATCTTCATCCTTGCTATTAAAAATTGCACTGTAATTGAAAAACAAAACAAAGAAGATACTATCAATCATGAGGTCAGAATTAAATCATGTTCTTATACCGTCTATCTTTGTGCAAATGAATATTCTGATTTCAAGAGGTATGATTACAGAAAAGATAAATGCATAGCAGACAAGTAGTAGTATTCTACTTCAGTACATATGATTCTCATAATCATTTCAGAGAGCAAAGATGAAAAAGAAAAAACTATGGAACAGAAAAGAGGCCAAAAATCTTAATGTTTTCTAACTAGTTTGTCTAAATGTGCAGGTACAGGTAAGAAGAAGGAAATAAACACTAATTGTTGTGTTTACATATCGAAGTATTATATTCGTCAGAACTTGAATAAAAAAGTACATTTATTTCAATTTAGACTAAAGGATGAATATACAAAGATGTACATGTACTAATCCATAAAATAAATGCAAGTTTAGTGCTGCAGATTCTAACAAATGGAATGAGATAAAATAACAGCTGAAATAGAATGGAAAAGGAAATCGTAGAAAATTTTGACAAGGCTTTGGCATGTAAAATGAACATTTTATATCTTTCCATGATGTTATTTCACAACTAATACATGCTTGAAAGCTATGACAAAAGATAAACTACTGTACTGATCAAATAGTAATCGAATAAGGAGAAGTATTGTAGAAATTCAACTCATATTGAACAAAGAATAATGTAGCATATTCATATTTATAAGAGCAAAAAAGAGAGCTATAATTGTTTTCAATTTGTAGAACTTATTAAGTAATGCTATATAAGAGTTACAAAATATTCAAATTTCACTATTCATTACAGGAACTTATTGTTCATCTCAAGCCATATCACAGTTATCCTTACCCCATCAAATTTTAACAAAGGAAAAACACAGTTCATATATGCTAAGAGATCCAAGTAGAGTGAAATTAGAGAAAAGTTCAAAATAATATCAACTGAGAAATCATGAGTAGATGTACAAAATGACAATGGTGTCTACAAGATGAACAGAAGGCCTCAAATCAAGCTCAAAATACAAAGTGGATGAAAAAGGTTTTATAAAGATGAAGATAATGCATAAAAATAATCACTATTTTAGGAAGATTTATGAGGGAGCAAAAAGCTAAAATTTCATCTTTCATATAGAGATCTAAAAGTAAAAAAACAGGTATGTTTTGCCATGTTACTATTGCAATTCATGAAATGAATGTTTTCCAGAAGGTACAACACTTCACCATAATTGTAGAGTTTAATTTCTTAAGATACAATCAACAGATTGAAGATCAGCAACAAAAGGGAAAAAGTACAAACTAGGCTATGCAACTTTCAGGAAGAACATAAGCTTAAATGTCTTTAGATCACAATGAATGCAATACATAGAAATAATGTCACTCCCATGAAGAATAGATTGAGAGGAATATCTCAGAATTATAGGGTAAATAACTTCATTACACATTTCTAACTCAATAAGAAATAAAAGTACAAATCTTCATGAAGAAGCATAACTATAAAATGAGATAATTCTTCAAGTTTGATCATTACATACTACAGGTGGAAAGAGATAAGTAGAAACTTCAAAGATACAAATCAGGATAGCTCATGGATCGAGCTCGAAGGCTCCAATACAAAGAATAATGGAGTTCGAAAAGGAAAACAAGCAAACCGGTTCCCAAATATTAATTTGAACTAAAGTTCGAATAGATCAAATAATGATGGTACGGGTAAGTGCTGTAACAAGTTGGGGGACAAAATAGGGGTCTTAAGAGGACAACATATTACAAATAACAACATAATATCAACTTGTAGGGATTATTAGCAATGCATAAACTCAAAATTAGAAAAACTTATATCAATATGAATCGTAGCATCTAGAATCTATTTTATAAACTACTAAGTTTAGCTATATTAAACACTCAAAATTCAATGACTTGGTTTTTTTTTTAAAATGCCTATAAGATTATAGTCCGTTTTCCCATGATTTGGATGACCAAAAATTGATATATATATTTTTCCTTTAGTGAGAAGTTAGATGCTGCTATCTATCTTGGGATATATTTTATTTTGTATTTTTTGAGCAATATTTTATTTTTTATGATTTTTTCCATGAAAGTGGTCTGAAAACATAAAGAAAACAGAGCACTTTCTGTTTTCCCGCCATAACTTCATCAAAAATATTGAAATCAAATAATTTTTTTTTGAACATGTATATAATTTCACCACGGTTAGGATGGTATAGGTTTTATCACATTCTGACAAGTGAAACAAAATTTGCAGTCTTAAACATAGACATAAACATTCATGGGAAAAAGTGTCTTAAAGACCTACTATTAGTAAAAAATAAAAATGATATTTATCCTATTCTATTCACTTTAAAATAAATATTTCTACAAAGCTAATAGTCTCCCCTATGCGATGGTACCATTTTTATGACATATTTTTTACTTTTCGGCATGGTTCAAGTCCGTGGAAGAGTAAATTTGATGTTTCGCTATTTTTGATGTAAAATTCAAGATTTGATGTCCACTTAATTATCCCCCAACTTGTTGCACATACCCATACATCGTTGCAAAAAAACTCTCATACAATTAGTGGAGCTCCACTAATGAGGAAATACAAGCTTCATTGTGTTAATAGTCATGGCGACATTTATACCAAAATGGAATAAAGCACATGCAGTATCAAAGAGGCTATTAACCTCATTAAAAGGAGATACCTGTGATGAAAATTTAAACAGATAGAGCTCCAAGGATCAAACTGAACCAACAATGAGGGAGAAAGATGGATGAACTCAAATAACTCAAATGGTGGCCAAGTATTCTTAACAGAAGACCAATTTCATAACAGATAATCAAAAGTTATGCATTGGAAGGCCAAGAACTTGACTAAACTGGGAAATACAGAATTTCACAAACCGAACTTCGTACTCTAAAATAAAGACTCTAAAGCACAACATGGCTTCCATTTGAGAACTAAGAGGCCAGAAAATTTCTATTTTAGTGATCATGTTTCCTCTAATCACAAAGGTCAATACATCCGCATTCGAGCTTCAATCAATAAGCATTTGGCATTTAAAATTTCTACATAACTTCATAAAAACAATATTATTAAGAAGAGTATTTTTTCAGTCAATGAGCAGCTCTACAAATTAGCACAAATATCACCATATTTACATCACTTTAACATGTTCTATCTTGTAAACAAACATCCCAACCAAAAATATAGAAAGACTGTGGTTACATCATTTTAACATACTCTTTTTAGTAAAAAAAAACAACTAATAATTTCTTTCATAAGATATCATTATTTTGAACCCAATCATGCCTCCAATTACTCCTTGGTGTATCTTGGTCAAGCTGTCCTAGCTTTCATGCCCTTACAAAGACAAGCAATTTATTTTTTAGTCTTACAAAAATCCAAGTCATATTTTTAGGTTAGAAGTTGAAAAAGCTGAATTCCATTTTGTTTTTAATTATTCACACATAACAAGGTACCCTCATTTATACATGAACTGATTTAGTTCTCCATAATAATATTTTTTTGGAAAATGTAGGCCCATGCAAGAGATTTGACACCCACAAATTATCATTCAAAAGATCTCAATAAATTTAAAATCGGACCTTCATATAACAACCAAGAAGAAAAATACAAAACCCCAACCTGTTGTATACCCATATTGATTGGGTTACCCAAATCAATTCTTGTATGTAAATTGATTTATATACCCAAATCGATTTGTTTATAGAAAACACACAACCAAATTTCAGTTTAACAAAATGAAAACCCACAAGCACAAATTGATTTAAAACACACAAACAAAAATACTTAGAAAAGTTATAGCTTCATAAATATAAGCTTGAATAAGTAACAAATCATCAAATTGAGCCCATGAAAATACCATAAACCCAAGAGACCAATACAAAGGAAAAGATTGATCATGAAAACCAAATGAAGGAAAGATATTTCACGTATCAATATAGGGGGATAGAATATACGACAGAGCCCACAAATTGAAGAATTTCAAGGACAAACGAGATGAGATCAAACCGAGCAAGAACATTAGCTCGACTCAGTGGATGGGCACTCCCAATGAGTGCCACAAGAACAAATAGCAAGACAAGTGCCAAAATTAAACCATTGGGAAATGGAGTCACGAGCCAAACCTCTGGGAAAAAACTAAGAAACCAATAAAAATGGCCACCAAGGACCAGGACAAACCAAAACAGAAAAACAAGAAAATAGAAATAAAACAGAAGACTATACATTGTAAAATGGTGCATACCTCGATTCTCGAGAAATTAATCAAGGAAGTTTTTCAAATTCTCGCCATTAAAAAGATAAATTCAAGAACTCCCCATCTAGGTCTTTTAAGAATAATGTATGTTCACCAATTCGAATGTCAATTGAATAAGGGAACATCCACAATGCATCAAAATTTCCATGTTTTCCTTATCCTCATGCCTGCTATGTCACAATAGCACAAGATCTCCCACACCGAAAGCTCTTGGAGTCACATTCTTATCAAACAAATTCTTCAATTTCTCTATGAATTTTACATGTCTCCGATGGGATGCCCTTCTTTTCTTCATCTAACTCAACAATTTGATTGATGTGATCATCATAGGAATAACCTCTTGATCTTCCAATTGTTGAAGAAATTGAAATGAAGACAATTGCATATGTAGGGGTAGCAGAGCTTGAGTTCCATACACCAACTAAAATAATCTATTTCGAGTAGTTCATTTAACAGTGATTTGATCAGCCCAAACAAAAAAACTTCCACTCGCTCACCCCACTTCCTTTTGTTCAACTCCAAAGTTCTTCTAATTATATTCAATAGATTTTTATTTTTCGACTCGCTTATTGATTTCCTTGGGGATTATAATTAGAAGCATATGTCAAATTGATCCCATATTAATGGCCCATGGCCACCAAAGGTTTAGCTCAAAATCTCATGGCATTATCAACAACTATTTTGGTAGGTACCCCAAATTTGTAAATGATATAATTCAGGATAAAATCCATGACAATTTGGTGAGTTTCCTTCTTGGTGGGGATTGCCTCCACCCACTTAGTGAAGTAATTTATGGCCACTAATACAGACTTATGGCCTGTACTTGAGGGATCAGAAATATCCCCAATGAAATTCATTCCCCATTACCTAATTGGGGCTTCAATTGATACAGGCTGCAAAGGAAGGGATCTTGAAGCTTTTAGTCTTCTAGAAAAGTGTTGGCAACTTTCACATTTCCTTACCAACATAGTTTTATCTTTGAAAAGAGTTGGTTACCAATAACATGTCCTTAAGATTTTATGAGTTGTAACTCTTTCAACAAAATTCCCTCCACAAACTCCTCCATGGAGATCAACAATTATTTTAGGGGCTTCATCTTCAATAATGCATCTTAAGAGAACTCCTAAGGGTTCTTCCAAGTTAACCCCAAATCAAGTAATGGCATATTTTTCGAAATATAATTTAAATTCTCTTTTCGATTCTTGCTCAAATGTTCGAGTAATCGTAAATGTTTGAGATAAAAATGATGTCCTTGTACCATTTAGAATTTATTAATTTTTCAAGGACATTCAACCTTTCTTCTTCAACTTCATTTACCTCAAATTTCAGATTGCTCTACGCCATAAGTTTTTCAGTGCCTAAACCTCGACAAATTTTATTTTTGGGTATCCATATCCTACTCTTGCAATTTGTTTACCCATCAAAGCATATTTTTCTTGAAACCTCCATTTCGATACGATATCTTTCACCATGGTGAGGGGAACATAATAAATGACTTTGGAACTCAAAATATATGGCCTGAAGAAATTTTTTATTTTACCAAAGGAAATTTCCACTTCTCCATGACAAGATACTTTAGTTTAGCTCCTCAGTAATGCCTTACTTGAAAAGGCAATTGTTATTTCACCTCCATCATCATCCTTCGCAACAACACGTATGCAATAGTACTTTCTCAAGCAAAATAAAACATTTGTAAGGCCTTCTTATAATCTAGAGCTGCTAAAATAGGAGAATTCTTTAATTCTTCTTTGATTCCGAGAAAAATCTTAAACAACTACTTCTTCCCATTTGATACTTTGGTCTTTCTTCGTCACGCTAGTGATTGAGATAGTTAATACAACAAAGTTGGAGATAAATCTCCTAATAAAATTAATCTTCCCAAAAAGGATTGATTTTCTTTCTTGGTTCTTGCAATAGGGACTTTGTTGATGGCTTCTACCCTTTCGGGATCAGTCATGACCCTTCCTTTGACACAATGTGTCCAAGTAGCTTTGCTTTCGAACTCAAAATGGTACTTATTGGGATTTAGTGAAATACCATACTCCCTGCATCTTAATATCATTTTTCCTAAGTTTTTCAGGAATTCATCCTTTTTTTGGAGAAAATAGTCACATCATCTTGATATACAATGATGAAATCATTAATATATCCATAGAAGTGATCCGAAAATGAGTGTTGTATTATTTTCACTTTTAAAAGTTTCCAAAAATTGTGATTTTCTTAACCAATTTTAAGTATTCTAAACTCCAAATATTGATTAAATTTTGATTATTATGCATCTATAGAAGTTCGGAAAACTTTTGTAGCAAATAAATAATCGAAAACCGAAAACATTCGGATAACAAACAAGATTGTTTACTTGGGTTCGAAATTCCTATGTTCCCGGGTTCAGATTGAACCGATCCATTAATAATATTGAAATGTAAGTACAATAACTCTTACAAAAAACCAATAATGAATCAAAACCTACAAATGAGCTGATCAATGTCCCAAGAACTCTGAAAAATAGTAGAAATTGTCCCAAGAACGATCCGTGGCTCCTACAGTGTTTTCACAATGTGATCTCCCTGCAACTGTGTTATAAAAACACCTAAAAATGGATATTTAAAAACATTCTATGAAAAAAAAATCATATATCTGAGATCATCTCTGAATTCTGAACATTTTTCATATTTACACTAAGTCACAATTCGGACCAGAAGTGCATTGAAATTCGTGTTTTCCAACTAGTTGTCTTGTAGATCCCTGTTAAAAACTGCATTCAAATATTCCAAAAATAGGATAAAACTCAACAAAAAACATCAAATCTTACATCTTTGGAATCGTCTCAGAATTTCCTTCATTTCATATTTTTACTCCGAGTTCTCATTCTGAGTGCAAGGCCTTCAAAAATGGCATTCTCTGAGATCTGGTCTTTATCCTCCTCTCGCACACCTGTCTCCCCCTTTACAAAGAACGGGTTCCCTATTTATACAAAATTAGGGCCCTTAAAATATGCATTTTCATATTATCTTAGGCTAATATTAGCCTAAACCCGTACCATGTAATTTGGGATAAAAATTCCCATTTGGGCGGATTTGCATATTTTAATGGGATTAAATCCCAATTTGGCGCATGTATATTTAATGGAATAAAAATCCCATAGGCCGCTTAGCATTTGAAATGGGATTAACATCCCTCATGAGGTGGATTTGAAGTGGGTGAATCCCACATTTTGTGGGTGGAAGTTTTTTTAAGGCTTTAAATAGCCTTCCTCCACGCAAACATAGTGGTCAAAGGACCACTTTGGAGCATAACCGCCCCCACCTTAATCTTCACGTGGATTTCCACGCATGACTTTGCACCCTAACAACCACTTCACCACCTTCTCTCCTCCACGTGGAAGCATAGCAATAGCATGGTTAAATTGGCAGTTAGGAGAATTATGTGGGCTTTGATACTAATGTATAAACATTAATATATAGCGGTTTGGCATATATGTGTGGCATTTGGAAAATGGACTTACCAAGTAAATATAATTTCGACCCATGTAATGTGGTATGGAAATAATTAACTCGGTCAATAGTATATATTCCACTTTTCATCTCCCAATAGGAAAATCAATCGAATTTGACGAGTGGTGGCAAGCCACGTGGTGGCTTGTGGACCCACCACGTTGGCGATAATACCATAGTCCACATGGCGTAGTGGGCCCTCCGTAATAAAAGTTGAGCCTCTTGTTCCCGTGCACCACTTTTACACTCGTCAAAGACCGGTGATCGAAAACCAACAAACAAATCCCTTTTTCCTTTTCACCACGTGTCACAATGCCATTGGTCCAATATTGACCAAAGTTGACTTTCTGTTGACCGAACTTTGACCGGACATAACTAGAGCTCCTAATGTCCATTTGCCACGTTCTCATAGTCGTTGAAAGCTCTTAAGATGATCTTTTCACTACTGAGCATTTAGGGATGTTTAGGGAACTTTCAAAAATGATCCCCCGATCACACCTCCCACCGAGAAAGGCTTTTGTCCACAAAATGTTGTGTATCAACCCATAAACATGCTAACTCTTCCTACATTGCACAAACACATACAAGAACCCAAAATAACATTATAGGTTAATTAAATGAAAATAGTTGATTAGCTAGTCACATAACCAATCAGATAATAACACCCATTTAAGCTAGTGTCCAACTAAAGTGCTACAACCCATCAACTCTACGCACAACCGTGAACCGTCATACCCCACCGTAATTCCATCACAAATAATTGACCGAGAGAATAACACCCATTCTATTACGGAAAGCTAGTGTTCAACTGTCACTTTGTGATACGGCCGATTACCAAAAATTACAATTCCATAACACAGATCAGTATACAAGACATCTAAACTACCCACAATTAGGCTAGTGCCCACTGCCCATCTGAAACTGTAACAACTACAAGTATTCACTATCAGAATATAATAGACTATCAACGCCCAAAAATAGCTATAGTCAACAACTGAATCAACATGAATATGCCAAAACACTATATCGCCATCACAAATAATAACTCAGATAATAACACCCATCTATAACGGAAGCTAGTGTTCAACTGACACTTTGTGATTATGCTGATTACAACTGCAAGTTTCAAATTTAGACATGCTACTGATGCCTATCCCTGCATAGTGTTTTCAACAATGGAACTACCAACCAATATGAGAAAAAAAAACATGAGTATGATGAACCTATCACTCAAATCTTCTCTTCAGCTATTTCCATTCATTTTCAAAGCTTAAATATCAACTTAGGAACAAATCCTTATCAATCAACAAGAATCCCTAAAATATAGATCGAATTATTTTTTTGCTTGCCTACTATCAACAATTTACCGCATCGCAAATATAAATTTGAGGAGTGTTTTTCCAAACCAATCACTTGGGTTTTTTCGCTTTTGGTTGTTTTACCTTCTCAATACCACAATGAGTTTTAGTTAGGTTTAGCAGACGGTTGGTTTTACAATACTTGTTCTTTTAAACAACTTCCCAATTTTGTTGTTTAGAAACAAACCAACAAACCTTAACATCATGACCATTCCTATTACAATGGGAACAAAATTTAACTTCCTGTTTTTAGGAGTCTTACCCATTTTACCATTCTCGAGAACTTTGTCTATGAGAATGATTCCCTATTTAGGAGAGGTAACATTCTTGCCATTTCTCACCTTTCCTTGGTGAGATTGGTCTTTGTGTTTGTGCAACGCAGAAGAGATAACATGTTTTTGTGGGTTGATACACAACTTTTTGTGGACAAAAAGCCTTTCTCAAAGTGGGGAGGTGTGATGGGGATCATTTTTAAAGTTCCCTAAACATCCCTAAATGGTTTTAGTGCAAAAGATCATCTCGAGAGCTTTCCAACGATCATGTGAGAATGTGGAAAATGGACATCGGGAGCTCTAGTTATGTCTCGGTCAAATTTGGTCAACGGAAAGTCAACTCTGGTCAATATTGGACCAATGGCAGCTGCGACACATGGCGAAAAGGAAAAAGGGAGTTGTTTGTTGTTTTTGATCCCTGGTGCAAATTTTTTTATAGAATCGAGGATAATTTTTCGATCAACATTAATCTTCCCAAAAAAGGATTGATTTTCTTTCTTGGTTCTTGCAATAGGGACTTTGTTGATGGCTTCTACCCTTTTAGGATCAGTCATGACCCCTTCCTTTAACAAAATGTGTCCAAGTAGCTTTGCTTTCTCGAACTCAAGAATGGTACTTATTGGGATTTAGTGAAATACCATACTCCCCGCATCTTAATATCATTTTTTCTAAGTGTTGCAGAAGTCATCCTTTTCTCGGGAGAAAATAGTCACATCATCTTGATATACAACAATGAAATCATTAATATATCCATAAACAATGACTACATCCATTGCTCTTTGGAAAGTGGCTCCAACATTTATTAGACTAAAAGGCATTCTAACATATACATATGTTCTCCTAGGAGTGGTAATGGTAGTCTTGGTTTGCTTCTCGATTCCTTCATAACTACCTGGTTATATCCAGTAAAAACCATCCAAGGTGGAAAAAAATTCGAACCAAGAACTAATTGTAACATATTTTCCATATTTGGTAGAGGGTAGTTATCCTTCATTGATGCTCTGTTCAAGTTTCTAAAGTCCACACACAACCTTATATCTCCATTCTTCTTTTAGACAAGTACCAAGTTTGCAACCCATGATGAGTACCTTGTGGGGTACATGTATGATTCCTCCATTCCTCAAAATTTTTAATTCTTCTTACATTTTTAGGGAAAGGAGTGGATTGATTGGCATTTATTTCTACCTAAACGTCTTGGCGAGAAGCTTATAAGGGAATTTTGTACTTGGAAAATATCCTCTCTGTTTGATTTCAGTTCAAAATAAGACCATGTTAAGCAATCCTGGTATTTCTTCAACAATTCGACATGTGATTGCTTTTTTTCCTTTCTTAGATTTCTCCCTAGCTATATCTTACTTGGTTTATCCTTCATACCTAGGTCATGTTATCCAAAATCCCTTGAGGTTGACATGTGTCTATTGACAATGTAATTTGGATTATCAAAGTTTGATTCAAGTCCTACTAAACCTCTCGGGAATAGTATTATTCTTAAACTGAATGATGTCTTTGCCAAATAAAGTCTCCTTTCCATCATTCACACAAACCATTGGCTCCCAATCTATATGTTGATCAAAAAATTATCCTTGATTCTATAAAAAGTTTGCACTGGATTCATCTTCAAACACTTGCGAGTGTTTGACATTATCAGAACATATGGCCTAGTCCATACCTCAATATTATACTCACAATAGGGGGATATAGTACAATTTTCAAATCTAGAGCCCAATACAACCAATTTTTCTACTAGAGTATTCTACCTCCTATTGTGATGTATTATGTTGAAGGAGTCAAACATCTCAATGAAATCCTAGACTGCATGCTTATACTACTTCATTCTTTGATTTTTTTGTTGCATAAAGTTTTCTAACCTACTTGACAATTAGCTCTGAATCTCCTTTAACAATGATGTCTCTAATACCATATTTCCATGCAATCCTTAGACCCAAGAGTAGTGCTTCATACTCGAAATATTGTTAGTGCACTAAAAGTTGAGTTTAAAAGAGAAAACAAACTCTTCCTAGCCTAGAGATATCATAACAATACTAGCACCATTTCCAAATTTAGAGCAAGCCCCATCAAAAAAAAAAGTCTAAGGAGATCTTAATTAATTAAGAGACTTGCATTTATCAATTTTGTGCTCTTTACCATCAACAAATCAAACAACGTTATCAACATCAATGTCGGTGTATAAAGCTTCATAGGAAGCATTATTGGGATCCCTAATGAGATGTAGCATCTTCTTTTCACCATAGAACTTTACAAGGATGCCCTCAATAGGTATAGTGGAAAAGACATATCCATTTACACACTCCCACCCACACAAGCAGCCCCTTGATAATAACATTCCCCATTTTGTAGGGCAATAAAAATAACAACATCTAATTTTAAGTTCTTTCTTGGTTAGTCAGTAAGTTGTATTATCAAACACTTGACACATCCAACCACCGGAACCTCTCTGTTATCCATGGAAGTGCACTTCCCATAAGTTGTTGTCACTTTGATATCTAATTCATTCATGACCTCAAGAGGCATAACATTGTATTATTCTCCGTAATCAAACATATAGTTGTGTAACATGTCCCTAATAATTATAGTAGTGAAAAATGGGTCTACATTTAGTTAGGAGTCAACCAAGGATGTTCCCAAATATAGTTCGGGTAGTTCACCTAGTTCTTCCAAAGACTTGGGGTTTCTCCAACTCGCAATGGTAGGAGGAGTCTCAACATTGTTTACATTTCTACCATGGGCAATATTTTCTTCCTTCAATACCACATACTCAAAGGCCCATTTCTTGTGGTCGGAATCCTAAACAGCTCAAAAATTCAAACAAAAATCTTGATCGACTCAAGACTTGGGCAATGTCATAAGGAGCATATTTGGGCAAGGAAACATTTAGAGGAATACCGACAAACTCATCGACAACAAAGGACTTTTCATGGTCCGAGCATGGGCATGGATACCATTTCTGTTTGGGAAACAAGGCCTTTGCCAAATGTATCTTTCTTAGGAGTTTCTTTTGAGATATTGGTGAGAAATGGAATTTTTTGTTTAGTTTGAGGCCCCGCCCCTTTGACAACTTTATTCCTAGTGTTATATTCTTTTTCTTAGGTAACCAAAACATTCATTAAAAATTTCCTATCCTCCATCATAATTTTTAATCATTAATGCCCTTAAGTATTCAAAATCATTATTAGGCAATTAAAAATCTTGTACCATATCTATTTCAAAAGTATGAGAGGGAGGAAGGGGTAATACCTAGTGGATGCAATCCCAAAAATCTACAACAGTTCTGGCACTGATTAATTCAATCAAAGTTGCTCCTTGTCGTGAGCTTATAGAGCACCCCATCATGCACACATCATCATCAGTGTCATCATCAACTTCCTCAACTTATTTTTCTTCATCACATGGGGCATGTGGCAAGAAACATTTGTCACACCACTCAATTTCATTAGCTTCATCAACAACAGAAACTCTGGCTAGTCAAAGGATCAGGCACCAATTTGTTTTCCCTAGGTTGGGGCTGTCTATTTCCTAATCCAGCACCCTTTACCCATGTCATCTCGATCTATGATCACCTCTGGGATGATTGGAAAATATTTATTGACCTTGTGCTTTATAATATCCTTGGGAACCTTGTCAAATCCCCTTCTTCTTCTCGCCGTTTGTAGGATATTTCCTTAACATCTCTGGCCAAATTTTTACAACCTCCTCTAGATCCATAGCGTTTCTTGGCCGAGGCTTCTCTCGGATTGATTAGCTTAATGTCTTCTCTCTTATGAGGTTTAACAAATTCCTTGATGTTATTTTCAATATACAAAGCCGTGGTGAAGGCCTTCCTTAATGTTGTTGGGTTCTTATCCCTCAAATAATAGGCAACCTTCTTATCAAAAGCATCAGATTATTTTATTAAACAAGAAACATCACTTGGCCTCAAGATCATAGGTAGCCTATTCAGGGTCTTATTGAACCTTGTATTGAAGTCATGAACAGACTCATTAGGATTCTTTTTTATATTTTCAAATTATGATAAAAGAAACCTAGGGTCTGTTTTATCTCCATACTGCAATCTAAAAGCATTCTTCATTTTTGTCCATGAATCAATGGAGTTGTTTGGCAAAGATTTATACCAGTCCCATGCATCCTCCTCTAGATTATGAATAAACAACTTTATGTACACATCCTCAAATTCAATCTCAAAGTCTTCCATCATATTGACAAAAATATTTAAGTGTTGATCACCTAGTAATAGCATTATTTCCTTGAAATTTAGGAAATCTATTTCTAACATCTTGGGGCACAACATTTGGATATCCAGCCATACCTCTGAAATCTATAGGACCAAAAGTGTTCACAACAAATAGAGGTCTAGGTGGGGGCTAGGCCATATTGTTTTGGGGAGGTGATCTTACAGGAGAAACAAAATGATGAGGAGTGAGGGGTCTATGGGGCACATGAATGCAATTCTTAGAATGAATGTTCTCTAAAAACTTTGTTTCTTGGAAGATCCTATCAGCTTTGGAGAACACAGGGACAAAATGAGACATAAATTTTTCAAATACAAAAGAAGGACCCTCTCCAGTTGGAGAATTTAGATCTATAAAAAGACTACCTGATTCAGAAGCACTTGAGGAAGTATGGAAATCTTCAATGACAGGCTGATCAGTTTCCACAATTGATAACTCTTTTCTTGATTTCTAATCTCCAATAACTTTCTAGATTATTCTTTCTTTTGAATTTTTCTTTCCTAGCTCTGGAAACAACCTTCTAGAATGTTCTTTAACAAAAAAATATCTTCTTCCTTCTAGCTTTGTAGAGATTAGTGATAAATTTCAATTGATAGAGGTTAAAACACTGGTATTTATCAAATATTAATTCAACACGGAGTTGCCACTAAGGATGTTCACCTTAGTTGTACAAATGCACTAAAATTGCTCTATCAAATGTATATCAACACTAAATTCACGTAAATCTTCACATAAATGACCTTCCTTTACCCATATTTAACATTCATGATGTAAACTTAGTGCAAAAACCAATAGAAACTAGAAATATTACACGCAGAACTTGTAACTTTTCTCGATTCTTACAAATCTGGACACAAGATGACGTTTCAACAACGTATTTGCACTTTAAAGTTTGTAAGAAGCATTTACAAGGGTCTATATGCATTTTTAATGGTGTTAAAACTTTTCACACACCTTCATGTCCCCGAAAATGGTGTCATTCTCGTGTTGGTATCCAAATTGATTCTCCCTTGGAAACCGAGTAGCATCGGACATTTAACAAGAAACCGAGAGACGTACATATCATATTATGAGTTATTTTTAGTTGAGGAGGGGATCCTTACGAATATTTGTCAATCGGGCATCGTAGAAATGAATAGCACCTTCATTAATGATTTGATCTATCCTTACTACTTTACGTTGTTCTGTCAACTAGGGTGAGATGACCCATTTTGTAACCTCTTTTGGTGAAGGAGAAAGAAGACATCCTTCTTTGCACAAATTTTAAAGGAGACCCTAAGAAAATATGATCAATGCACCACAATTTAACTCTCACGAGTTGTCACTTCTAAATAATGGTGATATTTTCTAAACAAGACTAAAGGTTAATAAAGACATTATGGGATATTGATTGCTTCTACATATTTTGGCAAAGAGAATTTATACATTTGTGGACATAGGGAAAACAAGAGTAGTTCGGGTAGGATTCATTATTTTGAAAAAATTTGGTGGGAAATTAAGAAGGATAAAATTTATTAAACCAGATCTTTGAGAACCTTCACAACATTTGGGAAGCTAAATGATAAAATGCCTCTGTAATAGCTTAAATATTCCTTCAACCTAGAGGTGTGCATCAATGGAGGCCCGATTTGCATGGTTTCACATAATATCCAAGAATTTAACATGAATTCTTGAGCTAAAGACTAAATTAAATATTAAGAGACCCATGGTTCCTCATGCCTAAGATACACTCAAAGGCTTACATACAATCTTTATAAACAAAATATAGTTAAGTGGTTTTAAATTATTTATCTCATTATAGGATGAAGGTTCTTCTCGTAATGAAATTAAAAATGCCACTAAACTATCAAATGGATGAGATAATGTGTGATTTGGAGGGACTTTAACACAATATTACAATGGCAACATGAAAAACTAGTAGTTGAGACATTCGAAACAAAAAGATGTAATTTTGTCCAAGATTGACGTAGATTAATTCAAGTTTATTAGATTCATTATAGGGAAATTTTCTTCGAATAGTCTCGAGCTTATCAATTATTATACACTCACAACCAACTTGACGTGATTGAAATATAAAACACATGAAATTAACATGTTTCTTAAATTGGTCTCTTAGGAAAATAGGCTCTCTTAAATTTTCTCTTAAGAATTCAACCCTCGACCATTTACAAGAGTATTCTCATTACATTTATACATTTCACTCGCTCACTCATCCCAAATTTTCCCCAAAAAGGAAGAATATTCGAGGAACCTTTGCTTGTTACCAATTTGTCTCAGAAAGTGACTTTTAACAAATTTACACCCTTTGTTGGTGCCGGTGTGAAAAATCATAAACCGATCACATTTCTCGGACCCTCAACTAATGAATAGGATGCCATGCCACAAATTTTTTACAATCCTTCAAATCATTCTTTTTATTCGTCATGCGATAACTACCCATTTTAATCATTTTCCGGTGGCCCTGTATAGCTGGATTTGACAGGCAATCCTTTTCACCCTCGAGGAAACACCTTTTTCATCCTTTGCACCTGCAACCTTCATCATTTCATCATTTTCCTATTCTTACCTCTATAACTCCGCTCCCGCATCCGACATCCGGTAATTCACGTTTTTGTAAGTTCCTGAGCAATTCCAACTAAAATATAAACCTTTACAATCCTTGGACTCAAAAATTAAGCTCTTAAATCCATTCAATTGTACTTTGTAGACAAAAACGACACAAAATTTCTTCAAAAAATGATGAAAAACAATGCGTATTTTCATCTCCAGGAGTCTTGGAGTAGAAATAGCGGTAAAATTAAATGCAATGCATAGCAACCATTGATTCTGCCCCTTCTCAACTTTAGATTAGATCCATCCACATGTTTCCTTGGTGCAACTACAAAGGTGAGGTATAAAGGCAAGTTTCCAAACAAGCATGGGCCTTCCATGTGCCCTGGGCCCAAGAAAAATGCCTTTTGGCCTTTAAAAAGTCTCAGTATAAAAGGAGCCAGTGGAAGCCTCCATGTGTCTCACTAGCAAACTTTTGATATGGTGCCCAAAAGTGGAGACCCTAAACAAGCATGGGCTCACCACGTGTCTTAGTCCGACACGCTTATTTGAAAAACGTTAAAGGACCAACAAAAGGCACCACGTTACTAGGGTCTGAGACACTTTTCCTTGGCCATTGAAAATTCCAAGCAAGGGCAAGAGTGAGTAGAAAATTCCACATGTCTTCATGGCACTCTTTCAAAATAAAATTTAGGGGTGGGTCCATAAACAGCGTGGGCCCTCCTCGTGTCCCAGGATTTAGAAAGTTGGTTGAAAAGTTTAAGTATAGAAAGGAGCCGGCATAATCTTGCACATGTCTCCTTGGTGCAATCAAGCTAAGGTAGGACCCAAAGGCAGATCCTCAAATGAGCGTTGGTACTCCACATGGCATTGGTTTGTCAAAGCCGCACCACCCGCATAAACAAAAATTTAGTCTGGGCAAAGCAAATGAAACCTCCATGTGTCTCCCTAGCACAACTCCGAGGTCAAACTAAGAGGTGAATTTTCAGATGACCGTAGGCCCTCCACGTGGACAAGACTTGAGTTGAAGTAGGCCTTAGAGTTTCAAAATGCCCCACCGAGCCGCATCCAATCAGAAAGGGCCACGTTTCCACAACTTCGAATGTAAACCGACGGGGAAAACACACCCGTCAAACCGTAAAATTTAGGGAAATGATATAAGGCCCAAATGTGATCCACCGAGCCACATCCAATTAGAAAGGGACAAGTTTCCATAGATATTGGGATAAAATTGACGGAAAAAAATGTGATGTGGAAGAAACGAAGGGGAAAACCCTTATTTACGCCTAAGTTACAAATTCGGACTTTAAGTGATCCTCGACCAAAGGAAAAGACTGATCATGGCAACCAAATGAAGGATAGAGCTTTCACGTATCAATACAGGGAGATAGAATATACGACAGAGCCTGCAGATTGAAGAATTTCAAGGACAAACGGGCAAGATCAAACTGGGCACCAACATTATCAATAATAAAAATAAAATTAAATGGTTAAAAGAATTATTTTTTAATGCCAACTCAATGTTTAATAAATAAAATAAATATATGATTATGTATTTATACATGGAAATGTAAGCTATTTTAAAAGTGTGAAAGATAACAATGTGAATTGAATAAATTTTAGATAATTAAAGCGGGGATATTAATCTTTATTGGAAGATAATTACTCCCAAGATATGATTTATATTAGTGTTAAAATACAAAGACAATAATTTGAACATTTTAAGTTACCCTATAAGATGTTGGAATACATCCCATTCCGTATCAAGATATACCGATGACCATGTTCACGAGATATGCCCTATAGATTATGTGAGATATGAATACAACTATGAATGTGATTTCAAATGTTTTTGCAACAATATAGACATGATGATGCGCACCGTAAACCGCATGGAACTTTCATCATTATAAATTGAGGGAAAGAAGTTTTAAGCGCAAAATGGCAAAAGTATCACATTGATCGACAAAAATAACATGACAGAGGAAAAACCATGGAAATTCATATTCTATAAGTAATTTTCGTTGTGTTATTTCTTAAGAAAACAAGGAACCGAAGAAGGTGCCTGAAATTGTTTGATTTTAATACCAGCCGTATTAGGGACGATTAATGTTGAATACTTCGCTTTCGGAGGATTACTTATCCATTTCAACGATTAATGTTTAATACCAACTTCTCATTTAATTCCCCTGTGTGTTTTTCATGTACGATTTGTTTCTTCCACCTTCTTAGAGAATAGCTATTTGTGAACATTTAATTAAAATCATAAGCATGTGAGAAGAAGCACATTTTCATTCAATTACCGTTGCACAACGGTTTCTTGCACATCCTCCGCATTTTCGCTTATCAGATAGTACAATCGCTTTTTGTTCTATAAATATATTTCTATTCGAAAGGAAAATATCATCATCTCAACGTTTAATTGTTGGTTGGATGTTAAAGACATAATAATCGGGATGTTGCCGCGAAAATAATTCTTAATGTTCAGGAATATGCTCCAAAGACAGATGAAACAAATATCCAAACTTCACTCGAAGCTATACACGGAGTTGGAAAAGTTATCCTTGATAAGCGGAATGAAAAGTGTGAAAATCGAACACGATCCGAGCTCCACTAAGGCAGATGATTTAGGTATGCTCTTGTTTACATTGTGGCATAACAACAAAACCCTATTCTTCCCGACATCACGACTTTTTTCGTATTATGTTAAATATGGAGTTTCTTTGGATCGCCTATCTTATTTATATGTTATTCTTCTTACTAGGCAAACATTTTTTTGTCAAATATTATCTAAACATATTCGTTAAATTTTTATTTTTGTTTGTGCTTAGTGGCTATGCTTCAAGAGAGGTTTTCACTCCCGAAGTTTCAAGGAGATCAAATAAATATGGTGTCACTAAATATTTAGATATTTAGAAATATGTTATAGATTAAAGTATTACTTCTTAAAGTTGTATTAAATTTGTGAGATGTTATTCATCATGCTCATGTAATGCCCACAAATTTACCCGCACGAAACCCAAGACAAACATAGGTCATATTAGAAAAATTATAGAATAATTTATTTTTGTAAAACCCACTCACAACATTAGGTTAAAAATTTACGGTCAACACTTTCTCGTTTTAAATTTACATTAAATTAATATTATTAATTTCCAAATAAGGTCCACAATCCCCTTACCTTCCTTCTTAAATAAATTAATGAAATTTCTCAATAACATTTAATAATTTAATTGGTTTACAACAAGGCTTAGACTCCCCTCCCTTTTGTTTTAATAAAATTAAATTCAACCTTAATTAAACTTACTCAAATTAATTTAAAAGGTGTTTTTGTCTAGTTATTTAAATAATAAAGTTTTACTACATCCACAAAGGGGTCAAGACTAATATTAAATGCACCCCACATCCCCCGTACACCACTTAAGTGGACTCATTTAAAATCATACTTTTTGTAAGGGTGAATCTCATCCATTGGATGGATTCATTTGGAGCCCTTCGATCTAGGGATCCATCTAACCCTAAGTTTGGTTATGAAAGGATTAAACAATTCATTTGACTTATTGTTTCTTTTCTCATTTTCCAGATTTGAAGAGAAAGGAGGTGGAAGCCATGGGAGACGAGCTCAAGCTTATAGAAGAACAAAAATGTTCTTTTATTATGAATTCCATTTATACCCTCATCTAGGGTTTGCACATATTTATTATTTGTTGATCTTATTCTTTTTGTATTTTCCTTATTGGGCTTATGATTATTTTCTCTATTAAAAGGAAATGGTTGGAATGATGTATATACACCCAATTTATAAGGATATACATACATACATACATAAGTGTATATATAAGTATTTTTATTCAAAACACCATTTTTTTTAAACCCAAAATATGAACAAGGGTATTATGTGTGTGTGTGTGTGTGTGTTTAACAAAATTTTGGCCCACATAAAAAATGTGGCCATCATAAGAAAAATTACAGCAAAGACAACGCACAACGACTACCCCAATGGGGCTTTTTTTTTAAAAGAAAATTTGGGGGAGGTTTAACGACCAAACCCCTCATCCCATATAATATGCGGGGTGGGGTCGGTGATCCTCCCCTCCATCCAAATTCGAGATAAATAATAACCAAGCCCATAGGGCCGCGACAATGACGGTGGTTAAATTCCCATTTTTAATTAAAATGTTATTTAATATGTTTTATTATATATATATATATATATATATATATATAAATATACTACATCAATATAATATATTAAAATATTTTTATAGTGAATGAAAGAAATCTACGACATTAATATCTTAATATTAATATCTATTATTTATAGTAGAAATGATATTAATATATTAACAATGTCAACTAATCTTTAACTCCATCAATTAAAATTTCCTTGAAAATTTTAAAGTAACATTATAAGATATAAATACAAATTGTATTTCCCTTATAAATTTATATTAAATTCATAATAATATTATTAAATCAAATGAGACTATGGTCTAATGGTAATTATGCATTTTCTCTACTCTATTAGGTTTAAAATGTCAATCCATTTAATGAAAAAGTGAATAAAAACAAGAATTTAAGGGATTCTACATCTACACATTTAAAATTTAAACTTTCTTTCAATCAATACAAAAAGATGAACAAATATAGTTTAACTTGTTATCATATGCCTTTCAAGTAGTGAAATGTAAGTAACTATTTTCTTTCATCACACAATGCAAGTTTCAATCATTTCAAACAATAATTTGTAACAAGATTTCCTCACTTTCAAATGAACTTCACTCCTCTTGAAGGCAATGAAACTACTAGCTTGAAAGTAAAGTTATTTTCTTTTCAATCACATTTCCATCATATCAAGAACTTGTTACACTAAAATTGTTTCTCTTCCCAACAAGCAAAGAAGTAATATTAAATCCTTTACTTTCATTTCCAAAGAGAACTAATACTACAATTTTAATAAATAAGAAAACTAAAAATCTCCACTTTAAGAATACAAGTTTACAAGACCTCCATACACAATGGAGACAACATGATAAAATGTTTACAAGGGATTCTTGGTCCTTTCCTCCAAATGCAACAAGAAACATGATTCCTCCTTTGAGCTCCACCTTCAACCAAGATCAACACAACAACAAAAAATGAGGGAGTAGGAAACACTCTCCACCCAAGAATTATTCCAATGAGGAAGTGAATCCTACTTCCTCATTGGCCCCCGAGCCCCAACAATGAGACAATATGGAATATTTGACAACCATGGCAACAAATATAAGAATTCCACATTTACTTTCAAACAACATTCACACAAGAAAATGACCACAACACATTCATTTTTATACACATAAACTTCCCAAAAACATTTCTCTAAAATAATCCAAGTAGAGAAAGGAATAATATGGGGATACCCTTGTTCCTCCCAACGGTTTGGATGCCCACCTCAAAACCTCTAAATCTCAATCAACCCCAATAATCTCTTATGCCTCCCTACGATAACATATCTCTTATTCTTCCCTCACTCTTATGCCTTCCTCTCTCTTATATCTCCCATAATGAACAAAATAACAAGATGAGAACAAGGTGGGGCACGCAACCCACTCCCTCCTAAATACCCAAGAGAAAATCTTATCCCTCCCAAAAAATATCATCCCCATTTAAATTTCTCATAAACATCCTAAGGACACTTCAATACACAATAACATCAAGAAAGAAAATGTTAGGTTAATTATGCATAATATAATATAATATAAATTGATTATTTAGTTAATTTTATTACTTAAATAATAATGGTATATGGTTATATTATAAACCATATTATTGTTGTATGTTGTTGTATGGTTTTTTAAACCATATTTGTCTTTTAGTTTCACAAGGATAATTGTTATAATTATTATAAAAATTTTGTGCTTCCCTGGGATAATATTTGGAAGCTAAAGTATTTTAAATTTATTGTTGCATTATCGCAACTTCTCTTTTGTTTGTATCTCGGTTGTGCAATACATATATATATTGCAGTTTGTTTTATGTATTTTGGTTGACTATGATTAATACAATTTTCAGGCTTCCATCCATGTTTATATTTGGTACCAGAGAAAGTTAATCGGCTTGTGCAGACGTGAGGAAGTTTTAGAGAGTGTTGTGGATATTTTGAGAGGGAAATAGTTTCGAGTGAGCCAAAAGAGCCACCTACATTCCCTCCATCCCAACCCCTGCATTCCCATCTCCTAGCAGGATAGGAAAGCCTCCAGTTTAATCTCCAGGCAAATGAAAAAAACAAAAATTGCGAGGTAAAATTTACATGTTGGAACCATTCGGTTCTTTGAAATCAAATTGAAAATAAAAAAATAAAAAATCATCTCGTACATTGTGCTATTTAAGGAATTTCAAGCGTTCCCCTCCGAGTTACAACCGAGCTAAGAATGTTGAAAGGCCAAGTTTTCCATTCATAGGCGTGTCTTCACCGAGCCTGCTAAAGATTGAGCTCCCCTTATCGATTAATAATTACTTTTTTATCTCTGCATGTTGACGTGTTCACGCTGAGCACCCCTACCTTACTCAAGCACTTTGTTACTTCAATACATGAACAAGCCCCTTTGGTGAGTCACTCGTTCCCTATGCCAACTTCATACAACCTAACGATATAAGAAGTTGATTTGTTTCTTTGTCCAAAGAAAATTCAACACTAACAAACCTGCAAAGTGGATCGTGTCTGATATCTATTGACATTCAAACAAACATTGCATGTGTTGAAGCCGAGTCATTGGGGGGAGAACACCACATTCGTAAACGAGTTGTCCCTACAAACCGTGAGCTATGAGTTTGATGACTCGCCACAATCCTGCCATCAACAAGATAGTGAGAGCTACGATCCGATCCGCAACCTCGGTAATACACGTCGAGCCATCCACTGACCTATAGCGACCCTTCCTCCATCACATCTTCAGCCACCTGTAATAAATATCCATGCAACTTGCAACCACAAACACAAGCGAATGGAGTATTCAAAGCAACATTCAAATGATCTGTTGGAGCTATTCTGAGCGGCCATCCCTACATACAATACAAAATAAAAACACGATGAAAATAAAATGCATAGAAAATAAAAACGGAAGTGGCGAATACAACAAGGAGCTAAAGGTGTCTTAGATCCATTTAACACGAAAACCCTAATCGCCACGCACGCAGCCACACAGACCCACCTCCAAGCTTGTGCCATGCAAGCTCTACGCAAGCCTCCACTCAGACCAGGTCACATGTTTTCAAAAAGGTCATTTCAAAATTAATTTTCTTTAAATACAAGTTTGTTCTTTCCATAAGCCAAGTGCTCATAGAGCCTAGTTAGATAAGGAGAAAGCCTTGGGAGTAGGAGGTGCATTATTCGACCCCCACCCAATTTTTTTTTTTATTTTTCAAAGAATTTTGAATTTTAGTGGCAAAATTGGCAGAATCATCAAAATTAGAGGTAACTAAACCTTTAGTTATGACTAAAGCCCCCTCAATTATTTTAGTGAGAAAATCCTACATTTAGGGTAAAATTTTGTTTTTCTCCACTAGGCCTGTTTTCTCATTTTGGACATTTTTTCCAAAAGGAGACCTATCCATAAATTGCATTTTGAGCTATATTTTTGCAATTGTTTGGCATAGTGGGTCATTTTGGGCTTGAGAGGACACGGTTCACAAAACAAAACAAATTTTTTTGTTCTGCCATTTAATTTTTTGAATGTAATTTGTACACTACATTATATTGTACTAATTTGTAGGTTGCCATAGTCAACTGCAAACTTTGTAACTACTTAGAAATTGGTAGAATTGTAATAAAAAATAGCTAAAAATTGGTTCTGAAATGCTCACAAGAGCTTAGATCTCATTTGTAGCATTCAATATATATGGTGCCTCTTGGAAGCTCTTACGGGTAAAGTCGTCATGACTACTCGCACTTAACACCTAATATAGCTGTAACAATGTCATCTTGGCATCGTCCCTATAAATCAACGAGGAGTAATAAGGTCACAACGCACACACTATGAGCCATCCCATCCGTCTATGAATGATTAAATGACATAAATATGGACTGAGAAATTATCCAAGTATATAGTGAAGTTACGCGCACGTATGAGGATATTTCTTTGAGCCGGTGTCAATAATCACACAGACCCCTTTCAGTATTGTCTTGGTACCACGTATTGAATTATTTCACATATGTTAACACCTCTTTCACGTACCATCGGGTATATAGAAAGGGTGAGCTTCTTCCACGTACCTCGAGTATATCAAAAGGGCATGTATATAGAAAGGTTCGGTATATCGGACTAACGGTATATAGATTAGGAGACCTTATACCTAGAGTGATAAAAGCCAAACCCTGTCAGTGATTTTTGTAAAATGGGCACCAATTCCCCCAAAGTTTTTCTTTCAGATTCACAATTACTCAAAGGAAACAACTATGCTACATGGAAGAAAAAAATTAAGACACAACTTGAGTTTGAAGAGATCGGCTGCTGTGAATGGTACTCTGACCAGATCAACTACTGATACAACACAACAATGGTAGTTTGATAAAGTAGATTAGAAGGCCAAACTCATCATCTTGTTTGGAGTGTCCGACGATGTGCAACCCCACATTTGAGATGCCAAAATAGCCAAAGAAGAATGGGATAAGTTGAGCACAGTATATGAGGCCAAGAACAATAATGTTATACTATATTTCGAGTTAGTTACACACATTGAAGTTCAAGCAGAATGAAAAAATAGAAGATTTCTTAAGAAGAGTTGTAGAATTGAGGGATTCACTTCTAGCCATGGGAGAAGTAGTCACAGATGATGCTCTTGTTCCCATTGTTCGAGATAACTCCCCTCTTATTACCACTTTTTTTTTTTTTTTCACAACGCTCAATGTGTCGAGATACGAAAGTTAGTTTTGACAAGTTGGTAAACCTACTACAACATGAGGAAGCCATGCACGATAAGGATGATGAAGAGGAGCAGGCACTTTCTTCATATCAAAATGGAAAGGAAAAGGTAAAGGAAAATGTAATTCCTATCAAAAGTCCCAAAATCGGGTCAAATCAAGTATTTAAGGACAGACAAAAGAAGAAGAAATGTCCAATCTGCAAAATAGGACATTACCTAAAATATTGTTGGTATAATACTTACAAAAAAGGTTCATCTAGCAACTTTGGACCTCAACAACAACAGTCTTACAAGGGACGTTCTAAAACAAATCACGGGAATAAAAAGGGGAACTGGAAAAGAAGACCCCATCACAACGACATATTGTTGAGCAAGCAACAAGAATAGTCGATATGACAAGGAAGACTACTTGTTCATTGCTCGATCAAGTGAACCACCCACGTCATCTAATGATGTTTGGTATGTTGATTCAGGGGCCACTCGACACATGAACAACCACAGAGACTAGTTTATTTCAATGAGGGACACACCATCAAAATACCATGTTTCGTTGGGTGATGATTCTTCATACTCAGTTCAGGGATTGGAAACATTTCTCTACCCCTTAGTTCACAAAGCTGCAGACTATCGGATGTCTATATGTCCCCTGGATTGACAAAGAATCTTATTTTAGTTAGTCAACTCCTAGACCACAACCTAAAAATTGACTTTGATAGTCAATCCAGCAAAGAAAACATGTTTTATTCGAGACAAATCAAGATGCTCGAAAATAGTTGTGAAAGCCTCCAATGTGGGATGTATGTTGCAACATGATTTTGTTCACAGAGATGATCAAGAGCTTGTGGCTAAGAACTCTACCTCAACACAATTGTGGCATCGAAGACTTGTTCATGTAAGTTTCAATTATCTCGAGACACTTCACCAACGTAATATGGTACATGGGCTACCATCTCTTCAAAAGGATACAGACAAGTGTCCTCACTACCTAGTAGGAAAACAACACAGAGATTCATTCCAGAGGAGTACATTGTGAGCTCATGACAAACTTGACCTTGTTCATACAAATCTTTGCGGTCTGATGCAGCCAAGTCATTATGGGTTCCAGTACTTCATGCTTTGTGTTCACGACTATTCGAGAAACATGTGGATTTTTTGTCTTCGTAAGAAAATTGAAGCGTTTGAAACCTTCAAAAAGTTCAAAGTAGTAGTTGAGAATGAAACCGGTCATCACATCATAACTCTCTCCTCATATCAAGGGGGGGAATTCACCAATGATGTGTTAAAATACTACCTACAAGCTCACAAGATTCGTCGACAAATGCCTCCTCCACACACACCGTAGCAGAATGGTGTTGTTGAGAGAAGAAATCATACTATCATGGAAATGGTGCGATGCATGATCGATGACTCTAGACTTGCAAAGACATTCTCATGCGCGAGAAGTAACAAAGACAATAGTGTATTTGTTGAAGTAATGCCCACAATTTCTCTTCACGGTGTAACACCACAAGAAGCATGGTCAAAGTTGAAACCATCTATTGCACACCTTAGAGTATTTGGGTGCAAAGGAAGCATGCACATACCCAAGCGTAACAAAAAGAAACTAGACATGAAGTTATAAAAACTCATCTTCACTGGGTACAGTGAAGAGAATTTTGGGTACAGATTGATGGATCCTAAGACCAGAAAAGTCTACACCAGCAGAGATGTTGATTTTTTTGAGAAGAAGGAAGTAGAGACTCCTCCAGATTCACCTGATGTAGATTCTTCACCAGTTGTAAAAAGTAAAGATGATGTTCCCACTGATGATGAAAGTGAGGATGGGGATGATGGTGTTGATCAGATAGAACCATGACCCATAGGAATAGTTCAACGTATGCCCAAGTGTTGTACTAGCACATTACAAGATGCAAGAATGGATGCTCCACCAAATACATCCACCTTTGGACCAAGGACTCATAGTAAAGCAAGAGAAGAAGTTAACTTTACTTTGATGAGTAGATTTATTGAATCTAATGAGCCCTCTATAGTCTAGGAAGATCTATAATCAAAAGATTAAAAAGAGGCCATGGATTCTAAATACCAATTAGTGATGAAAAATAACACTTGGTAGCTTGTCGATCTTCCACCAGTGAAGAAACCCATTGGATGTAGATGGATATTTAAAACAAAGTACAAAATAGATGGGACATTAGACAAGTATAAAGAAACGACTTATAGCAAAGGGGTATGCACAAAAATAAGGCATTGACTATGAGGAGACATTTTCTCCCACATCTATGATCAAAATGATTAGGATGATCTTTGCTCTAGCTACGTAGTTTGGCTGGAAAGTCCATCAGATGGACGTAAAAAGTGCTTTCCTAAATGGATATCTACAAGAAGAAGTCTACATGACTGAACCTGAGGGATATGTAGTACTTGATCAAGAAGAAAAGGTATGCAGACTTAGGAAATCTCTGTATGGCCTTAAATAGAAACCCCGACATGGTACATCAAGATTGATGAGCATCTCGTACACAATAAATTTGTTATAAATTCATATGATCCCAATATTTACCTCAAAAAACAAGGGGAGATTGTGATTGTCGTTGTCTATGTCGATGATTTAGTCATCATTGGTAGTTCAATGAAGATGATCGATGCAACGAAGAAATATCTTAATCTATCATTCGACATGACCGATCCGAGGTTGATGCACTATTGTCTTGGATTGGAATTATGGCGTAAAGAGAATCACATTTTTGTTTCTCGGATGAAATATACCACGACTATGATCAAGAAATCTAGGATGATGGATTACACACCAATTGCTACACCTATAGAGAACATATTACAATTATCTCATTCAGATTCATCTCCTGAGGTAACGGCCACTCTCTATCGGCAGTTGATCGGGAGTCTCATTTACCGACCTACACTAGACCAGATATCAATTTTGGTTAGCTATCTATCCAGGTTCATGCAAGAACCCGAGTTTGTCATTAAAAATCAGTAAGGTGCATTTTTAGATATCTCAAAGGATCGGTGGATCTTGGTCTAGAATACAAGAAGAAGACAACTTCTTCTTGACTAGATATTCGATTCGAGATCATGCAGGTAACATTGATGATAGAAAATCCACTTACTGGATTTGTATTCTTTATGGGATCTGGACCAATATCTTGGGAAGAAAGAAACAACACTTTGTTTCTCACTCTTCCACAAAAGCCGAGTATCATTCTACAGGAGAAGATTTCTGTGAAGTGATTTGGCTACGTCGCATACTAGAAGGACTTGGAATACCACAGGACAAACCAACCACCATGTATGTTGACAATGAAGGTGTTCTCAAACTTGTTCACAATCCATTTTTTTACGAGAGAACAAAGCACATTGAGGTACAGGTTCATTTCATACGCGAACATGTGTTGAAGCACAACATCCAGCTTCAATTTTGTCCAACATTTGAACAACGAGAAGATATCTTCACGAAGTCACTTGCATGTGACAAGTTTGAGTTGTTTAGGAGTTCCTCTCCTCATCCCTTGAGGCAACGCAAAATTAAGAGGGTGAATGTTAGGTTAATTATGTATAATATAATATAAATTGATTATTTAATTAATATTATTAATTAAATAATAATAGTATATGGTTATATTATAAACCAAATTATTGTTGTATGTTGTTATATGGTTTTTTACACCATATTTGTCTTTTAGTTTCACAGGGGATAATTGTTATAATTAATATAACAATTTTGTGCTTCCAGGATAATATTTGGAAGCTAATGTATTTTAAATTTGATATTTCATTTTTGCAACTTCTCTTTTATTTGTATCCCACTCAGTGCAATACATATATATATATATATATTGCAGCTTGTTTCTATGTATTTTGGTCGATTCTTATTAATACCATTTTTAGGCTTACGTCCTCCTGTTTACGAAACACATTTATTCAACACATAAACACACAAGAAAGAGAATAACCAGGGGTCAAGACCCTACCTTTCCATAGCAAGAATCCACTACATAAGAATTTCAAAATCCTCCAAGCTCAAGAAATTCCAAGCAATATTCAACTCAACAAGCACTCCAAAAAGCAAGCATTCCAAACCGAGAGAACCAGAAACCAAGCCAAGAACCCCCAAAACTTCCCAAAAATTCTAATAAATAGAAAAGAGGGAGAGGGTGATTATATGGCCCCATGTAGGATTCCACATAATTTCTTATCCATACCACATCACCAATGTTAAACCCACACCACAAAGCATAATAAATTGGTGATTGGGGAAAAGACCACCCTCTTACACACTCAACCGAACCCACACCCCTTAAGGATAAAATTAAATACCCATGTAAGAAAAGTGCAATTAATTTCTCTTTTCCTTCTTTAAAACATAAAATTGGACCTAAAATTTAAGTCCCTCACATCATAGGCTAAGTGGGTGGGTGACTTTAAGAGGTGTGGGACAATCTTAGTTTGTCCCACAAGTCTCAAAAATAGCCTAGAATTTCAAAATCTGAATTTAACAAGGAAGATTGAGTACACACAACCCAAAAAAAAAAAAAAAAAAAAATCATTCCAAACCAACACACATTAAGGCTACCAACTCACATTTATTTCCCCCCTTTTGTCACATCCTAATTAGCACTAGATAAACACTTTTAAATTAACTTAAGAGGGGTTCTAAACACAATTAATAAAAGTGACTCCACATGTTAATAAAAATACAATTACCCACAATTAAATAAAAATCAACAAGAAAAATCTTAAAAACATTCCTAATGCCAAATTTGATGTCACGCCCCAATGGGGACCTCCTAACAAACTACAACAACATACAACATACAAATACATGTGTTTCCATGGAGACTCATTGCCCTAATAATTCATATTCCTTCATTGTTGGTCTCATATCCCCCTTTGGTTGATTATGTTGCGAACACTGCAAAAGTCAATGGAATACCTTTCTCGGCCTCGTGGCCATATTAACGACATCGAAATATTAAAAATACATGCATATACATATAATCAATCATCGTAACTAAACCAAAACAAGTAATTTCTATCATTCACAATTTCAATTATTTAAATTTCATTAATTTATCAACTAGTAATAAAATCACGACATCAAATACATCATCTAACATCATATAGTTATAAACATAAATTCATCGAGTCTAATATAAGCTCAAAATCAACAATTCGATATATCCAAACATCCATATAATTAATCCTCGTAAATCATGTCATAAGTCTAACATCCACATTGTCTATCAATTAACTAATCAAAATAACAATATCCATATGTCAATATCTAAACTGTGATAGAAATATCCATAACCCTAGTCTATACTAAGAAACATAATAATCATATAAATGTTGAATAGGAGTGGGCACTACGTTTTTCGCTACCATTTTTATTGTTACGGATTAATATAGTGATGAATCTATTCTTTGTATAAAATCGATTTGTGTAATAAAGGGAAGATCTTTAATCATTGTGATTTTGGGATTTATTTATTTGTAGACATTTGAAGAGTCTTGCAATAATATAGTGGGATTTATAAATTTTGTGTATTACGATATATAACTCCAATTAAATCTTATTAATCAATCTACATACATTCAAACTATTGAAATGTCTCCTGTTAATTATTTTTAAGTATAAATCTGGTTTGCTTATGTTATCCGTAAAATTATTTCTCAAAAAATTGTAATTAATATAGTTATATCAAGCCTTGCAAATTTATTTTAGCCAACTCAATAATGCATTTTTTAGATTATTAAAACCAATTTCTTTAAATTAGATTACATAAAAATGTAGTTTTTGTTCTACATACAATCATTTATCCAGAATCAATTACAAATGTTATATTCGAGTTAAGTTGATACTCTTTCCATTAAGGTTTTGAAATATTTATCAAAGCGTTTGTGACAATTTCCAATCATATTATTGGTACATAATTGTTATTATATATTTTCTATATTTTTGTGAATACCTTTTTACAATAAAAAAATTATTACAATAGTCTAAACATCACATATTTTTGCACAAACTATAATTAAAATCAATAAAACATGATACATTGACCTATAGCTTCCAAGACTCATAATTATTTTAATATAAATTTTAACACTATATAATCAACATCACAAGCTTGTGAAAACAAACATAATGTTTAAATACAATTATTTTACCTTGAATTTCTCTATCTTGATGCCATTATAAATTATCTCTATTACACATATTTTAAATCCAATTACATCCTTTTTAGGGTTGACAAAACATATGTCTTTTTTTCTAAAGTTCTTCAATTTCAACATTGATTGATTTCTTCCAAATTCATGATCCATTTACATGTAATATACTTGATCATAAAATATATATATTCAAAATATAATAAGACTCACATGTAATACAACTAATCATTGTTTGAAAGAAAAATATATATTCAAAATTTTATTCATTAAATATCTTCCAATGTTGTCATCTCACAAACTAAAATTGCTTGTCTTTTTGGTTTCAATGTTCATTGTAACCATATAAGTACATATTTTACCTTTTTAAAATAATTAATTTCTACATGGAGATATACTTATTAAATAGACTCTAAAAAAATGGATGAATATTTCGGTTCACAATCAATTTTTGTTTTTATAAATGAGACACTTAAAGTAGATTATTGTTATTTATAAGTCATTCCATGGGTCGAAGTAATGTGAATAAGGTCCATATATTATATTATCATATCCAATATATGTCCAATAAGGATTTAATATAAATAAAAAATATTTAAAATTATTGTTGTGAATTTTGATTTTTAATGTTTTCAAATTTGAAATCAGTATTTTCATATTTATGTTTTATTTCCACTTTCAAACAATACGCACCTATTAGAAAAAAATGTACATAATAATTGTTCATGGGTCATTATATATACTGTTATAATTTGTGTATGTTGGTTTATAATATTTTGCTTCTACAATATTATTATGGAATGTGGCGGCTTGGTTAAAATTAATAGTTATGTTTATAATTTATCTTAATCAAGGTTAGTTTTCTCTTGTGTGTGTGTGTGTGTGTGTGTGTGTGTATTATATATTTGGTTTTATTGTATAAATATCTTTAAACTTATGATTGTCAACTCACGAATCAATTTAATGAATATCACTAGCGTCGTATGAATTTTTTTGATAGCATCTTGTAACATGGGGATTGAGAAATAAAATCATTACTTAACCCGTGATTTCAGATTAGTGTCTCAAATATAAACCCAAAATGAACACAATATTTTATCCAATATTAAGGCATACAGGAGGTTAAAGTATGAATATTTTAAAAAGTATTTGTGACAAAGTTAATGTAGCAACGAAGAGATTGCAATCTCAAAGGAAGATAGAAAATTGATCTAAGACACCATACACACTCAAAATTGCCTTCATTCTCACCACAACCACCTGTCATTTTTTCTTTTTCTAGAATTTTTCTCAAAACCACCTTTCCCAAACCATAGGTTTTGAAGAGGTATGGTTTACTACAGTTTGGAAGTGTTTATTTACAATTTGCTATTTATGTATACTTGTTTAGCTTAGCTAGCCAAGTGGTGGTAGCATAACTTTTGTAAGACACTTCCCATTAAGAGAGGTCAAGGGGTCAAATCCCTTCCCTCACCCACTTCCAAATTTGGTAGTAAATTTAGTGGAACCGATAACTTTAGCAAAAAAATCAAATTAAGTTATAACTAACAACATTTAGCGAGAAAACCCTATTTTAGGAAAAAAATTCCTCCACTCTGCATTTTTACATTCTAAACACTTTTTGCAAAAGGAGTCCTATCCATAAATTGTATACTCAACTATATTTTTGCAATTGTTTGGCATAGTGGGTCATTTTGGGCTCCGGGAGGCCACTAGGGTGTGCAAAACAAAACAAAATTGCCTGCCATTCATTTTTTTTCTAAATTTTTGAATGTAATTGCATACTTCATCATATTGTACTAATTTACAGTGTTCCATAGTCAACCGCAAATATTGTAACTTCTCGAAACTAGTATAAAATTGGTTCTGTAACACTCATGAGATCCTAGATCTCATTCACAGTGTTCGGTATATATGATGCCTCTGGGAAGTGCTTACGGGTAAAGTCATCGCGACTGCTACTACACTTAATGCCTAATATAGCTACAATAATGTTATATGGGAATCGACCCTTTAAATCGACGGGCAGTAATAAGGTCACAATGCACACACTATGATCATCCCATCTATCTATGAATGATTACATGACATAAATCCGGATTGAGAAATTATCCAAGTATATAGAAAAGTTACGCATGTGTATGAGGATATTTCTTTGATCGGTGTCAATAATCACATAGACCCCTTTCAAAGATCTTGTCTTGGTACCATGTATTGAATTCTTTCACGTACTTTAATACCTCTTTCATGTATCCTTTGGATATATAGAAAGGAGGGCTTCCTCCATGTACCTGGAATTGGTATATCGGAAGGGCACATATATAGAAAGGTTCGGTATATAGATCGACAATATATAGATTTGGAGACCTTATACAGAGTGATAAGAGACAAATCCGTCGGTGTTTTCTACAAAATGGGCACCAATGCCTCCAAAAATTTTCTTTGATTCACAAATACTCAAAGGAAACAACTATGTTGCATGGAAGAAAAACATCAAGACACTGACTTGAGTTTGAAGAGATATAGCATGTAGAGATTGGTACTATGCCCAGATCAATTATTGATACAACACAACAATAGCAATTTGATAGAGCAGATCAGAAAGCCAAACTCATCATCTTGTTTGGAGTGTCCGACGATGTGCAACCCCACATTTGTGATGCCACAATAGCTAAAGAAGCATGGGATAAGTTGAGCACAATGTATGAGGCCAAAAACAAGAATGTCATTCTAAATTTGCAGAGTCAATTACACACATTGAAGTTCAAACAAAATGAAAAAATCGAAGCTTTCTTAAGAAGAGTTGCAGAATTGAGGGCTTCACTTCTAGCCCTAGGAGAAGCGGTCAAAGATGATGATCTCATTCCCATTGTTTTGAGAGCACTCCCTTCTTCATACCGTATTTTTGTAACAACACTAAATTTTTCAGATACAACAATTAGTTTTGACAAATTGGTAAACCTACTGCAATAAGAGGAAGCAATGCACAATAAGGATGATAAAAGGAGAAGGAAATTTGTTTACATCAAAAATGGAAAGGAAAAGGTAAAATAAAACCTAATTCATATCAAAATTCCCAAATTCATATTCAATATTAAGGAGACAAACAATAGAAGAAGCAATTTCTAATCGAAAAGAGGACATGACCTAAAATATTGTTGGTACAATACTTACAAGAAAGGTTCATCAAGAAAATATCAACCTCCACAACAATCTCACAAGGGACATTCTAACTACAATCAAGGGTAAAAAAATGGGAACTGTAAAAGAAGACCCTTCAAGAAGGAAACATTTTGAGCAAGAAGAACATTTAGATAATGAATACTTCTTGTACACTACTCGATCAAGTGAACCATCGACATCATCTAGTGATTTTTGGTATGTTTATTTGGGAGCCACTCGACACATGACCGGCCACATAGATAGGTTTACTTCAATGCGGGACACGCCATCAAAAATCATGTTTCGTTGGGAGATGAATCTTCATATATAGTTGTGGGGATTGGGAACATCTCTCTACCCCTTGGTTCATGCAACTACAAAATATATGATTTCTTATATGTCCCTAAAGGTACGACAAAGAATCTACTTTTAGTTCCGAGAAAGAAAACATGTTTGATTCAAGACAAATCGTGAGGCTCGAAAATAGTTACAAAAGCCTCCAATGTGGTACACATGTTCCAACTATATTTTATCACCAGAGATGATTAGGAACTTGTGGCTAAAAACTCTACCTCAGCATACACGGTTGTGGCATCAAAGACTTGGTCATGTTAGTTTCAAGTATCTCAAGACATTTCACCGCATTAATATGGTACATGCGATGTCATCTCTTCGAAGGATACGAATAAGTGTCCTCACTACCTAGAAGGAAAAAACATAGAGATCTTCATTCTAGAAGAGTATCAAGCTCATGGTCAGAAAGCTTGATCTAGTTCATACCAATCTTTGTGGTCCGATGCAACCAAGTCATTATGGATTTCAGTACTTCATGCTATGTTTTGAAAACTATTCAAGAAAAATGTGGATTTTTTGTCTTCACAAGAAAAGTGAAGCTTTTGAAACTTTCAAGAAGTTCAAAGTAGCAGTTGAGAATGAAACTGGTCATCACATCAGAACTCTCTGCTCAGATCGAGGGGGAGAATTCACCAATAATGAGTTCAAATAATACCTACAAACTCATGGGATTCATCGACAAATGCCTCCTCCACACACATTGCAACAAAATGGTATTGTTCACATAAGAAATTATACTATCATGGAAATGGTGTGATGCATGATTGGTGACTTAGGACATGTAAAGACATTCTTGATAGAAACAACAAAGAATGCAGTGTATTTGTTGAACAGAGTGCCCACAGTTGCTCTTGACGGAGTAACACCACAAGAAGCATGGTCAAAATAGAAACCATCTATTGCACATCTCATAGTATTCATTTGTAAAGAAAGTATACACATACCCAAGAAGAACAGAAAGAAATTGGACATGAAGTCATAAAACTCATCTTCATTGGGAACAATGAAGATACTCTTGGATATAGATTGATGGATCAAAGAATAGAAAAGTCTTCACCATTAGAGATGTTGAGTTTTTCAAGAAGAAGAAAGAAGAGTATCCTCTAAATGCAGAATCACTAGATGTAGATTCTTCACCAAATTGTAAAAATTGAAGCTAATATTTCCATAGATGATGATAGTGATGATGGGGATGATGGTTTGATATGATAGAACCAAACCCACAGGAATAATTCAATGTATGCCCAAGTGGTGTACTAGCACAATAGAGATGAAAGAATGGATACTCCACCAGATACATCCACCCCTGGACCATGGACTCATAGTAAAGCAAGAGAAGAAGTTAACTTTTCTTTTATGAGTAGATTTATTGAGTCTGATGAGCCCTCTACAGTCCAAGAAGCCCTACAATCAAAATCTTGGAAAGATGCCATGGATTCTAAATATTAATCAGTGATGAAAAATAACACTTGGTAGCTTGTTGATCTTCCACCAGGAAGAAACCCATTGGATGCAGATGGATATTCAAAACAAAGTACAAAGTAGATGGGATAGTGGACAAGTATAAAGTGAGACTAGTAGCAAAGGGATATGCATAAAAGAAGGCATTGACTACGAGGAGAAATTTTCTCCCATAGCTAAGATGAAGACAATTAGGATGATCTTTGCTCTAGTTGGAAAGTTTGGCTGGAAATTCCATTAGATGGATGTTAAAAGTGCCTTCATGAATGGATATTTACAAGAAGTCTATATGACTCAACTTGAGGGATATGTTGTACTTGGTCAAGAAGTAAAGGTATACGCAGACTTAGGAAATCCTCCTATGGTCTCAAACATGCACCTCGGGCATGGTACATCAAAATTGGTGAGCTTCTCGTACAACATGGATTTGTTAGAAATCCATACGAACCCAATCTCTACCTCAAAAATCAAGGGGGTAGCTTTTGATTTTCATTTTCTATGTCGACGATTTAGTCATCACTGGTAGTTCAGTGAAGATGATCAATGCAATGAAGAAATATTTTAATAGATCATTCGACATAACCGATCTCGGGATGATGCATTCTTGTCTTCGATTAGAAGTATGGTAGAAAGAGAATCACATTTTTGTTTCTCGATTAAATATGCCAAGACAATGCTCGATAAGTTAAGGATGATGGATTTCACACCAATTGCTACACCTACATAGAACATATTATAGTTAAATCATTTAGATCCATTTCCGAGGTAAGTGTCACTCTCTATTGGCAGTTGATTAGGAGTCTCATTTACATGACCTACACTAGACCGGATATCAGCTTTGCGAGTAAGCTATCTATCCAAGTTCATGTAGGAACCCAAAGTTTTTCATTGGAAAGTAGCAAGGTGCATCTTGAGATATCTCAAAGTATCAATGGATCTTGGTCTAGAATATAAGAAGAACGTCAACTTCTTCTTGACTTTGGATATTCGGATTTAGATCATGCGGTACCGGTAATGATAGAAATTTTCTTCTAGCTTTGTATTATTTATGGGATCACGGACCAATATCGTGGGGAAGTAAGAAACAACACTTTGTTTCTTGATCTTCCATAGAAGTGAGTACCGTTACGCATGAGAAGTCATCTGTGAAGTGATTTGGCTACATCACATACTAGAAGGACTTATACCACAAGAAAAACTTACCACCATGTATGTTGACAATGATGGTGGTCTCAAAACTTTTTGTAATCCAAAGTGTTTCATGAAAGAACAAAGCACGTTGAGGTATAGGTTCATTTAATACGTGATCATGTGTTGAAGCATAACATCCAACTTCAATTTTTCCAATTTGAACAACGGAAGATATCTTCACAAAGTCACTTGCACATGACAAGTTCGAGTTGTTCAGAGAGAATTCCTCTCCTCATCCCTTGAGAAAATTCACAATTAAGGGGTGAATGTTAGGTTAATTATTATATTAATTATTCATTACATAATAATTAGAGTATTTATTGTTTATATGGTTATAATTAAGTATAACCATCTAATTATTTGTATTCCAACAATACGGGTGTTGTTATATTGTTTTAACAATATAATTGTTTGGTTTTTATATTAGTTATGATTCCTGGATTACATTTTTGGAAGCTTGCGTGAAATAGTTTATTATTTGCACATGTGTAATATATCTCTGTGTATGTATTTAGTTGTACATTACCTATAAGTATTACAACTCATACAAATGCAATTGGTTGATTTCACATTTTAATATAATTCATAGGATACCATCCCTATTTTGTGAAATTACATGTTTAACATAAATATTTACTCTCACCTTAAACTCATGTATAGTTGGGGTGTAGATCCTTACATGTAATTGGAATTAAAATAAACCTTGGCTAATTAAGGGGTTAATTTTTGGGTAGAAAATGGTAAGTAACTCCTTACAAACAAAATTGATTAGAATTATGTTGACTTTAGACAATCCAAGGAAGAACAAATTTCATCTCGTAATCCCTTGTTATTCCCTTTTATGATATTAAGAATAAAAAAAAATTCACACGTAAAATATTGAAATGCAAAAGCATGGGATCTTACCTAGAACACAAATCACTTGTAGGTCATGTGTAGTTTATAATTCCTCCAACCATGTACTTATGCAAGATATTAGACATGTTGGTACCCAAACTAATCCTCCCTCGGAAAGGTCGAGCAAAGCATCACAGTCGGAAGGAAGCTTAGAGGCAAAGCGAGCATGTAATGTGTCTTTTTGTAGGTGGGGATGAAATGCAGCTTGCTCTTTGTTACTCAGTTGTGGAGAAATGGGTAGCACCTGCAAGAGGATTTGACCTATCCTCACTACTTTATGGGTGTGCCTCTCAACCCAGGATGAGAGGACCCTTTTGTGGCCTATTGTTTATTGAGGAGATGGAGATGTCCTTCCTTGTGAAGTATTAAGAAGACCTTGAAGAAAATATGATCAATGCAACAAAACCTAACTCTCACGAGTTGTCACTCTAGATAATGGAGATATTTTCTAGGAAAGGTTCAGGCCACTAAAGACAATGAAAACCTAATTGTCTCTGCATGATTTAGTAGTAAAAATTATGCATTTATATACACACATGACAAACAAGGGTAGTATGGGTATGATTAATTGTTTTTGAATGAATTTTGGTGGGAGGTGAAGTAGGATAAAGTTGATTATACCAAATCTTTGAGAAATTTTACAAAAATGGAAAGCTCGAATAGTAGAATGCTTTCAGAGTAGCTAGGATGTTCCTTTAACTAGAATATGTGCTCCAATGGAGGCCCAGATCAACACTTTTCACACAAACTTCAAGGATCCGAAATGAAGGCTCAAATTGGAAAACTCAAGCCCGAACATTATCAATCTCTACTTCATCATGCCTAAGATACCCTCAAAGGATAACAATAATCTTATAGTCATGCTAGGAGTCACACTTATTTAAAATTTATTTATTTCACTATCAAATGAAAGCTCTTCTGATAAATGAAATTGTAAATTCCACCAAACTATCACAAGGATAAGATATTGTGTGATTCACACAGATTTCAATGTAAGAATGCAACAGGAACAAGAAAAACTACTTGCATACATTCAGAAATGAAGAAAACACAAATTTTGCCCAAGAATAACATAGATTAACTCAAGTTTGGTTAAATTTATCAGTAGGGGAAAGTTTCTTGAACAATATTAGATCTTGTCAATGGCTATACACTCACAACCACCTTGACATGATCAAATTTAACACAAAAGAGATAAAAAGTTTCTTCAGAAAGTTTCTCGTAAACACAAGCTCTATCAATATTTTGTCTTAGGAAATTAGAATCTGAATCCTAATACTTATACGTTCACAAAATCCCAACCATTTACATGAAAAATTTGTGTCATTTATAACATTTACAATAGAGCCCCTTTACCCCCCAAAAATCCCGACATTGAGTACTACCGGTGCTCGCTATGATCTCGATCATGATTCCCAGAATCAAATCTGTAAAAAGTTGTCAGGTGCTCATGGGGTAGATCTCTTCGAAAATATCATCATTCAACTCCTTCATCTAGTATAACACTCCTCCTGAAAATCACAAACCACTTCCACCCCTAATCTATCAAATTTGTTTCCTTGCATCCTCGGGAGACGAAAAATAGAAAATCAGAATGAGCCTTGTAGTTAGATCATTTTAATGGCGAAAGACGTCTCTAGATCTCCCCACAAAACTTAGATATCAAAATTAACTCTCCTCTCTGTTTGGCATGTAGGAAATACCAAGAAATCATGAAGACTCGCACTTCCAGGAGCTTTTAGTAAAATGGGGGAAAATAAGATTCATACTCACAGTTTTCATTGATATTTATTTTTAATTCGGGTTGTCCACGTGGAAGATTCAATTTTGAAATAGGCCTAGGGGTTTCCTTTGAATTTTTACAACCTCTTGAAAATATGGAAAACAATTCCATTTTTCTCCACACCTCTGCCCTTGAGAAATGAGCCTAACACATGTCGCAAGGTGGGCCTCAAAGGAACTATGACTAAATTCTACCATTTCACCTCCTTTTGGAAAAGGGAAAATTTTCCAAATTTTCCACATAGCTCCACCCTTGAAAAATGGTCTGAAACATGTCCTAATGTGGGTCCCAGTGAGAACCATGCTTCCTTTTTCACTTTTAACTCTTTTCTCCCAAAAGGAATTTTTCCAAATTTCCCCCAAGAGTCCACACCTCCGCTATTGACTGGAGCAAGATTTAACCTTTTCTTTATCGGGCTCGTGCGCCATTTTGATGTTTTTAGTCATTTGAATATCAAGGGTCAAAAATCCAAATTGCCCCCGATGGTCCGCCTCCTACCTTTTGAAATTTTCAATGCCAACTTTGACCTTCTTCTTGTCGGGTTCACGGGCCATTTTGAGATTTTAATCCTTTTTAGGACAAGAGGCAAAAATTCCAAGTTGCCTCCAATGGTCTGCTTCCTTTCCTTTTGACATTTTCAAACTACTACGTGTCACAATGGCGCATCTTGAGATGTTCCCCAAAATTTGAGACCTTGGATGAGTGTGGGCTTGCCACGTGTCTAGCCTAGAAAAATTTATCTGAAGGCTTGAAGCTCAGCGGAAGGTGCCATGTGTCATGCTACGAGGCAGTCTCCTTTGGCCGTTGAAAATTCCAAGAAAAATGCAAAGTGAGCAGAGGCCTCCAAGTGTCCTCCTGGCACTTCTTTAAAATGACTAAGTATGGGAAGACGGCGGAAACCTCCAAGAGGCCTCCAAGTGTTCTTCCACATGTCCCAAATCTCCCAAAACTTTTTGAAAAAGTACTAAGTATGGAAGACACAGCGGAAACCTCCATGTGTCTCCCGGCACAATTTCAAAGAGTGCGGATCGCCACATGTCCTTATCCCGCAAAAATGTATTAGTTGCATAAAATTTTATAATGCTGGGAAAAGCAAAGTGGAAAATTCCACGTATCCTCCCGGTGCTACTCCAAGGCCAAACCAAAAAGTAAATCTTCAAATGAGTTTCGTTCCTCCACGTGGAAAAATTTCTAAGTTTAAACAATTCATAAAATTTCTGAAGTATCCACCTGAGCTGCATCTAACCAAAAGAGGCCACATTCCCTTTTGATGTAAGGATGCAAATTTGATTGGGAGAGATTCCCGTCAAACCGTAAAATGTAGAAAAATGATCATTTGAGCCGGATATGAAATTTTCTCTAAGGACAGAGAATTCAAAAATGTTACAAGGCTCAAATATGCTCTTTAGAGCTACATCCATTCATTTTTCATCAAGTATTTGGAGAAAATGATAAGGGAAGAAAATCTCGACTGTGGAAAATGGAAAGAACGAGAAATCCTGAGATTTTTGAATGAACGAAGAACGGGAGACCCAAATTACAGACCCCCTTAGAGGATCAGAGAAACAAGGACACAAATATGTACCCATACGTGATCATCGGCTCAAGGAAATGTTAATTATGGCAACAAAAGGGAAGTAGAGACTTCCAAGGCACAACAGGGGGATAAAATATGACAAAGGCTGTAGAAGGAAATATTTCAAAGGAAAAATGGGGCGAGACTATTTTATGCACCAACAAGACAGATACATCCATAACTGCTTTTGTTATAAATCATTGCTAATAAGGAGACCATAATGTGATGTAAGAGTAAACCATACAAGAATGAAAGCGATATTTGAGGTTAGGAATAATGTCATTCTTGGAGTCTTTATAACGCATTTAGACATTTCCTTATGTTAAAAAGAATATGAATTTCCTTCGTGAGATCAACTTCGAGAAAACAAAATATATTTATAAATCTAAATAAAATTTCTTGACTTAGAAATGTTGAATGGATTCAACAATTTATCAAACTATATTAACTATGGTAGGGAAATAAAGATACTGTGATAAATTTTTTTTTGGAAAAATGTATCTTGAATCTAAATCGCCTCAAATCCTAAGATTTCTATCTTGACACCAGGTTAGATTAAATATTGTAGTAAGGGTAAAATTTAAACATTCAATGAACATTTGATAAATATAAGCTTAACCTATGAATGGGAAACTTAAGAACTTTGTATGCAATTTGAAATATGCCAAATAATTATGTAATTTATGGAGATTGTTGTAAGAGATAAAGAGCCAACTTACAAGGTTGAACTGTAAGTTGAATGTGAAATGAATTAAAGAATATTTAGGTTGAAAAATGATAAAATTATCCTTTCTTAATAATGTTCTTGGAATGTTAATCGTAACTAAGATGTAATCATGGTAATGATGTTTTGTGGGTTTTCCAAACCTTGAGTCTTGTTCTTGTGGTTGGGTCATTCTTGCTAGCATTCGTTCATTTGGGAAAGTGTTGCATCGACATGTATATGGTGTTGTCACATATCTATGTGATTCTATGAGTTATGTAAGTGTCTTGTGATCTATTGAGTTTCTCTTCTTGGGAGCCCTTGTGGTGTTGTGTAGTGAGCAACGTAAGTCAAAAAAAAATTATCCTAGTATATTCATTGTTGTATTTGTGGGGGTAAAATGTGGTCACTACATTTGATATCGAGTAGAGGTTCATGCTCTCAAACCTCTAGGATAGATTAGAGTAGTGATAATTTTGCACTGTGGTGGTGGATATTGGAAGAGTGATGTAAGATATGTTATAATGTGAACAACGTTATAATTGTGACATTACAAACACACATGTTGTGTACATGTCACTTAAGTGTCAATTGTTATCATGTTTATATTCTTGTGATGAGAGTATTCATTCTCATTTTTGTGAATTCAATGGAGAGTTAACTTGTGATGTTTTTCCTTGGTGTGTGTGAAAATAATTTTGTTGTGGATTGAGGCATGTTGGAGTTTCTTGTTATTTTGTGGTATGTAGGTGTGTTGATGTGTTTCATGACATAATTGGTGTATAGTGAATTGCATTGTATTGTGATGTTTCCATCGTGTTTTTGATGAGTTGTGTGTGTCACCGTGTTATATAATAATTAATTTTATATTGTAATGTTACTCGTTATATTCATCATACATATTATTTGTGAAATATGTGATGGTTCATGTCATCATTTAAGGACATATGGTGAATGTATGATCCCTATTGTATAGTTCTTACACTTCATGTGCATTATGTGGTAATGTGATGCATTAAAGCCCATGAAAGTGATGATTGTGTTATACCTTGTATATATACCATGTGTAAGATGCTATGGTTAATGCGTGTGCACAACCATTCTAGTGATGTAGTTATGTGTTATGTTGGGAAACCTACACTAAGCCGACCCTAAGGAAAATTGGTAAAAGTGTATGTTTGGATTGAGGAAACGTGTACAATTTCCCAGTCACTCGAGCCAAGTACAAGATAGGAAGTGGAGTCTTACATAGGCTAAAAACCCACTTTTGTTCATTTGGTATGTATGACACTTGCTCAATGGGTGCCATGTATATTTTGTTTCATGGACACCTTAAGATCAGTAGATGGTGAATCATACTCCTTTCTCTCTCCCTATATGATTATTGTATACATTCAATGTAAGTGTAGTAATGACTACGTTAAGCCTTGTCGAAGTGGTGGTAGGATGATTTAGACAGAGATGATGATAATTGTATTATTTGATATGTTATTTAAAGAGTGAGTCTCAATGTCCAAGTGCCAAAGAACTCATTGAGTACCCCTTTGGTGGTCGTATAAGGCCATATAGTTATTGTGATGTGCTATTTCACTATATGTATTTTATTCATAAATTGAACACTTTCTCTATTCTTGCTAGAACCAAAAATTTCTTGATTGACGTATTCTTATATTTTGGGCATTTATTTGGTTGTTGCACTAACATGCATATTTTTCACTAACCATAGCTAATTAGGCATTTTCTTTTCTTAGTTTTAGATTTGTGTATCAATTTTAAAAGTTTTTAGCCTATCCCAAGGCCTTGGAGTTTTTCCACTTGGCATTTTAAATTGATTAGTATTCTTGTTTTAATGTCGTAATGTGTTGGAATTGGGTCATGGGATTCACCATGGAGTGGTGGAACTAATGGACCCGCTTCATCGTATAGGGGTACACCCAAAGGAGTTATAGATAACTGGTGAGTTAGTGAACCATGAGTTATTATGTCACTTGGGTTATAGGTGTCTAGACTCTATGTTTCTAGGGACATAGGTGACCGACCTCTTTCGGAAAGTGAAGAGGAAACTTTATCTTTATTTTATTTGCTTGAGGGGGCATAAGAGAATTCGGCAAGACATAAGATATTTAAGGGAGGAATTAGAGATTTGTGTTGGTGTGATTGATGCTTTGGAGGTGTATGGTGTTTCCCTATGATTCTTGGGAGGTATATTTATTTGTTTTCTGATGCTTGGGAGGTATATGGATTTTTGTGATCTTTTTAGAGGCATATGGAGATGGTGTTATGATTTATCTATACTCATGTGAGTCGGTTATGTTTTTTGATGTTGATTATTGATGATCCTCAATAAGGGTATGATTTGATCCTTGTTGATACTTTGTAACTATAATTATTGTCGAAAGTCATGTGAAACCTTTATATGTGTACCTATTGGGAATTCCATGTTGTAGTAGTCTTCTTATGCTACGAGTACTATTGTGTTAGGCACATGTGTGATAAGTACTATGTTTTGATGGCTATGGATGATCTTTCCGAGGTTTGGTTGAGTTCCTCGATGTGAAATAGTCCTAAAAATATATATCATTATGTCTTGTGAACCATTAATGTTGTGTTTGGACCTTATGTGGGATTGTGACGTTAGTTTTGCTTGGCATTTACCAAAAAAATTAAAAATAAAAAATAAATAAACTAAAATCTTAAACCAATGAAATATTAAGAGCTTGAGATTGATAAATGTTGTGAGCGAAAATCATTAATTAGGTATTAATGTAATCTAAAAGCGCCAATCTTCACAGTAACATTAAGAACATTTCAAACTTCCTTTTCCTTTTGGTTGTATTTTAACAAGCAATATTTTTTACGTATACAAAGTTGTGTCGTATTAATTTTCTTTTCTTTTTTTGTCCCTCTAGATAACATTAAAATCATGTCACATCGAGGATGATGCTCTTATAAGGGGAGGGGAATGTAGTGCCACATTCCCTTTGACGGGATCTAATAATGATCATAATTAAATTTAAAATATAAAATGAAAGGACATAAAATAAATTGTTTTAGCAGTTGGGATGCATACCAAGTGCGAGATTAGGTGAAATTTAAAAGTAGTAGGTAAAATTTAAAATAAATTGGATGAGGGCAGTGGGATCCACGTAAGGCAAGTGTTGTGTGGAGGGAGACCTATCAAGGTATGGGCATCCATCAAAGCATGTAGACCTGTCATTTTCCTTGCATAATAATACAATTAATTTATTTCAGATCCAGAGGCATTAACCTCCTGAAACTGAAGTTCACGTTGTAAATTTAGCAGTAATTAGATAGTGGCAGTGAGGGCATCTACCAGAGGAAGGGATGTCGGTCTGCTAATGATCTGCATATTTCTGAGGCTAGAATGGTGGATGTCTCTGCTTTATTCTTGGCCATGTAAACCCTAAACCGGTCCCTAGTTTGGTGGAATGTTTGATAAATATAGGGGGTGTTTTTCCATGGCTTCCCCTCTATCAAATGAAGCTCTAATGCCTATGGGAGGTCTCGGTAATGGTGTATAGTTTAAATTATTATAAGGGGTTCGGGGGTTTTATTACTCTGTAGTAAATTACGTATACAATGACTATCCTTGATCTTTAAAATCCTCTAATCCTATTATATATGAATTGATTGATATGCATGTGTATATGCAGATGTTTAAATTATATTAGGAAAGAAACTACTCCATACCTTTTTTTTACTTTTTTTGTATACAAAAGGAGGTAGATAATTTCCTTGCATGGATTGAAAGTAAAGGTTAGGAATCGAGTTGTGGGAAGAAATTATGTATACACGGTCTCACATAAAAGAATATTGAAGAAATCACAGTTGTGGAGGAATCCGAGAGTAACGAATAACCCGATGGAATACAAAAGAAAATACAAGTGTCACATAAAATTCAAGTGTTTTCCATCTCTCGGACCTCGGTATGAAAATTGATCTCTTCCCTATTTATGTTCCCATGGAATGTTGTGTAGTTTTAGAAAAAGATAACTCCAACTTCAAAGTATAAACTCGAGTGAGGGAGAAACATTATCCGGATGCGAAATCACTTTTAAAAAAAAAAAAACATTTTATTCTATGGAAAATGTTTTCCCTCTCAGAAACTCAAGAGAATCTAAGACATGCCTTGGTCCTTAAATGCGGAGAGAGCATAATTTTTGAAAAGAGTGATTTTTTTAGCATTTCTAGTGTTTTGTATGTGTGAGAGTGCATTGCGAGATGTAAAAAAAACATGTGAAGGAAATTTTAAAATTATGGTATACGTGGTTCGAGATGAAGTATCCACCACTTTACAAGGATTGGAAACAAACGATTGAAGGAAAAGATTTTCACACAATGTTTTATGCTGCAACAATTTGAGTGTTACTATGATTTGCGTACGATCGAGCATCCTAAAAAGAACATATTTTGTGGTGGATTAAAGAAAATAAGTTTTTTTAAATGTGATTAAAATTAATAAAAATAAAACAAGGCTTGGGGGAAGTTCAAAAATAAGAATGGGAATCGGGTTTTGTTAGAGGTTACTTCTAAACCTCCTTTAGGAACCTTATTCAAATCATGCAATCAGTTTGATGTATTTACTCATGGAAGGACACTCAAGTTGAGTGTAACAACTTTAAGGTTTTCACAAGAGGTTGATCGGAAGGGAAATGACATCTAAGTCCCACTCATTTGCTTCCAAGCATGGTCTCCCTTACCTTTTCTTTCATAATCTTTGTAATTTGGGTTCTTCATTTGAAATATAATAGAAACGTTAAACCATCAATAATATTACAAATGGATATGTAACCAAATTTAAATAGTGTAAAGAAATTAAACTTCACCTTGTGATTGACAAAACTAATTTTTCAATTTAAACATTAAATGTGGTCACTACCATAACCTTATACGATGATACTAGATTATTTGAATTAAGTTCTCATATATGCTAATATTAGAGAGAGTTAGATTATTCCATCAAATCAAACAACTTTTTTTCCTACCTTGCAAAGTTATAAAAGCTCAAATTCCAAAGGCTTGCAAAAAAATAGTCTGAGCCCCGTAAAAGAGTTGTCAAACTTCATATGTGTTCTTTGTTATGTAGAGAGTCGCATCAAGCATTAGCTTGACCTCGTGTGAATGTTTGCACTCTTTTCACTACTTCTCTAGGATCTCCGTCACTCCATTTGCACTTTTAGGGAGTTTTAAAATTGAAAATTTGGCTTTTGTTTTGACCCACCATTTGAACCCTGAGAAACAAAATGCTTATCCACATTTGCAAACCCCTAGTATTTTCCTAGAAATTTTATTGGAACCTTTAGTTTTGGGAAAAAAAAATATTCTTGATAGTTTGGAAAAGGCATTTTGTATACCTCTTGTCACAATTTGAATAGGTCAAACTAGACCAATTATGAATGTTGATGGTGAATCACAAAGACCCTTGAACATCTGTGCAACTCGATTGGTTGAGACTCTTAGTGCGATTGATAATAACATGGGCTTTTCCCAAGTGTGGGACCTTGTGAAATCGTAAAAGCTCTCCGGATGAAGGCCGGTTCTACCGATGTACACATAAAGATGAGGGTTTACTCGAAACCTAATCTAGCTTTCAAGGAGACAGGGGTAAGAAGATGCATAAAAATAAACCTAAACTAACAAAGGTGATGCACCGAGGAATGAAGAACACCGTCTTGCCAATAAACACAAACCATCAAAATGCAATGCAAGATCATGCATAGATAACAAAATTGGTGAAAGATCGGGAGGATGCAAATGAACACAGAGAGGGTTGAGAATCATCCACAGACATGCATTATTTTCTCCAAAAATGATACAATACACTACAAAATGCCAAGAGGAAAAGTTGCATTACAGCTTTAGATGGGAGGTTTGAACTCCACAAATTCACCCCAAAGAGAAGAAGGGAGGGGCAAAACAAGAATGTCCAACCTTAGAAAGAATCCTCCTTACAATTTATAGGAAGAATGAGAGAGGAAGAGATAAGAAATCCAAATCTACCCCAACCACCTCCGAGGTTGCATTTAATTCATCTCATTATGGTGGTAGGTGAGGACACTAACAAACCCAAAAAGTGGTGAACCGTATTTTGCATTTTTAAGAATTTTTCCCACCCAATTAAAGATATCCAGTTGTAGTTGGACAGAGGACCTCGTAAGATTTCCAAAAAGTCCAACCTTGTGTTAATCCGAGCTCCCTGTGAAAAGTTATGGCCGTCTGAATATCTGGTCGTGGTCTTCTGCCGGGCCAAAATGTCATGGCCTCCTAAAGGTGCACCTTGGTGCATCCATCTTCATGTCAACATACCCTTTATGTGCCAAGGCACAAATGTCGACACCTTTTTCATGTCGAATCAGTGTCATGCACCCTTTACGTGCGCATCCATTTTCGTGTCGACATCCTTCGTGACTTTTTTCCATGTATGGATTTCTCTTGTTGGCGCATGAATGGATCATTTTCGGGTGTCGACACCTTCCGATGTCGCTCTTACCCGCACCATGGCGCGAATTTTTCGTGTCAAAATTTTCTTACCTATGCCATTTTGTGTTACATCCATTACCGCGCCATGGGCGCATCCATTTTCGTGTCGACATCTCTTTGCGCCCTTTACCTGCGCCTTGGCGTATCCATTTTTGTGTCGACACTCTTTGTGCGCGCCTTTACTGAAGCATCCATTTTCATCGGGCTTTGAGTTTCTTTGATTTCCATATTCTTTTGTTTGTCTATATCTACCAGGGGGAAGATATTTACAACAATTTGGTAACTCAACGGGATCATTCTCTACTTTCGCTAGGTAGAAGATCGTTGACCTTTAGCAATCCATTCGGGCATGGATTCATAAGAGAAGCCTGAAAACTGATATGAACTTTGAAAACTTCCCTCTGAGCCACTTGAATTCCATTGAACTTAGAGTTGTTCTCACCAAAATGCCACTTAAAATGAACTATGCAAGAGTAAAACCAGCAGCACAAAAACTATGTACAAAACTGAAAATTCATACATGCTCCAAATGGAACATGCAGAGTGTGCACAAGCACTTCTTTTACTGAAAGCAAACCTACCTACTCTATTCTAACTAGAAGCAAAGGTAAGCTAAACAAACCCTGCAACTGGTTGTGCAAAATAGCTTCCTTTCTTCAAAATTGGCAACCATGCAACTGATTTGGCACTGAACATGGCTGATTGGATGAATGGAAAATCAACAAGAAGCTGGTCTTCCACCCAAATCATCAAGGTATCAGCTAAAGGAATTCAATACCTCTTTTATTTGTTCGCATCTAGATTGAGAGGTATGACAAGCTGATCTTGGTTCTTCATAGCTCATCCTCATGCTTAGAGCAAGCATGACTGGTTGTGACTTCTCCTTTGGCTCCAATAAAGCCAAATACCTGATTGGGCAAGGTAAGGTCAATCGAGTATACCCATTTCTGATTTTCAACTCCAAGAATGGAGTTCTCTTGTAGACCCTTGAATGGATGATGTGGAAGCAATGGTAGAACCTTTTGCCCTTTCTCTTCCTCCAATGAAGAACATGAAAGATTAAAATTCCAATCTTGGTTCCAAAGAGCTGCTATAAGAAGGCTGCTGCAAATGAATGCTCTCCTTCATGCATGACAAAGAGGCTCAAGTATTTGGAACGTGGAAGATGAAAGAGAGAATGGTGGAAACTCAATCGGTTCTTCTTTATCAAAACAAATTCTCCAAATCGAGTATACACTACCTCATTGTTGTCCCGCTTGCAAATGCTCAACTTCCTCCATGGTTTCCTCTTGATCTCGTAATTTGATCATCATGGTTTCTTTCATCCTCCAACATTGAGTTTGAGAGATCAAACTCTTCTTCAAAGACTAGAACTCGAGAGAGATGAAGTAGAAGAAGAGCTGAAGGTTCTCTCAGATGTAGCCCTGCTTTGTGCTCAAAGCCCTGGATCTACACTTTTCTCCTCCATAACTAGAATGTGCTCCTCTTATTTTGGATTTGGAGCAGCTTCTTCCTCCTCTACTACTTGAAGAAAATCCTACTACTCTTGATAGAACTCTTCCTCTAACATGAAGTTCGTTAAGTCAAACTCTTCGATCTGCTTGCTCTAGAGGACAAGTTGGGACTGTAGGATCTTCTTCGAGCTTTCTTCCTCCATGGCTGATTGTGCAACTTGAATTGAATCAGCATTCTCTTCAAATAGAATGCTAACATGGACACTACTACTTTTTGAGCAAGCGATTGCTGATCTTCGCTTCTTCTTTTTGCTCTTCTCCCTGCAACAAATTCAGTCCTAACCACCACCTATTCTCCAACTCCAACCTCTTCTGAAGGCTTAACCATCAAGGGGATCTTTGTCATCCCAAATTTAAGAGCCCAACTCTTGAGACTTTGAATTTCTTCATCCTTGTTTGGATTTTCTTTTGCCGTTGTTTTCCTTGACTAGAATTCTAATTTTTATCCTCCCAACATGGATTTGGGAATGCAAGAGGAGAAGTGGATTGAACTCAAATGATTTGGAAATTTTTGTGGTGGTGGAGGAGGTAGAAACTCTTCTTTCTTTGGAGGAGGGGGTATTTATGTTAGCTCTTGTGGAGGGAGGGGATGACTTATTTGGAAGGAAAGGGGAAAGAAGAATTGAGGTGTGGTGGGAGACTAGGGAATGGAGAAATGGAATTAACTCTGGGCAGCATTGATCGGATTTAGAATTTGAAATTCCAAATGAGATGATGTTACTTGAGTAATGGGAAGAGAAAACTAGATGATGGTGTAGAACTTACCCATTGACAAGGTTGTTCAACACCAAGTGTATAGCCTCTATTCTCGTTGTCCATTGTGCAAGTTGGGGTAGCATCTTCATCATGAAGTCCAAAGCTTCTCCCGAGGGCTGAAGTGTCTTGGAAAAGGGCCTCCCCATGGACAAGGAGTCCCGCAACACTTCTGGAAAGCCCTCATTTGAGATGTTCTTGATTGCACCATTTTTCCTCCTCCATCTTTTGGATTTTTTCCACAAAATCTACATCTTCCATTTGATTGTCTTTTCTGCATGTGTATTCTTGCTCTGATGTGCTTCACAACCAAACTAACTTTGGTATGCTGCTCATATGGGTAGACATTACTGATTTTGAATTTGATCAAAATGCTGATTTGGAGGATTTGAAACAACATGGAGGTGTGATATATCGTTGTTGTTGAAAATGTGAATTCCATGATGGAAATGAAGTCATGATTGCACAACTTCATGGAATGGAAAAGGATGAAAGAGATGGAAAGAAGGATGGATGGAAATGGATGGAAAATGGGTCTGCAACTCAGAGAATGAGTTATTTACCAGATGGAAGATGTGCTTTTGAATATGCCTCTAAAAGGGATCTCGCCAAGTTACACACCAAACTCGATATTGAAATTAGAATTTAAAACTTCAAGGACCTAAGGATGTAGTCTTCAATTCAGAAATCGGGTCTTGTTGTGCAATACAACCGTGAATCTCCTTAAAGGTAATGGTGAAACTCGTGTCATGCAAGGCAATGGGAAAACCCAAAATACTAAAACCATGAAATTTTGAAAGTCAAAATCTCAAAAATCTAAGAATACCCTTTTGAAGATTATCCCCGATCTATCAACTGGTGAAATTTTGACTTGTTTTGAGCAAGTTAAGCCCTTGAAAATCAATTTCAAAGTTCAGCCTGGAAGGTGAAAAATCTGAAATTGTAAAACCTGCAATTTTTAGTCCAAAATTTCTTGAAAATTCCTTCAAATCTTGTGGAATGACCTCTTGGTCCCACCGGGCATGCAAACTCAGTTGATGGTGACATAATCACGGCAGACTTCGAATGTCTCGCAACTCGATGGGTTGAGACTCTTAGTGCGACAGCATAACATGGAGCTTTTCCCAAGTGTGGGACCCAAAAATCGAAAAGCTCTCCTGATGAAGGCCGTTCTATTCCTCTGCTCAGATGCACACATAAAAATGTAGAGGGTTTACTCAAAACCTAATCTAAGCTTTCCAAGGAGACAGGGTAAGAAGATGCATAAAAATAAACCTAAACTAACAAAGTGATGATGCACCGAGGAATGAAGAACACCTGTCTTGCCAATAAACACAAACCATCAAAATGCAATGCAAGATCATGCATAGATAACAAAATTGCAAAGTGAAAGATCAGAGGATGTAAATGAACACAGAGAGGGTTGAGAATCAGTACATGCATTATTTGCTCCAAAGATTGATACAATACACTACAAAATGCCAAGAGGAAAAGTTGCATTAGCTTTTAGATGGGAGGTTTCAACTCCACAAATTCACCTCGCCAAAGAGAAGAAGGAGGGGCAAAATAAGAATTTCCAACCTTTAGAAAGAAGCCCTCCTTACAATTTATAGAAGAATGAGAGAGGGAAGAGAGAGGAAATCCAAATCTACCCCAACCACCTGTAGTCGCATTTAATTCATCTCATTATGGTGGTAGGTGAGACCCTAAAGAAACCCAAAAGTGGAGAACTGTATTTTGCATTTTTAAGAACTTTTTTCACCCAATTAAATATATCCAAGTTGTAGTTGGACAGAGGACCTCGTAAGCTTTCCGAAAATTCCAACCTTGCGTGAATCCGAGCTCCCTGTGAAAAGTTATGGCCATGCCCTCAATATCTCGGGCGCGTGGTTTGGTCCAAAATGTTGCGACCTGAAAACCTTGGTGCATCCATCTTCATGTCAACATACCCTTACATGTGCCAAGGTCACAAAGTTTTTCATGTCGACATTTCGTGTCATGCACCCTTTACGTGCGCCTGCGCGATTTTCCATGTCGACACTTTTCTCTTAACCTGCGCCATAAACACCTTTCGATGTGCGCCTTACTCGCCATGGCGCGAATTTCTTCTCATGTTGAAATTTTTCTTACTGCGCCATGGCGCATCCATTTTCATGTTGACATTTTTTGATGTGCGCCTTTAATATCCATTTTCGTGTAGACACTCTTTGATGTGTGCCCTTTACCTCGCGCCTGGGCGTATCCATTTTCGTGTCGACACTCTTTCATGTGCACCCTTTACTCCGCACATTCGCACATCCATTTTCATCGGGCTTTGAGTTTCTTTTGATTTCCATATTCTTCTATTTGTCTATATCTACCTGTGGGGAAGATATTTATCCAAACGCGTCACCGCACTTTGAAAACCATTTTCGAGTTCAATTCTGTTAGTTCTTATGAATTCTTGGTGTATTGTAGGATATATAGAAACTTACATGTGATATGTTTTCCTTTCGAGGATTGAAAGTGGTTGCTTAGCCTCTGGGTCCGATTGAACATTTTTGCAAATAGTAGGAAAACGAAAAAGAAAGTGCATAGTTACCAAACCACCGTAAACTTTTCGACATTGTGAATGAGTTTATTGGAATCTATATTATGGATTTTTGTGTGATATTCAACTTTTGGGAGAATAGTGTTGCTCTCTCAATCTCTTTCTCTCCTTGAATCTGAATAGATGTCTTTAAATCCTCTTTCAAATACAAATTATAATATTATTTTATTTCAATGGGAAACCTACTAGATCTTGATCCATACCAGGTGATTTAGATGCTCACATGTTTTTCCAAGATGCAAGTAAGATGACGAAACAACAACGTGGGTGTGATTCATTGTATATTGCTAGAATTTTATGTATTTTTTTCTATTTTTTTATAAGGTGGGTTCAAGGACTCGTTCCTATTCATTATGATGAGGCAAAATCATCGGGAAAATAAAAGGGCTAAAAACTAAAAAATTTAACTTTCCTACTAGCTTAATAAAGGTTAGGATGGAAAATAATCATCAATGTTGCTCATACCTTTTTTATTTTTCCTTATGCTCTAGATCAGATGAAATAACCAATACAAGGTCACTTGGTATCCGGCTGTCAAATTTTCTTGCACTGAATCCCGCTTCGATTATGAACTATCTAAGTATGCCCCCCAAAACATAAAACAAAGTGGTTTTCTTAAAATCCCATCTCTATGTCACTTCTCTTTAATTTTACTCTTGGAGGTAAGATTATTTGGATTATCTTTAAAATGATGGATACCAAATCCAGTTGACAGTAACCCCATATTTCAAAGATGTCGATCCAATTTTTTCATTTATGATTCTTATTTAAGGGACATGAAGCTTGCAAATGTCCCATATTTTTGCATAATCTACATCGAAATGCAATATTCTCATAGTCTAAGACCTAGGTATGCTTAAAATAAATGTATTCCTTTTCATAAATCAGTGGGGAAGGAATATGTTTATAAATTTTCCCAAAAATTTCAAATATATTCGAGGGAATTATATGTAAGGAGAGGTTAGAATTAATTGTTTTGAAAGTATTTATTTAATATGATGTCCCCAAAAATAAGGACTAGTCAAATAACATTGGTGATATTTACATTCCCTAAAATGGACAATGAAAGAACCTTTATAAAAAGAGATATTTTTTTATGGTCCAATTTTGAAAACCCTGCGATATATAGAGTTGCGGAGGAATGCAAAACCATTAAACTTGCCAACAACCGCATCCCAGTGATAATTTTTTTGAAATATCCTTCAACTTCTAGATATTCTATGGTGTTAAGGAATTTTTGATAGGGTGGTTATTTACATATTTGGATCGACCACCCTTGTGTTTAAAGGTAGATTTATGGGGATGATTGTTTGAATCTCCATCCCCTAATTCCTACTATTGTCCCTACCAAGACCAGTCTCTAGATGGTGTATTTGTGAGTAGGGTTGTACCTCCTTATGTCGGTTGGCTTGGTCCAACGTGTGTAACTTCCCCAAAATGTGGTGAAACCATTGTTGTTCCATTCTTAACCTCACAAAGATCTTATCCTATAATCGACCCCCTTCTCATTCATAGGGTTCACACTCTTTCTCTTCTGCAAGCTCCCAAAATTTTATAAATGTTAATAGTAGGAATTGTTTATGTATTATTATGTTATAGTAAAGTTAGTTATTGAAATTTATTAATATGACTAAAATGTGAAAATTTGTGTAAAGGTGCTCTAGTTTTGATTCATATTTACATGTGAAAAAGAGTGGTGTGTGTGTGTGTGTGTGTGTGTGTGTGTGTTAAATGAAATGGTAGATGAAATTCCAACATTTGCAAAGTATGAAATGCTTTATAATTGAAGTTATGTAATATTTTAGATGTCTAGGTTTAAGGAATGTTCGTCCACACATCATTGTTATTTTGATCATCAAATTTTGTATTATAAAAGTTGGATATGTATGTTAAATGAATTTAAATTTAAAATATTGTAATGCATTTCCAATGTTCAATAGATGATTAATTAATTAGTGTGTTGTATTCTTACCTTGAAAATTTAATAACAAGATCTAAAAGAAACACTCAACCATAGTATAAGACTAGTATATAACTACCTTTCTTACGTGAATCCTTTTAGTGTAGAAACTAAAACCTTAGGATAATATTCAATCTCTACACTCGATGTGACCTTCTAGCTAGTTTTAATTATCACCATAGTTGGTATGTTTAGCGAGATCATCGTAAACTTGGCGGCTAGGAGTGAGATGGTCAAAATATTTGTGGGTTAAGCAAAGTAAATACTTCCTTAGGATCTTAGTGGACTACCTTTTCTTACAAAGTTAGATCTTGAAATCAACTTCATGATCGAGAATGAATTTCTTGTGGCATCTAAATGACACAAGTGGAACTAGTTAAATAGTTGTACTATGACTTAAACTTTGGTTAATGATCCTTTTAGGTCCTTGTAGATAAATGTGTTACCTTGGTTACTAAGAGCATATCACCTTGGTACTTCATGAAGGTTATTTAGCATAAATATGTAATCTCACTGTAAACTCATATATAGTTGGGGTGTATATCCTTAGGTGCAATTGGAATTAAACCAAACCTTGGCTAATTAAGGGGTTCACTTGTGGGTAGAAAATTGTAAGTAACTCCTTACAAACGAAATTGATTAGAATTATGTTAAATTTAGAGAATAGAATGAACCAAAAATTTAGTCTCGTAATCCCTTGTTATTCCCTTTTATGACATTAATAATAAAATAAATTTCACACGTGGAATCGTGAAATGTGAAAATATGGGATCTTACCTTGAACAAAAATCACTTGTGGGTCATGTGTAGTTTATAATGACTCTAATCATGTACTTCTTCAAGATGTTAGACAATACTTTCTTAGCTCCTTTTAGTATAAACAAATTCTAATAATGAGACCATAATGCGATGTAAGAGTAAAGCATACAAGAGTGAAACGAGATTTGAGGTTAGGAATAATGTCATTCTTGGAGTCCTTATAACTCAATTAGACATTTCCTTGTGTTAAAAAGAATATGAATTACCTTGGTGAGATCAAATTCGAGAAAACAAAAGATATTTATAAATCTAAATAAAATTTCTTGACTTGGAAATGTTGAATGGATTAAAAAAATTATCAAACTATATTAACTATGGTAGGGAAATAAAGATACTTGTGATAAAAAAAATGTTTTGAAAAATGTATCTTGAATCTAAATCTACCTCAAATCCTAAGATTTCTATCTTGACATCATGTTAGATTCAATATTGTAGTAAGGGTAAAATTTAAACATTGAATGAATGTTTGATAAACATAAGATTAACCTATGAATGGTAAAATTGAGATCTTTGTATGCAATTTTAAATATGCCAATTAATTATGTAATTTATGGAGATTATTATAAGAGATAAAGAGCAAACTTAAAATGTTGAATTGTAAGTTGAATGTGAAATGAATTAATGAATCTTTAGGTGGAAAAAGGATAAAATTATCCTTACACAATAATGTTATTGGAATGTTAATTGTAACTAAGATGTAATCATGGTAATGATGTGTTGTTGGTTTTCCAACCCTTGAGTCCTTTTCTTATGGTTGGATTATTGCTAGCATTCGTTCATTAGGGAAAGTGTGGCATCGAAATGTATATGCTTTTGTCATGTGTCTATGTGAGTTTATGACTTATGTAAGTGTCTTGTGCATTTTTGAGTTTATTTTCTTGGAGCCCTTGTGGGGTTGTGTCGTGAGCAACGTAAGTCAAAAAAATTATCCTAGTATTTCCACTATTGTATTTGTGGGTGTAAAATGTGGTCGTTACATTTGGTATCAAAGCAGAGGTTCATGCTCTCAAACCTCTAGGATAGATTGGAGTAGTGATGATTTTGCATGGTAGTGGTTGTTAGGAATTAGTATTTACATTGTGTAAGATAATAATTATGTTGGTAATTATTATTATATAGTTTAATATGTTATTAATATATTATTGTTATATAAACAATAATATATTATTGGTGTTGAGTTGTGTATTGTTATGGGAGTAAAATCACAACTAAATAGGTTTTATTGTTGTAATACCTCCCTATTTTGTAGGAGGTTGTTTTGGCTATGTATATGGCTATATATATTGCTGTGAATGTAATTCAAATATCTTTGAATAGAATATCTTTCTATTTTGATTTAATTAGATCCGGTGTTGTGCTTTCATTTGGTGTCGAGTTGGTTCATTCTGATGGAAGAATAGTTTATCTGTAAGGATCTTAGTGATGTCCTATTCATGGTTACAACATTCTATGTAGCAAGTAAATGAATGTGGAATTTGATGATCACTTGGCACGTGCCTCAGTTAAACCACGTTACTTGTAAGGAAGGGATTCACTGACGCCCAGCTTTTTTCAGAGTTCATATATATTTGAAACAACCCATCCTTTGCTCCATGATTTCATGCACATCTTAGAGTCATGGCATACTGTGTTGCGTCACATTTTAGGTGTCTGAGTGACTATCAACATCTATGTGGTCGGCTTAAACACAATGGTTTTAACTTACCTGCTCAGGAGGAAAGAAAGTGGATATCATTTGGATGTTGTGGAGTTTTGATATGAGCTCTTGTTTTATTATCACTGTCAGATGACATCGTGTTTGTAGAGTCCCGATCCAGCTTGGTCTTCTTATATGTCATGCACATGTGTGGATCCCATATTGAATGAAGCTTCCTTGTAAGCTCATCACGACCTCACAACACAAGACTCAATTTTTCCAATAGTCAACATCTGTAATGCTCCCAGTATGCTCAGATTGATGCCATAAACAGGTAGCAACTCTCTCATTTAATCCATACAACACAGAGATCTAACTGATCACTGGAGGAAAATATTTATTTCTGAGCATCAAGTTTTGTCAATGCAAATATCCACATAAGGGTTGAAAAAAAGAAAAAAGTTTTTATTTAGAAAGTGTGGTAAATTTTTTATGTGGAGTTGATCTACCTATTTCCATGAGTCATGCAAGATTTATTTTGTATTAGATCTGATCCTTCTAATGTGGGTCACATTTTTAGCCGTATAATGCTTTGTGTAACGTGTTTGGTTGTAAGGTGATGTTAGAGTCAAAATTCATCATTTTGTGTTGTCTCATCAAAGTTTGTTTTGTGTCATATTGTTCTTTGAGTCATAGAGTCAAAAGATTCGGTGTGAGTCAAAGTGTCGTAATTCTCTATTGATACTTATTTCTTTGTTAAGATAGTGTCAAATTTATCCTATCATTGTTCCATTCGTGTCATTAATTTTTCATTGTCAAAAGTCTTGTAGTCATCAAAATTGTGTCAAAAGTGTGAAAAGTCATGAAAATCCAATCTTTAATTGGATTTTGTTATCATCAATATAGTTTCCATCATTGATGTCATTTTATGTGTCTTTATAGTGTCAATATTGTCAAGTTTTCATGACAATACAAAAGTGTTATTTTTTGTTTATGTCTTGTTATCAAATAGGTGATTCTAGGTTGTCATCATGAGTCAAAGTCAAAAATTGTAAAAGTCTTAAAAAAAAAAATTGACTTACGGACACATTTTCATGTTACCCGACGTCCTGGAAAAATAAAGTGTTTCACATTGCGGGAGGGAATAAAAGAATAATCATAATGTGGAAACAAATGTGCTTCATGTTCATATCCTGCTGAGTTAGCAGCACGTAAAATGGAGGATGGAGGCATACGGGAGGCGGGGAGGTTGATCAGCGACCTCTCATCAGTCACCAACGATGGGGCTACATAGAAGCTGTGGTGGCATATGTATGGTGTGAGTATATGATTTTCAGTGTGGTTTCCATTTTCTTAGTGTGCTTCAGTTTGCAGTGTTCTTGTTTTGTGTGGTATTTGATGGATGTTGGAAAGAGAGTTGTGTTGGAGCACAGATGACTGTCAGTGATCCTTTGATTGACTTGGTCCTCTGACTGCCGTACTTATTTGGAAGATGGTCAGCTAGAAGAATACATTCACTAGCATTAGTGACCATGTGCAACAAGACCTAACTAGCAAGATCCATTCAGGAGTATGTTCTTCAATGCATTTTGCTTCTCAGTATCTATTTGAGTGGAATTTCACATTGTGGGGGGGAATACATACCAATGTTCCATTCCCATTCTGCACCCAAAATGACTTAGTCAAGGAAAGCTTCCAGTGGCAGTGGTAGTTTTCTATGTTGTTCGAGATCGAGTGGCAGTGATCAATGATAGAGACTATGATTAAGAACATTATGATTCTTATAGGAAGTAATGTGAAATTTTTTCAGTATATCTTCTATTGTGCGTTTTGTGATATGCATGTTGTGTTTCCTACATAATTCCCTGATGTATAAGCATAGTGGTGAATAGTAGCACCAGAGTAAGTCAGTTCATGGATCTTGAAAGGGTTTGTGGGAGGATCCAAAAAACCACACGAGGTGGACAGTTGATGAGGTTCCTGTCACGTCAAGGTTTGTGGTAAGCTTGTTTAAAACCATGGAAGGAGCGAGCCTTTCTTTTGGATCAAGGTCATGAGTCACAAAGTTGGACATGCCACAGGGGTGAGCATACTGTAGTTGAGAGTGTGGATGTTTTTCTACCATGTAAACACTAAGGGGGGGAATGTTAGGAATTAGTATTTACATTGTGTAAGATAATAATTACGTTGGTAATTATTATTATATAGTTTAATATGTTATTAATATATTATTGTTATATAAACAATAATATATTATTAGTGTTGAGTTGTGTATTGTTATGGGAGTAACAATCACAACTAAATAGGTTTAATTGTTGTAACACCTCCCTATTTTGTAGGAGGTTGTTTTGGCTATGTATATGGCTATATAATAGCCTATGAATGTAATTCAAATATGTTGAATAGAATATCTTTCTATGTTGATTTAATTAAATCTAGTGTTTGCTTTTAATGGTGGATATTGGAAGATTACTTTGATTAAAAAAATATGTGGACATGGGTGATTAAGAGTAAGAATATAAAATTTAGGTGTCTACTTTTTCCCCTTTATTGTTGAGTGGCTTGGGCTAGCAAGCCATGAGATAAGACAAAAAATAATAATGTTTGGATGAGGATGGTAAAAATTATTGGTGATGAGCTCCCCTCAAATGTGGGATCGATGATGTTAAGGAAAATTGATGATGAGTTTGAAAGCATGGTAGACGATGAAGGGTGGGTGGGTGATGAAAGGATGGGTAAAATGATTACTAATGCTAGATGCCCCAGGGAAAAAAGGATTCGTAATAATGATGAAAACTATGGTGGTGACTGCAATACCACATGTCGGTAGGGGATGATTATAGTCTAAATGTAGATGAAAAACAACGCTCTACAACTAGTGAGTGGGTGAAGATCACTTTAGTATGGATGAAGGATGGTATGAACAATGAGTCATAAACAAGTCATCCGAGTATGCACAACTATATGGGAAAGGGTAGAAATCCTTCATACATGAGGAATTGAGAAAATGTGTATACTTCCACAAGGGATTAGGATGAATGATATGGTGTAAAATGGGACACGAAAAATGGCCGAGAAGGAAAATTGAAAAAATGAGTGATAAAGTAAAATTCCCCAAAGGGGGAAGGTATGCCCGTAAAAGAAAGAAAGAAGAAAAGTCAAAATGTGCCCCAAGTGGAAAAGTATGGCCACAAAGGTAAATAGAAAATGTTATGCCGTAAGAGGGAAAACATTTCCACAAAGGTGGACTTTGATGAAAAATAATGGTGCCCCGAGGAAAAGAACGAATATGGCCATAATAGTGTACTTGATATAAAGAATGTAATGCCCAAATAGGAAGATGAATATGCACTCAAAAGAGGACTTCATGCGCGTAGATTGGATAAGATTATTACATAAAATGAATAATAGAGGAATGATTATATCCATGAAACATGGACTTAGGGAATAAATATGCTTACCATGTCTAAAGAAAAGGAGATGGCCATAAATGTTGACTTGGAGAGTTACATATAGCCATAGGAAGAATAGTCTAAATGTTGAATTTAAAATGCCCTAAAAGAAGAATATAGATGACCACAAGAGTGGAATTACGATGAGAGAGATTGGATGAGATCAGATAATACATAACTTAATGATGGTAACCTATATGTATGGATGACTCTACATCATATAAGGATCATGTGAGAAAAATATGTGTCCTAATCGTATTGGAGGTAAAAAGAGGGGGATCCTGTTGACGTAAGGAACATGTGACCAAAACAAATGTTATTATGTAATCAACAATGATTGGTCATGTCTATGAACATGAGATAAATATGGGTGGGATGGACCCATAGACCTAATTTTTACATGAAAAGGGGGTTTAAGATGTAACTTATATGCAAGAAGAGGGTTCTATTGGTATCCAAATTAATTCTCCCTTGCAACTGAGAAACATTAAATATTTAACAAGAAGCCTAGAGACATATAAATAATTATGTATGTTGTTTAGTGTTTGGGGAGATGATTGGCTGGCTCTTTGTCACTCAAATGTTGGAGAAATGGATAGCACCATCAAAAGGATTTGATTTATCCTCACTACTTTAGGCCATGCCTTTCGACCAGGGTGAGAGGACCCATTTTGTAACCTCTTTTGGTGAAGGATAACGAAGATATCCTTCATTGTTCAAAAATTTTAAAGGAAACCTTGAGAAAATATGATCAATGCACCACAATTTAACTCTCACGAGTTGTCACTTCTAAAGAATAATGATATTTTCTAAAGACGGTTAAGGTTACTAAAGACATTATGGAATCCTGATTGCCACTACATATTTTTGCATTAGAATTTATTCATTTGTTGACATACAGGGAAAACATGGGTAGCTCAGATGGAATTCATTATTTTTGAATAATTTTTTGGGGGAGATTAAGCGGGATAAACTTGATTATGTCGGATCTTTGAGAACCTTCACAACATTTGGAAAACTAAATGAAAAATGCATCAAAATAGCTAAAATATTCCTTCAACAACAAGGTGTGTATTAATGGAGGCCTAGATTTACACGGACTCACACAATCTCCAAGAATTTAATGTGAAGGCTCAAGCTAAAGACTCAATTAAACATTAAAGACCCTTGTTTCCTCACGCCTAAGATACACTCAAAGGATTACATATAATCTTTATCAAAAAAATGACAGTAAAGTGATTTTAAATTATTTATCTCATTACGGGATGAAGTCTCTTCTCGTAATGAAATTACAAATTCCACTAGACTATCACGGGGATGAGATCCTATGTGCTTCACATGGATTTTACACAAGATTGCAATATGAACAAGAAAAACTACATGCACACATTCGAAATAAAGTAGACACAAATTTTCCCAATATTAACATAGATTAATTCTAAGTTGATTAGATTCAGTCAAGAGGGGAAATATTCTTTGAATAGTCTCAAAGCTTGTTAATGGTTGTACACTTGCAACCAACTTTACGTGATTGAAGTATAGAACACAGAAATTAACAAGTCTCTTAGATGGTTTCTCAAGAAGATGGGATTTCTCAAAATTTATTGTAAGAATTCAACCCCGACCTTTTCCAAGAGTAGGCTCATTTCATTTATACAATTTACTCACTAACTCATCCAAAATTTCCCCCATAAAGAAGAATATTTGTGGAATCCTTTGCTTGCTACCAATTTGTCTCGAAAGTGACATTCAACAAATTTACACCCATAGCTGCCAAAGCGAGAAAAATCATGAACTGATCACATTTCTCAAACCCTTAACTAATGACTGGGATGTCATGCCACAATTTTGATAGACCTTCTAATCATTCTTATTCTTTCATGCGAGAAATCCCCATTTTAATCATTTTCTGGTGGCTCTGTATAGCTAGATCTAATAGGAAATTCTTTTCACCCTCGAGGAAACACCTTGAGAAATGAGTGGCCTCATATGGATGCCTAATTTTGTGCCTCTGAGAAATGAGTGTCCGCACATGGATTATTCCACATACCTACGCTATGAGTCTGATTTGCAAGAAAAATAATGCATATTCACATCTCAAGGAATCTTGAGAAAAAATGGCAGAAAAGTCGGATGCAATGCACAATAACCATTGATTCTCCCCTTTCTCAACTTTATATTAGATCCATCCACATCTTTCCTTGGCACAAATTCAAAGGTGAAGTAAAAAATCAAGTTCTAAAAAAGCACGCCCTTCCACGTGCCTAGGCCCAAGAAAATCACTTTTTGCCCTTTGAAAAGTCTCGGTATAAAAGGAGCTAGTAGAATCCTCCACGTGTCTCACCGGGCGCACTTTTGATATGTAGCCCAAAATAAAAGACCCTAAACAAGCATGGGTTTACCATGTGTCTCAAGTATGGAATAGTTGTTGAAAATTTTTAAGGACCAGCAGAAGGTGCCATGTGCCTAGGGTCTGAGAAAGTTTCATCGGCCATTAAAAATTCCAAGCAAGGGAAGAGTGAGCAGAAACTTCCACATTTCTCCATGGTGATCTTTCAAAAATAAAATTTAGGGAAATTCCCCAAACAAGTCTAGACCTTCCACGTATTCTAGGCCTTAGAAATTTGATCAAAAATTTTAAGTATAGAGAGGAGCCAGTGGAAGCCTCCACGTGTCTCCTGGTGCAACTTTGAGATGTTGCCAAAAATCAAAGACCCTAAACAAGTGCAAGCTCACCACGTGTCTCATTGGTGACAAATCCTAATGTAGGACCCAGAGGTAAATCCTCAAATGTGCATTGGCCCTCCACGTGTCCATGGTCCAAGGAAAATGCAGCGGTCACATGAAAATAATGTCTAAGTCTCAGGTAGGGCTGGTGGAAACCTCCACATGTCTCCCTGGTGCAACTCCAAAGGTTAAACCAAGAGGTGAATTTTTAGATGAGCGTAGGCCCTCCATGTGGACTATACTTGAGTTGAAGTGGGCCTTAGAGTTTCAAAATTCACCACAAAACCACATCAAATAAAAAAGGACCACATTTCCACATATGCCTATTATAAATTGACAGGAAAACACACACTGCCAAACCATAAAAATGTAGGGAAATCACCATTTGTGCCTGGAAATGAATATTTCTTTACGTAAAAAGAATTTGGAAAGGATATAAGGCCTAAATTTGATCCATGACCATGGATAAGAATCTTTCAAGAACATACAAATGAAGAAAATTTTTTCACACATTCATTCGGGAAATAGAAAATATATGAGCTTCAGATTGAAGAATTTTTAGAGAAAATGGGGAGAGATCAAATTGAGCACCAATATCTACTTGAGTCGGGGATGGGAAATCCCAAAGTGAGTGCCACAAGAAAAAAATAGTAGACAAAGTGCTAAAAATAAACCATTAGGCAATTAATTCAAATAAACAAGCTTACAGAAAGCGAACAATAATAACCAACTCCCCATGATGAACCGAGAAACCAACAAAATTAAGTGGTCACCTGGGGACCATGATGAACGTAACAGAGAAGAACACGAAGAAAAAGAAACCAAAATTCTATACATTCTACAATGGTGTGTGTCTTGATTCTCGAGAAATCAATCAAGGAAATGTTTCAAATGTCTGCCATTAATAGGTAATTCAAGCAACTCCCAATCTAGGTCTTTTAAGAAGAAGGTATGTTCACCAATTCTAATATCAATTGAATAAGGGCCCATCCAAAATGCATCAAAATTTCCATGTTTTCCCTTATCCTTGTGCTTGATATCCATAATAGCATAAGATCTCCCACACTCAAAGCTCTTGGAGTCACCTTTTTATCAAACAAATTCTTCAATTTCTCTCTTAATTTTACATGCCTCTGATGGGATTCACTTCTATATTCATCTAACTCAACAATTTGATTGATGTGAGCATTGTAGGGACTAACCTCTTGATCTTCCAATTGTTGAAGAAATTGAAATGAAGATAATTACATATGCGGGAAACAACGCTTGAGTTCCATACACCAACTCAAATGGGATTTTTCCCAGAGCTCATTTAACAATGATTTGATCAGTCCAAATAAAAACTTGAACTTTGTGCCCCACTTCCTTTTTTTCAACTCCAAAGTTCTAATTATCTTCAATAGATTTTCATTTCTGGACTCTTGTCCATTTCCTTGGGATTATAATTAGAAGCATATGTAAAATTTATCCTATATTCATGACACATAGCCACCAAAGGTTTAGCTTGAAATCTCATGGCATTATCAGCAACTATTTTGGCAAAAAGGTACCCCAAATCTGCAAATGATATAATTCGGATAAAGTCCATGACAATTTGGTGAGTTGCCTTCTTGATGGGGATTGCCTCCACCCACTTGTTGAAGTAATCTCATGGCCACTGGTATCCTCTTATGGCCTGCACTTGAAGGATTAGAAATATCCCCAAAGAATTCAATCCCCTATGCTTAAAATGGGCTTCAATTGATATAGGATGCAACGAGAGGGATCCTAAAGCTTTTAATCTTCCTAAAAGTTTTGGCAACTTTCACGCTTTCTTACCAATGAGTTGTATCTTTGAAAAGAGTTGGACACCAATAACTAGCCCTTAAGATTTTATGAGTTATGACTCTTCAGCAAAATCTCCCCACAAATTCCTCCATGGAGATCATCAATTATTTTAGGGCTTCATCTTGATAATGCATCTTAAGAGAACTCCATCAAGGTTCTTCCAAGCTAACCCAAAATCGTAATGACATATTTTTGGGAAGCTAATTAAGTGCTCTTTTTTATTCTTGCTAAAATGTTCGTGGCATTTTAGATGTTTGAGATAAAAAATTATGTCCTTGTACCATTAAGAATTAATCAATTTTTCAAAGACATTTAGCCTTTCTTCTTCAACTTCATTTACCTCAATAATCTACAAATTTCTCTCTCCCATAATTTTTTAGTGCCCAAATCTTTGACCAATTTTTTTGTTTGGATATCCATATCATACTCTTGCAATTTGTTTACCCATCAAGTATATTTTTCTTGAAACCTTCATTTCTGATAGGATATCTTTAACCATGGTATAGGGAACATAAGAAATGACTTTGGAACTCAAAATATATGGCCTGAAGACCTTTGTTGCTTTTACCAAAGCAAATTCCTACTTCTCCATGATAGTATACTTTAGCTCAGCTCCTTGTAATGCCTTCGAAAAAGGCAATTGGTCTTTAGCTCCCTCATCATCCTTCTGCAACAACATAGATGCAATAGTACTTTTTAAAGTAAAAGAAAACATTTGGAAAGCATTCTTATAATATGGAGCTGCTAAAATAGGGGCATTCTTTAATGCTTGTTTGATCTTAGCAAAATCCTGGATAACTTCTTCTTCCCATTTGATACTTTTGTCCTTCTTTCAAAGCATGCTAGTGATGGGGATAGTTAGTTTAAAAAATTTGGAGATAAATATCCTAATAAAATTAATCGCCCAAAAAATATTGAATTCCCTTCTTGGCTCTTAGGATAGGGACTTTCCGATGGCTTCTACCCTTTCAGGATCAACCAAGACCCCTTCCATTGACACAATATGTCCAAGCAAATTTTCTTTCGAATGCAAAATGGCACTTCTTGGGATTTAGTGAAATACCATACTCCCTACATCTTAACAACATTTTTTCTAAGTGTTGTAGGTGGTCACTCCTTTTTCTAGAGAAAACAATCATATCATCTTGATATACAACAATGAAATCATTAATATAGCTAGAGAAAGCTACATCCATTGCTCTTCGGAAAGTGGCTCCAACATTCATTAGAACAAAAGACATTCTGAAATATACATGCATTCCCCAAGGAGTAGTAAAGGAAATCTACATTTTCTTTGATTCCTTCACAACCACCTAGTTATATCTAGAAAAACCATCCAAGGTGGATAACAATTCCGAACCAGTAACCAATTGTAACATATTTTCCATATTTGGCAGAGGGTAGTTATCCTTCATTGATGCTCTATTAAAGTTTATAAATTCCACACACAACCTTATATCTCTATTCCTCTTTCGAAAGGTACCAAGTTTACGACCCATGATGAGTACCTTGTGGGATGTATGATTCCTCCATCCCTCAAATTTTTCAATTCTTTTTGCATTTTCAGGAAAAGGAGTGGATTGATTGGCCTATGTTTCTACCTAAACATTTTGGCATAATCTTCAAGGGAATTTCATGCTAGAAAATATCCCCTATGTATGCTTTTAGTTCGAGAATAAAACCATGCTAAGCAAAGGTGCTAGTATTTCTTCAACAATTGGACACACATCTACTTTTCTTCCTTGCCGATTGCTACCTAGCCGAGATCTTACATGGTTTATCCTTCATGCCTAGGTCATGCTCTTTAACATCCCTCAAGGTTGTCATGTTTCTATTGATAATGCAATCGGATTATCAAATTTTTATTCAAGTGCTACCAAACCTCTCGGGAATAGTATTAGTCTTCAACCGAATGATGTTTTTTCCAAATAAAGTCTCCTTTCCATCATCCGCATAAACCATTGGCTCACAATCTATACGTTGATCAGCAAATTCTCCTTGGTTCGCAAAAACTTTGCACTTAGGCATCATCTTGAACACTTGCGTGTTTAACATTATGTTAGGAATAGATGTCCTACTCAATATCTTGGTATTATACTCACAATAGGGGATATAGTACAATTTTAATCTGACCCCAATACACCAATATTTTTGTTAGAGTATTTTACTTCCTATCGTGATGTATTATGTTGAAGGAGTCAAACATCTCAATGAAATCACACACCGCATGCTTATACTACTTCATTCTCTTATTTTTTTTGCATACAATTTTCTAACCTCGCTTGACAATTAGCTTTGAATCTCCTTTAACAATGATATCTCTAATACCATATTTCCATTCAATCGTTAAACTCGAAACAATGCTTCATATTCAACAATATTGTTAGTGCAATCAAAGTTGAGTTTAAAAGAAATATCATTTTAATACCAGCACTATTTCAAAATTTGTAGCAAGCCCCACCAAAAACAAATTCCAAGGAGAACTTACTTGATTAAGAGACTTGCATTGATCAATTTTTTGCTCTTTACCATCGTAAAATCCAACAAAGTTATCAACATCAATTTCATTGTATAACACTTCATAGGAAGCATTATTGGGATCCTCAATTAGATTTAGTATCTTATTTTCAATATACAACTTTACAAGACTTCCTCAATAGGTATAGTGGTAAAAGACATATCCATTCGCACACTCCCACCAACACTAGCAGCAAATTTTCTTGATAACATCATTCCCCATTTGGAAGGGTACAATAATAACAAAATCTTGTTTTAAGTTTTTTCCCGGTAGGCTACAAGTGCGCTATAAAACCATTGACACATCCAACCACTGACACCTCTCTAGAATCCATGGCAATGAACTTCCCATAAGATGTTGTCAGTTTGATATCTAATTCATTCATGACCTTAAGAGGCATAACATTACATGATGCTCTAGAATCAAACATACAGTTGTGTAACATCTTGTCCCTAATAATCAAAGTAGTGAAAAATGGATCTTCATTCAGCTGGGACTCAACCAAGGATGTTCCCAAATATAATTCAGGTGGCTCTCCTAGTTCTTCTAGCACTTGGGGTTTTTCCAACTCTGCAATAGGAGGAGTCTCAACATTGTTTAAATTTCTACCTTAGGTAATATTTTCTTCTTTCAATCCCAAATAATCAAAGGCCCTTTTATTGTGCTCATGAATCCTAAGAAACTCATCAATTGGAACAGAAATCTTGATCTGACTCAAGACTTGGGCAATGTCATAAGGAACGTATTTGAGCAAGGAAAATTTTGAGGAAGATTGATAAAACTCATCTAACAACAAAGGATTTTTCATGGTCTGAGCATGGGTAGGGATACCATTTCTATTTGGGGAAATAAGGCCTTTGCTAGATGTATCTTTCTTAGGAGTTTCTTTTGAGATATTGTTGAGAACTGGAGTTTTTGGTTTAGCCTGAGGCCTTGCCCCTTTGAAAACTTTACTCTTAGTGTTATATTATTTTTCTTGGGCAACCGCAACATTCATATACAACTTCATATCCTTCTCGTAAGGGATTCCTCCATCATACTTTTTAATCATTAATGCCCTTAAGTATTCAAAATGATTATTAAGTAATTTAAAATCTTGTACCATATATGTTTTCAAAAGCATGAGAGGGAGGAAGGGGTAATACCCGGTGGATGTAATCCTAGAAATATGTAGCAGATTCTAACACCGATTAATTCAGTCAAGTTTCTCCTTACCGTGAACTTTCAGAGAGCACACCATCATGCACACATCATCATTAGTTTCATAATCAGCTTCCTCAACTTGTTTGTCTTCATCACATGTGGCATGTGACAAGAAAAATATATCACACCACTCAATTTCATTGGCTTCTTCCATAATAACAACTTTGGCAGCTAAAGGATAAGTCACCAATTTGTTTTCCTTGGTTAGGGTTATCATTTCCCGATCCACGAGTCCTTTGCCTCTATCATCGAGATCTCCGATCACGTCGGGGATGATTGGAAAATATTTCTTGACATTTCAACAATGTATATGCACTTAGAGCATGTAAGAAACATTACTAAGGCCAAATATAATAATTCCTTTGAAGATCCCTAGCAACACAAATCAAGTCCCTAGAAATAGCACCATTCTGGTGTTGGTATCCAAATTTATTCTCCCTTGTAAGATGAGCAGCATCAAAGATTTAACCAGAAGCTTAGAGACATATAAATCATTATGTATGTTGTTTAGTATCTGGGGAGGTGATTCAGCTAGCTCTTTATCACTCATATATTAGAGAAATGGATAGTACCATCAAAAGAATTTGATCTATCCTTACTATCTTAGGCAGTGCCTTTCAACCAAGGTGAGAGGACCCATTTTTAACTTCTATTGGTGAAGGAGAATGGATATATCCTTATATGCACAAATTTGAAAGGAAACCTTGAGAAAATATGATCAATGCACCACAATTTAACTCTCACGAGTTGTCACTTCTAAAGAATGGTGATATTTTCTAAATAGGTTAAAGTTACTAAAGACATTATGGAATCCCGATTGTTTCTACATATTTTGCGTAGAGAATTTATTCATTTGTTGACATACAAGGAAAACAAGGGTAGTTCATGTGGGATTCATTTTTTTTGAATAAATTTTGGTGGGAGATTAACTAGGATAAACTTGATTATGCTAGATCTTTGAGAACCTTCACAACATTTGGAAAATTAAATGACAGAATGCTTAAGAATAACTAAAATATTCCTTCAACCAGAAGGTGTTCATCAATGGAGGCCCAAATTTGCATGGTTTCACATAATCTCCAAGATTTTAACACAAAGGCTCAAGATAAAGAGTCAATTAAACATTAAAGACCCCTGGTTCCTCATGCCTAAGATACACTCAAAGGCTTACAAAAATATTTATCAACAAAATGACAAGTAAAGTGATTTTAAATTGTTTATCTCATTACAGGATGAAGGATCTTCTCATAATGAAATTGTAAATTCCACTATACTATCACATGGACAAGATCATGTGTGATTTAGAGGGATTTTAACACAAGATTGCAATAGGAACAAGAAAACTACTTGTAGATATTATGAAATAAAGTAGATACAAATTTTCCCAAGATTAACACAAATTAATTCGAAGTTGATTAGATTCATCAGTAGGGGAAAGTTTCTTTGAACATCTCTTAGAGCTTGTCAATGGTTGTACACTTGCAACCAACTTGACGTGATTGAAATCTAAAACACAGGAAATTAACAAGTTTCTTAGATGGTCTCTCAGGAAGATGGGATTTCTCAAAATTTCTCATAAGAATTCAACCCCGACCCTTTGCAAGAGTATCCTCATTGCATTTATACAATTTACTCACTCACTCATCCCAAATTTTCCCCAAAAAGAAGAATATTCGAGGAATCCTTTTCTTGTTACCAATTTGTCTTAGTAAAGTGACATTTAACAAATTTACACTGTAGCTACCATGTGGAAAAATCATGAACTGGTCACATTTCTCAGACCCTTGACTAATGATTGGGATGCCATGCCACAACATTTTGATAGTCCTTCTAATCATTCTTATTCTGTCATGTGAGAAATCCATGTTTTAATCATTTTCCAGTGGCTCTGTATATTTGGATCTCACAGAAATTATTTTCACCCTGAGGCAACACCTTGAGAAATGAATTCCCTTGTATGGATGCATGCTTTCATGTCCTTGCAAAATGAATGTCAACACATGAATTATTCCACATACTTGTGTTGTGAGTCCAATTTGCAATAAAAATAATACGTATTCACATCTCCAAGAGTCTTGGAGAAATAATGGTACAAAATCGGATGCAATGCATAACAACCATTGATTATACCCTTTCTCAACTTTATAATAGAGTCATCCATATGTTTCCTTGATGTAAATACAAAGGTGAGGTATAGAAGAAAGTTTCCAAAAAGCGTGGGCCTTCTTCGTGCCTTGGGCCCAAGAAAATTGATTTTTGGCCTTTGAAAACTCTCAGTATAAAAGCAACTAGTGGAAGCCTCCACATGTCTCACTGACGCAGTTTTGATATAGAGCCCAAAAGTGGAGACCATAAACAAGCGTGAGTTTTTCACGTGCCTAGGATCCAAGAATGTTTCATCCGCCATGGAAAATTCCAAGCAAGGGAAGAGTGAGTAGAAACTTCCACATTTCTCCATGGCGCTCTTTCAAAAATAAATTTAGGAGAAATTCCCCAAACAGCGTGAGCCCTCCACATGTCCTAGGCCTTATAAAGTTACTTGAAAAGTTTAAGTATAGAGAGGAGCTAGCAAAATCCTCCACAGGTCTCCTTGGTGCAAATTTGAGATTGTGCCAAAAAGTGGAGACCCTAAAGAATCGTGGGCTCATCACGTGTCTCCTTGGTGTAACTCCTAAGGTAGGACCCATACAGGTAGATCCTCAAATGAATGTTGGACCTCCACATGTTTCCATGGTCTGAAAAAGCTATAGTGGCGCCATGATAAAAATGTCTAAGTCTGGGTAGGGCCAATGGAAACCTCCACGTGTCTCCCTAGCGTAACTCCAAAGGTTAAACCAAGAGGTGAATTTTTAGATGAGCGTAGGCCCTCCACGTGGATAGGACTTGAGTCAAAGTGGGCCTTAGAATTTTAAAATGCCTCACCAAACCACATCGAATCTGAAAGAACCACATTTCCAAAGATCTTTGAGATATAAATTGACCAGGAAAACACACTCGTCAAACCGTAAAAATGTAGGGAAATCACCATTTTACTGAAATGAATCTTTATTTACAGAAAAATAATTTGGAAAGGATATAGGCCTAAATGTGATCCAAGACATTGGAGAAGAATCTTTCAACAACATACAAATGAAGAAAACTTTTCATGCATCCATTAAAGGAAATAGAAAATATGACAGAGCCCGTAGATTGAACAATTTTTAGAGCAAACAGGGCAAGATCAAATTGAGCACCAACAGGTTTTTATTAGTGGTGTTCCCTAATACTATCCCCCATCTTTGGGAAGGGGAATATAAGGTTGATCAATGCGGGAAACTTTCTTAGGATGTTAATAAAATGAAAGGTTGAACAATACAGAAGCCTTCAAATGTCATAAGGAGTATCCATCCTTTGAGGGTATGGTCTACTTTATACAAAAGATGTGGATGGAAATAATAATACATGATAGCCATCCTTTGAGGGATCCATTTATTTCTTTTAATTTTATTTTGACTTTGATTTGGATTTGCATGCTTCTATTTTATTTTTTACATGTACAAGCTTGTCCTTTGAGGGATTAGTTATCTTTTTATAACTTTGATTTCTAACAAGATCATCCATGAATGTTTAATTTTACATGGGGAAGAGCTAGGACTAGCTAGGTAGACCACTTAGGATGGGATAATGAAGGTACAAGAGACACCCCTAGACCCTTTTCATGGTTCCAATAGGTGAATAAGAAGGTGATGGATGTAATGATCAAGGATTTCCCACCAAATGAGATAACCTATTATTGTAGAAATTTTTTCTTGTGGAAAAATTTGTGGATTTCAAGACAATGCTATGGGAATCTAAATCCTCTACATTTGAATGGTGCAGCTACCATTGTTTAGTATGTAAAACCAAAGTGAACTTAGGGTGGTTTTTCAACCATATATCCACAAGAACACTCCACTATCCCTATGGAAATAATAACAACTCCTCGCTATGCAGTAAATCGATTTGAGAAAGGGGAGGAAGTGAGAATGAAGGAGGGGGAAATCAATGTTGTGGGTAGAATTTCAGATTCCCACACACATCAACTAGAGGTTTCATTACATGCTTTAATTAATAGAAGAAAGACAAATTTGTAATTTTTGAGCACAAGACAAATAAAAATGCTGGTCACAAAGCACTAGTCGATTTTTCCATGGAGGGGACATAAAATTCCATCCTTTTTATCGATCTCGAGTTAAAACTTGTACAACAAGTGGGAATAGAATAAATAATGTAGAGGAGGAGAATAAAATAATACTAACAATCATTTTTGTCCTCTATTCACAAAAACATTCTTCTAGTTTACAAATTTCCCCGCCCTTAACAAAGACTTAGAAAAACCATTAAATTGTTCAACCTAAAGCTGTCTAAACAAATTTGATCATTGCCCCTCTTCTAGATTCCTCTCGCCAAAATAAAATGCTTCTCATGAGCCCAAAAAGAGCTTATGTGTGTAAAAATGTTTTTATATTTCAATTTGCCAGTTTGTATATGAACTGTTTGATCCTTTGCCATTATTGCTTTGAAATTAGGCCATCCATGGTAGGAAAACATTGGAGCAGAGTCGGGAAACATTTTTGTATTTTTTCCATACCAAAGACGTTTTCTCAATTTTATCCTCAAAACTCCATCAAAATTTAAAATTAAAGTGTCCATCATGTGGAGAATTTCACCAGATTCCATTGATACTAAAACATAAAACTCTAAGCTCTAGATCGAAATATATGGCCTCTTGAAGATTTAGGACAAAAGCGGCAAAATTAGGGAAAAATTCAGGTCTACTGAGGCCAAAATTTGACCTTTTTCCTCTTTTTTAAATTGGGAAAATTTTCCAAAAATCTCCATGCCCGGCCAACCCGAAAGTCCTCCATCATTTCACCCTTTTTGCCCATAAGGGAAAATTTTCAAAGTCCTCCACCGGCCAACCTCCGCATTGGTGATGTGCACACATGGCACCTTCGATTCTATTCGGAGATGTAGTCCAACATTTCACCTTTGCACTATTATGGTTTTGGAAAAAACAAAAACTCCTTCTCGACATCCTTATCCGCCGATGAATGGACACGTGGCACTTTGTGATTAAACGTGGGGACTTAATCCATTTTTCTCCATTCTCCTTTGCGGGCTTGTGGGTGAAATTTTTACCTTTGATTTTTTTAGCCAAAAAGCTAAGTGTTGAATTTCTCTACGCACCTCTGCCAACCTACCAATTTCCTTGGCAAAATTTCCTCCTTACCTCCAAGGGCCCGCTTAGGGAAAACTTCCCCTCCAAATCCATCGATCCATAACTTGCAAAATACAAAGAGTTAGGAAGACTTCCTTACCTTTCTGGAAAGGGGAAAGAATTATCTATCCAATGAAGCAATTCCGAGAAAATTTTGAGTGCATAAAATGTGTAGAAATTTGACTGAAGAAAAAAAGGAAGCTAGTTAACCCAAAATAAGAGGGAGCTTAATTTGGTTAAGTATGATCAAAACATGGAAACTTTGAGATAGGAGAAAGTTCTCTTGCTTGAAAAAATTAAATTTTCCCCTTTCCACATTTGTAAGGCAACAATTGACTCTAGCTTAGGGACATGGCATGGATTGAGCAAGGTGAAGACATGACATGAGGATCAAAATCATAGGTTTCAAAACATATAACGTTGACCAATGCCTTATCCATCGGCCTTGCAGAGTCATGTAAAATCTTTGAAGGAAGGAAGAAGGAAGGAAGGTAAAAAAAAACAAACCAAAACTACACCAAAATAGAAAACAAACCAAAAACACACACAATGTAAAAGGGGAAATAACAAAAACTATGGTATGTGGGGTGAGGGACAACTCACTTTCACCGATGGTACAACTTCAAATATTACCCACTTCTAGGTAATCCCAATGGAATTCCACCCAAGTATGATAAGAGAAAGGCATTCTTACCACAAGCTTCTTGAATTTGAAATGGACCCAACCACAAAGAATCTAACTTACCATGAGTGCCCTTTTGTTGTCTCCTCTTGTCCCAAAGTAGGACCAAACCTCTAGCTTTGAACTCCTTTGCTTTGGCTCTTTTGCTAAAGAGATCTTCACTTTCACTGATGTTCTTTGATTTTGTCCACTACCGGGATCTCGCTCTCTTCCATCTTCTCAAAGAAAAGGATCCTCTTATCAATTGAATCTCAGTATTAGTTGTCTTCCAATGTTTAAAGTGATTGAGAGTTGGCATTTCAATTGTAATAGGAATCTCTACTTTAATTCCATATAGTAACTGAAAAAGTGACATGCCTATTACCTTCTTAGAGTGATACTAATGCCCAAAATGCATAATATAATTTTTTTCCCAATTCTTCTAATTCTCATCAACATGCTTGCAGATAATGGTCACAATATTTTTGTTGCTTGACTCACTTGACCATTCCCTTGAGGATAGTAGTCAAAAGAATGAGCAAGAGAAATCCCAAAGCCATAACAGAATTTTTTCAATTCCTTCGAAGAGAAATAAGTAGCGTTTTCTACTACAATCTTATGAGGAAATCTAAAATGAACAATGATATTCTCTTTTATGAAATTGTAGACAACTTTAGACCTATCCTGTTTGGTTGGAATGGCCTCCACCCACTTAGTGAATTAAACCATGGTGGTGAGCACATGTAGGAATGCCCTGCACTTGAATGAGGGTTCAGAACACCGATAAAGTCCAGCCCCCATTGTTGAAAAGTTCTTCAATCACCAAGGGTATGAGTGCCAAGGCAGCTAGCTAAGGCTTTCCAATAAATCGATGGCATGCTTTGCATTTGAAACCCAATTCTATGCATCATAAAAGAGAGAAGGCCATAGTAACTACCTCGAGAATTTTGTGGGTAGTCACCATGGCTGAAATGTGTCAACCACAAGCTTGATCACGATAGGATTTAAGGAGTTTTTCTTGTTGTTCCTTATCAACACATTTGAGAAAATATCCATCTATCCCTTTCTTGTAGAGTGCATGATTCCAAATCACATATTTGGTTACTTTCATCCCGAGAGTTCTTCACCGCTTGTAATCTAAATGAGGGGGAATTACCCATAGGTAAGAAAGAAAGTGATATGTGCACTCTATTCCTATGTAGTGTTCACAAAGAGAACTTTTAGGCAATCTTTCGAGCAGTTGGGCAAGTTTATCTCTTTTCCAAGATGAACTTCGAGAGATTCATCTTTAGCAATCAACTTGCATAAACCATTTCCTCTAACTAGATTAGAGGGCTTAATCTCCAAGTCATACTCTTGGATCCTTGCAATCCATTTCCTCTTTTGGCTCTCGGGATCTTGTTGTGTCAAAATGGACTTGATTACACTTAGGGATCCATCACCATGGTGTGATAGTTGAGTATGTAAAATCTAAATTCTTCACGGCCTTGACAACTACGTATGCACACTTCTCCAATTGATGTAATTTAGTTCATGATTCTTCAAAGGTAGCTCATGAAAGCAATAGGTGCTTCCAATCCTTCATCATTATTTTGAGCAAGGACAACAAAAAGAGTGTTCTCCAAGGCATAACAAGACATGATGAATTCCTTGCTGAAATCTTGAGATACCAACATTATAGCTTTGGCAATGGCCTTATTTATTTCTTCAAATGCTGATTTTCCTTCACTATTCCATTTGAAACTTGTTTGAGGCTTCATCATAGAGGTGATATGCTTTATTAGTTCAGAAAATTCAAGCACAAAGTAGTGAATAAAATTTACCTTCCCAAAGAATGAGTGCACTCCTTTTTGCTAGAGGGAAGAGATAGTGCTTGAATAACACTTACCCTCTCGGGGTTAATATGTGCTTCATGATTATTCATGATGTGTCCCAACATATTGCCTTCGTGAATCCATGATCTCCCCAAATTTTGAGTGGTACAAACACCCATGTATGATGTTGAATAGTGAAAAAGTGATTTAAAAGTTCAGGAGTTAGTGAAAATTCATCCTTTTGGAGTATTTTGGTGATTTTGGGGTGTCGGACATTTTTGTCCCGTATGTCCCAAGAACATCCTTTTTCTCGATGAGAAGCCTTTTCCAATGTTGACCCCGATCAGTCGCTTTTCCTGAAAAAAAATTTTAACTTTTGGTTAACACCCTTTAAAATGTTTTAATTTGTTCCAAGTTTCACATTTTTGGGCATTTTGGTGATTCCCGATCTCCCACATCGCCGCATCGTATGTCCCAAGTATCTACGACTTTTGTCCCATCTGTCATTTTCATGAAAAATTTTAACTTTTGTTCGTGCCAAAATTTTTCGTCCGTTTGTTCCAAGTTCAGCTTTTCCCCGATCACCCCATCGCATCGTCCATCACATAATCGCATCTTCCCAAAAGCATCTATGCCTCTATGCCCACTTTCTTCTCGCATTTCCAAGTTTCTGGTCCCTCATGTTTCCAAGCTCATTTGGCCCATGTTGTTTTGCCCTTTACCCGCATCACCCGCGCTGGGATCAGATCACGTCTTCGTGTCCCTCATGTCCCAAATGTACCAAAGACCATCCGGGCCAGTTTTTTCCACTCTTCCCGATTCTTACCTTTTTTGAGTCGGTGCATATGAATTTAATGCACATTTATGACCTTCTCTCTCCTAAATGGCTATTTAATGGGACTACCCTCTATGCATTTGGCACACTACTCACTTGTTATCATTCACTTGAATCCCTGCAATTAAGATCATCTACTCGTGCTCCCATTCCCTTTGCATTTTTCATTATGGATTTGATCTGTGAAGGTTGTTTCTCTATATGTTGCAAATATGAAGATTAAATTCCAAGGTCAAGAACACATTTCACCTCTTGAGTCCTCTGTTCCCGATATCGGGGATAGTGAGGTTGACACTTGATTTTGGTGATTTTGGAATAGATTGACTAGCCCTAATCCTTCCCCCATGGTGCAAATGATCAATGACAGTGGCCTTGTGTATGCTGCGGGTTTCCCAATCTCAGTACAATGTGCCGACACCGTGCTCACCTGTGGGGCTCACTTTAACCCTGACACCAAGGAATTGTCTAATGTGCATGGGGAGCTGATTGCTAAACTAGATGCTACTACCATTATTTTTGCTACGGATTCCAGAAGTTGAAGACTCCATTGTTATCACTCAGGCTCAAGCTCAGACTCTATTCAAGCAGGAAAATGATAAATATAAGGTGAGGATAGCAAAATCATGGTTGAAGAACCCTAAGAAGGGAGCATCCCGACTTTCCAAGGCATTATTTAGAGCTGATTTCAATGAAGAGTTGTCTGATTTCATTATCTTGCTAGCTCGCACATCATGGGATTACCCTCTACCAATGAATTTCACTTTTGGATGTGCCCACTCATCAACATCATCTATGAAGGTAGTCAGAGCATAAATTGGGAGGAAATCATTTGCATAAATTTGACAGAGCAATTGTCCAATGTACAACAGACTAAGAAGTTCTATATGACTTCCTATCTCATGTATACCCTAAGCAACATCCCAGGAAAGTGGTTTGGATTCACTTACATAGAGGGTCAGAAGGATGAACCCATTTATGCATCTTGCCCTCAATTCACCCTTGAAACTAGTAACCACAACTTCAGGAGGGTGAATGATGCCTTTACCATGTATATTGTGAGGCTTTTAGAAAGTGATACTACCAGGAGATTTTCTGATGAAGCCATGAACCTGATAGCAAAGTATGGAGCCTTCTTCATTCAATTTAGGAGGTTTTCATATATCAGGTTGGTTGGTTATGAGAACACACCTCTCAAGCTCCCCATGTTTTGTAATGACAAGATGGCTTTGATTGAAGTGTGCAGGAAATTGGATAAATTGCATAGAACCTACAGGGATAAGAAGATCTTTGGTTTGCATTTCCCTATTTCCTTGGGTAACTATACATGCAAAATACCTTGGATGCTCAAAATATAGAAAGGGCCCTCGCTCCCATCACTATTCACTTTTTCAGGCCTAGGACCTGTTTTGATTTGAAGAAGTTCATTGAGTTGAATCTCAGAATTAATTATCATCACATGTTAGATACTGAGGACTACTGGGCTGATTGTGTAGATGAATTTGAAGGAAAGCGAGAGGCACTATGGTAGATTCTCTCCTGCAAGCTGATACAAGAGCTCAATCTCTACCAAATTCTGAAGGGTTCCAAGATGATAATGAAGACTTGTTGTCTTATGAATATGAGACATTGATCAAGCATACTCCCTTGGAAGATCTAGACTAGTACAAGAGGGAGAAGGATGACTTGGTTGAGATTTTGGCCCCTGTCCTTGTAAGAACCAAGGTTTGGTTTGATAGAAAAGTCTGAGAGCTTAAGAAGAATCCAAGTGGATCTTCCTCCAAAGATACTTCAACACCTAGGAAGGAATCACATACACCTAGCTCGGAGGTACCTGCACAAACCCCTCCTCCTTCCTCAAATAAAGAACTTGAATCATCCACTCCTTCTTCTACTCAAGTGTACCAAAAGAAGGTAAAAGAGGTTAAACAAGAGCCAATTGAGGAAGACCCCTTCTAAGGCATTCAGAACTACCTTCAGGGCCAGAGAATGTTATTGTTCTTAGTGAAAGTGATGATGGTGAGGTACTAGATCCTGCAAGAACTTCAGAAGTTACAATAGAAAAAGAGAAGGAAGTGCCTAGCACTGAACCTCCAAGTGCCATTGGTTCCTCTGCTCAAGAAGCTCCAGATACCTCACTCACATCTCTACTGGAAGCAAAAAGTGGTAAATACTTTGAGTGCCATGAGTTCACTTGCTCTTGGATCTCTTTGCTCCTCCTCCTTCTTCCTCCACTTTTGCATGGGTGCAACCCTTAGTTAACAATAGGAAGAGAAAACCTTCTTCTCGATTGACAGGGCCAAATTTTGATGTTGTGGCAGCCTTGTTGGGCACTACTCCTCCTGCTCTAGCAAAGAGAGCTAAAACAACTTCAAGGATAGTGACAGATGCTCAGGGCCAACAATTTCTAGAGGTTGCAAAACCTAAGGTTGATAAGGTAGAACAAGATCTATTAGCCTCTGATCTGGAGCTTTCTAGGATTCCAATGGGAGAATCTACCCCTGAGAGTGAGGTGCATAACCTCCAGAAATAGTAACCAAGGTTATTGAGAGAGTAGAAAGGGGTAAACAAACTATAGAACAACTGGAAGAACAAAATCAAGTTCTTTCTAGCTTCATCAAGTCATTATTGGCTAAGGACAAGGTTTTGGATCCTACTCCACTGGTTGCCCTTCCACCCCTATGATTCTTAGTCAAGATGAAGTTCAAAGCATCAAGGATATACACATGTATTCCACTTATGGGAGGGCTATGGAAGCCATGGTTGATGACATGATCATTGTAGGCTTGAATTTCATTGTAGAGGCCTTCAAACTCAATGAGAAGGTGGCCAACTGCAACAAAAACTCTCCTCCTCAATTGCAACTATGGACAAAGAGATGAAAGCTTTGGAGTAGTTGCATCATGGATCTTCACCCGATGGGATAGGCTGATGAAAATATATTGATGGCCAATAAGGTTTTTGATGATGCCAAAGACAACTTGTCAAGGTCATGGGTTTTCAGTGTGGAATGGAAAATAAAAGTTCTGGAAGAAGCCTTGGGAGAGTTGAGGAACAGTTGGTAAAAGGGAGAAGCCTTCAAAACTTGTGTTGTGTTTGCCTTCAAAGATATTCACTGTCATCTTCATGATGAAACTTCAGGTGTTCCTTTCTCTCCAAGAAATTAAAACTCAGTTCAGGGCATTTGTTAAAGAAAACTTGTTCAAGGAGGAATTGATTACCAAAGAGAAGATAAAGGAGATTTTCTCTCTTCAATCTGCTATTGAAGAGGCTAATAAAGAATACCTTGAACATATTGAGTTTGATAAGGACATGGAGAAATGTCTAGGCACTTGGTCTCAAGCCACTACCAACACATCAGTCCCACGAGGCAGAGAGATAGCTGAAGCATTGAAAAGATTCAGCAATGGATTCTCAAGTGGTGGGCCCTCCTCAACAATAAGCGGATGTTTTCTCTTCTAGCTTCTCCTCTCCTCCTTTTTTCTGAAATCAAGCTCATTGTAAACTAATTAAGGATCTTGTGTCAAGCACTTCCTTAATTAACATTTTAGTTAAAGAAACAGTTACCAAGTGTAACCAATTTGTAAGTTATATAATGGGCTCTCTGCGCCATTTTCAGGGGCTAGAACTCTATTTATTTTTGAAAGTGTAAAGGAGTAAAAAGCTATCAATACAAGAAGATCTCTCTTTTCTTTTCCACCTTACTCTTGTTCTTTCATTGCCATCCATTTAAAATTATTGAATCATTAAGTATGTTTTAATTCAAGAAGCTTTGTATTCTTATGGATGTCATCTCTAGAACTTTGTGTCTATGAAATAACATCTATGGTCTTAAATGCAAATGATTTTGTTCTATATGATTTCCTTCTGGCATGCGTAAAGAATTATTTTGTTATCTATATTTCTTGAGAGCTTTTTTGCCCCTCTCCCGTTCCTTAATTCTTCTATCCTTTTGTATTGATGATCTGTTATATTATAACACTTTCATGATATTAGAGTTCCTCATTAAAACTACACATTGTACATTTGTAAATAGTTTTTTCCTTTAATAAGGGAACCTCTCCCATTAAAGAGGAGGGATTTTTGTCCCCTGACTATTGCTTTCAATAAAGTCCTTATTTGACAACCAATAGTTTTTGGTGACTCTACTGGGGATTCATTTTGAACGTATTCCAGTTTTATGAACAATTTCTTGATCATTCTTTGATCTGGTGACTCTACGGTTTACTCATGGTAGGAGGGCCCTTGGTATTGAAGATTCTCAGTTTCAGCTCTTGGAGCAGCAAGGTTTCCCTCTTCCTTCAACAAGAAGAAATAGAAGAACTTTCTACAAGCACTCCTCCTGTTGAAGATAGAACCCCTGTAAGTGGTATCCCTCTAGAGAAACCCAGCCCTAATCTCCGCGCTTTGATTCTTGTTGGTGTTTCAATTCCCTTCAAGTAGTCTTTCCAAGGATGGCAGTTCCATTACCTTGGGGCCATCGTGTTGGGCCTCTCGCCCTTCCTCAGCCTTTGCATGAGTTACCCAGGGGTAACAGGAAGAACTTCCCCAAGTTAGAGGTGATGGTAAGGTGCATCCTGATGAACATATTGCAGCCTTCATAGTTGTGTGTGGAGTTCTCGGAGTTGAACATGAAGATGTCTCGGTGAGGATTTTTGTAGAAACTTTGCAAGATAATGCAATGGATTGGTTCTATCACCTTCCTACTGGGGCCATTACCAGTTGGACCATGATGAGAACAAGATTTGAGAACCGTTTCAAACCTACAGAGGATGTGCATGCTTTGCTGGCCTAGATTTCTCAAATAAAGAAAGAATCACAAGAACCCATGAGGGAATTTGTGGCTAGATTCAACAAGTTGATTAACAAAATTCCACAGACACTCAGCCTGTAGATCAAATTCAAAAAATGTTTCTTCCTGAATGCTCAATTGCCTGAGGTTAGTTACGCATTGAGAAGGGCCAACCTTGCAACATTGGATGAGGATTAGAGATTAGTTGTTAGCGTTGAAGATGACTTGATTATGTCTGGTAAGTTGAAAAGAGATCCTTCCAAATCTAGAGCTTCTTCTTCCTCTTCTTCTACTCCTAGAGCTAATACAGATCCATTAGTACAAAAGCTTGCAAATGACCTCATTGCCATCAAGAAACAATTGGCTCAACACGCTCCTTATGCAGATGTTTCAAGGAGGAATTTTCAGCCTAGAAATCATTTTCCTTCCTCTTAGACAAGGATGGCAATTGAGGGGCCACCCATCAAGGTCCCTATTAATGCAACTTGTGAGGTTGAAGAACTGAAGATGAGGAGATTAATGAAGATTGTGAAGAACTTGAAGAAGAGGTTGATGAAGAACTGGAGGAACTTGAGGGATCTCGAGTTAATTTCTTCACCACTGAAGGTGTTGATGAAGAGGATGATTATGATGAAGTAGTAGTAGATATGAATAGTGAATCATATGTTGTCATGACTCGGGACAGAAAAATAAGAAAGAGAAAGTGATGCATCCCCACTAAGAGATCCAAGGATCCTCCCATGACTATCCCATTGTTGCAAGAAGAGGTCTCCTATTCCCACTACATCCACACAGAAGGTGAGTTCTACTAATTCTTCTTTTCCTAATACTACTGCTAAAGCTTTTTCTTCTCCAGCTCCTAAACCTGATAAGCCTAAGATTCCTAGTGATGATAGCCCATCCACCTCTGGATCTTTTGATATCATTGATCACCTTAAGAAGACAAAGGTTCAAATTTCAGAGGCTGAGTATTATCAAACTCATCCTAAAGCCTTTGCCAAAATGGTTCACTTTGTCAATTCCCATTCCAAAACCACCTCTAAAGGCCTTTTTCCTACTCCATCCTCTACACCCCAACCCAACCTTGTAGCTACAGTCACCTCACCTAATGAGAAGATCAAACCATTTTATGTGACTCTTCTTATAGTAGGCCATAAACTCAAGAACTGTGTCATAGATTCAGGAGCATCAGATAATGTAATGCCTGCCAAAGTGGCTCATGCTTTGGGTCTTACTCTCACATGCACTTATGGATCCTGCTATTCTATGGAGAGTAAGGAGGTGCCTTTGGTCGAAGGATTAAAGATGCACAAGTAGCTTTTTGCCACTTTACCAGAGAAGAAGGTTTTGGCTACTATTCTAGTAGCAGATATCCCTCCTTCATATGGTATGTTAAGTAGGAATTTTTGTAAGGATGTGGGAGGAGAGATTCAAATGGATTGGTCACATGCCCTCATACCAGTCAATGGAAAGATGAAGAAGTTGTTTCCTGAGAAGCAATCTAAGTATATTGTGTAAAAAATGGATGATCCCAAAGCCCAAGATACTTTATGAGGACATTGGACATGGTAACTATATGATTATGTCTCCAGAGGAAACTCAACTTCCCAATGAAGTACTTCATGATCCTAATGGTGTTTGGAATCTAGAATTTGATGGAAGCTTACTCCTCAGCTAGTTCTGGAGTAGGTGTGGTGTTGATATCTCCTGAAGGAAAGATTCATCCTTTCTCATTCAAGCTATAGTTTGAAAATACCAATAATACAATAGAGTATGAAGCCCTCATTCTTGGACTTAATGTGGCAAAAGAAAAAGGTGTGAAGAATCTTCTAGCTCGTGGAGATGTAGAACTAGTTGTTAAACAAGTCAGAGACCTTTTTCAAGTAAAGAATAGAAGGTTGAAGCATTACAGGAATCAAGTTTGGGATTCTATTGAATTTCTTGATGCCTTCTCCATTGAAGTTGTGCCGAGAGAAAAGAACACACTAGGCTGATTCACTAGCTATCTCAGGATCATTGTTGATACCTCACCCTGATTTCTCTCAGGATAAATTTACCATTGAAATGATCCATAGGCCAAGTGTGCCTGATAATGCAAGTAATTGGAAAATTTCAATGATGATCAACATTTTCTTTCTTTCTTGGAGCTCAAGGATAACTTTGAACAATTGTACTTCGAAGGAAGTGACAATTTTCCTCGTGAGAGTGTATCTTCCAATGAGGAGGGTGTCAAAGAGGAGACAGATCAAGATGGGTGCATCAAACTCAAAGGTAACAAGATTCCTAAAGGGCTGGTGAGTTTGGAGGAATTGTTTGATAAACATGACAGGTATGTTAAGTCTAAAGCTTCTACTGGAGTGTGCAGCAAATCCACTGAGTATGAAAAGGTTAACATTGGGAGCACTACGACCCCAAAATGGTGAACGTTGGAAAATGTTGTACGCAAGAAGAAAAGAAGAAGGTGGTGAACCTCTTAAAAAGTATAGGGATGTTCTTGCATATTCATATGAGGATCTAAAAGCTTTCCAACCAAAGGAAATGCAACATTTCATTCCTCTCAAACCTAGGATTAAACCCTTCAAGAAAAAGCAAAGGCAATACAATCCAAAGATTGTTGACACCATTTTTCAAGAAATACAAAAGTTATTGAAAGCTAAAATTATTTTTCCCATTCACCATTCGACATGGATTGCCAATATTGTGCCTGTCAGGAAGAAAAATGGTGAGATTCGTATATTGTGTTGACTTCAAGAATCTGAATCAGGCCTCTTTAAAGACAACTACCCTCTACCCATGATGGATCAAGTTTTGCAAGCTGTTATAAGGGTCTGAAATGTTGTCCATGCTTGATGGCTTCTCAAGGTATAATCAAGTGGAAGTTAATACCACAGATCAACACAAGACTACTTTCACCACCCCTCTGGGGTACTTTTTCCTACAAGAGGATGCCTTTTGGACTCATTAATATCGGTGCCACTTTTCAAAGAGCTATGGACTTGGATTTTGGAAGTTTGAAAGGGAAATGTATTGTTGTGTATCTAGATGACCTGACTATGTTTTCTAAAACTAGAGCAGATCATTTTCATCATCTGGAAATAGTTCTCTTGAAATGCAGAGAACATGGGGTTTCTTTGAATCCCAAGAAATCTATCTTTTTTGTGTTATGGAGGGAAAATTGTTGGGACATGTTGTCTCTAAAGATGGAATCCAAATTGATCCTGAATGAGTTCAAGCTATTCAATAGATTCCTCTTCCCACAAGTAAGAAGGGAGTGCATTCTTTCTTTGGTAAGATCAACTTCCTAAGAAGATTCATTCCTGATTTTGCAGAGCTAACTTTGAATATCTCTCAAATGATGAAAGGAAAACAAATGTTTGGCTGGTCCTCTAAAGGGAAAGAAGCCTTTGAAGGTATTAAAAAGGCTATTGCTAAAACTCCTATCTTAGCATGTCCAGATTTTAGCAAAGATTTTATTATTTATTGTTATGCCACATAAAGCACCCTGGCTGCTGTCTTGACTAGAAAGATTTGATGATCATGAACTCCCAATTGCATTCATGAGCTACATTCTTAAAAATCATGAGTTGAAATACACGATGATGGAGAAACATGCTTTTGTAGTGGTTAAAGCTATCAAGTAGTTTCATTTTTATATTCTTAACTCTCACTCTGTGGTGCTTGTGCCTGATACAACCATCAAGTCTATTCTTACGCAACAAGAATTTGGAACTAAGAGAGGAAACTGGGTAGCAAAGGTTCAAGAATATGATATTGACATCAGACCAACCAAACTAGTTGGGGTAAAGGCTTGTGTGAACTCATTTGAAGGAGCTAGTCATGAATTATCCAAGGAGGAAGTTGATATTCCTATTGTTCTATTTCTTAGCTCGACAGATGAATGGTATGTTGATATCACACATTTTCTCACCTATGGTGAGTGTCCCCTAACTTGACTGCCAAGGAGAAGAGAGCTATCAAGCTAAGATCAGCCCAAGTATGTGTTATGGGAGAATGCTTTATTCAAACGTGGAATGGATGGAAGATTTCTGAAATGTGTTGACAAAGAACAACAAAAGAAGCTTTTCTCAACTTTTCATGATCAAGCATGTGGAGGCCATTACTCATCTATCTGTTACTACCCACAAGATTCTTCATGTTGGATACTATTGGCCTACCTTGTTTAAAGATGCATCAAAATGGGTTGATAAATGTGAAGCTTGTCAGACCTTTGTAGGCAGACCCAAGTTGGTTGCCTTGCCACTTAAACCAGTTGTGATTGAAGAGCCCTTTCAACAATGGGGTTTAGATTTCATTGGAACACTCAACCCATCTTCAAGTGTAGGACATACTCATGTCTTGACTACCACAGATTACTTCACTAAGTGGGTGGAAGCCATTCCAGTAAAAAGTACTACTTCTGAAGTAGTATGTAATTTTATCAAAGAAAACATCTTGGTGAGGTTTGGTGTACCAAACAAGATCAGAATCGATAATGCTTCAAATTTTTCTTCTACTGAGATGATGGATTTCTATTATGGATATGGCATTTCCCTTGCTCACTCTTCAGATTATTATCCTCAAGGGAATGGATAGGAAGAATCAACAAATAAAAATCTGGTGGCTATAGTAAGGAAACTGGTTAATGAATCTCAGAGGAACTGGCACAAGAAACTTTATGATGCTCTTTGGGTAGATAGAATTACACCTAAAAGAGCTATTGGAATGTCCCCTTTTCAAGTGGTGTATGGTGTGGAAGCTCAATTACCAGTAACAATGGAGCTACCAACTTTGTATTTAATGAAGGCCATTGAAGACACTAGCTTCAATGATTCTTTAGATAAAAGGATCATGTATCTTCATAAGTTGAATGAAGACAGGCTGCAGGTTGTTGATAGAATATCTACGCCCCACAGTAGAAGGTAAAATATTTGTTTGATAAGAAGGCCAAGTCTAGGGATTTCAAAGTTGGAGACATTGTTTTGTTATGGGATAAAAGACATGAGCCTCGAGGAAGCCATGGTAAGTTTGATTCTCTTTGGCTCGGTCCTTTCAAAATCAGGCACTTTTTGGTGAGAATTCTTTCTATCTTGATTACATGGATGGTTCTCTCTCCCACTTCCTTATAGTGGGTAGTACCTGAAATTGTTCAAGTCCTAGGTGAATAGGAGGTCTCTTTGTATATTATGTATAGGGTGTGTGTCCTTTCCCTTGCTTTTGGTGTGTTTCCTTTCCTGCTTGTGTGTTGTCTTTTGTATTGGTTTGCTTTTTGACTCTGTGGCCCAATGGATAAGGCACTGGTCTTCTTCCCTAGTTTTTTAAGAGTTCTTGCCTTGTCTCATTCTTCTAATCTAGCCAAGTCATCCCCAAAAAGAGCTAGTTGTTGTCCTCTCAAAATTTCCCCTCTTTTCAAAAGTCAAAAATTGAAAATTTTGAGTTAACACCCTTTATGATGTTCTAGTGAAGTGAAAAGTTGAGGAGTTAGTGAAAATTCATGTTTTTGGAGTCATTTTGGTGATTTGCGGGTCTATCGGACATTTTTGTCCCGTATGTCCCAAGTTCTGTTGGGCCTTCTATTCCCCGATCGGCCGCTTTCCCCTAAAAATATTTTAACTTTTGGTTCTGTTGGAACTTTTTGGTCCATTTGTTCCAAGTTCTTGGGCTTTCTGTTCCCCGATCACCCGCATCGGCCGCATCGGGTCTATCACGTACTTTTTGTCCCATCTATCCCAAAAGCATCATGCCTCTCTATCCCCTCGCTTTCCCACATCACATCATCGTGTCAATCCATCCATCTTCGCATCCCTCGTGTTTCCAAGTTCCTGAACTATCTGTGCTCATTTGGCCCACTTTACCCACATCCCGCATCAATGCGGATCACATCATCGTCTTCACATCCCCATGTCCCAAATGTACCAAAGACCATCCGGGCTAGTTTTTTCCGCTCTTCCCGATTCTTGCTTTTTTTTTGAGTGGTGCATATGAATTTAATGCACATTTATGACCTTCTCTCTCCTAAATGGCTATTTAATGGGACTACCCTCTACGCATTTGGCACACTGCTCACTTGTTATCATTCACTCGAATCCCTACAATTAAGATCATCTACTCGTGCTCCCATTCCCTTTGCATTTTTCATTGCATGGATTTGATCTGTGAAGGTTTTTTTCTGTACATTGCAAATATGAAGATTAAATTCCAAGGTCAAGAACATGTTTCACCTCTTGAGTCCTGTTCCCGATATCGGGGATAGTGAGGTTCGACACTTGGATTTTGGTGATTTCTAGAATAGATTGATTAGCCCTAATCCTTCCCCCATGGCGCAAATGATCAATGATAGTGGCCTTGCGTATGCTATGGGTTTCCAATCTCAAGTACAATGTGCCAACACCGTGCTCACCTGTGGGGCTCACTTTAACCCTGACACCAAGGAATTGTCTAATGTGCATGGGGAGCTGATTGCTAAACTAGATGCTACTACCATTGCTGCTACTACTCTGGATTCCAGAAGTTGAAGACTCCATTGTTATCACTCAGGCTCAAGCTCAGACTCTATTCGAGCAGGACAATGATAAATATAAGGCAGAGGATAGCAAAATCATGGTTGAAGAACCCTAAAAGGGAGCATCCCGACTTTCCAAGGCATTATTTAGAGCTGATTTCAATGAAGAGTTATCTGATTTCATTATCTTACTAGCTCGTGTCATGGGATTTCCCTCTACCAATGAATTTCACTTTTGGATGTGCCCTCTCATCAACATCATCTATGAAGGTAGTCAAATAAATTGGGTAGAAATCATTTGCATAAATTTGACAGAGCAATTGTCCAATGTGCAACAGACTAAGAAGTTCTATATGACTTCCTATCTCATGTATACCCTAGCAGCATCCCAATAGTGGTTTGGATTCACTTACATAGAGGGTCAGAAGGATGAACCCATTTATGCATACTGCCCTCAATTCACCCTTGAAACTAGTAACCACAACTTCAGGAGGGTGAATGATGCCTTTACCATGTATATTGTGAGGCTTTTAGAAAGTGATACTTGCCAGAGATTTTTGATGAAGCCATGAACCTGATAGCAAAGTATGGAGCTTTCTTCATTCAGTTCAAGAGGTTTTCATATATCAGGTTGGCTGGTTATGAGAACACACCTCTCAAGCTCCCCATGTTTTGTAATGACAAGATGGCTTTGATTGAAGTGTGCAGGCAATTGGATAAATTGCATAGAACCTGCAGGGATAAGAAAATATCTGGTCTGCATTTCCCTATTTCCTTGGGTAACTATACATGCAAAACAACCTTGGATGCTCAAAATATAGAAAGGGCCCTCACTCCCATCACTGTTCACTTTTTTCAGGCCTAGGACCTATTTTGATTTGAAGAAGTTCATTGAGCTGAATCTCAAAATTAATTATCATCACAGTCGAATTGAGGACTATTGGGCCGATTGTGCAGATGACTTTGAAGCAAGGTGGAGGCACTATGGTAGATTCTCCTGTCAACTGATACAGGAGCTCAATCTCTACCAAATTCCTGAAGGGTTCCAAGATGATAATGAAGACTTGTTGTCTTATGAATATGAGACATTGATCAAGCATACTCCCTTGGAAGATCTGGACTGGTACAAGAGGGAGAAGGATGACTTGGTTGAGATTTTGGCCCCGTCCTTGTAAGAACCAAGGTTTGGTTTGATAGAAAAGTTCGAGAGCTTAAGAAGAATCAAGTGGATCTTCCTCCAAAGATACTTCAACACCTAGGAAGGAATCACATACACCTAGCTCATGGAGGTACCTACACAAACCCCTCCTCCTTCCTCAAATAAAGAACCTGAATCATCCACTCCTTCTTCTTCTACTCAAGTGTACCAAAAGAAGGTAAAAGAGGTTAAACAAGAGCCAATTGAGGAAGAACCCCTTCTAGAGCATTCAGAACTACCTTCAGGGCCTAGAGAATGTTATTGTTCTTAGTGAAAGTGATGATGGTGAAGTACCAGATCCTACAAGAACTTTAGAAGTTACAATAGAAAAAGAGAAGGAAGTGCCTAGCACTAAACCTCCAAGTGCCACTGGTTCCTCTGCTCAAGAAGCTAGATACCTCACTCACATCTCTACTGGAAGCAATAGTGGTAAATACTTTGAGTTCCATGAGTTCACTTGCTCTTGGACCTCTTGTTCCTCCTTCTTCTTCCTCTACTTTTGCATGGGTGCAACCCTTGGTTAAGTTAAAGGAGGAAGAGAAACCTTCTTCTGATTGATAGGGCCAAATTTTGATGTTGTGGTAGCCTTGTTAGGCACTACTACTCCTCCTCCAGCAAAGAGAGCTAAAACAACTTCAAGAATAGTGATGCTCAAGGCCAACAATTTCTAGAGGTTGCAAAGCCTAAAGTTGATAAGGCAGAGCAAGATCTATTAGCCTCTGACCTGAGAGCTTTCTAGGATTCCAATGGGAGAATCTACTCCTAAGAGTGAGGTGCATAACCTCCAGGAAATAATAACCAAGGTTATTGAGAGAGTGGAGAAGGGTAAACAAACTATAGAACAATTGGAAGAACAAAATCAAGTTCTTTCTAGCTTCATCAAGTCGTTATTGGCTAAGGACAAGGTTTTGGATCCTACTCCATTGGCTGCCCTTCCACCCCTATGATTCTTAGTCAAGATGAAGTTCAAAGCATCAAGGATATACATAGGTATTCCACTTATGGGAGGGCTATGGAAGCCATGGTTGATGACATGATCATTGCAGGCTTGAATTTCATTGTAGAGGCCTTCAAACTCAATGAGAAGGTGGCCAACCTGCAACAAAAACTCTCCTCCTCAATTGCAACTATGGACAAAGAGCTGAAGCTTTGGAGTAGTTGCATCATGGATCTTCACCTGATGGGACAGGATGATGAAAATATATTGATGGCCAATAAGGTTTTGATGATGCCAAAGACAACTTGTCAAGGTCATGGGTTTTCAGTGTGGAATGGAAAATAAAAGTTCTGGAAGAAGCCTTGGGAGAGTTGAGGAACAATTGGCAGAAGGGAGAAGCCTTCAAAACTTGTGTTGTGTCTGCCTTCAAAGATATTCATTGTCATCTTCATGATGAAACTTCAGGTGTTCCTTTCTCTCTCCAAGAAATTAAAACTTAGTTTAGGGCATTTGTTAAAGAAAACTTGTTCAAGGAGGAATTGATTACCAAAGAGAAGATAAAGGAGATTTTCTCTCTTCAATATGCTATTGAAGAGGCTAATAAAGAATATCATGCACATATTGAGTTTGATAAGGACATGGAGAAATGTCTAGGTACTTGGTCTCAAGCCACTGCCAACACATCAGTCCCACGAGGCAGAGAGATAGCTGAAGCATTGAAAAGATTCAGGCAACGGATCCTCAAGTCGGTGGGCCCTCCTCAGCAATAAGTGGACATTTTCCCTTCTAGCTTCTCCTCTCCTCCTTTTTCTCAAATCAGGCTCATTGTAATTAATTAAGGATCTTTTGTCAAGCACTTCCTTAATTAACATTTTAGTTAAAAGAAATGGTTACCAAGTGTAACTAATTTGTAAGTTATATAATGGGCTCTCTGTGCCATTTTAAGGGGTGGAACTCTATTTATTTTTGAAAGTGTAAAGGAGTAAAAAGCTATCAATACAAGAAGATCTCTCTTTTTATTTCCATCCGACTCTTGTTCTTTCATTGCTATCTGTTAAAAGTTATTGAATCATTAGTTTGTTTTACTTCAAGAAGCTTTGTATTCTTGTGGATGTCATCTCTGGAACTTTGTGTCTATGAAATAACATCTTGTGGTTTTAAATGCAAATGATTCTGTTCTATATGATTCCCTTATGGCATGAGTAAGGAATTATTTTGTTATCTATATTTCTTGAGAGTTCTATTTACTCATCCCATCCCACTCCCTTAATTGATGACATGTTATATCAAACACTTTCATGATTCGAGTTCCTCATTAAAATTACATGTTGTACATATTATAACACTTCACCATGATAAGGGAACCTATCCCATTAAAAAGGTATTTTATGTTGTACATTTGGTTTTAAAAGTCCTGTTTTTTTCCTTACCAAAAGAAGGATGAGGAGTCAATGGGGATGCTAATACTACAAGAGAATCAGCTCTTTCATTTTGTTGTCTTGGGATGGCTTCAATAGAGAATGCATCAAAGAATTCAATGCAATCCCACACTCTATTCTGTAATGCTTGATCCTTGGTTCTTCACCTAGTATTTCTAGTGGATTTGCTTTACTATCACTTTTGCATCACCAAGGCATCTAGCTTTTGATTCCCATGTCTTCCACTACACTTATGCCCAAGAATAGATCTTCATATTTTGTTGTATTGTTGGTGTTATCAAACTACGGTTTGTATGCAAAAGGATGCATCACATTGGAAGGGAAAGTACAACACAAAACAAGTGCGAGCCTACTTTGGAATGACTTCCATCAAACTCCATAGTCTAGACCTGATCTTTTTCTCGATTCTAAGGAAAGTGGAAAGTCTTATTTTTTTGTGAAGTAAAGAAATAGTTTCCTAATCCACAATCTTGAAAGAGGATATTAGCTCTTGGGTCACTGGACTTCTTCTTATGTAAACTTCATTTTTCTTACCGGAGAAACTTCTTCATCTCACCCTTTACTATAATAGTTATAGAGGTCCAATCCATCTTTATCTCTCCACCAAGGTCTCTATAAAAATTCTACTCAAGAGCATGCCAAAAGTTGCTGGAATTTCTACCACTGAGATGGTTAGAAGTACTTTCTTATCATGGTATCAAGATCCAAAACCACTTGTGTATCATTTATCCTTCCTTATGGTACTTTCTTAGATTCCATTGAGTAAAAATCTCCATTAACTTTGGTTAGTGTCAGCTGAAAGCATTGGAAACTTTGAGTGGAATTACGTTATAGAAAGCTCCAGAGTCAATGATGCAATTGTTGAGCTCAAAACCATTCATGAGAAGAGACAAGTAGAAGGGATCCACCTTATCTGTTTTGGAAGAACTTAGGGCAGCATGTTTTTAGCGAGGTGGTGTAGATGGTTTTGGGAGCATACCTTTAGAATTTTAACTTGAGGTATAGAATTGTTGCTCGAATAGCATTGATTAGTCTATCAAACTCGAGCAGGTGTGTTTGCAAGTATTCAATCTCTAAGAGCTACACTTTGGTCTTACTTGCATGTTCCACAAAATCAAATGGGACAATGATGGATGAGGGGGAAGTTCTAGAGTGAGAGAAGGTTTACATGGTAAGGGTATTTGAGGAAATTTGGTTGACTTGGCAATTGGATTGTATTCTGAGGGTGAGGCCATCAACTTAGAAAGAGGTGAAGGTGAAGATATGGTCTGAATTTTAGCTAACTTAGGATAAACTTCATTAGAGGGAGGAGTGTTTCTAATAACTTGTGAGCTAGAAGAAGGAAAAGGTGACTTACTAGTTATAACATCCTAATTTCTAGCAGTTATTTGGCCCGGTTTCATTTTGGATGAATCCATTGAGGGTGGTAATGGTTAGCCTCTACTGATGATCTTCTTTTGTGTGGCTTCTGGAGTGGGATCTTCTTTAGTTTTCTTTTCCTTTTGAGCCACGAAGGGTAGAGCATATTTCTTGGATTAAGCTCAAGTGAAGACAGCACATGAGAAGCTTGGGGCTTCCTCTTCTTCTTCCCCATCATCAAAAAATTCAAACAAGCCATTGTGCATAACAACTTCTTCAATTTTGAGGTAGCCTTCATAATCCTCTACTATTTCTCCTTCAAGTTCATCAATTTCAGCATCCTCTCTTGATTCTTTGGTGTCACAGATAACATTGATAGGAGGTGCTTCAAGGGAAACTTGGCAAGGAGGTGGTGCAATTCGTTGTCTATCAGGGAAGTTTGGCTTCCTTGGAGCATTTCTTGTTGTCATTTGGGACAGTTGTTTCTTCAAGGAAACTAGATCATTTTCCATTTTCTAGAACATAGGATCTATAGTTACTAAAGCCAAACTTTGACCCTTTTACTTCCCATTTGGGCCTTTCACCTTTCTAGAGAGGATTAAGTCATCATCAATTTCAATGGCAAAGTCTTGAGCTTCCCTCAATGTGTTTGGTTGGGCTCTTCTGAGGAAGAAACCAAATTCTGATGGCAAGGCACTAATGAAGAATTTTCTTAGGTTGTTCTCAAGAGGTAGCACATCTTCAGGGATTCTTCTTGTTAATCTATCAAACCTTGCTAAAAATTCCCTCATGGATTCATAGATTTCTTTCTTTATTTGGACTAATTACACCAAAAAGTCTTGACCATCTTGAATGCTCTTAAATTTGTTTTCAAATACTCTTCTAATATCTTCCCAACCAGTAATAGATCTTATAGGAAGCATGTAAAACCATTCAGTAGCCTTTTCCTGAAGTGATTCCACAAATAGTCTAACTGACACATCTTCATTCTCAACTCCTAATACACCACAAGTAGTGATGAATGCTGCTACATGTTCTTTAGGGAGTTGAGAACCATCTCCCCTGAATTTGGGAAAATTCTTTCTAGAGCCTCTTGGTAGATCATGAAGAGGTTGTTGGAGGCAAGCGGGCACGTGTTTCTCCCCATGGCACAATAGGTCTATGTTCTTCACGTTAACGGTCACCCATTTTGTTTCTATTTCTAGTTTCTTGGCCAGCTAAGGTTACCTCTCTTTCCTTTGCGTTGTAGCTCGGATTCTTGCAATTTCTTCAAGTTGAGCTCTAATCTCTTCCTCTCTGTCAAACCGAGATATAACCTCTGCTTCTTCTCTTTCCAACTCCTTAAAAGTAGGGTCAATCACTCCTCCTTGCCTCAGCTAGCAAGTATACCCTCTATCAGCCAACTTGAAAGTTTATTGTCTTCTCTTTCACAGCCCAAATTTTTGTAGCAATGGTGAGATGATTTACACTCTGCCAAATATGCCAAGTAACCTCTTTCGGGTATAAAATTATTTCCTTTGGACATGACAGAGGAAAAAAGGTTTTCTAGAAGGATTTCCAATAATTTTTAGTTACATCCATGCAATTCGTATGGCTTCTCAATCAGAGAACTCTTTTATTTGAATCTTCGCTTGTATTTTTGGATCACAAGGAATTTCAGACTTCAAAGGAAAAATTAATGATATTTTAAAAACCTTATGGTCATTTTTGGGTGTAAATGTTGTAACTCGCCCCACGGTGGGTGCCAAAAATTGTTGGCAAGAAAATTTCTCTTGTGGAAAAATTTGTGGATTTTAGCCAACACTATGGGAATCTAAGTCCTCTACATTTGAATAGTGCATCTACCATTGTTTAGCATATAAAAGCAAAGTGGATTTATGGTGGTTTTTCAACTAGATATCCAAAGAAAACTCCACTTGTCCCTATGGTAATAATAGCAACTCCTCGCTATAGCATAAATCGATCTAAGAAAGGGGAGAGAGTGAGAATGAAGGAGGGGGAAATCAATGTTGTGGATAGAGTGCAAGATTCCCATGCACATCAACTAGAGGTTTCATTACATGCATTAATTAATAGAAGAAAGACAAATTTGCAATTTATTAGCACAAGACAAGAAAAAAACACACTGGTAACATAAAGCACAAATCAATTTTTGAATTGAGGGGAGTTAAAATTCCTTCCTTTTTATTTATCTCATAGTTGAAACTCGTACAATGAGTGGGAATAGAATAAATAATGAAGAGGAGGAGAATAGAAGAAGACTAACAATCATTTTTGTCTTCTATTCACAAAAACATTCTTCCAGTTTCCAAATTCGATTGCCCCTTCACAAAGGATTTGAAAAACCATTAAATCATTCAACACAAAGCCGTTATAAACAAATTTGATCATTTCCCCTCTTCTAGATTCCTCTACCACAAAGAAAAAGCACAGCGAGCCCAAAAAGAGCCTCGTGTAAAAATGCATTTTATATTTCAATTTTTAAGTTTACGTATAAAATGTTTGATCCTTTTCCTAATTGATTTGAAATTGGGCCATCCACATGGTAGGAGAACATTGGAGCAGAGTTGGGAGAAACTTTTTTGCATTTTTTACATGCTAGAGATGTTTTCTTGATTTTCTCCCACAAAACTCCATCAAAATTTAAAATTGAAGTGTTCATTGTGTGGATAATTACACCATCTTTCCATTAATACCAAAAACATAAAAATCAGAGCTCTAGATCGAAAGATATGGCCTCTTGAATATTCGGGGGAAAACTAGCAAAATTAGGGCTAAATTCGGGTCTACGGGCAAAAATTTGACCATTTTCCCTCTTTTTTCAAATTGGGAAATTTTTCCCCAAAATATCCACACCCCCACCAACCCGATGACACGTAGCACATTTTGGTTCATCCGTGGGCTTAAAACAACATTTCACCCTTTTGTGCGCAAGGGAAAATTTTCCCAAAGTCCTCCATCTGGCCTGACCTCCTGCTGCTGATGTGGACATGTGGCACCTTCTTATTCTATGCAAAGATGTGGTTCAACATTTCATCTTTGCGCTTTTATGGTTTTGGAAAAAAACCAAAAATCCTTCCGACGCCCGATCCCCGCCAATGAATGGACATGTGGCGCCTTATGATTAAACGTGGGGACTTAATCAGTTTTTCTCCATTCTCCTTTGCGGGCTTGTGGGTGAAATTTTTACCTTTGAGTTTTTTAGCTAAAAGGATAAGTGTCAAATTTCTCTCTATGCCTCCGCCTACCCACTAATTTCCTTGCCAAAATTTCCTCCTTACGTCCATGAGCCCGCCCCAGGAAATTTTCCCCAAACTCGCTGAGCCATAACTTGAAAATCACAAGGAGTTAGGAAGACTTCCTTACCTTTATAGAAAGGGGAAAGAATTCTCTATCCGATGAAGCAATACCAAGAAAATTTTTGTGCCGAAATGTGTAAAAATTTGTGAGGAATAAAGGATGCTAGTTAACCCAAAATAAGAGGAGCTTTTTTTGGTTAACAAGTATGATCAAAACATGGAAACTTTGAGATAGGAGAATGTTTTCTTTCTTGAAAACTTGCAATTTTTCCCTTTACACATTTTGTAAGAGAACACTATACATAAGGAAAATTCTATGTGTAGAGCTAATGTTCCATATTTAAGGTCACATCTAGGAAGTGAAAGAAGACCACATAATTCCAAATCATCCATATGACATATAAAAGAGGCTAATATGGATGAATGATCTAAATATATGATTGATAGCATTGGAAAACATGATAACTTGTAGAATGGTCTCACGAGAAAAGGGTTAAATGGCTCTACTTCTGGTTTACCACCAAGGGAGGAAAATTTCCACGTAATGTCATGATTGAAGTCATGTTTGAGATGGGATGAGATCTTGATATGATGAAATTTGATAAGATAGATGAGTGAAAGATTAAGAAATATGTGCTACCCTTAAGGAAGTAAAAATATACATCCCCAATGAGATGAGTAGATGGTCCCCTATGGGAATGAAAAATATGACCAACAATGGTTGATTTATGATATGATGAAAAGCCCCCTCGATAGGGACAAAAAGAACACGATGATAGATTTATGATGAGATAAATTATTGGATAAGGTATCATGAGATAGATAAGATGGAAACTATGCCTACCTTTGTAAATTTGGGAAGATAAAGAAACAAAGATGCATCCTAGTGAGACAAAAATTTCCACAAGAGTGGGCTTATGATGAAAATATGGCACCTCCCACATGATGTAAACATATGGCTGCAAAGGTGGAATTTGATGAAAATTGTGCTCAGAGAGGAACAAATATGTCCACAAAGGTGGAATTTGAAATGGAAAAGGTAGGAATAAAATATGGTGCCTTAAAGGAGGCATGCGTATGGCCACAAAGGTGGAATTTTATGAAGATGGTGCCCTTGGAGAGGCATGGATATGGCCATAAAGGTGGAATTTGATGAAGTTATTGCCCAAAGAGAGGCACGGTTATGGTAAAAATGTGGACTTTGATGAAAATTAAATGGTCCCTTAACAAAAGGACAAATATATAAATAAAAGATGTTGCCTCAAAGAAGGCACAAGTATGAACACAAAGATGGACTTTGATTAAAATAAATGGTCCCTCAACGGAAGGAAAACATGGCAACAAAGGTGGACTTTAATGGAGATTAATATTTATATAAAACTTAGATTAAGATCAGATGAGATGGATTGGATGAAATTTGACAAGATTAAATAAAGAGATGTCAAGAGTGAAGTCCCCCAACATCTCGGAATTATTTGGATATTAAATAAGTTAATGCAAATGATATGCTCAAGGATAAGGAGCATGCTCCCCTCAGGAAAAGAGACTACGTCACCTTTAGGAGATTTGGATGTGGATGAACGCATGTATTCCATATGGATTGGATGGGATTTTTGATAATATATTTATATTTTGATTAGATATATGGTTAATGATCATGAGGGTGATTGGAAAAACCAACAATATCAATAAAAATGTTTGAACCTCTTTAGGATGAATGGTAAGAGATGATGTGGATAAAGGATGAGATTTAGTAATTTGGGTGGATGGGGATGTATGAATTATATTTGGATTGGTTGAGGTAGATGGAGAAGGATGTTCCCCTAAATAAGGAAATTTTCTTTCTCAATAAGGTTTTGGATGATTCTCCGAAAAGCCTTCCAATTCTCATTATCATGACCTAGAGTTCGATTGATAAGTGCAAGCGTGATTAGCGATGAACCACGAAGGTTTGAGACTATTTGGATAAAAAAATTTAACACATGGGAGTGCGATAGAAGATATTTGAGTTACATGTTGAAGGAAATCTTCCGAAGACCCGATTGAAGTGTCAAAAGGAAAATAAGCTGTTATGGGTTTTAACATGATTTTATTGCTTGGATTTAGGTATAAATTTAGATTGGATGGGTAAGTAAGGTGTCTTTAGAAAAATAAAATTTAGTTGGAGGATTAGATTGTTTGGATTTAGATTTACAAGATGTCCTATGTTTCGATGTATTAGACTTGGATTTGGACATGGATGTTTGGGATGTTGATGTATGAGATGATTTTGTGTAGAGGATAAGGGTGGATTTCTTAGAGGTTTTGGTGTTTTGGTTTTATTTTATGTTTTTGATTTAAGGTCATGTGGACCGGGACGAGTGGTTACTTAAACAATTTTTATGGCAAAGAAGAATAATCTTTACATGAATCCTCATTTGGAGATGAAATGATTGTGAAATTTTGTGAAGAACGAGGGGATTTTTGGATTTTGATAGACAATGTCAAAGGTGCAGATGTTAAAGTGGAAGGAAAAGATTGGTTTGGTTTAGGAAGGATGTATCCTTCCTTAATGTGGTTATGAAAAATGGCTTGAAGTGCTTTGTAATGTTCAATACTACATCTAGGGGTATGATTATATGCACAAATGGGGTTGGAATTAAACCATCATGAATTCTTGCTATTTAGGTCAAAGGCCCTAATTGGCGGAAGCATGATTGTAGAAATTTGTAACAAGTGTCAAAATATATTTGTACATGATTTAACCAAAGCATTAGGAGGTGATTTGTCTTTCTGAAATATCTTACTCTCTAAAGAAGAGGATATTTGACATGATCCATATATTGAGGATAACATTTGAGCATGTTTATGTCTTGATGGTTTGAATTCATTTTTGGCATTGGTAAATGTGATAATACTTGCTGAATAATTTTTGTTTTATTTCATGAAAGGTCATTCATGAAAGGGTTATCATGTTGGATTGTGCGAGAGGAAGGAATGTTAATTTCCTTATAGGAATGTATAAGGGATTTTTTAGGCGATGTATTAATGGTTGTATATTTTATTTGTGAGGTTGTGTCATTAGGAGGGATGACAATATTTTCCATTGGAGGATCAAGAGGTGGTGGTGGTTTAGGTGTAGAAAGCAACATTTATCGATGGAATCTATGGAAAGTGAAGGTTTATTTGATTGTGCTTATGAGGTAGAAGTATCATTTGAAGTTTTCGTAAGTTGAAGAGATTTCAAATGATCTTCAAATGATATAGGAGGGGAGGATGATGTGGATGTAGTCTCAATGATTTATGTGGTAGGTGAATGGCTGGGATTGGATCTATGGATTGTATTATGGTTAAAGAAATAATAAATGTGGATTATGAAGTAGATGAGGTAGATATAGATGTGGAATCAATGGTATATGTGGGTGTGGGTATTGAAAGAGGTGTTTGATGCACAATATTAAGTTAACAAGGGTTAAAATCATATTGTGTGGAAGGTAGAAATGGATATTTCGATGGTGGATCTAGGAAGGTTTGTTCAAAGATATCTAGGAGTGGAGACTAAATTGGTTGGGGGATTGTGTAGTATGGGGAAGTAGGGACATAGTAGGATGGTTGAGATTATTGAGGTACATAAAGTGTGGTAGATAAAGCAGGGATGGCATTGGCATAAGGTCACATGGATAGAGAAGGACCCTCTGGTTGACATAATTGAGAACCAAAGTTATAGTGAAGTTATCTATTGATGGGACTAGAATAAGAAAGACATGTGATATCAATCGTGTTAGATGTTTGAGGAGTGAAGGTAATTTATGTGATAGGCATGAGGGTTGTAGTTATGGTTATTGTGGGTGTAGGATAAGTGTTGGATGGTCTTAGATATACAACATAAGGAGTGGATGAATAAGGATATAAGTAAGCTTAGTGTGTTAAATATGGAGGATATGTTTGATAGGATTTTGAGGTTGGATTAAAATATTTAATTTTTGGAGTACATGGGAAGTGTGAACGTTGTAAAATTGTGATGATTTGATAGGTATTCTAGATGAATGATGGATAGTATTGATATGACATGATGTGGGTGTAATAAGATCCACCAATTGAGTGGCTTGACATTCTTGAGGAATTTTTGGGGGTTTATGAAGTATGAAATCATAATGGGGCTATAGGAAGGCCCATAGGTCTCTAAAGGAGCACGAGGTAGATGTTTTTGAGGTATGGTATTGATTGAAAATGGGTTGTATTTGTTTGGTGTGGTATGTGAATTTTTTTTTCGTGTTGTAGGAAAGATATCTATGAAAATGTCATGGATTGGCGAAGATCGTATTGGTTGATGCGATCTAGAAGGGGATAAATATGAGATATAATTGTGGTAGATGTTTGTACAGAACCATTTTGGGTGAAGTTTTGTTCCATTTTAAATATACAAGTCAAGAAAATAATTCTTTTTATGTTTTTTTTTTTAGAAAGTATGAAAAAGAAAAGGGAAATGGACAATGAGGTACCTAGGAGGAGGCAATCTATGTTTGGTTTTAGGTATGTTCGCTTATGAATTATCAAGTGAACTCTTGTTGGGTGATTAAATCCCAAAGTCTACTCGGTAAGGAGATTTTTGATATGTTAATTGATTCATAAGGTTTTAACTTTCGTGATTAATGTGAGATGCAAAATATTGAACCCCTACTTAATTATATGATCAAGTAGGATGTAAAAAGAATGTTCTTTTTAAGCCCAAAACAAAGTGTGATATTTGATGAGGACACAAACAAGAATGGAAAATTACGATGCAAAAGGAGAAAATATAGAAAAATTAAGGAATAACTTGATATCAATTTTTATATTTATTTGCACTCTTGAATGATGAGCGATCTAGGCCATGGATCGAACACAAGAAAACAATGAAGAATAGCCTCACGCTATAGTGTTAGTGGAAGACAAAAAAGGAAAGACAAAAAATGCAAGAGATCACCTAAAGGGTGGTCCCACTGGGCATGCCAAGAATGTTTACCAAGTTTCTTGTTCCTAATGAAGTTAATGCACTAGCTACTAAAGAAACTAGAAAACTCGAAAATTCTTTGGAGGGTTGAAGGTACCTCAAAATGTGATGTGATGGATATGGGAACTAAAGTGATTGATCATCTTACTACAAACTATAAAAATACAAGACTAGAGACATATTTTATTAGATAGATTTTTATGGGGGCTTCCCAAACAATTTCAACTCAAAGAAGCATTAACTTCCTTTGTGAATGTAAATTTCCATGTTTAGATAAAAAAATGATAATAATAATAACAATAATCTGGATATTATGAAAAATATGAGGCACACAAACACTTGAAATGCATAAATTTAAGGCATATAATAATATGATATAAATGGAAAAAAATTAAATCATACTGATTTGGATTGACCATGACCCAAACTATGTAGAGGTAGGTCGATGGCATGACCTAGATGTATAGATCTAATCAATAATTTCAATATGCAAATTCATGGGAGCCTGGATGCCACATGGTAAATGTTGAAGGATGACCTAAAATGATATCGAGACAAAAATGAAGAGAATAGGATAGAGAAAAAAATTATTTGTTTGGGTTGTTAGATGAAGAGGACCATGGTCGATGACGGAAAGGTGGGATCGACGATGGTAGTAGACTACGATAAGGCTATGGATAAAAGCATGGGAAAAGGAAATGTAAAAGAAAATGAGTGTTGATAAAAGGTTCTCAAGGGGTCTTTTAGTATTGCAAAAAAATTCTATGTACCTACAAAAGGTTAGCTACAATAAAGATGATCATGAGTTATGCATGCACATTGAAAGGAGCTACACAAGGTTTTTGTTGTTACAGGAATACTCAAGCACAAGGATATTTTCACAAGTTGTAGGAAAACTCCGATATGTACATGCCTCCCCACTTGAATGGGAGAAAATCACTTTTCTTTATAGGGTCAACAATGACTAGTCTATATTGCCACCGATTATGGGAAAAGTTTCCCCAATTGGCATGACTTTATGAATTTAGTCAAGATTTGATGCTTTTAAAGATTATGCAAGTTCTTTAAAACATTAGGTGGGAAAGGGATGAGATATTAGTAATTAGGGCATAAAAATAGATAGGATAAAACCTATAAAATCAAGGGGATTTACATGTAGGATAAAAGCATCCTAATTAGAAGGTTGGTTCGGGTAAGTGAATGGATAATAAATTGAGTAATTAATTAATGATGAATTAATAACGAATTAAAATGATTAATTAATTAATTAATGTTGAGTGATGAGTATAGGATAATGATAGGATAAGTGGCCATTTAATTAAATAAAGGGGATGGATTAAATAAATATGTGCAAAGGATGATTAAGGTTAAGGATACTAAATTTATATGTCTACATTTAGGTATCGATATCCTTATCTCTTCTAGTGACTTCTAGGAGGAAGTCTAATTTAAGGAGAGGGATGTAATCCTCACCTCTTCTTACCATAGTCTCTTTGTTGACTCAATACTTCTATTGATGATGCACATGGACTTTAGCATCATTTGATTACTATATATGCTTTATTATGGCTCATTTGAAAACACTTGTTCATATGGGGCCTAGCGCCAAACTAGTATTATGGTTATTTCATTGCTATTGCATGTTATGATTTTGGATATCATCATATTATGTTATATTTCACTTCATTTCACATGTGATGGATTTAATTATGGTTTTTTATATACTTGGTTATCATTTGGTTGAAAATGGCTAATTGGATGTTGTCAAGTGTTGTTTGGATGCTTAATATATTTTGAGTTAGTATGGATTAATATGTTTAGAATTAGCTAGTCATTTCATTCTAGCATTATTTGGTATAGTTAGTGGAATTTATTCGTGCATGCTTTATCGAGATTGTTTAATTGTTATATTTTATTAGGCATCTTTATTTAATGTTTGCATTGAGTGTGTAGATTTTAGGGCACGGGAGAACGTGGGTTTGAGTGGCTACACTTTGGTTTTGCACAAGTGCCAAATGGTTTGAGTCCTAGCCACGTTTGATTGTGTGAAGCCTTATTTTTTATTTCATGTCATAATTGGACACCATGGGTGATCCGTACTTGTAAATTTTATTATTTTGTAATTTATTTAGTTTTGTTTGAGCTAGTTTAGGGACCTAGTGGTTCCTACTTGTGCTAATTGTGTTTAATGTTAATTAAGTGGGTTTTTTGAGGTATGGGACCACCTAAGTGCTACTTGGGTGGGCCCCACCATCTCAACTCTTGTGCCATTTATCCCAAACTCGGATTTGGGCTAAAACGGCAATTTTGGTGATCACTTTTCATTTTGGGAGCTTCCCTTTCATGGAAAAGGACCCCTTTGACCCTACTTATAGGTAGGGAGTCTCTTTTCAAGGCCAAATTATAGTTTACCTCCTATTGGAACCCTCACACATAACTTTCTTGTAAGTGAGTTGGTTTTTTTGTTTATTAAAATTTATAGAGGTTTTTGTTTCAATTACATTTTGGGTAATTTGGAGTTTAACTCCAAAATGAGAGTTTTTAAATTTATTTTTTTATGGAATCTTTTTGTAGGGAGATGAGATGGTAACACATGTCACCCTATCATTTGGGTGAATTTTTAATTTTTTTCTTTTAATATTCCGTCATGGAGAGGGATTGGGACTCTTTGGTCAGTCTTGCATTTTGGGAGTTGGAGATTTTGGGTGTACTTATGGAGCTAAGAGCTTGGATTGTGGATTTATTATAGATTTGGAGAGCTTATTTGAGGTAGGACTCCTTTTTCTTCTATAACGTTTATTCGTATGGAAACTATCTTATGTTTTGGAAATAAAATTGGTGTTTTGTAGTATTATTGTTTTATGTTGGATTTTGGGTGTGTTGTGAATCTTTATTGTTGTATTTTTCTATATCCTTATTCTTGTGATGGATTTTGGAGTGTTCGGGAAGAGAGAGGAATACCCTTCTCACCACATGGCTTGATGGGAAAGCCATGATGGTTTTCTTATTCCTCCCCTAATAAGGTTTGATGTGGGAAAATATTTTTCGTATGGTTAGAACTTCTTTCCCCATCCTTGGAAAGGAAATAATAATTGCTTGAAAATCCTTCCATTGAGGATTCTTGGTGGATGGGTTGGAGGGATAAGGAAGGATATTGTGTTTGGAGAAATAAGGAGGGTGCATGGATATCTACATTGTGTTTTCTATAGTTGTATTCACCACTTGGCTACATATGGGATTTATTAACTCTCCTCCCCATTTTGGGAGAAATTATTGAGCTTCGCCTTTATGTTTTGTTTGATTTTATTTTGGTTTATGTGTTAAAGTGTGTGCTTGTATGTATGTTTTCCATTCCCTTTTCACTTGTGCAAAACCGAGGCATGTATGCTCTCTCTCCCATGGGTTGGATGGAGGATAACATGTCCTCCATGTATTAAAGATGGCATGTAATGATGCCAATATGTTGGGAGCTAACCGAGACCTATCTTATTATTATTTGAAGACCCTCTATTAGTGGAAAACATGCACATTTTAGTTTGACGATTGATGAAGAATACATAGAGACCTTGTTATGATGTTTCCCTAATTTTGCGAAGAGTTGTCTATTTGGATTCTACTTTGTTCTTGTAAAATATGTTTTAAAATTTTCTTTTAGTCTCTTATTTCAAGATAGATGTGTATCTTGCACAAACAAGTGTTGTTTTGTAACATCCACAAATTTACCCACACGAAACCCAAGACAAACATATGTCAAAATAGAATAATTATGGAATAATTTTTAATAAAACCTACTCACAACACTAGGTTAAAATTTACAGTCACACTTTCTCATTTTAAAATTTCATTAAATTAATATTTTTAATTTTGAATGAGGGTGCATAATCACCTTAACTCCCTTTTAAATAAAATAATAAAATATCTAGATATCATTTAATAAATTAATTAGTCTAAAGCAACACTTAGGCTTCCCTACCTTTTTGGTCTTAGAACAATTAAATTCAAACTTAATTAAACTTTCTCAAATTAATTTCAAAGGTATTGTGGTCTAGTTATTTAAATAATAAAGTTTCACTACACCCACAAAGGGGTCAAAGCTTGCATTAAATAAAAAGGTCTCTAATAAAATATTTGGGTTAGAGAAGTAATAACACCCCCTACACCACTTGAGTGGCCCCAAAATAAAGTCTACCCATGCATTTTAAATTTGAAATTTCTCTCACCCACTTCCCACCTACTTTTTGTAGGGATGAATCTCATCCATTGGATGGATTCATTTGGAGCCCTTGGATTTAGGGATCCATCTAACCCTAAACTTAGTTATGAAAGACTCTTTTCATTTCATTTGACTTATTGTTTCTTCTTTTTGTTTTACAGATTTGTGGAGGAGGAGGTGGAAGCCATGGGAGACAAGCTCAAGCTCAAGGAGGAACAAAAATCTCCTTTTATTAAGGATTCCATTTGTAAACTAACCTAGATTTTGTAATTATTTTTATTATTTTCTTAACTAATTTTTTTGTATACGACCAAATGGGCATATGGGTATTTACCCTATTTTAGATAAATAGATATAATAGTTTATATATGCACTTGGGTAAAAGGATATATACATATACACAAATATATATATATATATATATATATATATATATATATATATATATATATATATATATATATATTTTTAAATAGTTACCCTAGTTACCCGGAATGGGACACCGCATGTAGACCGAACCGAGGAGGAAGGCTAACTAAGTGCATGTTTTAGCAGTGATGGTAAACGTTTAGAGGTTTAGCATTAAGTTGGGGGTTTATTGTATAGTGGGGGAGGTGTTGACCCCACCCCCATCCCATAGTATATGGGGTGGGGAAGTGGGGTCTACGACCTCCTCCCCCACCATTTACTTCTATCAAAACTTTACAAGCCACGGCCTTAGTGTTTTCAACGAAATTCATTATTTTTTGTTTAAGGTTTTATTTAATACCCTTTTTTGTTATATTTAATATTATTTATTAAAAATGGTTTTATATATATATATATATATAACCATATAATACAATCGTTAATATTTTAATATTAATATTATTAATAATAGTAGTAACAATATTAAAATCTTAATAATGTTACACTATATATATTTCCTTCAATTTAAAATTCCTTTATAATTTGAAATATTTTATAAGATATTTAAAGTCAATTCATATTCAATTTTTTATTACATTATTTAATATTAATATTATATATAAATATATAAAAACACACACACACACACACACATATATTATTAAAATTTCATTTTAATAAAAATTGAAAATTGAAAATATATATAATATATAATATATATATATTTTAAAATAGTTTATACTTACCCAGCCACGAATCGGGACCTGCAGCACCAAACCGAGGAGGGAATGCCGACCGAGTGCATGTTTTAGTAGCGATGGTAAATGTTTGGAGGTTTAGCATTAAGTTGGAAATTTATTCTATAGTGGGGTGGGAGGTCGCCGACCCACCCCGCCCCCATATCATAGAATATGGGGTGGGAGTGGGGTCGGCGACCACCTCCCCACCATTTTCACTCTATCAAAACCACGCGGCCTTAATGTTTTCAACGAACTTCATTATTTTTGTTTAAGGTTTTATTTAATATAGTTTTTGTTATATTTAATATTATTTATTAATATAGTTTTAAATGCATATATATAATACAATCATTAATATTTTAATTTTGCTATTATTATTAATAATGCAATTATTATATATATATATATATATATATATATATCCTCTAATTTAAAATTCATTTTATAATTTGATAATATTTTATAAGATGTTTAAAATCAATTTATATTCCGCTTGTTATTACATTATTTAACATTGTCTTTATATATAAATTTATAATAACTTGATAATAAATTTATATAATCCAATAAGGCTATGGTCTAAATTGTATATGTGCAATTTCTTTACTATACTAGATTTATGGATCAATCTATTTTATTAACAAGGTAAATGAAAAATAAATTTATTGAGTCTTTTTCATTAACACGTATAAAGGTAAAAAATGGGAGATCTTTGGAACTTTCTTTCAACAATACAAAATATGAACAATTATAGTTTAACTTGCTATCTTATGCCTTTCAAGTAGTATAATAGGAATAAATATTTCTTTGTTTTACAACATGCAAGTTTAAACCATTCCCATAAGTAACTTTTAACAATATTTTCTAATAGTTTTAAAACAAGAACAACACCCCTATTTGAGACAATGACTCAATTAAAATGAGAAAAAAATTGTTTTCTTTTTAGTCACATTTCCATTATATTAAAAACTTTTTACACTAAAATTGTTTCTCTTTCCAACAATACATTATAACTTAATAAAAAATTATTCAATACAACTTTTCTTTCAAATACAATACTATAAGTCTTCCATCTTAAGTGGGAATTTATAAGAAAGGTTTCTACAATGAATGATTTCTTAGTCTTCTATAAGTGCTCCAAGTCCCAAATCTTTAACAAGATATCCACTATTTATTCACTTGATCACAACAATAAAAATGGGGAGAGGCAACACTCTCCACCCAACTAATACTCAATGAGGAGAACAATCAATCCTTCTCATTAGCCCCGAGCCCCAACAACAATGCAATAAAGGAAGGATCCAACTCATGGAAACTACACAATGATTCCACAAAAAAAAAAAAAATTTCACAACCATTTCAAACATATTCAACACAAGAAAATAAACATAATAATACAACTTTCAAAATACACAAGGCTTGAAATGTAAATCCAATGGAGCAAGGATCTTTGGGAGATCACTTATGCCTCCCAATGGGATTAGGTTCACACCTTAAAACCTAAAAATACATCTTAAAACCCCTAAACAACTCTTATGCCTCCCTTAATATCCTCTTATGCCTCCCACATTCTCTTATGCCTCCTACAATCTCTTATGTCTCCTCAAAAGAACCAAGTAAGAAATACTCACATTCTTTTATCTAAGGTAGGGCACCCATCCCAACTCCATCCCAAAACATGAAATGAATTCTTATGCCTCCCTACACATATAATCCCTGTTGCCTTCTCCTACATGTTAATTAGTCATTCTACCCTAGATCCAATCAAGAACATAACCCATTCACATGCATAAAAATAAACTCATATATAAGCAAACAAGTAAAAGGAGTGTAGTCCTGCCTTTCCATAAGTAAGAACTTGATCAGAAATCACAATCCAAGAACTTGATCAAGAAAGCTCACAATCCAAGACTCCTTCAAGCTCAATCCAACTCCAATAACCTCCAAGAATTAACAAGCACTACAAAATTCTGCCACATCACTCCATAATACAAGAGCACAAAATCAAATGATAGGCTTTAAATATTTGCCGATAATTTACTCCTTTTAAGTAATCAATTTAAAATAATGCAAGACAATAATGACAATTGCATTGCACAGATTGATTACGGAGTTCGGCGATTGCCTACGTCTCAGGGGGTTCGTGATCGAACCGTTCCACTAGTCAAAACTTGTAAGATTCTGATAGTACTTTCACAAGAAAACCTAATGGAATTTTACTTGCCTATCAGTACACGGTTCTTGGATGACAAGGGTGAAAAATAGCACCCGACTTCCACCTTCTGGATGTCTGATCTCCTTTGGTTGTGATCGGCCTTCCCGAAGCCTTAAGCAATGCGAAGCTAGCACTCGATCGACAATCCGGGATTTCAAGTAATTGGTGTGGCTATGGGCCTATTGGGTAGTTTACAATTTACTCCCGATCACAAATATTTCATCTAATATTGCCTAAAATAATAGGCCAATAGACAATACTGTTGACACATCCCACAAATAAGCAACAAATAATCGGGATCTTGAGTTGTGTGTCATGTTCCTCTGTAGATAATGAGCTTCTCAGTTTGCTCAGGTGTGTAATGTGTCTTACAGTGTGTCCACCACAAGCTTAACAAATAATAAGCTCTGTCCCCCATGACAAGACTTTAGAAATAATGCTTGTGTGTCCCATTACAATAGAATGGGTTCCCTATTTATACAAAATTAGGGCCCAAAAATAATGCATTAAAATATTATCCTAAGGCTAATAATAGCCTCATCCGTAGCATGTAAAATGGGATAAAAAAATTCCCAATAATGGGCGGATTGCATTTTTAAATGGGATTAAAATTCCCATTTTAGCCGATTGTATATTTTAATGGGATAAAATCCCATAGTTTGGCATTTAACATGTTTGAAATGGGATAAAATCCCATGTGGAGTGGATTGCATTTAAGTGGGATATCCCACATTTTTGCGGTGAAGTTTTTGGAAACCCCACATTAGGGTGGCTGAATATTGTTTAAGGCTTTAAAAGCCTTTTCCCGCGCATGAAGTGGTGAGTGATGACGTTAGCATAACCGCCCCTCTCCACCGCTTCATCCTCCTTCTTCCACGTGGATTTCCACGCATGGGTCTAATGCCCCCTAACAACCGCTTCACCACCCCCACGTGGTTAAAACATATGCATTTGATTTTGCGGTTCATACTAATGTTTAAACATTAATATATATATGTGGCATTTGAAAAGTGGCCTTACCAAAATAATATTATTTCGACCCATCTGATGTGGAATAGAAATAGAAATAATCTGTAGTCCACTTGTCGTCTCCCGATAGGCAAATCGAGTGAATTCGGCCAGTGTTGGCAAGCCACGTGTCATAGTGCGATTCGGTCCAATATTGACGATTGACGAGTTGACTTTCCGTTGACCGAACTTTGGCCGAACATATCTAGAGCTCCCGATGTCCGTTTGTCGCGTTCTCACGGTCGTTGGAAAGCTCTCGAGATGATCTACTGCTTGACACCATTTAGAGATGTTTAGGGAACTTTTGAAAATGATCCCTGATCACACCTCCCCACTGAGAAAAGCTTTTTGTCCCAAAAAAGCTTCCATCTTATCTGAATCTGAAAAACTCTGCTGCCACCTCGGAAGTGCTGTTGTAGTAGACCCTTGGGTCTTCTCCTCCAACCTTCTCACTTGAAAACTCTGCTCCGATCACGGGACTTGTGGGTTATGGGTCCACGATGCTTCATTTTGCGCCACTCGATATCAGAAGAAGACCTCCACGCCTCCGCTTTATGGTGCTAAGTTTGAATGAAACCTCGCGCTCATACGTGTGCGGTCTTAAGCTTCTTGATATCGACAACGAGGATCTTCTTTACTCTATAACGAGCTCACGGCTCAGAGTTGATTCCACGAGAATCAAGCTGGTTTGAAGGAACTCCATGTTACGTAGAGCTTTGATTGATCCGATGTCGATGATGGACATGATGCCTTGTCCCTTCTACTGAGACCTCAGCGCCTCCGATGCATGATCTTAAGCCTCTTTGAGACCTCGAGCCTCCGATGCATGATCTTTAAGCGCCTCCGCATGATCTTAAGCCTTTGAGAGACCTCGATGCATGATCTCCTCCGACCTCGCGCCTCCGATACATGATCTTAAGCCTTTTTGAGACTTCGAGCCTCCGATGTATGATCTTAAGTCTCTGTAGACCTCAACGCCTCCGATACATGATCTTAAGCCTTTTGAGACCTCGAGCCTCCGATGTATGATGATTAAGTCTCTATGAGACCTCGCGCCTCCGATGCATGATCTTAAGCCTCTTTCAAGACTTCGAGCCTCGATGCATGATTAAGTCTGTTGATCGGCTACCATTCGTATGTGTGGTCGCATGATGCCTTGACACCGAATGATGTTCGAGCTGATCCTTTGAGAGCTCTCTTGTTGACATACTAATATCGGGTACCATTACTGCTTGCGGTCATGATGCCTCTACGAGAATGAAGTTTGAGGCCGACGTCAATGCCAGCGGTGATTCAGAACTACCATTACCATGCACTGCTGCGGTCACAATGCCTCTACACGAGAATGAAGTTCGAGCTGATCTCTACGAACTCTAATATATGCACAAATGGCGAGATCAATCTCAAGCTTTATATGAGTCAAATCTGTATCAGTACATAACAGGTACTCACATGTTGATTAGGAGATATATTTGGAGCATTAATCAAATTTTCTAAGTAAGAAAATCCACTTGAGTATTGTAAACCTTTCTCTCGGCATTTTCTCACAATATCGATCTCAAACTTAATCTGCATACGATTCCATCAATCGAATTATACGATATATAATTGAAAAATTGTTGACTTACCCATTTTAAAGGACTTTCACTTTCGGGTATTACACAGTCACTGGGTTGAATTGTCAACTAGTGGTGGAGTAGAAACTTCCTCTGCCTTTGCTGCGATAGGCCTCCATTCCATCTTTGGCTTGCCATTACTCGATGGCGAGATGGATGCGGTTTCAGCAATTTTCCACCCGATGCCCATTCCTGCAGCAATGAGCACAAAAATTCCTCTTAATCTCCTTCTTAGGATGAGGAACTCTTTTTGCCATTTCTCGACTCTGCGTGATGAGATTGGTCTTTCTCCTTTGCATTGCATTGATGTGGATTGACTTCATTGTCTCCTCCTCCTGCCGAAACAATGACTAAACAAGGAAAATATCTTTGCATTTTATGGTGTTAGAAAAATCACCAAAATAATTGCCCTCAGGGGGGTCTTCTAATGCAAGTATAGCAGTCAGTACAAACATTGCCCAAAATTGGGTCTTTAACTAATGTGCCATGTATGGTTAGATGTATACAAGCGTTGCCCTCAAAGGGGTCTTACCAATACATTCTACCTACACAATAGTTTTTGGTTTTATCTGCATATGAGATATAATGGATTCATCGAATAGAAATGAGAAAATTCTTGAGTATGTTAAACTGTCTCTCGGTCTATCCCACCAATCTGGAAATCCAAAAGTACAAGCCAATGCCATCCTGTCAAAGCAACTGTCTTGATTAACTTTGCTCCATACCAACTTGCTTGAAGATTAGTAAGTTTGCGGTGTCGATTACCGACTACGATACCAAACTTGATCGAAAATAATCAGTTATTACGACTGATCTCGGACCCTTATAGGCTTTAATTATTTGCCGATAATTTACTCCTTTTAAGTAATCAATTTAAAATAATGCAAACAATAATGACAATTGCACGCAGTTGATTACGGAGTTCGCGATTGCCTACGTCTCGGGTTCGTGATCGAACCGTTCCACTAGTCAAAACTTGTAAATTCTGATAGTACTTTCACAAGAAAACCTAATGGAATTTTACTTGCCTATCAAGTACACGGTTCTTCGGACGACAAGGGTGAAAAATAGCACCCGACTTCCACCTTCTGGCATCTGATCTCCTTGGTGTGATCGGCCTTCCCGGCAAACAATGCGAAGCTAGCACTCGGTCGACAATCCGAGATTTCAAGTAATTGGTGTGGCTATGGGCCTATTGGGTAGTTTACAATTTACTCCCGATCACAAATATTTCATCTAATATTGCCTAAAATAATAGGCCAATAGACAATACTGTTGACACATCCCATGAAATAAGCTTAACAAATAATAAGCTTGGGTTGTGTCAGTTCGCACTCTAAGCAATGAGCTTCTTCTTGTTTCGGTGTGTAATGTGTCTCGGTGTGTCCAAAACAAGCTTAACAAATAATAAGCTCGTGTTTGTCCCCACAACAAGCTTTGTGTGTGTTTGTTTCTGATAGAATGGGTTCCCTATTTATACAAAATTAGGGCCCAAAAATAATGCATTAAATATTATCCTAAGGCTAATATTAGCCTCATCCCGTAAAGCATGAAAAATGGGATAAAAATCCCCTATGTGGCGGATTGCATTTTAATAATGGGATTAAAATTCCCATTTTAGCCGATTGTATATTTTAATGAGATAAATATCCCATAAGCGGCATTTGATGAAATGGGATTAATACCCATGTGGAGCGGATTGCATAAGGTAAGTGGGATATCCCACATTTTTGCGGTGAAGTGGGTTATAAACCCCACATTAGGCGGCTGAATATTGTTTAAGGCTTTAAAAGCCTTCTCCAGCGCGCCATGAAGTGGTGATGACCACGTTGGGCATAACCACCCCATCTCCACCGCTTTCCTCCTTCTTCCACGTGGATGTCCACGCATGGGTCTAATGCCCCCTAACAACCGCTTCACCACCTTGCAACGTGGTTAAAACATATGCATTTGATTTTGGCGGTTAATATTAATGTATTAAACATTAATATTTATATATGTGGCATTTGAAAAGTGGCCTTACCAAAATAATATTATTTCGACCCATCTGATGTGGATCCACACCTCTGGCCTGGAATAAGATTCTTCATAGCCCTAACATCAATGTGGGTCCGCATTCTCCTCAAAAAGGTCAGTTCACATGGGAAAAGGACAGTGAAGGTGCCACCTGCCTGATGGTCCCAGATGGCTGTGTTGATAGGGCTTTGAGCAAAGTGAATCTCTCCCTTGTTGGTAAGTTTCTTGGCTCTAGACCTAATATTGATTTTATTAGAAAATGGGCGCTGAGAAAGTGGAAACCTAAGGGGATCTGAGTATTACCATCATGCCATGGGGTTTCTTTCTGGAAAAATTTAATCAGCAAGAGGATTTGGAATCGGTGCTTCTGGGAGGACCTTGGTGGCTGGGCAATATGGGCCTCTTTTTGAAAAAATGGTATCCGGGATTTGACCCTAACACTGAAAATATAAACACCATCCCAATCTGGTGTAGGCTACCTGGACTACCATTACATTTTTGGGATGATGAAATTCTGCTAAACATTGCTAAATCCTTAGGTGCTCCTATAGGTCTGGATGGGCCCACGAGAAACAGATCCAGACTTGCTTTTTGCTCGATTTATGCATTTTTCGAAATGGAACAGGAATTACAGAGCACATCTACTTGAAATCTAGGTATGGGGTGTGGACTCAAAAAATTGAGTTTGAAACTTTTCATTTGAGATGTAAGCAGTGTCATCACATAGGACACTCCACCAAAAGTTGTCCCAAGAAGGAGATCCCTGCAATGGAAGCAAAACAACCTGAGGAGGGCTCAGTCTTGAGTAAGGACTATAGGGTTTGTGACATGGATAGCCGGAATGAAATCAAAGCCCCTAAGTCAGATGGAGTTGGACTTCAATAGAAAGGGGAAAAAAGAGGTTTTAGAACTCAAATAAGGAAGCATTTGGTCTAGCATCCTAAAACCCCCCTGGCAGCTTTACTTGAAGCACCCAACAAAGAGGACTCGGAAAATCCTATAAAGATGTCCATGGTGGTGAATGAGCAAGAAGGAACTGTGAAGATTAATTTAGTCCCTAATGATCTATATCAAAGTAGTAAGGAAGTTGAGTTAGATAAACCTCTGTACATCATGGAGGAAGAATCGGACAAGGTCACTATGGATCCTAAAGAAACCTTATAGGAAAACACTCCTAAGGGAGATGGTAAATTATTTTCAGATCTACCTCCTTGTTCCAGCAATAGGGCAGTGGTTTCACCTTCTTACTACAGCAGCAAAACAAGCTGATCCACACTCAATTAACAGGATTCAGAAAGAGCGTGAAGAGGGAGAAGTTACGCCTGTCAAAGAAGATGAGGAACTAAATTCTGGATTCACAAAGGTCATTTCAAAAAAGAAAAAGAGAATGAAAGGATTTGAAATGATCCCAGAATCACTTTACAGTGATAAGAAAAAGAAAAAGGACAACTAGGAAACTTCAACTTCCAGAACTACTAGATCTTCTGCAAGAAGACTAGTAGACTTTGGGGGTAGTTCTAAAAGAGGAAGGCCCTCAAAAAAGGCTCTTAGATCTAAGAGAACTGAGAGAGACATTGCAGATGGCATTCAACGTCAATTGAACCATCAGGAAATTCCAACTCCCAATCATTCCAAATGAAGATTATTTCTTGGAACATCCGAGGTCTAAATGGAAACTCCAAGCAGAGAATCATCAAGGAGTTACGGGATTCTAGTAGTCCTAGTATTTTGATTTTGTAGGAAACTAAGATGAAAGCTAAGATCCTTGAAACTAGTAAAAAGAGTTTTAGGATAACTCTGAAATGGTGGCTATTGACTCTCAGGGAGCCTCTGGAGGGCTGGCTACTCTTTGGGATAAAAGGCATTGTACTGGTATGGTTCTTAATGCTAGCACTAATCATCTTGCAATCAAATTTATTGCTATTGAAAATAATGATGAATGGATACTTTCTAATATATATGCCCCTAATACGGTTAGTGGGAGAAGAAATCTCTGGGAAGATCTTAAAACCTTTAGAAACCATTATAGTACAGCTAACTGGCTTATTATGGGTGATTTTAACTCTCCTCTAAACCCAGGTGAAAAATATGGAGGAATATCCAGCTTTTCTATAGGTATGGAGGATTTTGCTGATTTTATTGCTGAACATAATCTTTTAGATGTGGATCTACATGGGAATAAATACACTTGGAATAATAGAAGGTTGGGAAAAGATTTTATCCAGGTGAGATTGGATAGAGCTCTGATTTCTGCGAGCTGGATTCTTAGTCAAGACTTTCACCTCTCTTCCTTGCCCAGAGTTGGATCGGATCACAATCCGATTGCTTTAAATCTTCTCAATTGGACTAAACCCATCAGAAGCTCATTTAAATTTGAAAAGATGTGGATGGAGCATGAAAATATCTATGACAAGATAAAAGAATGGTGGAGATGGAATGGTGAAGGCACTGCTCAATATAAACTAATTCAAAAGCTCAAAAATGTTAAAAAGCAAGTTAAAATCTGGAATAAAAGTGTTTTTGGCAATGTGTTTGATAATAAAAAGAAGTTAAAGCAAAAGCTCCAGGATTTGGAAATCAAAATGGATACTATGGGGAGAATGCCGAAGACCAAACTATTGAAAAGAATATTCTTTCAGAGTTGCATACGATTCTGCAGCAGAGAAGAGTCGTTATGGAGACTTAAGTCTAGAGCTATCTGGCTTAAAGAGGGAGATAGGAATATGAAGTTCTTTCACATGACCACTTTGAAGCACAGAGCCTGTAATAGGATCCTGGAAGTGGCTAAAAGTAATGGAAATATTATAAAAGATCCCAAAGGCATCAAGGAAGAAGCTATGGATTTCTATAAAAAACTTCTTGAGGAGAGGAATGTCATCAATACTGAGGCTATTTCTTTTATGTTGGAGGCTATTCCCCAGGATAAAATTGAGGAACAGAGATTTAGAAATATCACCAAAGTTGTCACGCTTGAAGAGCTGCAAAAGGTTGTTTTTGCTTTGGAAGGTGATAAGGCTCCAGGTCCGGATGGTTTCTCCATTAATTTTTTCCAGAAATTTTGGGAAATTTGTTCGGAGGACCTTCTCAGAGTGGTGAATGAATTCTACAGAACTGGAAATCTTTTGAAAGAGCTGAACAACACTCACATTGTGCTGGCACAAAAAAAATGGATGCTAAAGACTTCAAAGACTTCAGACCCATCAGCCTTGTGAACGCCATTTATAGAATTTTTACCAAAATTATTGCTACTAGGCTTCAGCTCATCATGAATGATTTAATCTCAAGGCAGCAGTAGAGTGGATTCATCAAAGGCAGGATTATACAAGATGGTGTTATTATGGTTCATGAGACCATACATTCTATGGAGAATAATAAAAAAGCAAATATGGCTCTAAAGCTTGATATGAATAAAGCCTTTGACAAGGTTTCTTGGGTTTTTCTTGACAAAGTCTTAACTAAATTTGGTTTTCGGACAAATTTAGAAAAATTATTAAGGCTTGTATCTCTACTGTCAGATTTTCAGTGGTGGTTAATGGTGAGCCTGTGGGTTTTTTCACTAGCAGCAGAGGGCTAAGGCAAGGGGACCCTATCTCCCCACTACTCTTCATTCTTATGGCTGATAGCCTTAGTAGAACAATTGGCAAAGCTGTCAATGATGGGATTTTGAAAGGCTCAAAGCCCACTTCCATCTGCCAAGCTGTCTCACATCAGCAATTTGTGGATGATACTATCCTCCTTCTTTTGGCTTCCATCATAGAAGCCAAGGCTACCAAGGCTATTCTGCAGCTTTACGAGTCTACTTCTGGGCAAGAGATTAATTATGATAAAAGCTCCATTTTTTTCTTCAACACTCCTGAAGATAGACAACTTAAAATTGCTAAAATTTTGGGCTGTAAAATAAGTGCGCTTCCAGCCACTTACTTGGGCCTTCCTCTCGGCACTAAAAAAGTCTCTAGCAAGGTGTGGGATGATTTATTGGAGAGATTTAAAAAAAAATGGCTGGTTGGAAAGGAGCCATTTTATCTAGTGCTGGTAAGTGCCTGCTCATAAAAAGTACTCTTCAAAATCTGCCCATTTATGTCATGTCACTCTACAAGATCCCCTCTTCCTTCAGAGAAAAGATTGAGAGGATTCAGAAAAAATTCTTATGGCAGGGCATGGAAGAGAAGTTTAAATTTCACTTAGTTGCTTGGGATAAGGTTTGTACCCCGAAGTCTATGGGAGGATTGGGTATAAAAGACATCGAGAAAATGAATGAGGCTCTCATTGTGAAAATGGGCTGGAGAATGCTTTCAGAGAAACAACCCTGGATAGATTTAATCAAAGTTAAATACCTAAATCAGCAAACTGTCTACTCTTTCCTGCAAGATGAGCACCTCCCCTATGGTTCCATTTTTTGGAACAATCTGGTTAAGAGCAGAAATTTCATAAAGTAGGGCAGTAAATGGAAAGTGGGTGATGGTTGGGATATAAATTTCTGGGAGGATAACTGGTTTAATGGCAATCTCATGGACAGATTTGGGAAAGTTAAGGATAGTCTTGTAAGCAAGTATGGTAGTAAAATCAAGGATTATATTGAGGGAAATGGCAAAAAGCAAGAAATGGAAAAAACTTTCTGTTGAGAGAGATGATCTGATACAGATTACTTCCTCCCTTCAAGATCAGCTAGATCTTATCCCCTTAAGTCAACTGGATACCAAGGATGAGCTGATCTGGAATAATTCCATTGATGGGGACTACTCAGTCAAAATTGGATACAATGCTTTCTTCCACAGTAGTCAAACAGAGTTCAACTGGAACAAGATTTGGATGGCTGAATTAACTCCTAAAATAAATTTCTTCCTTTGGCTGGCTATTAGAGGTAGGATTCTTACCATTGACAACCTGATGAGAAGAGGCTTTATAATGCCTAATAGATGTCATCTTTGTAAAAAATACTCTGAGGATATCAGTCATCTGTTTATTCATTGTGAATATGCTACCAGAATATGGAGTTTTTCCCTCTCCAAATTTGAAGCTCTCTGGGTGGTGCCGAAGGATTTAAATCAGCTATGGACTCAATGGAACCCACCCTATAGGCATTGTGTTGTCAGAAGGATCTGGAAGCTGGTTATCCCTCATATTATTTGGAGGATATGGAAAGATAGAAATGATATTGTCTTTAGAAATAAGAAACAAAACTACAAGCTCAGTACTGATAAAATTTCTAATGATATCAAAGAGAATATTGCTAGATTTAAACCCCCCAAGAACAAGAGCTATCCAGAAAATGAAGAGTATATCTTATCTAACTGGTAGATTGGAGCTGTCAATAGCCATAACAATGCCGGCAGTAGTATTGACAGATCTTTGATTAAATGGCATCCTCCTGATTTTAACTGGTATAAGTTGAACTTTGATGGGGCTTCTAAGGGTAACCCTGGGATTGCGGTAGGGGGAGTGATCGGGATCATAAAGGTAGTCTGATTGCTACGTATGCTGGGAAAATGGGTGTTCAAACAAATCATTTTGCCGAAGCATTATCTGCTTTATGGGGCCTGAGAATTGCCAGACTCATAATATCCGAAACCTCATTCTTGAAGGGGACTCCTTGAATATCATTAACCATCTTAAAAATTGCTCACCTCCAAGTTGGAACATCAAATATTTTATCTTAGAATCCATTAGTATATGCCAAACCTTCAATAACATTAGGATCATGCATACTTATCGGGAGGGTAATAAATTGGCAGATGCATTGGCTAATTATGGCATTAATGTTAACCATATTGTTTGGGATAATAATAGCATTCCTAAACAACTTCAAAGCAGCATTCAAGTGGATATCTATACACATGCAAATTCTTGAGTTGGGATATGATTATTGGGAGTGGGTTAATAAAACGCCCACACGTGTTGTCTTTAAAACTAAGCTTTTGCAAATCTTGTCGAACAATCAAGATAGTATGAAGTATATGGATAAGTTCAAGTGGAGTAATATAGAAAAGAAAGGCATGCATGTGGGCAACATTATGCTCTATACAATCTGGTTATATGACTCCACGGATCCCAAAAACAATAATGATGTCAATGATGATAGGGAGTGGGTTAGCAAAAGGGCCGTAGTTCCCACAAGTGAGCTTCCACAGGTCCAGATCAGCAGTCACGCGGCTATTCGTGGGAAATGCAACGGCTATTCTACTCAGTATTTTCACTGCGTGGATTGTAATAGTGGTAGGTGGACTGGCATTAGAGCTATCAAGGATTCTAATATTTGTTACAAGCAGTTAAGCACAGTGATGATGGGGGCCCCCTTGCTAGATTGAGCCCAGCGGATCAGATTGGAAGGATAATGCGGAGCTTTGGAGTATACTCAGCCAGGGAGGCATTACCAACTTTATGGAGAAGGTTCAAGGCCACGATCAAAGCATTTATGTGTTTTGCAAAGGATTGGAAGGATCGAAATAGTGGATTATGGGGGGTAGAAGATTTCGGTCAACGAGGAGTTAATTGCTGAGGTGACTGGCCTGGGCATGGAGGGATACCATTTTTTTAATAAAAGGGTCGACAGAGAAGCTGAGGAGAGGAGATTCGTGGAGGGATCAGAGAAGTTGATCTTTGTCACGGCGGGCCTGCTGGTAAACTCGATCCCTTCGCCTTATGATGAGGTAACCCGGATGATGGTGTGCTTCATTTCTTTGGAAGGAAGGTTCGTAATAAAGTGCCTGCTAAGCATCTTGTCTTCCTCAACCATTTTTGTAGGAATCACGCGGTATGTTTCCCCCATTATTTGCTTAACTCTCTGGAGCGCTCCATTTTGGAGTTTCAAAAACATGCCCGTGTGGTTCCTTTGCACCAAGGGCTTATTTTCTTGCTGCATAAGCTTTGTCTCCTCCGGTCTCCTGGTCTTCCTTCCTCCCCTGGCTCTTTTCCCCCTCTGCCCGGTTCAGCGGCCGCTAGCCCCATTTCTCCACATCCTGTCCCCACCACTACTGCTGTTACCCCTCTTCCGGTCTTCCGGGCTCCATCTTCCATTCCCACCACCACTGCTCCCACCCCCTTCACTTCCACTTGACCAGACCTATTACCAGGTCTTCTAGGAGACTGAACCTTGATACCCCTGCTGTGGAGAAGGGTCCTCAAGAGCTTGAAATTTCCCACAACCTCTTGCATATCAGTAGTGCTAGTTCTCAGGATGCACAGATGGAGAACTCTGCAAAAAGGCTGGAAGCCTTAGAGGCTGACATGAATCTGTTGAAGGAGGAGGTTAAAAACTTGGCAAAACAGAAAGGCAAGAGGAAGAAGGAGGAGGAGGGGGCTATGGATAATAGCCAGATGGAAGATATATACAAGAAGCTGAACTCTTTAGACTCCCGTTTAGGGAAGGCCAAAACTCGCCATGACTATAGTATGGCCATTGCAAAGTTTTTAGTGCAATGTTTGAAGAGTTCATTGAACAACATGGACCATGAGTGTTTCCAATCTAACGGGGTTCGGCATCGCTTTGGGGCAAATCTTGGTAGATAAGGAAAGAAAAAGGACCATTGAGGGTGTAGCTGGATAAATATTGTTGTTTTTACTTGTCCCACATGATGACTTTGGGGATGTTGAAAAATAACATTACACAAGTTTCCATGGTGACCATTATTGTAATCATCGAGTATTCCATTGTGGTTGATCTCTATTCCCCCTTTGATTGTTGTGATATAATTATCTGCAACATCACACAATACCTCCTTTGGCCTCGGCCGTATCAAAACATAAAAGATAAAATATATGAATACAAATCAATAATCATCTATGTATATATTAAATCATTATTTGGAATTACAATGCTATCATTTTAAAATTTTAACATACCAATTCTATGTTTCATTAATACCAATAAAATCACAAGATTAGTTCAACTTGCTAAATCCTACTCAAGATGACGAGAATTACGAATGTCAGTAATATATATGTCAACAATACATCATCATCAATATAAATTTTCTCTCTAAGAATCCACACAAATCATACTTTGAATCACAATCCATCAATAGTAAGAATATCTCTATCATCTAACATCATGATAAGCCAAAATGATATAATAATATCCATGTCTATAGTCAACAATAATCAAAATCAAAATATAATAAGTGTTAAAGAGAAGTGGGAACTACATCCCACTCCACATATACTCGACTTCCTCCTTGATGTCACTAAAATAGGTGTGGAAATTCGACTCATAGCAATGTAGCATCATCACATGTAGTAAATAGTCTCATCATACCTGTCGATTGGACTCGTACGTGATAAATATCTTTGCCTAAAAGTCCCTAGGTCTTGCATTCTAAAATACGGATGAGCTCCACCATCACTTACCCATGATCTTGCACCTACAATGAGGTCTAATCTAATACATGAGAAGGATCTGCAATGTACCTCCTAAATACAGAAACATGAAATATATATGAGACAAGCTGGGTTGCAATGCTAGATGATAGGTCAAAGGACCGATACACTCCAAGATATCAAAGGGACCCACAAACTTGGGAGAAAGATAAGAGCCTTTTCCGTATTGAATAGGGCTATTATGAGGCCTATCATGAAGAAACACCTTCGTGCCCACCTCAAAACTATGATCTTTCCTCCGTTGATCTGGATATTTATTGTATTTATTGATCCTCCTAAAATATTTTCCTAATCATGATAACTTTGCTTTGCTCCATTTCCTGTAATAAAGTCGGTCAAAAAAATAACTTGTCCTCTAATCTGTCCCAACTTAGTGGTGTCCTGAAATCTCTACGCCATACTATGCCCGAAAAGGACCCATGTCTATCAAACTTATAAAAGTATTATTATAGAAAAATTCCACCAAATAAAAGTGCTCCTCCCACCTCGACTGATGGTCCATGATGTACATCCTAAGCATGTCCTCCAAGATCCGATTCACCTGCTCTTCCCATCCATCTATCTCAAGGTGATAAGTTGTATTGAAGTTGATCCTAGTCCTAAGAACATGTTGTATGGTAGTCTAGAAATGAGATGTGTATAAGGGGTCGTGGTCATAAATGATCTTCCAAAGAATCCCATGTAGGCTAACAAGCTCATCAAGGTATACTCGTGTCACTGCACTAGCTGTGTAGGTGGTATTCACCAAAGAAAATTGAGCCACTTTTGTCTATTTATTCACCATAACCATGATGTTTTCGTGGTGGTATCTTGACGTCGGTAACCCAACTATGAAATCCATGGAAATGGTGTCCCATTTCCACTCTAGTATGATGTGATGGAAGAGAAGGCCAACTAGGTGCGCTCAGACTTCACCTTCTAAAATTATAAATAGCATGAAAAAAATGGAGCTACATCTGCCCTGTAGTCCCCTCCAATGGTAAATTTGTCTCAAGGTGGTGTGCACCTTATTAACTTGAGGATGGGGTGAATAAGGTTCATGATGAGCCTCTGTAAAATATCCTATCTCAAGCCTCCATCTCTAGGTACATATATTTGACCTCTGTATCTAAGAATATCATCTTCCTCTAATGAAAATCCATCAAATATCCCCTCAAGGAGCCTCTAAGACTCAATCTCTGATCTAGCTATAAGGTAGAAGTTGTCATTAGGATCTTATTACAAAATCCTCTGCATAAATATAGTGCGATAAAAGAATTAGACAAACCGAGAATCAAATAGAATAGAGTTACGAATACCACCAGTGCCACTGTGGTCTCCATCATGTGCCCTTATGCTCATCCTAGTGGTTCTCAACCACTACAAATATCGATGGCTTCTCCCATGTCCCCAACTATAGGCTGCGAAATTAGTGCCTACCCTATTTACTAGGGTTCTATGGGCACTCTCTCAATGATGTCTAAGAACACCACCTTCATAACAACTTCTTGGTCCTCTCCAATGAGATGTGGCTCGACAGTACTCAAGTGGTCATGCCATGGATCCTAATGATCCGGATGTGAAGTGATAAGGTCGTTCTTGGTGAGCTTTTCTTGAGAGCTCTACATGGAGATTATGTGCCTCGAGTCCTCCACAAGACACTTGTTCCATCCCTCATAAGATGAATTGCAACATGAGATTTCATGTTGCTATTACATGGGAAAAGCTTGAAGCACCCGTTCAAGCTCACTAACCAAGCTTCTTCCTAAAAACAACCTATATATCTATAATAATGAGATGGGCGTAGCTTCAGGATATCCCGGATATGATCTACGAGTTGATGACTATCGACCCCTAGGTCTGTCTGCATGCTCCTCCCTCGTCCAGGGCTCGAGATCGACTACGTGTCTTGAAGTACTATCTCCATGTCCCCTTTAAGGTGAATCTGATCTAGCTGACTCCACATGGGATTTATCTTCTCTATCATTATCACTGTGTCATGGAGATGCACAAACCTCTATTTATGGCTATCTATCCTATCAGGAAGGTCATCCTCCTAAAGCTCCTTCACGTATAACAACATTAACATCCTGTAACTTCTATAATATCGAGGTAAAATAGCCATTATGTCCGATGCGGAGGTGGAAAGTCTATGTCTACATGTAATAACCCCTAAATGCGGTCTACGCATCTTACACAAACCAAGGTGAGAGTTAGTTCATCATTCTAAGTTTTGTTTGAGTTTTCTAAGTTTGTTATATTATAGAAATATCATACAATGTAATTTTCTAGGGTTAGAGTTACGCAAGTTTTAATGTTCATGTTTCATGTTTTCAAGTGTTCCCAGTACGAGCTTTGAACTCACGGCTCTAATACCAAGTGTAACACCCATAAATTTACCCGTAAAAATCGAAGACAAACATAGGTAAAACTAGAAAAAATATGGAATAATTTTTTGTAAAATGTATTCGCAATACTAGGTTAAAATTTACGGTCACACTTTCTCATTTTAAAATTTCATTAAATTAATATTATTAATTTCTGAATGAGGGTCCACAATCCCCTTAATTCCCTTTTAAATAAAATAATAAAATCTCTAGATATCGTTTAATAAATTAATTAAACTAAAGAAAGATTTAGGCTTCCCTACCTTTTTGGTCTTAGAACAATTAAATTCAGACTTAATTAAGCTTGCTCAAATTAATTTCAAAGGTATTGTGGTCTAGTTATTTAAATAATAAAGTTTCACTACACCCACAAAGGGGTCAAAGATTACATTAAATAAAAAGGTCTCTAATAAAATATTTGGGTTAGAGAAGTAATAACACCTCCTACACCACTTGAGTGGCCCCAAAATAAAGTCTACCCATGCATTTTAAATTTGAAATTTCTCTCACCCACTTCCCACCTACTTTTTGTAGGGATGAATCTCATCCATTGGATGGATTCATTTGGATCCCTTGGACTTAGGGATCCTTGTAACCCTAAACTTAGTTATGAAAGGATATTTTCATTTCATTTGACTCATTGTTTATTATTTTTGTTTTGTAGATTTGTGGAGGAGGAGGTGGAAGCCATGGGAGATAAGCTAAAACTTAAGGCTGAACAAAAATGTCCTTTTATTAAGGATTCCATTCGTACCCTCATCTAGGGTTTGTAATTATTTTAATTATTTTTTAACTCATTCTTTTTGTATTTTCCGAAATGGGCATATGGTTATTTACCCTATTTTAGAGAAATAGATAAAATAGTGTATATATACACTTGGGTAAAAGGATATATACATGTATATACACATACACACATTTGTATACACACACACACACATATATGTATATTTTACTAAAATTTGATTTTATTGAAAACCTAAAATCAATTTATATATATATAGATAATGTTTATTTTTCAATAGTTTCTAGTTACCCCTGCCGCAGATTGGGATTATGAGACTCAACCAAGGAGGAAAGGTGACTAAGTGCATGTATTAGCATTAGCGGTAAATGTTTGGAGGTTTAGAATTAAGCTACAGGTTTATTGTTTAGTGGGGGGGATCGCGATCCCACCCCCCATCCCATAGTATATGGAGTGGGGGGTGTGTCGTCGACCTAGTCTTCCACCATTTTCAATGTATCGAAATTTATAGGCCAAGGCCTTAGTGTTTTCAACAAAATTCATTTTTTTGTTTAAGGTTATTTAATACCCGTTTTTGCTATATTTAATATTATTTATTAATACGGTTATACATACATATATATATAATACAATCATTAATATTTTAATATTACTATTATTAATAATAATAGTGATAATATTAAAATGTTAATAATGTTACAATATATATATATATATATATATATATATATATATATATATATATATATATATATATATAAAGATTTTAAAATCAATTCAAATTCCACTTGTTATTACTTTATGTAACATTGGGTTTATATATAAATTTATATAATCTAATAAGGCTATGGTCTAAATTGTAATCATGTAATTTCTTTACTCTACTAGATTTAGGGATCAATCTATTTTATTGACAAGGTAAATGACAAATAAATTTTTAAGTCTTTTCCATCTACACATATAAAGGTAAAAATGGGAGACCTTTGGAAATTTCTTTCAACAATACAAAAGATGAACAATTATAGTTTAACTTGCTATCTTATGCCTTTCAAGTAATACAATAGGAATAAATATTTCTTTCTTTTACAACATACAAGTTTCAACCATTCCCACAAGTAACTTCTAACAAGATTTTCCAATAGTTTGACACACCTATTTGAGACAATAAATAAACTAAAATGAGAACAAAGTTGTTTTCTTTTCAATCACATTTCCATTATATCAAGAACTTGTTACACTAAAATTGTTTCTCTTTCCAACAATACATTACAACTTAATAACAAAATATTCAATACAACTTTTCTTTCAAATACAATACTATAAGTCTTCCACTTAAGTGGGAATTTACAAGAAAGGTTTCTATAATGAAAGATTTATTAGTCTTCTATAAGTGCTCCAAGTCCCAAATCTCCAAAAAGAGCTCAACCATTTCTTCACTTGATGACAAAACAAAAAATGGGGGAGAGGCAACACTCTCCACCCAACCAATACTCCAATGAGGAGAAGAAACAATCCTCCTCATTGGCCCCTAAGCCCCAAATGGAATGCAATAAAGGATGGATCAAACTCTTGGCAATGATACAATGCTTCCACAACACAACAATAATTTTCACAACCATTTCAAACACATTCAACACAAGAAAATAAACACAATAATACAACTTTACAAAATACATTGAAATGTAAAGTCAATGGATCAAGGATCTATGGGATTTGGTTCCAACCTTAAAACCCTCAAACATACATCTCAAAATCCCTACTCAACTCTTATGCCTCCCTCAAGACCATCTTATGCCTCCCACATTATCTTATGCCTCCCTACAATCTCTTATGTCTCCCTCAAAATAATCACATAAGAAATTCAAGAATTATCTTATCTAAGGTGTGGGTCACCCATCCCAACTCCCTCCCAAAACATGAAATAAACTCTAATGCATCCCTCCATATATAATCCCCATATCCTTCTCCTAAACCTTACTTAGGCATTCTACCCTAGATCCCAACAAGCACATAACCCATTCACATACATAAAAATACACACATATAAAATAAAACAAGTAAAAAGAGTGTACCTCCTACCTTTCCATGGTAAGAACTTGATCAATAATTCACAATCCAAGCTCCTTCAAGCTCAATCCAACTCCAAAAAGATCCAAGAATTCAACAAGCACTCTAAAATTCTCCAACTCCAAAATACAAGAGCACAAAATGAAATGAAGTAACCCCCAAATAGATAATTAAACTTGCATACATAGAAAAGGAAAGAGAAGGGTGAGGTGGATCCATGTAGGATGCCACATCACTCATCCTCAACTCCACATCACAAGTAAAACCTCAACCCCAATCCACAATAAATGGGTGGTTGAGAGGAATGAAAACCTCTTCCACACACAATCCAAACCCACACCCTTTAAGGACATAATTTAAAACCCATTTAAGAAAAGTGCAATAAATGTAACTTTTTATCTTACAAAACATTTGATGGGGTCTATTTTTACCCTCCAATCCATAGGAAGAGTTGGTTTAATAAATTAAGAGTTGTGGGACAAGATTAGCGTGTCCCACAAGCCTCCAAAAATGGTCCTTAAGCCAAAATCTGAATTTCCCAAGTGAGTAGAGTGTATAATACTCAAAATCATATACACTCAACTAAAAACACACCTGCTCTAATAAATAACTCCTTTTTGTCACATCCATAATTAGCTTAATAACATGATTAATACATTTAATTAAGGAACATTAATCAATAATGATAAAAGGGAATTACATCAAAAATTAAATCACATACTCCAAAATTGAATAAAAGAAAGGAGAATAATTACACACAAAACCTTGGTCTTGATTGGAGGTCATCTCTCCCATGCGGACCCCCTAACATCAAATAACAAAACAACAACATTACATAGGTTTCCATGGTGACCATTGTTGTATCCATTCAGTATTCCGTTGTGGATGGTCTCTAATCCCCCTTTGATTGTTGTGATATAGTTACCTGTAAAATCACACAATACCTCCTTCGTCCTCGTGGCCATATCAAAACATAAAAGATAAAATATACGCATACAAATCTATAATAATCTGTATATAAATTAAATCATCATCTAGACATAAAATGCTATCATTTAAATCTTCCAACAACGTCTCAATTCTATCTTTCATCAATACCAATAAGATCACAAGATTAGTTCAAATACTAAATCCTACTCAACATGAAGAGAATTCCAAATGTTAGTTGATGATATTTTGTTGATATATATATATATATATATATATATATATATATATATATATATATATATATATATCAACAAAATATCATCATCAATATAAAATATCTCTCTAAGAATCCACAAAAATCATACTATGAATCACAATCCATCAATAGTCAGAATATCTCTATCATATAAGATCATGCTAAGCCAAAATGATACAATAATGTCCACGTCTATAGTCAATAGTAATTGAAATCAAAATATAATAAGTGTCGAAGAGAAGTGGGCAATATATGGTTGAAATGTTTTTTTCTTCCTTCCTTAGTAAGTATCTTGAAGGTGGTATGTAATGGGTTAATTCTTATTTCTCTTCATGAAATGAAATATAGTTACCTTGGAATATTTTCTCTCTCACATTGTATCAAACTACTACCCTAGTTTTGTAATCATTTTGTAAAACTTATTTCAAAGAAGGTTGGGAGTATGTAATCAATTTTTATGTAACTTATTCTTGCCATAGAGCATGTTTTATATCTACTCTATCATGTTGTAAAAGTCTACCTATTATTACTTTTGAAAACATGGTGTAAACAATGTCAAATGAAAGAGTTAGCTATGTTTAGATCCTTCTCTTGAGAATAAATTTTGTTGTTTCATATTGAAATAATATTCTACTCTTGTGTTGTAGAAACATAGTTATATTATATTTTGATTTCTCCATGTTGAAATAAGTTGTATTCTTGCTTTAGGTATGTTTATAAATAATGGATAATGAAATTTTTATGTAATCTTGTATTTTATCTTATAAGGATAAAATATAAGCTAAAATCAATTGATTTTAAGTTAAACCAATTTTTTATTTTGTTTTCATTTGTTTACTTGTGGTATTAAGTGAAAAGAGAGCTTCTTTGTCAATTCATGGTTATCCTCAAATAATTATTTCAGTTACCTAAGTTATGTGAATGAAGAGGACTATTTTGTTTTGAAAATTGTTTGTTATGCTAGTAGAAAACCAACTCCATTTACTATGTAGGATTTATTCTTGTTATTCACAAAGTACGGATGCATTCTGCATTGCATGGAGGGAATGCATATTATAGTTGCAAATTTTAAATGTATGTGTCATCTATATCTTATTTAGGTGAAAAAGGTCTTGTAATACTTACATTTTTTTAATATGCATATTTATTATTGTTTGGAAAGTAATAATATTAAAAAAAAGGTCATTAAAGGCCTATTGAATTATTAGTTGAAGTTGTGAATGTACTTTGTCTTGTGTCACAAACATAAGAAAAAAGAATAACTTTTAGAATCCTTGTAAACATATTATTTAATGGTTTTATCATTCAAATTTTTTCGTGCAAATCCCTCGAACCACAAAGTTAATCAACGATTCTATATTCAAATACCGATATAAACATATGGGGATACATGTGTGTGTGTGTGTGTGTGTGTCTATATATATATGTCTATATATATATACTCCCAAACTTATAATTTTTAGGATTTGTAGATCATTATGATAACAAAATAAACCGGATCTAAAATCTTGCACAAAAATAGGAAAATAAATATATGTGCCCTCCATGGCCTCTCCATAAACCTACACAAAGAGAAGAAAAAAATGAAACAAAGAGAAAGAGAAAAGAAAATGCGTAGGTTTATAAAACTAGGGCTTTTAGAGAGACCTAGATCTAATGGCCCACAATCTTTAAATCCAAGGGTGGAGTTTCTATCCTCACAACTTTAAGTTATGGGAGTTTAGCTTTAAAATAAGAGAAGGTGGATAAAATTAATGGGGTGTGGGGGTGAGTTATTTAAGTGAGTGCACTAGGGGGAAAAAAATATAAGGGTGAGGGTGGGTTTAGAAGTTTAAGTGTTGAAGAGATAAATTATAGGAAGTATTATAAATGAAGTGACCTTTTTATATCATGGGAATCAATAAGAATTTTTAAAATGAGTGATTTGATTTAAGGTATAAGTGGGGAAACACATTATTACCTTGGACTTAAATTAATTAATTAAATAAAATTATTATGGACTAAGGATATAACGTAGCCTTCGAAAACATTAGGATGAGTAGACAATATAAATTTTAAATCCATTATAAAAATTAGACCAAATTTTTAGTAGTTTTAAGATGTATTTTAGTGCAATAAAATTGGGGCATTAGAGATCTAAGTACTAAACCCTTATAGTCTAATTGTTATCCCAATTTTTCCCCCTAGAAAAATTAACCAAACCCGACCCTGAACAGGAAGAAATATAAAGGTCATTTTTTGTAAATGCAGGCCCACGTTTGAATCCAATAGTCAAGTTGTAGGCATACTCAGAAATGGAGAGACTAGAAGCTCAAAAGAGACAAACAACATGAAGCAAACTAGAGGGTCTCAGGAGAGAAACAAAGAAAGGTTCAAAGTGTTTGGGCTTCACAAATGATTCAAAGCGGGCCTAAATTGGCTAAGTATGGAAGAGACAGCGGAAGATGAAAAGTGTCTCAACAACGCACCTCCAAGGATCAAGCCAAAAATGTTGTCCCTAAACAAGCGCCAAGCCTCCACATGTCCAAAGTCCCCAAAAAGTCACACCGGTCATTGAAAAGTCTTCAAGTAGTAGAAGGTGCCAAATGTCGACTCGATGCAACTTCAAAGATAAATCCAAACAGTAGATACTCGAAGTAATGCAAGCCCACCATGTAGTCAGGGTTTGAGAAAAGCATTGGCCCAAATTGGCTAAGTATCGCAAACTCGCGGAAGGCACCATGTGTCTCTTCGGCGCATCTTCAAAGGTGAAACTAAAATCGGGTCTCCCAAACAAACACAAGCCTTCCACATGTCCCTAGGTCTGAAAAAGGATAGAGTCGATAGTTGAAAATTCAAGATGGGGCATAGTAAATGGAGAGTACCAAGTGTCTGAATAGCACAAATTCCAAAGGGGCAGCCTAAGGGCTAGTCTCAAACTAGCGTTGAGCTTCCACATGTCCGAATGTCAAAAACAAAACAAAGTAGCCGCTTAAATTGACTATGTATGGAATGGAAGATAGAGACCTCCACGTGTTATCTCCATGCAAATTCAAAAGGAAGAATCGGGAAGTACGTCCCAAATGCACACCAATCCTCCATGTGTCTTGGGTCGGACATACGACCCCACCAAACAAAAGGAATTTGCCAAAACACAAAGAAAGAGAACAAAGTTTGTGGAATGTGCCACATGTCTCTTCAAAGCACAACTTCAAAAGAAAAATCCAAAAGTGGTCCCCAAACTAGCACCCACTCTACACATGGCCATGTTCCAAGTCAAAATGGGAAGGCAGGTCATCGGAGGTAGTTCGAACTTTTGGCCCAAGAAGGCGTAAAGTGTAAAAATGAGCCACACCTCCACTAACACCTAGAGGAGCCATGCATCAAGCCTAAATTACATGGGGAAAGGTGAGCCTTGAAGTGATTTTTTCTAGGAGAGCGAGCGATGGGCCGGGGGAGACTTTTCACCCAAATGGAAAATGTGGGCCGGCGGGCCCCGGATGATTTCTTTTGCTAAGTGCGTCTGCAGGGCCGCGGAGGAAATCTTGCCAAAAGTGAATTATGGGCTTGCGTGGGGCATTTTTTTCACTTTTGTAATTTTGTGTAAAAGGTTAAATGTAAATTTCAGGCCCACGTACCCATTCTACTAAACTATTTTCACCATTTTTGTATGGATCTGACTCAAACATTCAAATGGGAATATTTTTCGATCTAATGCTCGAAACCCATAAAAATTGGTATCATTAGAAAGGTCTCAACCTTGTCTATGCCATGAAAACCTAAAACGTTAATTTTGATGAGGTTATGTGGGTGAGAATTAGGAAAATTTATTCATTCCATTAATATGTGATCCGATTATTACAATAATTAGATTAGATTCAATTTCATCCACCGTTTTTCCTTCTTCGACATGTCGAAGCAGGACATAGAGTGGTGGACTCGATAGATTATGGGAGGATTTATAGGGGAATTGATGGCTGGTAGTTGAGCTCCAAATCAGTTTTCCTACCTCTTATATCCTCTTCTCTTCACTGCATCTATAAAGGTAAGATCTTGGCTCATTGTAAAGGGTTGGAAATTTTTGTTTTGCACCATCCCTTCTTCCCTTGTCTGCAAGTGAATATGTGGAATTTTCTAAACCTCCCATTCAATTTGTAATACAAAAATTTTCCTCTTGGATACTGTAATGTACTATATAAACTCTGGAACAATAAGATATGCTGTGGATGATTTTTAACCCTCTCATGTGTTCATTGTTGTCTTCTAATATCTCATTGCAGTTTGGTGATTTGTGCATGGTGGTTGTATTGCATTTCTATGGTTTGTGTTAAATTGTAAAATGGGTGTTTAACATTCCTTTGGTGCATCACCTTATTAGCTTAGTTTTATTTTTATTTCATCTTCTCAAAACTGTCTCCTTGGTAAGATAGAGTAGGTTTTAGAGTAGATCTTATACAATTTATTTGTGTGCACCTAAACAGGGGAATAGAAGCGACCTTCATCTGGAAGCTCTCTTGATTTCAAATTCCCACACTTTTAGAGATGATCCATGTTATGCCATCACACGAGAGTATTAACCCAATAGGTTACATATTTTTAGGTCTTGTGATTTTGCACTATTAGTTTTGGCACGCCGGTGGGACTGTTCGTGATCAAATTAGTCTCACCCCATTGCCATTAAAATCCCTTAGTTTGTGGCCTATGTCATGTTTTGTTTTTATCTCCCCATGTTGGTGCTTTAAGAATTTGTCCTCCATTTATTTTCCATGATTAGTCCATTCCTTAGTCGAAGATCACTTAAATATCTATAATTTGTTCCTCATTTCTCTGTCCATCTGAAGGTGTCTGTAAGATTAGGTGTAAAACTTGTGTTGTTCCTTTCCTTCCATTTTTCGTAGTCGTGTGTTATTTTCCTTGCCATTTTTGTCACAAGTACTTGAGGAAACATGATTGGATGTAGCTTAGAGGATCATGTTTGAACTATACAACATTTTCAAATTCTTTGTTCTTTAAGAAAATTTTATCTCGGGCTCAAACGGTGGTTTCCCTGCATTTTTACGATTTAACAGGTGTGTTTTTCCCATCAAATTTACATCTTTGCATCAATGGAAATGTGGCCCATTTTGATTAGATGCTTAACGACCTACTCTAACAAATTTGTGGATCGTTTTAACCCAAAACTGGTCCATGTAGAAGAATGACGCTCATTTGAAGACTCACGATTTGTTTTGGCCTTGGAGTTGTGCCGGGGGACACATGGAGGATTCCGTTGCTTTTCCTAGACTTAGACAAATTTTTCATGCAGCTGGTATAGTTTTGGCGGGCCTGTAGACACGTGGTGGGCTAGCACTCATTTGAAGATCTACCTTAGGGTCCCACCTTAACAACAACGACGACAGAGGGACAGAGTGGAGGCTTCCGCCGGCTCCACTCTGTACTTAAAATTTTAAAAGAAATTTTCTAAGGCCTGGGACACATGGTGAGCCCATGCTCATTCAGAGTCTCCACTCTTGGGGACCATCTTGAAGTTACACCATAAAGACACGTGGAGGTTTCGCTGGTCCTTCCTTTACTTATACTTTTCAAATCAACTTCCTAAAAGGCCTAAGACACGTGGAGGGACCACGCATGTTTGGGGACTGACCCTTGAGTTTTATTTTGAAGAAGTGCCAGGAGGACACTTGGAGGCTTCCACTCACTCTGCCTTTTTGCTTGGACTTTTCAATGGCCAAAGAAGACTATCTCGGACCTTAGACACATGGTGCCTTCTGCTGAACTTTCAAAAATTTTAATAGACTCTACCAGACTAAGACATGTGTTGAGCCCACACTTGTTTTGGGGTATCTACTTTTCAGTACCATCTCAAAATGAACCATTGAGATGCATGGTGGTTTGAAAAGTCAAAGGTGCGGAGGTGGGTCATCGAGAGGAAACTTAAATTTTTTGCCCCTTATTGTCAAAAATATTAAAGTCATCGAAATGACCCACAAGCTCGAAGGAGAATAGTCAAAATTTTCTTTAGTCAATAGCGGAGGTGCAGACTTTCGGGGGAAATTTGGAAAATTTTCCTTTTGTGAAAAAAGGGGTTAAAGTGTAAAAAGGAAGTGTGGTTCCACTAGGACCCACATGAGAAACTAAAGGTGGAAGGGCGGAGCTGCGGGGAAAATTTGGAAAATTTCCTTTTTCCAAAAAAGAGGTAAAATAGCATAATCAAGTTGTGGTTCCTCTGGGACCCACATTGGGACATGTGTCAAGCCCGTTTTTCAAAGGCGGAGGGGTGGAGCAAAATGAGAAATTTTGCATTTTTCCCAAAAGGTGTAAAAGGTAAAAAGAACCCCTAGGCCCGTCTTAACTCGGATCTCCCACGTGGATGGTCCAAATTCAAAAGGGAAATCAATGGAAACTATGCATCTGTATTTGATTTTCTGCCATTTTTGCTCCAAAGCTCCTAGGGATGCAAATTTTTATGGTTTTTTATCATTTCTTGGTGTCTCCTACATGCCAAATGAAGAGGAAAATTAATTTGATATCCTGATTTGGTGGGGAAGATCTGAAAATTTATTTTACCATTAATATGTAATCTGACTATTGGATTCGATCTGATTTTCTAATCTTTCTTTCCTTGGCATGCAAGAAACTAGTTGATATCTTGATTTGGTGGGGAAGATTTGAAAACATCTTTTACCATTAAGATGTGATCTAACTATCAGATTCGATCTGATTTTCCAATATTTCCTTCCTTGGCATGCAAGAAACCAGATTCGATAGATTAGAGGAGGAAGTAGTTGGCGCGTGAAGTGAAGAGTGACTTACAGGTGAAGAATTGAATGCTGGAAATATTTGAAGATATTTTCCCTCTGAGCACCTGACAACTTTTTCAAATCTGATTCTAGGAATCACGATCAAAATCATAACAAGCAATGGTACTTTGAATGTTTTTTGTTTTGGGGAAAACTCTGTTGTAGATGAAATGTTATAAATTGCATGAATTTGTCATGCAAATGGTTGGAGTGTTAGAGGTTGGGAGTTAATTCCTAAGAGAAAATTTTGACAGAGCCCATCTTTATGAGAAATTATCTGAGGAACTGTTTATTTCTTTTGTGTTAAATTTGATCATGTCAAGTTGGTTGCAAGTGTACAACCATTGAATAGCTTTGAGATTGTTCCAGAAACTTTCCCCTGCTGATGCATTTAATCAAATTTGAGTTAATCGTGTTTTATTTTGAGCAAAATTGTGTCTGCTTCATTTCTAAATGTCTATAAATATTTTTTCTTGTTCCCATTGCAATCTTACATTGAAATCTTTGTGAATCACACAAGATATTATCCTTGTGATAGTTTTGTGGCATTTGCAATTTCATTTATTAGAAGAGCTTTCATTTGATAGTGAAATAAACAAATTTAAAATCACTTTACTCCTAGCATGATGATAAGATTGTTTGTTAGCCTTTGAGGGTATCTTAGGCATGATAAAACAAAGGTTGACAATGTTTAATTAAGTTTTTCAATTTGAGCCTTCATTTTGGATTCTTAAAGTTTGTGTGAAAATGTGCTGATCTGGGCCTCCATTGAAGCACACCTTTTGGTTAAAGGAACATTTTAGCTATTCTGAAGCATTCTGTTGATCAAGCCTTCCATTTTTGTAAAATCTCTCAAATATCTAGCAAATCAAAGTCCACTCTGCCTCACCTCCCACAAAAATTCATTTAAAAACAACCAATCCTACCCATACTACCCCTGTTTGTCTTGTGTGTGTACAAATGCATAATTTATATTACCAAAACATGCAGAAGCAATCAGGTTTTCATTGTCTTTAGTAGCCTAAACCTTGCTTAGAAAATATCTCCATTATCTAGGGTGACAACTCGTGAGAGTTAGATTTTTGTTGTATTGATCATATTTTCTTCAAGGTCTTCTTAATAAATTTTTAAAGAAGGAAATATCCATCTCCTCCCCAAAAAAAAGCTACAAAAGGGTCCTCTCACCCTAGTTGAAAGGAACAACCATAAAGTAGTGAGGATAGATCAAATCCTCTTAAGGGTGCTACCCATTTCTCCACATCTGAGTGAAAAAGATCAAGCTGCATTTCTTCCCACTACAAAATGACACACAACATGATCTTCTTGTCTCTAAGCTTCTGTCAAATTTGTGATGCGTCTCAATTTTAACGGAGAATCAATTTGGGTACCAACACCGTTTCTGGTGCCATTTCTAGGAACATTGTGATTGCAAGTTCATATTCAGACCCTGGTAAACATTTTATATGCTCTAAGTTCTAGTACATTGTTTCAACATCATCCTATGTTAGGCCTATAATAAGTGTTCAAAGTTATAAGTGTTGTGTGCAATATTTCTAGTTTCTACAGTTATTGCACTAAGTTTCATTGATAAATCTAGGTAAAGGAAGGTCATATCTTTCGATTTCTAGTTTCTAGTGTTGAGAGACATTTGATCAGATCATATTTTTAGTGCATTTGCACAACTAAGGTGGAAATCCTTAGTGGCGACTCCATTTTGATCTGATTTTTTAAAAATACCAGTGTCTTAACCTTTATCAAGTGATATTTGTTACTAATATTTGCAAAGTTGGAAGGAAGAAGATCTTTCTTCACTAAGGATCCTACTAGGACATTATTTCTAGAGCTAGGAAAAACAAATTCAGAAGGAAGAAGAGCCTAGAGAGTTGTTGGAGATCAGCAGTCAAGAAAAGAGATCTCCATTGATGAAAGTGATCAGCCTATCATTAAATATTGCCATTCAAGTGCTTGAATCAAGTAGTCTTTTTGTGGAATTGAATTCTCCATCTGGAGAGGGGCCTTCATTTGAATTTGAAAATTTTGCTTCTCATTCTACCCCTATGTTTTCCAAAGTTGATAGGGTTTTCCAAGAAACAAATCCTTTAGGGGATATCCATTTTGGAAGTTATACTCCTATGTTTCAAAGACCCCTTGTCCCTTATCAGTTTGATTCTCCTCCAAGGTCACCTCCTCAAAACAACATGGCCCATCCCCCACCCAGACCTCCATTTGTTGTAAATACCTTTGGTCATATAAATTTTAGAGGGATGTCTGGTTATCCAAATTCAGTTACCTAAGATGTAAAAAATAGACTACAAAATTTCCAAGGAAATAATGTTATAACTGGTGATCAACACTTAAAGTTTTTTATCAACATGATGGAAGACTTTGTGTTATCCCATAAAATTGGCAAGGGAAATTTTACAGATAACCATACCGAAATTTTGTTCCGATCCCTCATTAGGGACTCCTTGCATTCGGAACGTTGCAAAATCCCTTCCCGGGAAATCTGGTTTTTCGAACTTAGTCATTTTTGGTCTTTTTGGCCGGGCGCATAGAATGACTATGCAACATCAACTTTTGATGCGCCCCCTTTAAAACCTTTGGCGCATGTTTTCTTGTGTCAGCAGGTGTTTTGGTGCGCCTCTCCCTGTTAAGGCTTCCCTGCGTGCGCCGAGGCACATGCGCCTTCCTGTCGACAGATCATTTGTTGCGCCTCTTTTTGGTGCGCCAAAGGCGCACATTTTCCTCTGTCAACACCACTTCCGGTGCGCCATAGGTGCACATATCTTCATGTTGACAAGTCTTTCGGTGCGCCAAAGGGCGCATGTTTTCTCATGTCGACAGCTCATTTGGTGCGCCCCTTTAAAAAGTTGGTGGCGCATTTATTGCTTCCCGCCTTTATAAATAGCGTGTGCTGTTTGTCATTGTCACCGATGCAAAACACGTGATTTTTCTCTGAGCTTGTCAGCGCACCAGCCCCGTCACTTTCGAATTGATTTGTGGACCCGTTCTCACGCTTTTTCATCATTTATATCCGGGTAAGTGGCCTTGTCTTTCATGCGTTTTGTTTTTGTAGTTTTTGGTCGCTTTATATTGGTTCAAGATTGAATTAGAAAAAGAATAAAATTCATGATTTTGCTTTTCCCCCTCTTGTCCTTCCACATTTCTTCCTCCTCTTTCCAGATCTGCTGGTAGAGGAAGCTCTGTCCTAAAAAATTGATGGTCTGAAACCCTTTTGGTATAGCACCTCTTCATATCCTACAATGAACCTTGTTATAAAAGCTAAGCCATATGTGGAAACACCTCTGAGAGAAAGATCAAAACTAAAAAGAAAATTGTTTTCTCCTTTGGCGCACTTCTCTCGCTTGCTGCAAATGCTTTCCATGTGCCCTCTTAGTGCATCAAACTTGGATGCAACATTGCTTATTCCTGCGCCCTTTGGCGCACCCAGCATCCATGCAAACTTCAGTTGTTTCCCATGCGCCAAGTGCAAAGCTATACAAGGCGCATGAGCGTTCCTCATCACAACAACATCATGTTGTGCAAACCCTCCATGCGCGCGCCAATTTCCCTTAAAGCGCTAAAAGCACACGTTACACAAACTTTATATGCGCCCTTTGGCGCACTGATGTTCTGTGTAACATGAAAGATACATGCGCCATGGGCGCATCCATTCTCCTCGCAACACCCTTTTCCTGTGCGCCTTACCTATTTCACTTTGCAATTTGCAATATCTGCGCCATGCACCCGAGGCCTCAAAATTGCTAACTCTTTCTTACATCAACAATTCAATGGAAAATCAATCACCGACACGGCTTTCTTGATTGGGTTTCACGTCTTATTCTTGCGAGATCAGTAATTAAACTCGAGAAGAACATATGTCAACATCAAGCAAGAGGCCTACCAAATCCAAAGAATATTCCAAACTCCCAGAGAAGCTCATAGACGAGTGGGAGACTTGCGAGGTGATCAGTGAGTGACACAAGGATCCTTCCCAGGATCAACTAGGGCCCATGATCAGCAAGTTCATGGAATACCGCGCTCAATTCCACATCTCGTCACCTGAGCAGCAAAAGCAGGCTACTCCCTTTCGGCCGCAGGATGACGATGATGAATAGTGGCTTCTTCTTCTTCTCTCTCTTCTTTGACTTTCTTTTTGTAAATATCTGAAGTATGTTGGCACAAATGATGACATCATCCATGTTGCACCATGAGATGATGTCATCCATCAAGTTGTCAAAAGTCAACATGACTTTAAGATATTTTGTATCTCCTTGTAGATATTTTGTAAATATCTTTGTAAATAGGTGGTTGGCTCCTTTTTGCCTTCCTTTCTCTCCTTCTTCTATAAATACCCCAATACTTGTTGTGGTGTGCATGAGTGAATATCTTTCAGATGAAAAATAGAAGTGAGGAGGAAAGACTTTGAGCTTTTTGTAACAGAAAGAATTATTAATACAATATTTAGACTTTGTGCTGAATACATGTGTTATTTGCATTGGATCTTTCTTACGTTAGATCTGTGCGTTTGCTCTGTTGAATTTACTTCTGTTTTATTGTCATTTATTCATCAGTATTGCTTTGCTCGTTTATGTAAGTAGGTTTGGCTCTGTTTACTACCAATCCCAAAACATAAACCCTCTGACCTTTCTGCTTTGGAATTCATTTCTTTTCTCCCTTCGGACCTGCTCTTCCTTCATCCTCTCTTTCATTCCTTTCTTTTTGCAGTTGGAAACACCCTACTGGGATGAGATCCCAAACCCCCGAAGGTGGAATATTGTGAGACTTGCACAGATTCTCTTTGGTAGAATAGTAATAAACCGGGCTTTCTTTGACTCAAAGAGGGGCTTTGCCCTACACAATGTTGGCTCGTACATCCATAGATCGCCCTTGGCGTGATTTTGGACCAACGGTTTTTGGTGACTCCGTTGGGAACAAACAAATCTATCGAGATCTATGATGGTGGTAGGATAGAAAAATCGAAAAATCGAGAAAATCACTACTGTTTGCAAACTTTAACTTTTTGTCAAAAATCCAAAATTTTGCAAAAGTGACCCGAATTGAAAATTTTCTTCTGAGATCCATAGATCTGGCCTAGTTGGAGATCTTTAGTTCGCTGAGTTCTTACAAAAATTTGTGTTTTTCCGTAGATCTGAGTTTTTGACAGTTTACCAAAATTTTCAAACTCTTTGAAAAAGTCAGATTTAGATCCGAAAATCAGCTTGCTAATCTTCACTGTCATTTTATCCTCGCTGTTATTTGTCATTAACCGCAATCAGTTTTTAGAAGAGGATAGTTTTTAAATATTTAGAAAAGTACATGCTGCTGGTTTTTGTCAGAAAAACCAGAAAATCAGCAAGTACAACCAAAAATAAATTTTAAATCTGCACCACAACGTTCCAGATCTGGAAGGTACGCTGGCAGGTGAGCCATTTACGCGTGGCAGGTGAGCTCATGGAGAAGTCGATCCTACTTTCGATCGGCTTCAAAGGCACAATTTCAGTGTAGCACGGTGCGCTTTTCATCACTAAGTTTAGCTGATCGGTCAACCAGAAGCACCTCACCCCCACGGAAGAGCCGGTTTTCACAAGGAGCCTCTACATCCCTTTGCAGTGCTTTATTACTCAGTGGAACCACACTCCCAGCCCGCGTTCTTTTTCCAGCTGTCCAGATGGCGGTGCCATGGGGAAATGCTATGGGTCCTCTCACATTACCACATCCTGTTCACGCGCTCCCTCACGGAAACCGAAAGAATTTTCCCAAATTCGACGGGAGTGGAAACCAAAGCATGGATTCGCACATATCTGCATTCATCATGTCGTGTAGTATCTTGGATGTAACTCATGAAGATGTGTCGGTTCACCTTTTTCTGGAAACTCTACAAGGACCTGCAGCTGAATGGTTTCAGCATTTGCCGGCCGGATCTATTACCAGTTGGGCCACCTTGCGGGATGCTTTTGAAGATAGGTACAAGCCTTCAGAAGATGCATTTGCATTATTATCACAGATCACTCACCTGAAGAAGGAGGCCAATGAGACCATGCATGATTTTATCACCAGGTTCAATGCATTAATCAACCGTGTCCCTGTTGCCATGCTTCCAACACCAAAAAATCAGAAGTGTTTCTTCATGAACGCTATGAGCTCGAAAGTTAGTTTCTTGCTCCTTCAAGAGTGAGTGGCTACCTTGATTCTCACCAGGCCGCTGCCATTCGAATAGAAGATAATTTGATAATATCTGGCGAATTGAAAAAGGAATCATCCAAGCCTAAATCTTCAGACCCTTCTCCCACTACTTCGTCTGATCCGGTATTTCAAAAGATGGCGAACGACTTACTTGCATTAAAGAAGTAGTTAGCCCAAGCTTCTCCCAGTTCCTCATACCGGGATATTCCACGGAGGAACTTCATTTCCAACAATGTTCCTCAAAGGCCGCGCTTACCCGCAACTGCTCCGCGGTTGGCGCTTGAGGCTCCTCCGGTCAACGCTCTAGCCGAAATCGAAGAAGAGGAACAAGATTATGAAGAACCTTCGTCTCAGGGCGAAGATGATCAAGACGTCGGTGAGCCGACTGGTGACTCTACTATCAGGTATATGGAATTTGATGAGGAGGAATCTGATGAAGAAGAGGGTACCCAGGGCTATGCAAGCGGACAATCATATGTTGTTTTTACCCGTTCGCAAGGAAAAGAAGCAGAGGTCACTGCCCATGTGCAGAAGGAGAAGGCCGTGTCAAATGTGCCTCCAACCATTGCTAAAAGAGGTAATCCTCTCCCTACTCAACTCCCTGTTAAGTCTTTTACAGGGAGATCTTTTCCCCCCATCTCTCCTCCAAATCAGCCCTCTCATATTCCTATCAAGACCAGTAATCCTACTCCACCATCACGAAGTGAGGGACTCATTCCTTCACCGGCCCAACCCTTGGCCACATTTGACATCATAGACCATGCAAAAAAGACCAAGATCCAAATGTCTAAAGCTGAGTATCTTGGTCAAATCCCGAACGACTTATAAGATTGACTAAGTATATCCAAAGTCAATTTGTTATATCTAATCGGGTTTCCCAAAAGGAATCCTTTCCACTCCTTCTGAATCCCACATAAATTTTGCCTCAACATCTGCATCAGGCAAGATAGAACCTTTCTATCTCTCCCTCCTAATCAATGGTCACAAGTTGAGTAACTACATAATTGATTCCGGAGCTTCTGATAACGTCATGCCGGAAAAATTCGCCCATGCTTTGGGCCTCACCCTTACCAAGCCTTTTGGCAGATGTTATTCCTTGGAAACCAAGTAGGTTCCATTGATTGGTCAAATCAAAGACGCGCAATTTGCATTTGTGGCGTTCCCAGAGAAAAGAGTAAAGATGACCGTCCTCGTTGCCGACATTCCAGCAGCCTACGGAATTTTGCTGGGGAGAAGCTTTTGCAGCGAAGTTGGTGGAGAGATTCATATGGACTGGTCTAAGGCTAGAATCCCTGTCAAAGGTGTAATGCAGACCTTGGAGCCAGAATCACAAAAGAAGTACTTGGTTACTAGCTCTGAGGACCCCAAAGCTCAAATTCTTTTGAATCATCAGGGATGGGGAACTATTTCTTGTCTACCGAGTCTGACAAAATGGTTGTTCTCGCTCAAGAAGAAGATCTTAATAAGATCTGGACTTTGCAGTTTGATGGCAGCTGCAACCAGTGGATGTGGCCGGAGCCGTGCTAATATCTCCCGAAGAGGAGATTATTCCTCTCTCTTTCAAGTTGCAGTTTTTTAATACGAATAACACTGCTGAGTATGAATCTTTGTTACTCGGCATGCAGGCAGCAAGAGAGAGAGGGATCAAAAATCTGAGAGTACAAGGTGATGCAGAGCTAGTCGTGAATCAAGTTAGGAGGATATATCAAGTGAAGAATGAGAGGCTCAGGCACTACCGTAATGCAGTATGGGACAAAGCATTGAAGAGTTTGATGCTTTTTCAATTGAATCCATTCCAAGAGCTCAAAATGATATGGCCGATTCATTGGTTGTTTCAGCATCCCTCATGCTCCCTCACCCAGGTTTGAAAACAAACAAATACACCATTGAGGTGGTTTTCCGCCCGAGCGTGCCAGACAATTCTCAGCATTGGCAAGTGTTCAATGATGATAATCAACTCATTGCCTTTCTAGAGAAGGCAGAAAATTTTAAAGAATTGCACTTTGAAGGATCTACTTCCACTTGTCGTGAATCAGTCACCGATCAAGACGATGAATCCGAAGGGAACGACGGCATATGTCAGCTCAAAGGAAATAAAATTCCAAAGGGCCTGGTTTCTCTGGAGCGGTTGTTCGACAGGCATGATCGTTTTGTGAAAAAGAAGAGGCGAGATGATCCTGACTCATCCCCAGAAACCGAACCGGTCAATTTAGGTTCGGTAGAACACCCGCAGTTTGTGAACATTGGAAAATGTTGCACGCCAGAAGAGAAGCGGAAGTTTGTCAAACTGCTGAAGAAATACATGGATGTATTGGCATGGTCCTACGCCGATCTAAAGTCTTTTAAGCCAAAGGACGTCCAGCATGACATCCCGTTGAAAGAAGATGTTAAAGCCTTTCGCCAGAAGCAGAGGCATTATAATCCTAAGATCTCAGGTACTATCCAGGCTGAAATTCAGAAAATGCTGGATGCGAGAATCATTTTTCCTATCCATCACAGTACTTGGGTAGCAAATATTGTGCCAGTGCGCAAGAAGAACGGTGAAATACGCATATGCGTAGATTTTCGAAACCTGAATCAGGCTTCCTTGAAAGACAACTACCCCCTTCCTATAATGGATCAAGTTCTACAAGCAGTCACTGGATCGGAAATGTTGTCCATGCTTGATGGTTTTTCAGGCTACAATCAGATTGAAGTTTCACCTGAAGATCAATTTAAAACAGCATTCACTACTCCCTGGGGTACATTTGCCTATAGCAGGATGCCTTTTGGCCTAACCAATGCTGGCGCCACTTTTCAGTGGGCCATGGACCTGGCATTCAAAGGTATGATGGGGAAAGTCATTGTCGTTTATCTGGATGACTTAACTGTGTTCTCTAAAAAATGAAATGATCATTGTGATCATTTGGAGCAAGTATTGGCCAGATGCCGAGAACATGGGATTTCCCTGAACCAAAAAAGTCTGTTTTTGGAGTCACGGAAGGAAAGTTGCTAGGGCACGTTGTTAGCAAAGAAGGAACGAAGATAGATGCCGAAAGAGTCAAGGCTATTCAGAGCCTTACTCTGCCTACAAGTAAGACTGGCGTTCATTCTTTCTTCGGAAAGGTGAACTTTCTCAGGCGTTTTGTTCCCGACTTTGCTGAGAAGACTCGTCATATATTGGACATGATGAAGGGGTCACCAACTTTCCGGTGGAGCGAGGAAGGAAAAGGTCGTTTGAGGAAATAAAAGTTTCCGTTGCTCATGCGCCAGTTCTAGTATGTCCCAATTTCTCCAAAGATTTTATCATGTATAGTTATGCATCTGAGCATACTGTGTCTGCCATCTTGATGCAAAAGAATTCGGAGAATGTTGAATCTCCGATTGCATTCATGAGCTCTCCCCTCAAGCCTCACAAACTAAAAATGTCTCAATTGGAAAAGCATGCCTTCACCGTTGTCAAAGCAGTAAAAAAATTCAGGTATTACATTCTAAATTCTCATACGGTGGTGTTGGTCCCTGACACGGCAGTCAAATCAATTCTAACTCAACGGGAGTTAGGGAGCTTGCGAGAAATTGGATTGAAAAGGTCCGGAGTACGACACGGATATAAAACCAACCAAGTGGTAAGAGGCAAGGGCCTATGTCAAACATGGCTGAAACAAAGATTGAAAGTCCCGAGGAAAAGGATGATTGTACCAATGAAGCACAAAGTTAGCTGGAGAAAGCCCATTCTCTGCCTCTGGTCCTATTTGTTGCAACTAGTGATGAGTGGTATTCCGATATTGCTTTCTTCCTCACCTATGGTGAATGCCCAGCTCACCTAACTGTAAAGGAGAAGCGCACTATAAAGCTCAGAGTAGCGAAATATGTCATCTGGGATGATGGTTTATACAAACGCGGGATAGATGGTGTCTTCTTGCGATGTGTCGACAAGCCACAACAGGTGAAGTTGCTTGAAAGTTTTCATAATTCGGCCTGTGGAGGCCATTTTTCCTCTTCCGTGACAAAGACACAAGATCATCCGAGCAGTACTATTGGCGATGCTTTTCCAAGATACTGACCACTGGATAGCAAAATGTGAACCTTGCCAGCAGTTCGTTGGCAAGCCCAAGTTGGCTGCTTTTCCCCTCAGGCCGGTCATTATCAACGAACCATTCAGGCAGTGGGGAATTGATTTTATTGGTGCACTCAATCCCAATCGAGTGCCGGACATAGTTATGTCCTTATAGCAACGGATTACTTCACCAAGTGGGTGGAAGCTATACCTGTCAAACATGCCACTTCTGAGGTTGTTTGCAGTTTCATCAAAGAAAACATCATTGTCAGGTTTGGCGTCCCAAACAAAATTGTTGCTGATAATGCTTCTAACTTCTCCTCATGAGAAATTATTAGTTTTTGCTATGAATATGGGATAACTTTGGCTCACGCCTCGGATTATTACCCTCAGGGTAATGGTCAGGCGGAATCCAGTAACAAGAACTTGGTGACCATCATACGAAAACTAGTGGATGAGAATCAACGAATGTGGCACAAGTCCTTATACGACGCTTTGTGGGCAGATCACATTACTCCCAAGAGGTCTCTCGGTATGTCACCTTTTCAAGTGTTATATGGCACTGATGCCGAGCTTCCCATTTCTGCTGAAATCCCTGCTCTGCGCTTGGCACGAGCTATTGAAGATGAAACTTTCCAAAATTCTCTTGAGAAGAGGATCATGTATCTGACAGAGCTCGAAGAAAAGAGAGTAAGAGTGGTCGACAAGATCACCGAGCATCAGAATCAAGTCAAGAGACTGTTTGATAAAAAAGCTAAGCAAAGAAATTTCCAGGTGGGAGACCTCGTCCTTCTATGGGACAAGCGAAGAGAGCCAAAAGGCATGCACGGAAAGTTTGATTCCCTATGGAGAGGGCCTTTCAAGATAAAGCAGCTCAATGGAGAGAATAGTTTCTATCTCTCATATCTGGATGGAACCGAACTCCCGCTTCCCTACAGTGGGCAGCATCGAAAATTTTAGGAAGTAGAGCTTGCTCTCTTCTTTGTACAGTTTGCTTTATTTGTGTGTTTGTTTTTGTCGTGTGTTTGCTTTCGGTTTGTTGTGTGTTCCCTTTTGTTCACCCTCCGGTCGCCCTTGTTTTTGACTCTCCAGCCCAATGGATAGGCACATGAGATCTGGGATTCTCTACCCCCGAGTCTACTCAGGGATAGTCCCCAGAAAGAGCCAGCTGTTATCCCGTAAAATTGGCAAGGGAAATTTTACAGATAACCATACCGAAATTTTGTTCCGATCCCTCGTTAGGGACTCCTTGCATTCGGAACGTTGCAAAATCCCTTCCCGGGAAATCTGGTTTTCGAACTTAGTCATTTTTGGTCTTTTTGGTCGGGCGCATAGAATGACTATGCAACATCAACTTTTGATGTGCCCCCTTTAAAACCTTTGGCGCATGTTTTCTTGTGTCAGCAGGTGTTTTGGTGCGCCTCTGCCTGTTAAGGCTTCCCTGCGTGTGCCGAGGCACATGCGCCTTCCTATCGACAGATCATTTGTTGCGCCTCTTTTTGGTGCGCCAAAGGTGCACATTTTCCTCTGTCAACACCACTTCCGGTGCACCATAGGCGCACATATCTTCATGTTGACAAGTCTTTCGGTGTGCCAAAGGGCACATGTTTTCTCATGTCGACAGCTCATTTGGTGTGCCCCTTTAAAAAGTTGGTGGCGCATTTATTGCTGCCTCGCCTATAAATAGGCGCGTCTGCGCTGTCATTGTCACCGATGCAAAACACGTGATTTTTCTCTGAGCTTGTCAGCGCACCAGCCCCGTCGCTTTCAAATTGATTTGTGGACCCGTTCTCATGCTTTTTCATCGTTTATATCCGGGTAAAAGTGGCCTCTTGTCTTTCATGCTTTTTTTTGTATTTTTGGCTACTAGGTTGATTAAGGATTGAATTGGAAAAAGAATAAAATTCATGATTTTACTTTTCCCCCTGCTTTGTCCTTCCACATTTCTTCCTCCTCTTTCCGGATCTGCTTTGGTAGAGGAAGCTCATCTCTAAAAAGTGATGGTCTGAAACCCTTTTGGTATAGCACCTCTTCATATCCTACAATGAACCTTGTTATAAAAGATAGGCCATATGTGGAAACACCTCTGAGAGAAAGATCAAAACTAAAAAGAAAACTGTTTTCTCCTTTGGCGCACTTCTCTTGCTTGCTACAAATGCTTTCCATGTGCCCTCTTAGCGCATCAAACTTGGATGCAACATTGCTTATTCCTGCGCCCTTTGGCGCACCCAGCATCCGTGCAACAGTCGTTTCCCATGCACCAAGTGCAAAGCTATACAAGGCGCAGGCACGTTCCTCATCGCAGCAACATCATGTTGTGCAAACCCTCCATGCGCCGCGCCAATTTCCCTTAAAGCGCGCTAAAAGCACATGTTACACAAACTTTATATGCGCCCTTTGGCGCACTGATGTTCCATGCAACATGAAAGATCCATGCGCCACGGGCGCATCCTGTTCCCTTGCAACACCCTTTTCCTGTGCGCCTTACCTATTTTACTTTGCAACTGTATAATCGTGCATGCGCCCGAGGAGGCCTCAAAATTGCTAACTCTTTCTTCTGTCAGCATTTCAATGGAAAATCAAGCAGCTGACACGGCTTTCTTCGATTGGGTTTCACGTCTTATTCTTGCAGATCAGCAATTAAACTCAGAAGAACATATGTCAACATCAAGCAAGAGGCCTACCAAATCCAAAGAGTATTCCAAACTCCCAGAGAAGCTCATAGACGAGCGGGAGACTTGCGAGGTGATCAGTGAGCGACACAAGGATCCTTCCCAGGATCAACTAGGGCCCATGATCAGCAAGTTCATGGAATACCATGCTCAATTCCACATCTCGTCACCTGAGCAACAAAAGCAGGCTACTCCCTTTCGGCCGCAGGATGACGATGATGAATAGTGGCTTCTTCTTCTTCTCTCTCTTCTTCGACTTTCTTTTTGTAAATATCTGAAGTATGTTGGCACAAATGATGACATCATCCATGTTGCACCATGGGATGATGTCATCCATCAAGTTGTCAAAAGTCAACATGACTTTGAGATATTTTGTAAATATCTTTGTAAATAGGTGGTTGGCTCCTTTTTGCCTTCTTTTCTCTCCTTCTTCTATAAATACCCCAATACTTGTTGTGGTGTGCATGAGTGAATATCTTTCAGATGAAAAATAGAAGTGAGGAGGAAAGACTTTGAGCTTTTATAATGAGAAAGAATTATTAATACAATATTTAGAATTTGTGCTGAATACATGTGTTATTTGCATTGGATCTTTCTTACGTTAGATCTGTGTGTTTGTTCTGTTGAATTTACTTCTGTTTTATTGTCATTTATTCATCAGTATTGCTTTGCTCGTTTATGTAAGTAGGTTTGGCTCTGTTTACTACCAATCCCAAAACATAAACCCTCTGACCTTTCTGCTTTGGAATTCATTTCTTTTCTCCCTTCGGACCTGCTCTTCCTTCATCCTCTCTTTCATTCCTTTCTTTTCGCAGTTGGAAACACCCTACTGGGATGAGATCCCAAACCCCGAAGGCGGAATATTGTGAGACTTGCATAGATTCCTAGCTGGTAGAATAGCAATAAACCAGTTTCGCTTTGCTGACTCAAAGAGGGGCTATGCCCTGCACACTTGTTGTCTCTTCTATCCATAGATCGCCCAAGGGATAGATTTTCAGACCAACACTTTGAGATTGAGTTTTAAGGTGTGAATATTAAATTGTTTATCCATAATTTGGAAGAAGATGCAAGGGACTAGTATAAAGCTTTACCAGATAATTCCATTGATTCTTGGATTGAAATGAATAATGCATTTAGATTGTAATATGGATTCAAAATGGACCCTATGTTTCTTTTGTCAGAATTTTAAAATATTAAAAAGAATCCTAATGAGTCAGTGCATGAATTCTGTAGTGCCCACTTCCCTTTGACACTGTTTAGATACTGATCTTGCTACTATTGATCTCATTTTGGGACATTATTATGTTTTGACTTAGTATGATGTGTATATGTTAGATCATGGATTATTATGGACCTTGATTCAGTTAGCATGCATGATGATTATTGGAGACATTATTATATATGGATGATGATATACTGCTTGATATGGACATGTTATTGATGTTGATTTTAGACATGTGACATTTGATATTATGAGTAGCTCTAGTATAGAGATTCATTGGATGATGATATAGTGGCAAAAATTGAATTTAAAATGATAATGTTGAATTCTTGATATTGTTGTGATTTGGATTTGATATTTATATGTTGCTTATATCATTTTGGATGTTCTGATATGGCCACGAGGCTGAAGGAGGTGTTGTTATTTTGCAGGTTAAAATATCACAACAATGTCGGGGGATTGGAGACTAACCATATTGAAATTCTGGATGAACTCAACGGGGTCACCATGGAAACTGTAATTGTTTGTGTGTTGTGTTGTGTTAGGATTTCCCATGGGGGATTTCCATTATATGTGACCATGGGATGTGTGCTTTATTTAGGTGTTCCCTTTTTATTATTGATTGTATGTATTTTTAATTGTAATATGTTCTTCCTTTTTAATTAATTTAAATGTGATGAATTTAATGTAAGAGTCACATAGTTAAATTTTATTTAATTTAATTGGGATGTGGAATGTATGTAATAAAGTTGTTGTCTTAGTTATTAATTAAATTGGATTTATGTCATGCATAACCATATGTTAAATAAATAAATCATTATGTCAAAATAATGTAATAAATAAAGTCATAGGTATTAATGCATGTTGTAAGAATGTGTAAGTGATGTGTAAGTTGTGTAAGTCAGATTTTGGAGTGTAGAACACTCCATCCTCTAAGGAATTCGAATTTGACCTTGGAGGCCAAATTTGGAGGCTTGTGGGACAAGTTAAACTTGTCCCACACCTCTTAAAATCATCCACCAACCATACCTATGGTTTTGGAGTCAAAATTAATCCTTTTAATTGTATTTTGAAATGACTATGTGTAAGTCTTTATTGCACTTTACTTACAAATTTTTAATTCAGTCCTTGTTAAAGTATGGGTTAATTTTGAGTGTGTAAGTTGCTTGTCATCTCCATTTATTGTGTTTAATTGTGAGGTTGAATTTCTCCTTTTGGGGTTGAGTAAGAATGATGTGGCATCCCACTTGGAATCCACATCATCCTCTCCCTCCCTCTCCTTTAAAATTTGAATTTCTCCTCTTGTTTGGGTTGTTGAAACTTTGTTTTTTCCTCCTTGGGTCGAATTTATTATTTGTTGGAGCTTGCTTTGAGGAAGGAGTTGGAAATTATTTTGCATGCTTATACCTTGCTATTTTGGGACTGCATTTTGAGCACTGAAGGAACTGCTATTTGGGAAAACAATCTCCACTATGGAGAGGTAGGATTTTGTCCTTTTTATATGCTTTTTTTTCCCTTTTCTTGCATGAATGAAATGGTGATTGTGTTGTGTATTCATGGCTGGTTGGGTAGATTTCTTAGGGCAAGGTGTAGGAGAAGACTATGGGGTCTTATATGGGGGCATAAGGGATTGCCAATGGCATTTATTTTATTGTGGAGGGAGTTTTGGTTTTGGGATCCACCTTGGAAAAGAAACTGCTTGCATTTCTTACTATGGGGGGGGGCATAAGGGATAAACTTTGGGGGGGGCATAAGGAGGGGTTGGGAGATATAAGGTTTATGGGTTTGATATGTTTATTGGTGGTATGTATTTTGGTGGATGCCCAATTCCAAATTGGGAGGCATAAGGAGATTCCCCATAGTTCTTGCTCTTGATGGCTTGCTTGACCAAGCCTATGTATTGTGTGAATAATTCTTGTTGTAGTTGTGAACTGCTATCTTTGTTGGACTGTATTTCTTGTTGTGTTCTACATGTGAAAGGAATGTTGTTTGTTATGATAGAAGCCTTGTTTCCATGTGTTGATGTTCATTCTCCATTCCAATATGGTTGGGGCTCGGGGGCCAATGGGGAAAGATGGCTTCTCCTTTCCCATTGGATGTCTTGGTTGGGTGGAGAGCATTGCCTTTCCCCCTTCCTTGTTGTGATCAAGTTGCAAAGAAGAAGAAATCAGCATGTTGTTGTTTTGGAGCTTGGAGAAAACATAGTTTGATCAGTCCCATCCTTTGAGAAATCTCTTTGTTATCTTCCCACTTGAAGTGGATGAATTGTACCATTATTGTAATTAAAAGGCACCTTGTATTGTAAAGGAAAGATGGAGATTCATTGAAAATGTAAAGAGTTTTATTTCATTCACTGTAGGAAAGGAATGTAATGCAGTTTGTAAACTACATATTGAAATTCAAAGGAAGAAATAAGTTGTAATGTGTTGTTTGAAATCAATGAAAGAAAAACATCTCTTTCTCAAATTGTACTATTGCATTGCAATTTAATTATTGTTGTGTTTTAAAAATATCTCGTTGAAAAAGGAAAATGCGTGTGGGAGAAAAAGACAACATTCTGTTCTTTGCATTTATTTAAAATTTGAAATATCAAATGTTGTTTGTGCTTTTGAATGATCAGATAAATCAATCAATTGTTTTAGACAAGAATGGGATGTCTTAGATCAGTTTAGAGAATGTTTTCCATGTTTGGAAGTGGCAATTGGATTATTATAATTGTTAATGAAAGAACTCTGTTTCTTTTTATAAATCTGGCATTTGAAAATAATCTAATAAATGTATAGTTCAGATTGGAAACTTAAATTAAGAAATGAAATAATGCAATTTAGATGTAATAAGCTCTAATGAATTCAATTTGACCTCAACATCAAAGAAAGACATTTTAGAACTTCAAAAAATCAATTTTAGAACTTGCTGGACCACTTTCCCATCAAAAGTTGTAAAAATATGAATTGCACTTCAATTAACAAATTGAACCTTAAAAATACTCTGAAACTTACCCAATATCATTCCTCCATGTTCAATTTACATGTTGAGAAGAAGAAAAATCAAAATTGAACAAATCTTACAAGTTGGAAAAATTGCTAGTTTTGAATTTTAAACCCTGCAGATTTATTTCTCAAAATTGACCTTCTAAAATTCATAAAAATCTAAAATTGATGATTATTGTGCAAATAGGACTCCGAGATATTTCTAGAAAGTCCTTGTTTGTCCAAAACTGACTTTCTATCAAAAGTTATGGCCATTTGAAGTTTTACTTCAAAATGGCCATCCAAAAATAAATCTAACTATATTAAAATCAAAATTTGAACTTTGGAAAATTTCCCCAAAACGTTCGTAGCTCCACAACACTCTCAGCCAATCAGGTGTTTCCATATGGCACTTTGGAGGGAAAAATCTTATTGAAACTTAACTTTTTGAAAAAAATTATCTTTGGGAAAATTTTCCCAATTTTTCTCCGCAACCCGCCCCAACCCAGTCTAATCGCACGTGATCACGTGGCTCAAGCGGGCACGTAAAATAAAATTTGAAACTTAAACTTTTAGCCTTTTTGAAAAATTTCATATTTTTCTCCACAGCCCTACACCCCCATAACCAATGGGCTGATGACACATGTCCTAACGGACACATGGACGCACAAGTCTTTTTGACCTTTTAAAACTTTTTGGCTCAAATCTCAACTTTCCCCGCCTCTCTGCCAACCCGCATCCAATCACAGGATGCCATATGGCAATTTTTGTGAGGGAGGAGGTTTGGAGGAAAAATTTCCTTTGGAAAATTTTGGGTTTGGATTTTGGGAAAAATTCCCAACCTTTCCCCGCGACCTATAGGCATTCGACACGTGGCACTAGGGCATCGGCGTGTGCGCGGGCCTTTTTGTCCTCTTAGCACTTTTGGTGATTGAGACTCAAAGTCTCAACCCACTCCATCAGCCCACTGATCCTTCCAGCCAACTAGAGCGTGCCACGTGTCCCCTTCCGTCGGCCCCGCGGGTGCGCGTGGAGGCGTTTTGCGCCTTGTGCCAAAGGAAGGGAAAATTTCACCCCAGAACTCCGTCGGGCCATAACTTGAGTTATATAAGGAGTTAGGAGGACTTATTTATATGGTTGGAAAGGTGAAGAAATTTCCTATCCAATGGGCATGATTTAGGAAAGTTTTGATGAATCTAAGTGTGTGAAAAATCAAGTTGAATCTTGTAATCCTGTTAGGGCAGGGAGGAGTGAGAATTTACTCTCCTAACCTAAGTGATGAATTTAATCCCTTGTATTGACCTTGAACTTGTTTTGAGATGTTGTAGGATCATTTTGAAAGTCCATCTTGATTGTTAACCTAAACCTGGTTTGTGATAACTATGATCTTGTAACCTTCTTTGCAAACACCCTTAAAAAAATTTATTCCATAATTTTTCCTAGCTAAACCTAGTTTGTTTCTTGGTCTCAAGTGGTAGTTTGAGAAGGAAATTACAAATTCAACACTATATTTAATAAGACATTGAGGATATTTCCTTTGAGTTTAAGGCCATGTGATGAATCTTGTCTTATAAAGTATTCAGATGCATTTGATAAGAAAGTTGCTTACTACTTGAGGGACAAAAACCCTACTAATTTGAGGTAGGCCTTTACCATGGCTCTGCAAATTGAGAATAACATTAAATAAATTGTAAAACCTCCTAAGAGGGAGGGTGTGAAAATGGTTAACCCAAAAAAAACTCGAGTAAGTAAAGCTGCTAATTTGGAGGAAGTTGTGAAAACTTTGGTAGGTGTTGTCAAAGAAATCTTATACAAATTAGCCCGACAAAGAAAGGAATAGGGTAGAGTTCACAAGGCCAACATAAGCAACAAGGCCAAGAAATATTTTCCAATCATCCTAGAAATGAGTAGAGATATGATGATAGAGGCAAGGGACCCATGGGATCTACAAATAGATATCCCCAAGCTAGGGAAAACATAATGGTGCCTGATCCTTTGGCTGCCAGAGTTGTTATTATTGAAGAAACATATGTAATTAATTGGTGTGACAGATGTTTCATGCCCCATGCTCCATGTGAAGTAGATCAACAAGTAGAAGAGGAAGCTAATGATGATAACATTGATGATGATGCATGCATGATGGAGTGCTCTATAAGCTCACAAAGCAAGGAGAAACTTCAACTGAGGTAATAAGTGCTAGAAACTGCTCGATTTTTAAAATTACATTCATGGGTACCTTTTCTTCCTCCCTCTCATACTTTAGAAATAGATATTGTACAAGTGTTTAAATTTCCCAATAATGAATTTGAATATTTAAGAGCTTTAATCATAAATAAGTGATGGAGAAATCCCATCTGAGGAGGATACACAATTATTGATGAACATTGTTGTTGCTCAAGAAAAGGATTATAATACTAGGAGTAGAGTTGTCAAAGGAGCAGGGCCTCAAGCCAAACCTAAAACTCCATTTCTTACTAGTATTCCTAAAGAGGTTCCTAAGAAATATACACCTTCCAAAGGCCTTGCTGTCCCAAACAAGATTCATACTTCTCCTCATGCCCAAACTATCAAAAATCCCATGCCATCTGATGAGTTTGTCAATATCCCTTCCAATGTTGCCTTGCCAAAGTGTGTTCCATATGACATTGCCCAAGTTTTGAGTCAAATAAAAGTTAGTGTTCCAATTGTTGAGCTACTTAGGATTCATGAGCAAGAAGAGGGAATTTGAGTATTTGGGATTGAAAGAAGAGAAGAGTACCCAGGAAGAAATGTAAACATTGTGGAGACTCCTCCAATCATTGAAGAGCTAGAAACACCACCAGCATTAGAAGAACTAGGTGAACCACCTAAGGTTTATTTGGGAACATCCTTGATAGAGTCTCAACTAAATGTAGATCCATTCTTCACCACTCTGATCATTAAGGATAGATTGCTACACAACTGTATGTTTGATTTCGAGCATCATGCAATGTTATGCCTCTGGAAGTCATGAATGAATTGGATATCAAAGTAACAACAACATATGGGAAGTGCACTGCCATGGATTCCAGAGAGGTGCTAGTGGTGGGATGTGTGAAACGTTTGGTGGTTCAACTTGCAGCTTATCTAGGTAGGAACTTAAAACTTGATGTTTTTATTGTTGATTTCCCAGCTAAGTGGGGTATGTTGCTGTACATAAAATGGGCTACAAGTGTTCAAATGGATATTTCCTATGCCACCATCCCAATTAAGGGCAGCCTTGTCAAGTTGTATGGAGAAAAGAAGATGTTACACCTCATTGAAGATCCCAACAATGCATCTTATGAAGTGTTGTACACAAGTGTTGATGCTGATAAATTTATTGGATTTGCTAATGGGAAAGAGAACAAAATGGATCAATGTAAGAGTCTTGAACAAGTAGGCTCTCCATGGAATTTTTGTTTGATGGAGCTTGCTCCAAATTTGGAAATGGTGCTGGTATAGTTCTGATTTCTCCAAGCTTGGAAGAATTTTTTTTCTTTTAAACTTAACTTTAAGTGTCCTAAAAACATTGGTAAGTATGAAGCATTGTTGTTAGGAGTGAGAATTGATTGGAAATACTATGTTAAAAACATCATTGTTAAGGGAGATTCAGAACTAATTGTCAAACAAATCAAAAAAGTGTATGTTACTAAAAATCAAAGAATGAAACAGTACAAGCATGTAGTTTGGGACTTGATTTAATTTAATATTGTGCATCATGATAGGAAGTTCAATATTATGACAGACAAGATTGTAGTATTGGGATCTCAGTTTGATAATTGTGCAATGTCTCCATATTGTGAATATGATGTTGAAGTGTCAACGAGGGGATATTTGTCTCTGATAACATTAAACATTGGAAATTTTTTGATGATGATTCTCTAGGTCAAAATATTTCTACAGAAAAAGGGGAGTTTTCTTATCAATGTATTGATTGGGAGCCAATGGTGTGTGTAACAGAGGGTAAAGAAACTTTGTTTGGCAAAGACATCATCCAACTGAAAACTAATACCATTCCTAGAGGACTAGTTTCTCTTGAATCAAACTTTGATAATGTTGATTGCATTATTAACAGGCATATAGTAGCCTCAAGGGATGTTGAGGAGCATGACCTTGGTACAAAGGAGAAACCAAGGAAGATCTGGTTGGGAAGCAATCTGAACAAGGAGGAAAAACAATCCTATGTCCAATTGTTGAAGAAATATCAGGACTACTTGGCTTGGTCTTATTTTGAGTTGAAGGCATACAGAGAGGATCTGTTTCAACATGAAATTCCTTTGGAATCTAATGCAAAGCCATTCAAGAAAAAAATAGAGGCTGATTAATCCACTCCTATATCTTAAAATGCAAGAAGAAATGAAGAAACTGAGGGATGGAGGGATTATTCATCCAACAAGGTATTCTTCTTGGGTTGCAAACTTAGTGCCAGTTAGAAAAAAGAATGGTGATATCAGGCTATGCATGGATTTTAGAAATCTGAACAGAGCATCAATGAAGGATAACTATCATTTACCAAACATGGAAAACATGTTGCAATTATTGACTAGTTCTGAGATACTTTCTACATTAGATGATTTCTTTTGCTATAATCAAGTTGTTGTAAAGGAATCGGAAAGAATTAAAACTACCTTTACCACTCCTTGGGGAACATATGTCTATGTTAGAATGCCCTTTGGTCTGATGAATGCTTGAACAATGGATGTTGCTTTTTTGGTTACATTAATGATTTTATTGTTGTTTACCAAGATGATGTGATTGTGTTTTCTAGAAAGAGAAGTGATCACTTGCAACACTTGGAAAAAATGCTGATAAGATGCAGAGAGTATGGCATTTCACTCAATCCAAAGAAGTGCCATTTTGGAGTGCAAAATCCAAGTTTTTGGTCATATTGTATCAAGGGATGGTGTCATGATTGATCTTGAAAGGTAGAGGCCATCAAGCAAGGTCCCAATTCCAAGAACCAAGAAGGGAATTTAGTCCTTCTTTGGGAAAATAAACTTTATCAGAAGATTCATATCAAACTTTGTTGAGTTGACCATTCCAATTACTTACATGCTAAAGAAGGACCAAGTTATCAAATGGGAAGAGGCTGCCATTCAAGCTTTCAATGGGATCAAAGAAGCATTAAAGCATGCCCCTGTTTTAGCAACTCCAGATTATAAGAATCCTTTTCAAATGTTTTCTTTTTCTTTAGAGAACACTATTGCATTTGTCTTATTGCAGAAGGATGATGAAGGGGATGAGAGGCCAATTGCCTTTTTCAGTAAGGCATTATAAGGGGCTGAGTTGAAGTACACCATTATGGAGAAGCAAGAATTTTCCTTGGTAAAAGCAACAAAGGTTTTTAGACCTTACATTTTGAGCTCTAAAGTTGTTTCTTATGTTCCCCACACCATGGTGAAATATGTCTTATCAGAGATGGAGGTCTCAAGAAAAATATGTAGATGGGTGAACAAGTTATAGGAGTATGACATGGATATCCAAACCACAAAATTGGTAAGAGGTTTGGGCTTAGCTAAACTTATGGCTGAGAGAAACTTGTAAACTATTGAGGTGAATGAAGTAGAAGAAGGAAGGGTGGATGTCCTTAAAAATTTGATGAGCTCTTATTGGTACAAAGATATAATTTTTATCTCGGACTATTGGACCCCTGAATTATTGACCAAGTATGAAGGCGCGTAGGCACACAAGGTCCCAGTTATGGAATGGTGCATAAGGTAAAAGTACCTAAGAGAAAGGTTTGAGGAATCGTGGTGCGCGACGCACAAAGATAGAACCAAGGGTTCAAGATTTAGTCAATTTGGAATTCCAGAGAAGAACACATGAAAAGCATGACCCTGTTGTGTGTGGATAAGATGTCATCCTGATGATAGGTTGGCCCAAGAAGGAGCATGCCTGCGATAGAATATTCTAGAAGAACATCATGGGATAAAGTGGAAAGCTCAATCTTGGAGAAGAATGCTTGCATGGAGGACCACATTCAGACACTTGGCACTGAATTTGAGGGCGCACTGGAGGGTGAGTTGGTAGTCCAGAAAGCTATAAATACAAGCACCTGTAGAGATAGAAGGAGATCCATAGAGAGTGAGTAGAGCTCTACAGAAATGTTGTGAGGACTCTATCAAGTGGATAGTTGTATTTGGGAGAAGATGCATTAGGCTTGGGGGTTGTAAATTTTATTTTTGGTAGCTTAGTTACTTTAAGTCTAGTGCAATGCATGACTATGGTCTACTTCTCTATGACCCTCTGTAATGGTTCCATGGATGTAATAAGGTTGCTTGTTATAATATATACATGAATATCAATGATTCGGATGCATATTTCTCTCTTATGAGTTCTCTTTCCTTTCATGCTAAGTATTTATGATTGTATGTTTCTTTCTATCATACTACATGTTATGGATTCTGTTAAGTACTCGAGTCTAAAATGACTGCAAGGATCTAGAGGTCGTTCTGAGCCCTATGGTTCTTGTATGTCCTAATTTCCCTTTTGAAATATCTCACACAAATCATAGATGATGTTTCCCACTAAACTCACATAAAAGAGAGACTCGGTACCCACGCATGCCTCGGGTGAGCGCTCAGCTTTCGTTGGGTGATAGGCCGACATGCATGGGGTTCCTTTCTTTTGTGATAGGGGTAAAAATGACTACATCTTGGTTTTGTTTCGGGACCTCTTTTCAAAGTTGTAGTGGGATTTAGCATACATCATGATCTGTGTAATGAGTAATGACAGAGTGGTTAACATTGGAAATTGGTGAATCATGGCTCAAAAGAAAGGAGGATGAATTTTCTCGAGAGATTCAACACTAGACCTGAATTTAATGCACGTAGATGGGTAGAAGAGAATCTCTACCACGATCTGTATGAGACCTTTTTTTTGCTTCCCTATGGAGCTGTATGAATGGCTCTCACCTATGCATATAGATCAAGTTGGCATTATTGATCACATGTGTAGACCTAAAAAAGAATACCAAAGGCTACAGGATGCAGATCTGACATGGACCCATGTTGTGGATCATTGGTGGAAATGAGTATTGGCTAGCTACACTCTGGTGTACACCATTTCCACATATTCCTATCTAGAGGTTATTGAGTTTAAGTTTTGAAGGGATCCTGGAGGATCATTTCTACGTGTTGTCCCTTTAGCTCTAAAGATATTGAACTATGCATCATAAATACTTAGTAGCATGAAAGGTCCCGAACCACCGAGATCCAAGTATTTATGATCCTCCACTACCTCGAGTAACACAGATGCGAGTTTGGAGCCTATCTTGGTAACAACAAGGGAAAAAGCTACACGTGTAAGAGAGATACCAAGACAGAGGAACCTGATTTCAAGGGGGAGGCCATTCATGGAAAGTATCTAGACACCACACATCAAAAGGAGATAAATCAGACACAATGGATGTCATTCTTGTGGGGAGAGCTTAGAAGGGGAAATGGACGTTGGCCCAAAGAGCTTACAAGGGAAAATATAGTGTCTAAAAGAGCAATCCAGGAGGGAGGGACAAGGAAGGAGAGTCAAGGCACCAAAGCATGACCTAGATGAGGTCAAGGACGTGTGTAGAATGTTAAGGTAGGAGAATATGATTCCCTTACTAGGATCATGGTTGAGAGAGAAGGCACCACGTGTTAGAGGAGAGCGCGAGAGGCAAGTATTGCACACGAACCTTCCCCTCATAGCCTTGACTATGACAAGGAGATCACATTGAATGTAGTTGTTGATGGATGGTTCCTCGGTAATATCATCATTGAGCAGAGGCACGGAGGTAAATGTTCTAACTTTTTATGCATGGCATCGAGATGGGAAGACCTCGCATTACACCCATCTTCAAATGTGTTGTATATGAAAAAAAAACTAAGGCAATGCCCATCGATGTCGTAAAGGATGTAGCTATTACTATCCAGGAGCTAATTTTATGGGGACTTTGAAGTCTTAGCACTCGCTAAGGTGGACAATTTCCCAAAGACTACTTGGGCACCCTTGGTGTTACAAGTACAATGCGGACCTTTGGTTAGACAAAGGGTACATCAGCTTTGAGAACAAGGGGGAATGGGTCATTATACCCTAGCTGATGGGAAGTTGAAACCCTATATCGAACCATTTGGAGAAGAGGTTCGGGACGGGAGATATGTCTGCTCAATCAGAGACCTAGAGATGATACACCCTACTAACGGGGTTATCCAGTTTGAAGATGCTCAGTCAGTTAGTGATACCGCTAGTCTGGCATGTGAAAATTGGGCACATGGAACTTATGAATTAATAGGATGATAGTTGAGAGGGTCGCTGAGCAAGGTAACAAAGAGCCGCATGGTTTAGCGCCTTAGAGGAAAAAAGCTACCCAAGTATTTAGGAGGATCCTTCCCTGAGATCTTTCTGTAGGAGGTGGAAGCTCAGTGGAAGAATGAGAAGGAACAAAGAGGGATGTTAAGTTATGTCTTGCTCGGCATAGTAGCATGGTGGTGGGCTACACATTAGGAGAGCCTTTTAGAGTGGCGTGAGGTAAGAATTTCTCTCTCTATCAGATTTTCTAGGAGCAATGTGCCCACCATCATCAAGGAGTACCATGGAAAGGAGCCTGCCTCTTTCCATATCTAGGAGTGTGAACGGGTCTGGAGAGAAGGTACGAAGCCTTTCCACCATCCCTCTAGGTGCACAAGTTGTATTCTACACTGTATGGTTGCATATGCACATGGTATATTCATTCGGAGACACGCCGCCAGAAAATGAATTGGCTAGAGCTCACGGCTGACCTTATTCAAACCTTTGATTATTGGAGTACCAAAATATCGTCGATAAGGCCTTATAGGGTATCAAGCACCTTACCATGGGAGATAGTGCCAGGGATGGGAGATAGGCTGTATGAATTACTAGGTGAACTAGGATTGGAGGTGCGCTTTGAAGAAGAAGTAGAGGAAACATAAGAGTTACAACTTGAGTGCGCATGTTTGGAAAAAGAGAAAGGAAAGTTGGTGTATGTGATTGATGGAGAGGAATCGAAAATCTTGGATGTTAACCATTCTGTAGGGATGTGCGAGGTAGTGGATAGTGCTGATACTCATGCGTGTGCCTACCATGAACCCTTAAAGACAAAGAAGGTTAACATTGGTTTAGGAGAAGAACCTAAGGAAGCTATTATTGGAGATTATTGGTCGGAGAAGGAAGTTTCTAAGATCATTGATCTTCTGAATGAATTTGAGGATTTATTCCCATGTAGGTACCATGAGCTCAAAGGAATTCATCACTCCTTGGGGGAGATGAAGATAAAATTGAAGGAAGGTGTGCACCCGGTTAGCAAAAGTCCTTACCAAATGAATCCCAATTTACGTGTGAAGGTTAAGGAGGAGATAGACAAAATTATAGCCTCTGGGATCATTGAGGCAATAGAAGAATGGAGTGGATAAGTCTAATGGTAATCAGCATCAAGAAGGATGGGAAAATTAGGATCTGCGTGTGCATTATAGGGAATTAAATGTAGTTTTTGTCATTGATTCCTTTTCGACCGCTTTAAATGAAGAAATTTTGGAAGGAGTCACTGGGCGCGAAATCTATTCCTTTACTGAGATGGATTTTCAGTGGTACCACCAAGTCGCGATTGCAAAGGAGGACCAAGAGAAGATGACTTTTGCCACCGAGTCGGTAAGTTTTGCATATATGGTCATGCCCTTTGGGTTGAAGAATGTGCCTATTGTTTTTTCATGCATAGTGGTGCAAGCATTCCAGGACTTCATCCATAAGTTTCTGCAGGTCTATTTGGATGATTGGACAGTATATGGTCTAGTTAAAGACCATTGTGATAATTTAAGGTTAATTTTTAGAGTGTAGGTAGTTGAGGATATCCCTTAACATTAATAAGTGTGTGTTTGCTACACCCTTCGGGACTTTATTGGGACATATAATATGTAAGGAGGGCTTGTTGGTAGATCTTGCTAAATTTGAGGTTATTTTGGAATTAGGGAGTGTACTAGCCAAAAGCGCGGTGCGTGGATTCCTTGGGCATGCGGGCTATTATAGGAAATTCATCAAAGGGTATGCTAAGATCGCCGCACCTTTAGAGGAGTTGCTTAGACATAAAAGTGCCTTCCATTGGGGAGAGGCACAATCAGAGGGCATTTGATACATTAAAATATAGGCTTGTCACCGTACCTATATTACATTTTCCCTCTTGGGACAAGCCCTTTCATGTCCATGTAGATGCCTCAGGGACTGCCATTGGAGCAATGCTTACATAGCTAGGTGAAGGGATTGTTGATCATCCTCTGTTTGCAAGTAGAAAGTTGACACCAACAGAGTAGAATTATACTACAACTAGCGAGTGTGAAGCATTGTCGATGATCTACATGCTTTTCAAGTTTAGGCTAGTATCTACTAGCAACACCCTTTGTGTTTTACACCGACCACATGGCATTAAAATATTTAGTGAACAATCCTATTCTACAAGGGCACATATGTCGGTGGGTGTTGTTATTTCAAGAGTTTGAGTTTACCATTGTAGTGAAGCCTAGGAAAAGCAATTGTGGGCTTGATCATTGTCAAGAATTGATTTAGGGGAGGATGCACAGAGTATTGAGGAAACAATGCTAGACATCAACTATTTAGGTTACGGTGCGCACCCTTGGATTTGGAAGAGATTGTAGTATTTTTAAAGGAAGGTGTGGCGCTGGAAGGAATGAAGACTTTAGAGAAAAATTAGTTGGCCATATGCATCATGCACTACATGTTAATCAGTGGAGACTTATACAAGTTGGGACGTGATGAAGTTTTGTGACAGTGTGTATAAGAGCATGAGACCAGCGCGACCATCATGGAGGAAGTGTAGGTGGGCATTATGTAGGTGATGCCACTACGCGTAAGATATTAATGGCAAGTTTGTGGTGGGAAACCCTATACAAGGATTGTAAAGACTATTGTAAAGCGTGTGACCATTGTTATCACATTGGAAAACTAGGAAGGAGAGATGAAATTCCTTTGCGCCGTATCCCTAGCGCGGAACCATTTGAAAAGTGGGCAATAGACTTTGTAGGACATATTACACCAACAACGAGTAGGACTGGGTCACGTTATGTCATCACTTGTATGGATTATCTGACAAGGTGGGCAGAGGCAACTACGACTAAAGATTGCATAGCAGCCACATCAACAAGGTTCTTATGGGAGAACATTATCACGAGGTATGGGTGTCCGTTGAGTTTGACTAGTGATAGGGGTACACATTTCTTGAATGAGACCATGAGGATCCTGTTATTAGAGTTCATGGTGGCTCATCACAAGACTACGCCCTATCACCCATAAGAAAATGGAACCATGGAAGCATTCAACAAAATATTGAGTCATACCCTGACCAAAATTTTTGATGTTAGAAGACAAGATTGGGATGACAAAGTATCAACAGTATTATGGGCTTACAGGAAAATGTATAAAAGGATGAACAAAGCCACACCTTTTTAGTTGGTGTTTGGCATGAAGTTATTTTTCTGATAGAATTTATGTTTCCTTTTCTATGAATAGCGCACACAGGAGGGTTAGCCAATGAACAAGTACTGGAAGAAATGATTGATGAGTTAATGAAGCTGGATGAGAGACGATCACTTGCCAAGTGGAGCCAAACAACAGAAAAATCAAAGCAGAAGGCTTGGCATGATCGCCACATTAGAAACAAGAAGTTTGAGGTTGGGAAGATGGTGTTACTATATGATTCTAAGTTTCTACGCCTTCCTCAAAAGTTGAAAGTGCATCGGTGGATCCTTACACAATCTCGTACATCCTTGATTCAAGCGCGTGCCAGTTTCAATGCTGGATGGGACGAATTTTCCTAGACACTTCAATGGGAGTAGGCTGAAGCCCTACTATAAATAAGTCTTCTTGGTGTTTGTAAATAAGGTAGTTTTTCCAGTTAGTTTAGAAATTTCCTTTATGCATTCCCTTTCTTGTGTTTCCCTTTGTGTTGTTGTTTTATTTTGCGCCTTGGGCACCAGTAACCTTATTGCTACTTTGGAGAATTTATGAGTGCACAGAGGACCGCACATCATTTTAAGTGTGGGGTGGAGAAATGTGAAGGAGTGCATGGTTAGAGTGCCAAGGAAGTGTATGTTAAAAATCCTTGTTGAATGGCCCGGTTAAAAGAGGTGTGTGGAGAGAAAAGATGGAAGAAGGATGGTTGGTGCTAGGATAAAGCTACTTTTAGATCCCACATACTAAGGAGGAGAAAGCACATTAAGCAACATGAGGTAGGTGAGAGAAAAAATTAGGACAAGAAGAAGTGCCTTCGGCGCTGTTTATGTGGGTGCAAGAGTCTCTGTCATGTTGGATTGGTTGCATGCTAGAAGGTTGGAGGGTTTTCGCGTAGGTTGGGTGTGTGAGTGAAAGTGCTGAAGATGGGCTTTGTTTGAAAAATATACATTAAATGAAAAAAGTATGGTGGTAGGTGAAGTAGCATTTAATGTTCGAAAAGAGAAAAGCTATAAGTAAAGGGTCGAGGCATTTTCATTTTCACTTTGCGAAATAGAGAAAGAAGTGAGTTTTACAAACTAGGGTTTCCAGATTCGATCGTGTGAAGAAAGATCTGTGAGATTGAAGTGTGAGTAGCCAGTTTGAATTTGCAAACCAGAAGGAAGGGGTTACATGGGCGTGAGAAAATTTGTGAGGAGGCACCATCTTGTGGAAGTTTTATCCCAGTTAGGGTTTGAAAAACTAGGGCATGGGTTCGAGAGGTTTTTATCACAGATTTGAGATCTGAGGCTGGAAGAAGTGGAAGAACAGAGTAACAAGGAGGGAGTGAAGTGATAGGAGGACCTCGACAATGGCACCCAAGAAAGGAAAGGGCAAGGCAAGGCCAAGCAGCAAGAACCTGACGTGAGTAATATGAATGAAGAATGGTATGTGGAGATGCAATACCTAGATGGGGTAATGATGGGTAAGGAGTGGGAGTCCCACCTGAGGAATGTGCCTGTGAGTGATTATAACCACCGAACGAACACGATCAAGAAAGAAATGGCACTAGAGTTAGTGCACCCCATGAACAAACAAACACCAGAGGGCTTGCCCATCTACAATGATGATGTTAAGGTCAAATTGGAGAAGGCAGGGTTGTTGCAACTCTATGAGTTGCCCTATTTTGGAAAACCAAAATGCCTATACCAATGGATAATGTCGTGAGTACATGAAGATTACTTCCATTTTGTAGGGCACAAGATGCACATTACTCCCAACTCATCTCTCAGTTCACAGGCCTCATATGTGAAGGAAACAACTTGGAGGATGACCTGAGTGACAAGGAGGAAATTCAGGAAACCATCAATGAATATGCCTACAAGAAGGGGTCGAGGTACTACGACATCTTAGACATCAAGGACCCAGTGATGAAAATGGTCACATCTGGTAACAAAGTTGAATGGCCAAGAGAGATGGACCCAGGTCAATAAACCTTGGTTACATGTCTGCAGGAAGATTACAGAAGGCACCATTTACAACTTATCTGCATACATCGTGGAGGAAATTGTCTGTTGCACAAAGGAGGGGGACAAAATCCTCTTCAGCAACATCTTGCTAACCATCATATTTTTAGAGATTGGAGTGCCTGACGCATCGAGAAAAATTTATATGGGAGTACCCTACCAAGGATCCTTCACTCACGAAGAGATTTGAGAAGTATGCCTACAACACAATGATAGCACCCCACAAGGTGTGACTGGAGAAGTGGTATACATGCCTAAGGAATGTGTTCGGGGGAGTGGAGGATCCTCGAACAACTTCCAGTAGTCACTAAGGGGGAATCTAAATTCATAGTATATCAATATTTTGCCTAGGTAGGTTTAGGCTGATAGATGAATCATGGAGCCCATGGTGCAAGCTTCCCTTCACTTTCATAGCTCAATACTTCCAAGTGGGAGTAAACAGATTCAAGGAATCCAAGAAGCTGAAGCTAGAACTAGGTAGTCTGGACCGGGAGCACAGAGAGATGCGAAAAGGTTGAACTACCCCAGTGACAAGCACACATATGTGGAAAGGTACGTGTCGCATGAGGTCCATATGACAAGGACAATGACACTACCCATTACAAGAGGATCCATGACGTGCATATACCTCTGTATAAGGCCGAATTTTAAGAAGGGTGCATATACCGGAGAACGATGTCTCCATACCTGATGATCCCATGGGTAGGAAGAAGCCCACACCCAAGAAGAGGGGAAGAGAAGAAGAAGAAGCACCAAGAGTGCAGACTACTTAGACAGTGAGCATGTCGATAATGAGCATGAAGCCCAATACTTACACATGGAGAAATAAGTCCCTGGTGAAGGAGAAGACACCAGAAGTGGAGGCACCTAGGAAACCCCTCACCAAGGAAAAGTCACCAGAGGAAGAGGAAGAGGCCGAATCCCCTATCAAGGAGCCACCTCTCAGGAAAAAGTAGAGGATGGAAGAGGAAGCTGACTTAGAGGAGACCAACAGCTTGGAGAAGTACATGGGTGGAAGAGAAGATGAGAGTGAAGAAGATGATAGCAAGGAGGATGAGCCTGAAAGAGACTAGGAGCCACATGTTTTCAGCATGTATGACTCAGGAGAAGAGAGTGGGGAGGAGAAATAGGAGTTCATATTTGCGCGGCGCAAGAGTACCCAGGATGAGGAAGGCACCCAAAACATGGGAAAGAGTGAGGAGGTGGTGTAGAAAAGTAGGAAGCCATAAGCTTCACAAAGGAGCAAATCACCGAGGTGGCGGAGAGAGAGGAAAAGAAAATGCTCGAGGCCCTAGTAGACCAAGAGTTGGAGCGCAACGCTAACATAGTGCTGAAGGAAGGAAAGGAGGAAAACATTGAAAAGGAGCATGATAACATGGGAGGAGGTCCCGCTCTAATGGTAAGTTTTCCCAAAGGCACGTGCTCGGGTAGGAGGACCCTTGATACAAAAAAAGACAAGTGATGGGTTATGTTGATGACTCAAAGAAGGTGCTACGCACATGGTTCTAGAGCACTGTACCCACAGAAAGGCTTTTAGCCATGGGGTCATTTGAAAAGGAGGGCGTGTACCCTAGAATGAAGAAGATGCTCTCTTGGGCGTTTGAATCCCACATTGATGAGCTAGACTTCAAAGTATTCCAAGAGTGATCATCATAGTACTAGAGTCTAAGGAGCCAATCCCTTGGTAAATGCCTAGGAGCTCTTGGATGAGCAGGTTTGTAATGTGCTCAACAAGGTCACGGTTGAGACAAAGGCTAGGATCTTTGTGCACAATGATAGTATAAGAGTGCTAGAGGGAAAGCTAGGGAAGAAAGAAGAGGAGCTGGTGGAGAAGGCCAAGAGCTTGAAACAGGAAGAACTGATCAGTGCACAGCTAAGGTACGAGTTAAAGGATGAGAAGACAAAGGTGCAGGAAGTATACAAGAAGGTGGAGTCTATCAAGAGCACCATCCTTTTAAAGCACCCAAACCTAGCACCACCTGCACAAAAGTACACATCCATTCTGGAATGCTTAGAATATCTAACGCGCATCCTCACCATGGAGAGATGACCTTTGGCCCTGGAGTCTACAGAGGAAGTGGCCGCATGCTTAAAGGAAGAGGACAGGTTGAGGGTAGCACTCATTGCTGAGTATAGCAAGGTGCTCGTAGAGGTTAAAATCATTTCCCAATCTATTGAGGCTGCATATGATACTTGCATAGACAGGATAAGGTAGCAAGCACCTTGGTCACCACACTCAAAGCAGAGCTAAAGGAGTTCCAAGAGAAGAATAAAGGAAACAAGGAAGAGAGAGACAAGGTCCTTGCTAAAGTAGAAAGAAAATATGAGGTGATTGAAACATTAAGGGGTTCAATCAAGGCCTGGCTGAAAGAACTATACCCTCAGATTACTAGGAGGATGGACACACTCGAAGACCTGGGCAAGGAGATGGAGAAGATTGTTGACACTTTGGGCACCCAAGGTATTGGCCTAAGTTTTGACGAGGTGAGCATCTTGATCGGTAACCTCTGTCAGAAGGCACAGAGCAAGGTCGACATATGGAACAAGCTAGAGGCAGACTTATGGAAGGATTTTCCTAGCTTGCTGAGTTGATGCCCCCCATTCTTCCTTCTTCCCCAATTCTTTCATTCCTTTATTCTTTTACAAAATGTAAGACTACACCTTGGTTCCTTAATACAAGGCACATCTTGGTTAAGTGGAGTGTTTCCGCGGATGGAGAATAGGCGTAGTGTGGGGTGATGTTGGACCCCTGGATTATTGACCAAGTATGAAGGCGCGTAGGCACACAAGGTCCTAGTTATGGAATGGCACACAAGGAAAAAGCATGCAAGAGAAGGGTTTGAGGAAGCCCGTGGCACATGACATGTGAAGATAGAACCAAGGGTTTGGGACTTAGTCAATTTGGACGTCTGGAGCAGAACACGTGAAAATCATGACCCAATTACACATGGATAAGATGCCATCCTGGTGATAGGTTGGCCTAGGAAGGAGCATGCCTGCGATAGAATCTTCTAGAAGAACATCATGGGATAAAGTGGAAAGCTCAGGCCTGGAGAAGCATGCTCGCATGGAGGACCACATTCGGACACTTGGCACCAGATCTAAGGGTGCTTTGGAGGACAAGTTGGCAGTGTAGGAAAGCTATAAATATAAGTGCCTGTAGAGATAGAAGGAGATCCATAGAGAGTGAGCGGAGCTCTGTAGAAATGCTATGAGGACTCTATCAAGTGGATAGTTGTATTTGGGAGAGGATGCATTAGGCTTGGGGGTTGTAAATTTTCTTTTGGTAGCTTAGTTACTTTAAGTCCAGTGCAATGCATGACTACGGTCTACTTCTTTGTGACCCTCTGTAATGGTTCCATGGATGTAATAAGGTTGCCTATTATAATATATACATGAATATCAATGATTCAGATCCATATTTCTCTCTTATGAGTTCTCTTTCCTTTCATGCTAAGTATTAATTCTTGTATGTTTCTTTCTATCATACTACATGTTATGGATTCTATTAATTACTCGATCTGAAATGATTGTAAGGATTTACGAGAGGCCATTCTAAGCCCTCGCTGTTGTTATTATATGTCTTAATTTCTCTTCTGAAATCTCTCACACAAATCATAGATGATGTTTCCCACTAAAATCACATAAAATAGAGACTCGGTACCCATGCGTGCCTCAGGTGAGCACTCAGCTTTTGCTGGGTGATAGGTCGGCGCACATGGGGTTCCTTTATTTTTTGATAGGGGTAAAAATGACTACACAAACATCTATACTACCCTAAGTATTTGAGTAAAAATTGTAAAAGAGCTCTTAATTTGGCTTCCTAGAAATATGTCATTACTGATTTTGGGTTAGCTTGGAAGAACCCCGAGGAGTTCTCTTAAGGTGCATTTACGAAGATGAAGCCCCAAGATAATTTTTGAAATCCATGGAGGAGTTTGTGGAGGGAATTTTTCTAGAAGAGTCATAACACACAAGATCTTGAGGGCTGATTATTGGTGGCAAACTCTTTTCAAGGATATAACTTTGTTAGTTAGAAGATGTGAGAGTTTCAAAGCATTTTTCTAGAAGTCCAAAGCTTCAAGCTCCTTCTTTTGCATCATGTATCAATTGAATCCTCGTTCAAGAAATAGGGAATGGATTTCATTGGTGATATTTCACACCCTTCAAGTGATGTCCTTAATTGGATTCTTTTAGCCACTGATTACTTCACTAAGTGGGTGGAGGCAATCCCCACCAAGAGAGCAAGACACCTAATTATTATAGAATTCGTGTTGAACCATATCATCCTGCAAGTTTGGAGTACTAGTTAAAATTTTTGCTGACAATTTCATGAGCTTCAAAGATAAACTTGTGGTGGAAATGTGTAAAGAATATGGGATCAATTTGACATATGCCTCCAACTATAACACCTAATGTAATGTACAAGAAAATTCTGGCAATAAAAATCTATTAAAGATCATTAGGAGAACCTTGGAGTTGAACAAAAGGAAATGGGGTGAGCAGTTGAAGTTTGTTGTTTGGGCTGATAGAATTACTGTTAAAAGAGCTACTGGAAAAATTCCATTTGAATTGGTGTATGGAACTCAAGCTCTATTTCCCCTGCATATGCAATTATCCTCATATTAGTTCATTCAACAACTGGAAGATCAAGAAGTTAGTCCATATGATGCTCACATTAACCAGATTATTGAACTTGATGAAGAAAGGAGGGCATCTCACCAAAGGCATGTGAAGTTCAGAGAAAAATTGAAGAAGTTATTTGATAAGAAGGTCACTCCAAGAGCTTTCAGCATTGGGGATCTTGTGTTGTTATGGGATAGTAGGCATGAAGATAAGGGCAAGCATGGTAAATTTGATGCATTATGGATGGGCCCTTACTCCATTGACATTCAAATTGGTGAACATACCTTCTTCTTGAAAGAATTGGATGGGGAATTTTTCAAATTTCTATTAATGGCAGACATTTGAAACATTTCCTAGATTGATTCCCCATAATCAAGGTGAACATCATTTATATAGTGTATAGTTTGTTGGTTTCTTTCTGTCTTTTGTGTTTTTGCTCGTTCTGGTCCTTGGTGACCTAGTTTTGCTAGTTTCTCGGTTTGTTTTTAGGAGATGGTTCTGGTTTTCTACTCTGCAAGCTAAATCCTTTGCCCAATGGATGTTTTTGGCACTTGGTCTATTATTTGGTTCTTGTGGCACTCACAGGGAGTGCCCATCCCCGAGTCAGAGCCGATGTTGGTGCTCAAATTAGTCTCACCCCATTTTCCATTAAAATCCCTTAGTTTGCGGCCTCTGTCACATTTTTTTATCTCCCATGTTGGTGCTTGAAGACTCTTTCCTCCATTTGGTTGCCATGATTAGTCCCTTCCTTGGTCGAAGATCATTCAAACATCTAGTATTTGTTCCATGTTTCTCTTTCCATATGAAGGTTTCTGTAAAATTGGGTGTAAAACTTTGGTTGTTCCTTTCCTTCTGCATTTTCCGTAGTCATGTGTTGTTGTCCCTGCCATTTTTGTCCCAAGTACCTAAGGAAATGTGATTGGATGTAGCTCGGAGGATCATGTTTGAACCTTACAAAATTTCCAAATTCTTTGTCCTTGAAGAAAATTTCATCTCCAGCTCAAACAGTGGTTTCCCGAATTTTTATGGTTTGACGAGTGTGTTTTTCCCATCAAATTTACATCTCTGCATCAGTGGAAACGTGGCCCTTTTTGGTTGGATGCAGCTCGGACGGGATCTCTAAAAAATATGTGGATCATTTCAACCCAAAACTAGTCCACATGGAGGTACGACGCTCCTTTGGAGACTCACATTTTAGTTTGGCCTTGGAGTTGCACCAAGGGGACATGTGGATGATTCTGCTGCTTTTCCCGGACTTAGACAAATTTTTCATGTAGTTGGTATAGTTTTGGCAGGCCATAAACATGTGATGGTATTGCACTCATTTTAAGATCTTCCTTAGGGTCCCATCTTAACAATTGTGATAGAGGGACAAGTGGAGGCTTCCACCACCTCCGCTCTATACTTAAAATTTTTAAAGAAATTTTCTAAGGCTTGGGACATGTGGTGAGCCCACACTCATTCAGAGTCTCTACTCTTAGGGACCATCTTGAAGTTGCGCCATAAAGACATGTGGAGGTTTCCACCAGGGCCTTCCTTTACTTAGAATTTTCAAGAAACTTCCTAAAAGGCCTGAGACATGTGGAGGGACCACGCATGTTTGGGGACCAACCCTTGAGTTTTATTTTGAAGAAGTGCCAGGAGGACACTTGGAAGCATCCACTCACTCTGCCTTTTTCTTGGAATTTTCAACAATAGAAGAAGACTGTCTCGGACCTTGGACACATGGCACCTTCTGTTGAACTTTCAAATTTTTAACAGACTCTACCAGACGAGACACATGTTGAGCCCGCACTTGTTTGGGGTCTCTACTTTTAGGACCATCTCAAAATGTGCCATTGAGACGCGTGGCGGTTTGAAAATTCAAAAGGTGAGGAGGCAGGCCATTAGAGGCAACTTGGATTTTTTTCCCCTTATTGTTAAAAAGATTAAAGTCATCAAAATGACCTGCAAGCCCAATAGAGAATAGTCAAAATTTGCTTCAGTCAATGGCAGAGGTGTAGACTTTCGAGGGAAATTTGGAAAATTTTCCTTTTGTGAAAAAGGGGTTAAAGTGTAAAAAGGAAGCGGTTTCACTGGGACCCACATCAGAAACTAAAGGTGGAAGGGTGGAGCTACGGGAAAATTTAGAAAATTTTCCTTTTTCCAAAAAAGAGGTAAAATAGTAGAATCAAGTGCACTTCCTCTGGGACCCACATTGGGACACGTGTCAAGCCCATTTTTCAAAGGTGGAGGGCGGAGCAAAATGAGAAATTTTTATTTTTCCCAAAAGGTGTAAAAGGTAAAAAGACCAGGTCCATCTTAACTCAGATCTCCCACGTGGACGGTCCAAATTCAAAAAGAAAATCAAAGACAACCGTGCATCTATATCTCGATTTTCTCGCCATTTTTCTCCTAAGCTCCTGGGGATGTAAAATTTTATGGTTTTTTATCATTTATTGGTGTCTCCTACATGCCAAATGAAGAGGAGAATTAATTTGATATCCGATTTTGTGGGGAAGATCTGAAAACATCTTTTAGCATTAAGATGTAATCTGACTATCGGATTTGATCTAATTTTTTAATCTTTCTTTCCTTGGCAGGAAAGAAACTAGTCGATATATTGATTTGGTAGGGAAGATATAAAAACTTCTTTCACCATTAAGATGTAATTTGACTGTTGGATTCAATTTGATTTTCCAATCTTTCCTTCCTTGGCATGCAAGAAACTAGATTGATGATTAGAGGAGGAAGTAGTTGGCACATGAAGTGAAGAGTGACTTACCAGGTGAAGAATTGAATGCTAGAAATATTTGAAGAGATTTTCCCTCTGAGCACTGATTTTTTTTACAAATTTGATTCTAGGAATCATAATCAAAATCGTAACAAGCAATGGTGCTTTGAATGTTTTTGGTTTTGGGGGAAAACTCTATTGTAGATGAAATGTTATAAATTGCATGAATTTTTCATGCAAATGGTTGGAGTGTTAGAGGTCGAGAGTTAATTCCTAAGAGAAAAGTTTGACAGAGCCCATCTTTCTGAGAAATCATCTGAGGAACTTGTTTATTTCTTTTGTGTTAAATTTGATCATGTCAAGGTGGTTGCAAGTGTACAACCATTGACAAGCTTTGAGATTGTTCTAGAAAATTTCCCTTACTGATGCATTTAATCAAATTTGAGTTAATCTATGTTTGATTTTGAGAAAAGTGTGTCTGCTTCATTTCTAAATGTCTGCAAATAGTTTTTCTTGTTCCCATTACAATCTTACATTGAAATCTTTGTGAATCACACAAGATCTTATCCTTGTGATAGTTTGGTGGAATTTGCAATTTCATTTATCATAAGAGCTTTCATTTGATAGTGAAATAAACAAATTTAAAATCACTTTACTCCTAGCATGATGATAATATTGTTTGTTTTCCTTTCAAAGTATCTTGGCATGATAAAACAAAGGTTGACAATGTTCAATTAAGTTTTTTGATTTGAGCCTTCATTTTGGATTATTAAAATTTGTGTGAAAACGTGTTGATCTGGGCCTCCACTGAAGCACACCTTTTGGTTAAAGGAACATTTCAGCTATTCTGAAGCATTCTATTGATCAAGCCTTCCATTTTTTGTAAAATCTCTCAAATATCTAGTGAATCAAAGTCCACTCTGCCTCACCTTTCACCAAAGTTCATTTAAAAACAACTAATCCTACCCATACTACGCTTGTTTTTCCTATGTGTGTACAAATGCATAATTTCTATTACCAAAACATGTAGAAGCAATCATGTTTTCATTGTCTTTAGTAGCCTAAACCTTGCTTAGAAAATATCTCCATTATCTAGGGTGACAACTCGTGATAGTTAGATTTTGTTATATTGATCATATTTTCTTCAAGCTCTTCTTAATAACTTTGCAAAGAAGGAAATATCCATCTCCTCCAAAAATAGTAGGCTACAAAAGGGTCCTCTCACCTTGGTTGAATGGCACAACCATAAAGTACTGAGGATAGATCAAATCTTCTTAAGGGTGCTACCTATTTCTCCACATCTAAGTGACAAAGAGCAAGCTGCATTTCTTCCACAGCTACAAAACGACACACAACATGATATGCTTATCTCTAAGCTTCCTGTCAAATGTGATTATGCTCAGCTTCTAAGGGAGAATCAATTTGGGTACCAACAGGACCAAGAGCTCTTCATTTTACTACAACAAGATTGATGTGCACTTGTTGTAAGTTTTCACTTATAAATATCTTTGAAAAATAACAAATCTTACAACTCCAAAAGAGCCAATCCATTGGTTTTAGCAGCCCGAGATTGGTAGATTCATGAGAAGGATTCATACCATTGATTAAGAACTATAGAAGAAGGACTATTTGTCTATCTATACTTGTCCCCGAGATGGAGGGAGAAGGGGGAGAATAGCTCAAAGATCTCCATCTTCACCAAATAGAACCTTGCCGACACCTCCCCCTAGTAGGCCTTTTATTCAATCAACAAGGTTTCTCGGGCCAATCATAATGGCACAACAACCCAACCCCTATGTTAACTTCATTGGCAACAATCCACTCAATCTCAATGCACAAAACCTAGTCCTAGTTCCAACATTAAAGAGCATAACATATTTCATTGAAGAGAACTAGACTTCTCCTAGTTACCAAATTCAAGACATTACAAATGTCTACACAATTCATGAGATCACTAAGATGGACATTGCACTCAAATGGTTAGCTTCTTCACTCAAGGGTAAAGCTTCACAATGGTTCAGGAGTTTGATAGTAGGCTTTATTCAAAATTGGAACCATCTGTGTAGAGCTCTCCACAACAAATTTGGAGAAAAGCAAGATAATCTATACTTGTTAGAATGTTTGGAAACCATCAAGAGGGCTCCTAACAAGTAGTTGACAAATTTCAACTTCAGATTTTAAAGGACATGGGATAGGATTCCATTGGCGTGAGGCCCACAGATGAAGGTGTTTTCTTATACTTTCTTAGAGCTTTAAATTTTGATATTGCCTTAATGATTCAATCAATGGGAGGCACAACCTTACCTCCAAATTTCTATAAAATTTCCATTAAAGCTAATTTTTTTAAATTAAGGCTAGTAAACTTGCACCTAGGCCACCTATGCCTTTATATCCGTAACTAAGAGCTCCAGTCACTAGTCAAACACCCACATTAGCTCCCATACCTACTCCAAGGAATAAGAGTTCAGCTAAAGCTTCCACCTCATCCCCTATCATTTAAAATGAGCTACAAGAGGTTATGAAACAACCGCATAACCTAGGGAATTAGCTAGTGACTATTAAGAGGATAAAAGCTCGATTTCTAGGCCATATTAGCCTCAAATGTAGTATCAAGCTAGGCCCCATACCGAAAAATAGACCACCAACTCAGGCTATAAACCAAAACCAAGGAAAGCATCAAGTTGCTAGGCCTTTCGACCATATGATCCAAACATAGCTTCAATAATGAGGGCCTTGGTTCCTACATAAAACAACATGGCACAAGAATATGATTGGTGTTTCCCATGCGGTTAGCCCCATAACCAATCAATATGTTTCAATGGTGCACTAAACGAGGCCTTGATGGTACAAAATATTGGTGTGTCCCACAAGCCCAGAAGTAAGGAAGAAAATCAGCAGCATGAAACATAGAAAGAGGCACCTCCAAGTGAGACCATGCTTGTCAATTGGCAGGATGAAGATTTATGTGGGATGAATCAAACACCTTCTCAAAGTGTAGCTGCCAATACATGGTCCAAGAAAAGGAATATTGGAGAGGTATGGTTATCAAACTCAAGTAATCCTCAACCCTCTATTATTCCATAAGGTATTGGCACTTAAAGTGCAACTCCCAATGTACGAGAGTTAACCCAAGCCGCCTTCCAGACCCGCTCAAGCACCGGTTGTAATGAAACATGTGCAAGAGAAGAGTGTGCAAGGAAAGGGGCAATAAAAAGATAGATCATCCTTTTAATATCATTAAACAAATGAAAAAAAATGTAAACATCTCAATGTGGGATTCGTTGGCTATCCCAGGACAGAGAGATTTGTTACAGTGCTATGGGCAATTGGTCAGCCTCAAATCAGCCTCCCAATCAATAAGAGAAAGTGCTTACCAATGCAGCTCAAATCGGGGAAATCATGGAGGACAACAAGGTAATAATCTGAAGCCCCCTCCATTCTATGTTTCATTGATCATTGGGGACAAATTGGTACATAATTGCATGATTGATTCAGAGTGAGTAACTCAACTTGTGCTCAAAGAGATAGCCGATCACTGGGTCTTCAATTAAAAGTCATCTCCAAGGGCGTAGTGCAAATGGATGGGACAAGGGGAACAATAGTTGGAGTCATCAAGGATTTGACCCTCACATTGCACGCATGCCCCAATGTGACCGTATTGCAAAATGTATCAGTCATAGACTTGCCACCACATTTTGCATTATGTTTGTCAAGAGACTTCACTGCTAAAATTGGAGGCTATTTGTCTACTGATTACTCACACATGATTTTTAGAATAAGGTATGGAGCAAAGGATATGATCAGATCTGAGCCCATTCCAGATTACCATATTGAGCCTTATGTACCCAACCCAATCAATGCCAATTGTTCAACCTTTGATAAGGAGGACCTCCCAAGTACTTGTGAGGAAGATACCAAGGTTGGATGTATTCCGTGCTTGACCTCGGTGAATGGGTGAACAAGAGGCATGCTTTTGACCCTTACAAGGAAATTGAGGAATCGAGCTAAGATTCTACTATTTGCATGAGGAGAATCATCCTCTTCCTAACATCACTAAGCCAAACCACAAGGATGATAATGAGGTATAGCAGTTATTCTTTGATGGATCAAGAAGTAGACAAGGAGCTGGAGGAGGAGCTATGATTGTTTCACCTCAAGGTACGAAATATTACTCAACATTCTATTTCCAATTTACTTTCTCAAACAACACAATAGAGTACGAGGCCTTAATCCATGGATTGCATTGGGAAAGAAAAAGAGGGATTAAAAACTTGCAAGTGTTTGGCGATATTGAGCTGGTTGTGAATCGATTCCAAGTACAAAATGCTACCAAGAACAATCTGTTAAAAAACTACAAGAATCGGGTATGGGACCTCATTGAGGATTTCGAAGCATTCGGCATTAATTCCATCCCAAGAAAGAAGAATGAAGTAGTAAAAAGACCTGGCAAAAATTGGGGTAACATTTGATGTTGTAGAGAGTATCAAGAGTGACAAGTCTCAACCCCATATCGTCGAGTGGTTGTGACTAACTATCCCAGATAACAACACAAGTTTGAAAGTCTTCAAGAACAATCAACAAATTTTCAACTTTCTACAAGAAGAAGTTGAGTTCTCCGCTAGAAACAAAGACAAGTTGGAACAACATTATGGTGACCAAGTGGTGCAGATGAGAACCAACAAATTACCAAATGGTCTTGTAAATTTGGAGTCAATATTTAACCCAAATGATCAATTCTAGAAGGAGAAGGAAAATATTTAGGTAAAGGGTTAAGATTCAGAGCCCATTTCCATAGATGAAGGAAAAACATTGTGGATTGGCAAGTTAAGTATTCAACAAGAAAAATCTTAATTCATTCAAATTTGTTAATAATTCCAAGTTATCTTTTCCTGGACTTACAAATATTTAAGAGGTTTCAACCCAAAGTTGGCACAACATACTATTGAGATGGATCTAGAATCTAAGCCTTTCAGACAGAAGCAAAGGCCAGTAAACCCTCACATTGAGCCTCTCATGAGAAAAGATTTGAACAAGCTAATTGAGGCCAACATCATCTTCCTATCAAGCACTCAAGTTGGGTTGTAAACTTGGTGCCTATGAGGAAAATAAATTGAGAAATTAGACTATGTGTGGACTTTCATGATGTGAACAGAGCATCACTCATGGATCATTATGCACTTCCATCAATGGAACAGATCTTACAGAGTTATAGAATGGCTCTCGAGAGGTTTTCATTGCTAGACGGATACTTAGGATATAATTAGATAATGGTGAAAGAAGAAGATCAATTCAAGATAGCCTTCACCACAAAATGGAGTACATATGCTTATAAGAAAATTCCATTTGGATCGTTAAATGCTAGAGCAACATTTTAGCGAGCTATGGACATGACATTCAAAGGCTTAATCAACAATATAGTTCTAGTGTATCTAGATGATATCACCATCTTCTCAAATAATGTTACAAACCATCTCTTCCACCTCAGATAGGTATTTCAGAGGTGTAGAAGGTTCAGAGTGTCATTAAACCCAAAGAAGTGTGTATTCTTAGCACATGAGGGAAAATTGTTGGGCCACATTGTCTCAAGAGAAGGGTTAATAATTGATCCTGAAAGGTTTGAAGCCATCTGGACACTTCCATTACCACAACACAAGAAATATCTCCAAAGCTTCTTGGGGAGAATAAACATTGTTCACAAATTTGTGCCTAATTTTACCACCTTTGTGAAGCCTTTAACAATGATGTTAAAGAAGAGTCTTGCATTTAAATGGACAATATAAGGAAAAGAGATTTTTAGGCCATCAAGCTCGCAATATCACAAGCCCCAACTCTTATTAACCCAAATTTCTCATAGGACTTCATGCTATATGATTTTCAAGGCTTAAACACAATCTCACCCATCTTGGTTCATCCCTAACAAGGAAGGGTCTGAACAACCCATGGCCTTCTTTAGTCATAGCTTGGAAGATTATGAGGTAAAGTATTCTTTCATTGAGAAGCATTTCCTTGCTATCATTAGGAGTTTGAAGAAGTTTAGACACTTAGTCTCGAACAATAAGATTCAAATGCTAGTGTCTCATGTTGGTGTCAAGGATTTTCTCCTAAAAAGGACTTGAATGAGAAGAGAGCAGGTTGGATCACTCATGTAATGGAATATGATATTGAAATCAAAGTGACCAAGCTGGTTTGTGGCAAGGGTTTGTGTGAGAATCTCGCTTCCAAGAAACAAGTTGAGTTAGTGGATGAAGAAGAGGTTGTCTTGTTACTATAGAATGATCAAGAGTAGCTAGCTAATGATGCACCTATTACATGTTGGACTCAAACCTTGGTGCATTATCTCCAAATAGGTTTGTGCCCTCAAGAATGGGACAAAGCAAAGAGGAGATACTTTAGGTTACAATCCATCCCATATGTGCTTATCAATGGCATCTTGTTCAAGAAGGATATAAATAGTGTCCTATTAAGGTGCATTACATGAGCTCCATGATGGAGAAGCAGGAGGCCACTTTTCTCCTCGAGTAATAACTCTCAAAATCATGAAAGATGGTTATTACTAGCCTACGGTGTTTAGGGATTGCTACTCATGGATCAAGAAGTGAAAGAAGTGTGCATTCTTCACAAGGAAGGAAAAGTTGGAAGCCCTTCCCCTTTGTCCAATTTTAGTAGATCAGCCATTCATGCAATGGGGATTAGATTTCATTAGATTGATTAACCCAAACTTAAGCTAGGGCCACAAGTGGATACTTACGAAAAAATGACTATTTCACCAAGTGGACTGAAGAAGTGGCACTTAAGGAGGAAAATGAATCCAACATCTTGGATTTCTATGAAGGAATAGTCACTAGGTTTGGGGACCCTGCCACTATTATATCAGATAATGCATTGGAAATCCTTAGTACAAGGATCACGAAAGTGCGATGTCAAGAATGGTGTATACCTCAACACTTCATCAAACTATTACCCTCAAGGTAATGGCCAAATAGAGTCCACAAACTAGAACCTACTAAGAATTATCGAATGAGTCTTGATGAAAATCAAAGAACTTGGCACACAAAGCTCAAATCATCTCTATGGGTTGATAGGATCACATCCAAAAGGTCCAAAGGAAGCTCCCCATATAAGATTATATATGGAAAGAGGAAATATTTACCATATCATTGGAGTTTCCCACTTTGAGGTCATGAAAAGTTGGAACTAGCTGAGTTTAAACCTATAGCAATAAGGTATGTAGAGCTAATGGAAGTAGGAGAGGAAAAGAACATGCAATGCAGATTATGGAGAAAGATCAAGCATCAATCAAGAAAACTTTGATAAGAAAGAAAGAATGAGGAATTTTCAAGAGGGGGACTTAGTTCTAAAGTGGGATGCATTTCGGGAAAAACTAGGAAAACATTCCAAGTTGCATTCCATTTAGAGTGGCCCCTACATGGTGACAAGATGTATAAGTAGCAATGCCTTCGGGTTGGCTTAGTTGGATGGTGAAGAATTACAGATTCCAGTCAATGGGATCTACCTCAAACACTACTACTAAAAGGGAAAATTCCTCGCCCTTGTAAATATTAGCCCAAGTTTTCAATTTCTCCAAGTGCGTATGCACATTGTCTTGTTGTACCATAGGTTTTATTTCCCTAAGTGCTTTGGTACGTGTTTTGTTACTCTGTGTTTGTATCGTTATACAGTTTGATGCACCTCTAGGTGAATGCGCCAATCCCTTTGGCATTTATAATTGGGATACCCATTGTCACCATGACAATTGCTAATTTTAAAATAGAAAAAATACATAGGAACTAAAATAGGGTTTTGAGGGGATTGTTTCTAGAATAGTGGGGTAGGTTCAAGGTCACCAAGTGCAAACATTGGATTCAAGCTTCAAAGAACAGACCAATATCATATCACTACCCATGACTCCATGCCCAATGGATAAAACAAGGAAACTGATCTTTTCATCCAAAGAGGCACATGTCCCCATGAGTCACCAAATTGTTATCCCAATTTTTCCCTAGTAAAATTCACCAAACCCGACCTTGCATAGGAAGAAATCTAAAGGTCGTTTCCATCGTATGAGCCCACATTTCAAATCCAACAGTCAGGTCATGAGTGGACTCAGAGATGGAGAAACTTGAGGCTTAAACGAGGTAAATAATGTCAAGGAAACTAGAGGGTCTCAAGATAGAAACAGAGAAAGGTTAAAAGTCTTCGGGCTTTGCAAATGATTCAGAGTGGGCCTAAATTGGCTAAGTATGGAAGAGACGACGGAATCTGCCAAGTGTCTCAATGGTGTATTCCTAAGGACAAAGCCCAAAAGGCATTCCCTAAACAAGCACTAAGCCTCCATGTGTCCAGAGCCCCTCAAAAGTTGCACTGGTCATTGAAAAATCTTCAAGTCAGTGAAAGGTGCCACATGTCGACTCGGCATAACTTCAAAGATAAATCCAAAGAGCAGTGACTCAAACTAGTGCCAAGCCACCACGTAGTCGTGGTTTGAGAAAATCATCGACCTAATCGCTAAGTATATCGTAGACTTGTGGAAGGCTCCACATGTCTCTTCAATGCATCTTCAAAGGTAAATCTAAAAGTGGGTCTCCTGACAAGCACTAGCCTTCCACGTGTCCCATGTCCAAAAAGGGATAGAGTTGATAGTTGAAAATTCAAGATGGGGCAGAGTCAGTGGAGGGTGCCAAGTGTCTCAATGACACAAATTCAAAAGGGGCAGCCCAAGGGTCAGTCTCAAACTAGCGCTGAGCTTCTACGTGTCCAAAATTCAAAAAATAAACAGAGCCAACCGCTTAAATCGACTAAGTATGAAAGGGACGACAGAGGCCTCCACATGTCATCTCCACACAAATTCAAAAGGAAGAATCGGGAAGTATGTCTCAAATGTGCGTCATCCCGCCACATGTTTCGAGTAAGACATAGTGCCCCGCCAAAACAAAAGGACTTAGCTAAAATACAAAGAAACAAAAAAAAAAAAATGTGGAAGGCACCATGTGTGTCTTCGGCGCATATTCAAAAGTAAAATCCAAAAGAGGTCCCCAAACTAGCACTAGCTCTACATGTATCCATGTTCTATGTCAAAATGGGAAGGCGTGTCGTTGGAGGTAGTTTGAACTTTTCTTCGAAGAAGGCGTAAATTTTAAAATGAGCTGCACCTCCACGACACCCGGAGGAGCAACATGTCAAGCCTAAATTACATGTGGGAAGGAGGGCCTTGGAGTGATTTTTTGCTAGAATTGGGTTGATGGGCTTGGGAGATAATTTTCACCCAAATGGAAAATGTGGTCACGGCGGGCTCAGGATGATTTCTTTTGCTAAAGCGGGTTGCTTGGGCCACGGAGGAAATCTTGTCAAAAGATAATTGTGGGCTTGTGGGGATGCGGGATGTTTTTTTGCACTATTGTAATTTTGTGTAAAAGGTGAAAAGTGAATTTTGTGCCTGTGGGTCTATTCGCTAAACTGGTTTTAACCATTTTTGTATGGATTTGACTCAAACATTCAAATGGGCATATCTTTCGATCCAGTGCTCAAAACCCAAAAAAATTAGTATCATTGGAAAGGTCTCGACCTCATCGACGCCATCGAAACCTCGAAACTTTAATTTCGATGGGATTAGGTGGATGAGAATTGGTAAAATGTCTTCATGCCATTAATATGTGATCCGATTGCTTCAACAACCAGATGAGATTCGATTTGATCCATCATTTTTCCTTCTTCGACACACCAAACAAACATAGAGCAGAGGACTCGATAGACTATGGGAGTATTTGCAAGGGCATTGATGGCGGTAGGTGAGCTCAAAATTAGGTTTCCCACCTCTTCTATCCTCTTCACTTCACCGTATCTATAAAGGTAAGAGCTTTAATCATTGTAAAGGGTTGGACACTTTTGTTTTACACCTCCCTTCTTGCCTTGTTTGCAAGTGAATTCAGTGGAGTTTTCCAAACCTCCCATTCAAGTTGTAATACAAAGTTTATCCTCTTCTCTTGCTATCGTAATGTACTTTGTATCAACTATGGAATAATAATATATGTCTGTGGAATTTTTCAACCCTCTAATGTGTTCATTATTGTCTTTTGATCTCTCATTTTAGATTGGTTATCTATGCATGGTGGTTGTATTGTATTTCTATGTTCGGTGTTAAATTACAAAATAGGTGTTTAACATTCCTTTGGTGCATCACCTATGTGGCTTAGGTTTATTTTTCTTGCATCTTTCAACCCTATCTCCTTGTCAAGATAGAGTAGGTTTTAGAGTATATCCTCTATAATTTATTTGTGTGCACTGAATAGAGGAATAGGAACCGAACTTCATTCAGAGAGCTCTCTTAATTTCAAAGTCCCGCACTTTGAGAGATGATCCATGTTATGCTATCACACCGAGAGTCTTAACCCAATAGGTTCCTGACATACATGGGTGTTGTGATTTTACACTAACACTAACCTCTACACCCAATTTCTATCACCGATTTGTAGATTAATTTCTTCTCGAAGGGCTTGAGAGGTATCAAGATCTACAAAGATTCAATAAAACTTTGTATGAGGCTTACCAAAGGTTTTTATCATCAAATTTCCCGAGGATCCTAGGGTATCACCTATAGAATAATGCATGATTTATTCTAGAGTTGTAATAGGAGTCGTGAGAAGTGAACCTAAAGGGAAGATATTAAAGGAGTCTTTTAGAGGGTTAAAAGACATATACCATGGATTGAACATCAGTCCATGCTTAGCCCATACCTAATATTTGTCAAAAATTAAAACCCTCTCCATAGGGGTTTCAAATACGGAAATAAAATAAGCTTTAACACAATGGTAAAGCTTTATCCGACCCTTCATATTTTCCTCCTTTTAAGAGACATAAAGTCATGGAACTAAGATAAGTTTGACTAGAACTTGTTGAATCTAAAATGAGGCAAATCTCGAGATATTTTCCTCCTCCTTCATAACATTTTACAAAAAATCTTCCTTTATGTTAAGCACTTGAGTCTTCTGTGAGGGTTTTAAAATCTTGTCTACATTTCTTGTGCTATTCTTTGTCTGCTTTTGGATACCACACTAGCAAAGGAATTGGTGAATCCTCCAACCCCAACTCATTTTCTCCACGTCCCTATCTCCCTTGGCTGTAGTTTCAAACACCCTTTAGGAAGGCATGTTGTGTGGATCCAACCAAACCCTAGTGTATTTTCAAATATCCTCCCTAGGTTTGTCTCCTCTAGCGTATTCAAAGCTATGACTAGACCCTACCCCTATTAAACTAACACAGTCGTAGCTTTGCTAAGCCCTTAACACTTTACTTTTAAACATATATTTTTTAAACTATTTTCTTTTAATAAACATATATATATATATATATATATATATATATATATATATATATATATATATATATATATATATATATATATATATATATTATGTATAGCAATATTATTCGAATATCACTATGAATAATACTTTAATATTATTATGATTATCGATAAATAATAATATTCATACTATTAATAATATCAATTAATATTAATCTTTTATCTAAATTTTCTAAACTTTTGTAGTAATATTGTATGATGTAAAAACTAATTTTATTTCCCATTATTATTATTACTTTATTTAAATTTTGATCCTTGCATAAAATTATAGTAATTCGATAATAAAATTGCACAATTAATTGAGATTAAGGTCTAATGGTAACCATGCAAATTATTTACTCTACTAGATTTAAAGAATCAATCTATTTATTGACAAGGTAAATGACAAAGAAGAATTTTAAGGCTTTTCGATCAACACATGTAAAATTTAAGCTTTCTTTCAATCAATAAAAAAAGATGAATAAATATAGTTTAACTTGCTATCATATGCCTTTCAAGTAGTGAAATGTAAGTAACTATTTTCTTTCATCATAAAAACAAGTTCCAATCATTTCAAACAATATTTTCGAATAGTTTTAAAATAAGAACAACACACCTATCAAGATAATAAACCAACTAAATTGACAACAAAGTTATTTCCTTTTCAATCACTTTTCAATGTACTTGATTCAATTTAACAATATTATAGTCCCTCATTCCAAGAAGTAATGAAATGATTTTTATACTTTTTCTTTCATTTACAATATCAACTAAGATTACATTTTGATAGTAAAACAACTAAAAACTTCACTTTAAACAAATACAACTTTACAAGCCCTCCATATACAATGGATACAATGTGAGAAAATATAACAAGAGAGTTTTGATTCTTTCTCCAAATGTCAAAGGAACATGACTCCTCCTTTGAGCTCCACCTTCTTCCAAGATCAAACACACAACAAAAATGGTGGAGTAGATAACACTCTCCACCCAACCATTACTCCAATGAGGAATTCAAGCCTACTTCCTCATTGGCCCCTGAGCCCCAACAATGAGATAATATGAAATATTTAACAACCATGGAAAGAAATAAAAGGCTTACTCTATTACTTTCAAACAAAATTCACACAAGAAAAATAACCACAAAACATTAATTTTTCAACAAATAAACTTCCCAACACATTTTCTCTAAAACAAGCCAAGTAGAGAAAGGAATATGGGGATACCCTTGTGCCTCCCAAGGGTTTGGATGCCCGCCTCAAAACCTCCAAAACTCAATCAAGCCCCAAAAATCTCTTATGCCTCCCTACAAATAATATATCTCTTATGTCTCCCTAACTCATATGGCTCCCTATCTCTTATGTCTCCCATAATAGAAAAAATAACAAGATGAGAACAATGAGGGGCACCCAACCCACTCCCTCCTAAATACCCAAAAGAAACTCTTATTCCTCCCAAAATATTTTATCACCATTTCACTATCCAACAACATCATGCAATAACACATCTATTCAACAAATAAACATACAAGAAAATAGCAGAAACCAAGGGTTAAGGCCCTACCTTGCCATAGCAAGAATCCACTCCAAAAGAAAGTTTTAAAATTATCCAAGCTCAATAAATTCCAAGCAATTTTAAATTCAAACAAGGACTCCAAAAAGGAATCTTTCTGAAAATGAGGGAGCCAAAACCAAACAAGTAACCCTAAAACTTCAAAAAAATCTAATAAATAAAAAAGAGGGAGAGGGAGATGATGTGGCTCCATGTAGGATGCCACATCAATTCTTCTCCATCAAACATCACCAAGGTCAAACCCTGACCCCAAGACACAATAAATTTGTTGTTGGGGAAAAGACCACCCTTTACACACTCAACCCAACCCACTCCCCTTAAGGACAAAATTAATTACCCATGTAAGAAAAGTGCAATTAATTTCTCTTTTCCTTCATTACAACATGAAATAGGACCTAAAATAAGTCCCTCACATCATAGACTATGTGGGTGGGTGGCTCTAAGAGGTGTGGGACAAGCTTAGTTTGTCCCACAAGTCTCCAAAATAGCCTAGAAGATCAAAATCCGAATTTCACAAGGAAGATTGAGTACACACTACCCCAAAACAAATTAAATTCATTCCAAGCCAACACAAAATAAAGCTACTAACTCACATTTATTTCCCCACCTTTTGTCACATCCTAATTATCCCTTAAAAACACTTTTAAATTAACTTAAGAGGGGTGCTAAACACAATTAATTAAAGTGACTCCACATGCAAATAAAAATATAATAAATCACAATTAAATAAAATCAGCAAGACAACATTACAAACATTCCCAAGGTCACTTTTGAGGTCACCCCAATGGGGACCTCCTAACAAACTACAACAACATACAACATACGAATACACGTGTTTCCATGGTGACTTGTTGCCAATACTCCATATTCTTTCATTGTTGGTCTCCTATCCCCCTTTAGTTTATTGTGTTGTGAACACCTGCAAAAGTCAAGACAATACCTTTTTAGCCTCGCATGGCCATATTAACGACATCGAAATAGTAAAAATACATGCATATACATATAATAAATTATCATAACTAAACCATCTCAAAACAAGTAATTTTCCATCATTCACAATTTCAATTATTTCAATTTCATTACTTTATCAACTAGACAATAAGATCATGACATCAAATACATCATCTAGCATCATATAATTATCGAAATAAATGCATTAGTCAAATATAAGCTCAAAATAAACAATTCGATATATCTAAACATGCATATAATATGTCATGAAAATTGTGTCATAAGTCTAACATCCATATTGTCTATAAATTAACAAATCAAAATAACAATATTTATCTCTGTCGATATCTAAGTCATGTGATAGAAATTTCAAAATTCTAATCTATAATAATCATATTCATAATCATATAAATGTCAAAGAGGAGTGGGTAGTACAAAGACGTAACCCGAGAGATGTACTCGAAAAAATCTCTTGTAGTATCCTACCAACCCCATGAAACTATGTACCTCGGTCACGGTGGCCACAAGAATAGGTGTTGGCCAATCCATGATGGATCTAATCTTGGAAGGATTGACTCGTGATACCTTCCCCAAAAATGATGTGACCCAAATACCACACCTCCGATCGAAAGAACATACGATTCGCAAGTTCTCGTAAAGCTTGTGCTCATGAAGACACTACAAAACCTGATGAATGTGTTGCTCGTGCTCATCATGTGTACATGAGAAGATCAATATTTCATAAAGAAAACAAGTGTAAAATGATATAAAAATTTCTTGAACACCCCAATCATCAAACTCATCAACATTGTAGGGGTGTTCGTAAGACCGAATGACACCACTTTTGTGAACTTGTAGTGGCCATATCTCATACGGAAAGTGACTTATGGATATCCGCCCTGTGATCCTTAATCGATGGTATCCTAACTTATGATGTATCTTTGAAAATATTTTCCCCTTCATCTAATCAAACAAATCATCGATACGAGGAAGGGGGTAATAATTCTTGATCGTTAGTTTGTTCAACTCGACTATAGTCCACACACAAATGTAAGGATCCATCCTTCTTCTTTACAAAATCACCAAGTGTAACCCAAGGGGATACACTAGGAAAGATAAGTATTTTGAAGAAGGACCTCAAGTTGAAACTTGATCTCACATAGCTCAGTGTGTCATCATCCTATAAGGAGTGCGTGAGGTAGGTTTCGCTCCTGAACCAAGTCAATGTGTAAGTTTATGTCTCGTGGGGAGGCATCCTAGAATATCACTAGGAAACACATCCAAAACTCTTGGCAAAATGGGGTGATCAGCGAGTGAAGGTCCACTAACCTCACCCTATAACCTATCACTAATTGTGATAGCATATAATTGACAACCCTATTACGCACACCGCTTTAACTACATAGTGGAAATAGTGTAGATAGATATGGGTCTCTAGTCTCCTACTATCACCGACTCCACATCTAAATCATCTGCACAAGATATAATCTTACTCTAGTAATCAACTCTATCTTTGTGTGTAGACAACCAATCCATGCCCAAAATAATGCCATATGAACCCAAGGGAAGGATACAAAGATCCAAAGTAGTGTTAAAGGGTCATAGGTCACTACACACTCCTTGAATAAGGATTTAACCGAGATTTTGGCTCCAAAATCCATCTCGATGTCCCAACTAAGGCTCTACCTAACTACGACCAACCTGCAAAGTTATACAAAAGATGGCTAAATGAAAGAATATGATGAGGTTAAGTCAGATAAAATAGAGATAGAAATACAACCAACGCTACTTGTGGTCTTTATCACCCTGTCATGGTGCTCTACCCGGCGGTTCTCGACTCCTCCATATATCCTATGGCTCCTAGCCATTTCATTAATAGTAGGCTTAGAAGCAGGTGCCTTACCGACGATTAGCCGTGGGTTCGAAGGCACTCTCCCTAATGATGTCCATGTACGCCATAAACATAACAAGTGTCCTGGTCCTCTCCACTATGAAGACAGTCCTCTAGGTGGCCAAGTAGAATGTGCTTTGAAGGACTCGAGGATCCCACCATAGACCTCTCAGTGGATGTTGTAGTTGATGTACCCGCCTTTGACTATGTTTAAGGTGGAGCTTAATTCCTATTGACCCCCCCTAACTAGAGTTCCAATACTACATCCTCTATGAGCATTATGGTGTTGTGGAGGTCAAAAGGGTGGTTGAGTTTGTTTTTGCTGCTAAGGAGGAGGTGGAGGAGGCCAAAAGGAAGTTTTTGTTATAGTGTATCCACCATAAGAAGGAGGATCTGATCCCTCTATCTACTATCCCGCACTGTTATATGTGAATTCTAAGTCTGTCACATGCTTGTCATTTGGGTCTTCCTCCTGGTTTCCTCTACAATAGAGGACTTCTCCATGACCTCCGAAAGTGTCTCTGGATAATGAATACGCACTTCCCCATCCAAGTCCAAGTTTAGGCCCCTGATGAACCTTTGAACTTAAACCTGCTCATCTTGTATGTAGTCTACATACTGAAGTAGATCCAGAAACCATCCCTCATACTATGTTTCCGTCATGGAGGTCCATGAAGATCTTGGAACTAATCAATCCGCTACTAAATGAAACTCCGGAAATATATCTACTTTTGAAACACTCATTAAAGAGCTCCCAAGTGACTGACTTAGAATCTACATGGAGCTTATGTTCCTCGATCCTCCACCAAACTCCGGCTCCATCTCTAAAAGGTGGATGACAACATGAGCTTTCATGTTTCTAGAACAAGGGCATAGCTTGAAGCATCTTCTCAAGATAACTAACCATGTCTCATTCTTAAATCCTCCTTTGTATCCAACAAAATGAGGTGGGTGTAACTTCAGTATCTCTCTAATGTGCCCCACATGAGACACTATCAACCTCTAGGTCTCTCAACCTGATCATCTCTATGCCTAGGGCTCGTAGACCTATCTTTGTGCATCACATCTCGATCTCTACGCTCCCTGTGAGGTGACTCATGTCTAATTAACTCCATGTGGGAGTTATTTTCCCTCTCCTGGCATTGTGATGCAAAGGTGCACAAGCCTATACCGATGACTCTCTATCCTACCTACTAGGTCATCCTCCTATCGATCCTCCACGTATAGTAGAATTAACATCCTAGAGTGTCTGTAATATATGAGGCAAAATAATTGTTACTTCCTTATCTAGGGGTGGTAGGTCTAGGTCCACATGTAGGAACCCCTCATCTTGCTCGTGCCTCTTGCACATTCCAAGGCGAGAGTTAGTATATAATCATCAAATTTGTTGTTTCATTTTTATAAATTGTCTATGTTTTAAACATCATGCATAGTAGTGTGTACTTGGTTTCAAAATGCACTAGGTGTATTTATTTTTGTTTCATGTTTTCTAGTATGGCCATGGTACAAGTGTTGAACCCATGGCTCGATATTAAGTATAAATTCCACCTATTTTCACGTATGAAACCCAAAGCCAAGAAGAAAATATTATAATAGAAAAATTATGGAATAATTTTTTTGTTAAAGGACGAATGCAACACTTAGCTAAAACCCTGGCTAATAACCGGTCATAAAAAAAAATAAAAATAAAAATATTAAATAAAATAATTGATTAAATTTATGGTTGAGAATAAAATATTTCATTCAATTAATCCTAAATTAATTTAATACCTAGGTTTCTAAGGTCATGCAATAATTTAATAACTAAAGTCTAAGTCAAATTATTTCCTTTTAGAAACACAAAGCTAATTATTTCATTTTCCAATATAAAAGTAGTTTAAACTAATAAGTAAGGGAGTTTATTTAAATTAAAACAAAATAAAAAGTAATAATTTAAATAAATTTCAAACCACACAAGCGGCCCCATTTGACCTGATCAAATGATGATCTCACCTACTTTAACCTAACATTTGTAGGAGACATTTTGGTCCATTGGATGGATCTAATCTAGGTCATTGGATGAAGGAATTCAAAACAAACCTAAAAATCCCTAAGGAAGACTTTTATTCATTTCTTCTAGTCATTTATTTAATTTTGGTTTCGCGGGTTGAGGGAAGATAGAAGGAGAGGAAGCAATTAGAGAGGAATGGAAAGCTTGGGATGGATACACACATCCCCCAACCTTGTTTATTTTGATTTCAGATCTCTATTCTACCCTACTCAAGGGTTAGAGATGAGGAAAACTTCATTTTATTGTGTTTTTATATTATTATTGGTTGGGGTGGGACGGTGCCTCCTCCCCAACCCACTACCCAATGTTTAAACTATAGGCCAATCGGCCATAACACAAACAATTTTCGGCCCAACCTTAATTTAAATCCTTTTTCTTTTTTGTGTATAAAGTTTATTCGCTTAAAAAAATCTTTCCTACCATAGATAATAAGCGATTTGAATGCTTATTTTAATTTAATATATGTATATAAATAGATAAATTTATATATACATAGGTTTATTTATTTATATGCATATATCTTTGTCAATATCAAGTTTTTATAATATTAATATGGTCAATAATCAATAGTAATAAGTAAGATTATTATTTTAATAATAACAAAATGATCAACATTATATATATATATATATATATATATATATATATATATATATATAATGAAATAATAGTTAAGTTATCATTGATATAAACAAGGGATTTGTAAAAGTAAACATTCCTATGTAATTATCTTAAACCTAGCTTCATAATAGTAGGAATGAGTATATTGTATAGTTATTCACTTGCACCATTAAATTAATTCCTCTTGTTAATTTTATCTAAGGTAAGTTTAGGAATTACAAGAAATTCTTCCACACTCGTTTTGCACAATGTTAATAGGAAACAAAAGGAATGCTTTCATTTAATCTTATGATCCTAGCAACTATTTCCTTAACCTCGTTTAGTATTACATCTATAGTTAAAATAGTTCCACTTACTTTACTTTAAAGGAAACAAAATAACCATTCCATCCCACAAGGCAATTTCAAACCAAAAAGATACTTATTTCTTTTAAAATGAAGCCTATAAAACTTTACAAGATTATTAGAGATCGAAGTATATAACATTTGAGAAACAATGAAGATTCTTAAATTAAAAGGTATGCACATCCATTTCAACTCTATTTGAATTTTCCTTTCACCAAGGCAAAGTAAAACATGATAATTTATTTTCCCAAACTAATACATTTGAAATTTTAATTTTCTCCATCTACACTTTTAAAAGAGTTTACAAGATAAGATGATTTGCGAAAAAAAATACAACAACTTCATCAAAAACTTACAAATTACAATCATTCACTCAAGTGGGGATAAAGGAAATATTAACAATATACAACAAGGCTATCAACAAGCAACTTCAAGTTTTCAATATACATGTCTCTCCACAATGGTAGTTCCAAATCTTGTTTTCTTCAAACTTCACAATGGGATCAAAAAAGGAAGGGGGAGTAAGAAACTATCTTCACCCTGCTTAAATCCATTAAGGGAGAAACCTCCCTTAATGGCCCCCAATCTCCAACCACGAAACCATGAGGAGCATTGAGCAACAATGAGAACTTCCAACAAAGTGGCTTCACAACAAACACACATACAAGACATTCAACTCTATCAAGATAACATATCCAACAAACTTACACATTTTAAACAACACAAAGGTTTGAAGATCAAACCAATTTGAGAAAATGTTATGGGAGACCATCTCCGTATGCCTCCCCAGTGAAGTGGGAGTCTTACCCTAAGCCTCCAAGTGCACAAAATAATCACACAAAATCCTTATCACTCCCTTGCAAGCATGCACCAAGACCATGATTTCCTTTTCTCTCCCCATAGGTAAGACTCCCATTCACACTCCCACCAAATGCATTCCTCACAAAACTCCCTTTTCCCTCCCCAATGGTCCCATAATCCCTTCTCACACACCCAACTAAGGCCAACTACCCAACCAACACACAAAAACACCATCACAAGACAAAATACACTTTTAACAAGCACAAAATTACTTTCAATCAAGAAAAATAACATAATAATAAAGGTGGAGAGCCTACCTCTCCATAAAGTCCCAACAAAATCTTCACCTTCAAATTCAAGCCAAGTAATTTCTAAGCACTTCTAAAAGCTCCGATTCCAAAAGTCCACAAGAAGAGAAGAGAACAAGTAATCCCTATTCCAACCAAAACTCACCAATAAATATAAAGGAATGTGAGGATGATGAGGTGGCTCAATGTAGGATGCCACTTCATCATTCCTCCACCCCCATACTCAAGTCAACACACCTAGACCAGGAAAATCAATGCACATGCAAGGACTATGATAACCCACATGGATCAAAACTTGCACACCATGCTTTCAAGGGAAATAATAAATTAGGGTAGAAATAAACTGCAATAATTTTCCTTCTTTATACTCAAAAATGGATAAAGAAGTTCAAAATAATCTTCCGAACCATAGGTAGGCTTTTTGGGTCAACTTAAGAGGCATGGGACAAGTCTTGCTTGTCCCACAAGCCTCCAAAAATGTCCCACAAGTAAAAATCTGAATTTTGAAATTGGGGTAGAGTAAAACACTCTAAAATCAATATAAATTTTAGTTTCACAAGGACTACCAAATATCATCATAACTATTTGTCACATCTCTAATTTGGTTAACAAAAATAAGAAGGTTTAAATTTAATTAACACACATTTACAACATGCTAATAAGGTGACAAAATTCCAAATTTTAAATACACAAAACATAAATAAAACACATACAAAATTAAATAAAGGGAACACAATTTACCCCATGGCCACATATGTGAAGTCACCCCCATGGGAGACTTCCAAACAAGACATGCAAAACACACACTAAACAACATTACACAAGTTGTCAAATTTGGCCTCGTTGCTCAATGCCCAACATCCTTCCGTGGTTGGTTCCCTATCCCCTTTGATGTTTGTGATAAAATTCCTACACACAACAAAATATCTCTCTAGCTTTTGGCCGTATTAACAACATCGAGAAAATATACATATAAAATCAATGTTCATCATTCAACATTTAACAATTCTATTATCCATCAATATGTCAAAATCTAAACATAATATCCATGAGATTACAATTATACTCCAACATCCCAAAACATAACATGTCAGTATAAAATCCACATCATGAAAATCAACATATATCAAACTATCTAACATCACTATCTAGTGCATCATAATAAAATGTAAACATAATTATTTCAATAATCAAAATATCAATATAATCAATCATCTATTGAATAATGTATCAAAATTGAAATTTCGAACATCAGTCCAATAGTATAAATATCAAGATGAAATAATGTCAAAGAGGAGTCGGCACTACGAGATTGTCGTAAGAGATAAAGATCCAAATTAAAAGGTTGAGAATCAGTAAGTTGAATGTGAAATGAATTAAATAATCTTTAGGTGGAAAAAGGATAAAATTATCCTTGTACAATAATGTTCTTGGAATGTTAATCATAACTAATATGTAATCATGGTAATGATGTGTTATGCGTTTCTTAAACCTTGAGTCCTTTTCTTGTGGTTAGGACATTGCTAGAATTCGTTCATTGGGAAAAGTGTGGCATCGACATGTATATGGTGTTTTCGTGTGTCTATGACTTATGTAAGTGTCTTGTGCATTATTGAGTTTCTCTTCTTGGATCCTTGTTTGTTGTGTTGTGAAATGAGCAACATAAGTCAAAAAAATATCCTAGTATTTTCATTGTTGTATTTTTGGGTGTAAAATGTGGTCATTACACTCAGTAGCAGATCTTCCTTTATGTTAAGCACTGAAGTCTTTTGTGAGGGTTTTAAAATCTTGTCTACATTTCTTGTGATGTCATTTGTCTATTTGGAGACCATGACAGCAAAGGACTTGGTGAATCCACCAACCCCAACCAATTTTCCCGCATCCATGTATCTCCTAGTACCGTAGTTTCAAACACACTGCGCAAGAGGGCATGTTGTGTGGAGCCAACCACAACTCGGTTGATTTTCAAATATCCCGCCCGGGTCTTTCTCTCTGCCCGTATTTGAAGTTATGACTATAGACTACCCTGTTATCACACACAACGTGGTGTGAGAACCATTTTTATCCCCGCCTATGGTGTGAGTGCCTTTCCCTTCAAAAGGGAGAGCAGAACATCCATTTTTGTTTCCAACCCGAGCAAGAAGAGAATAGTTAGATCCATTCATGCCACCACTTGTGGTGTGAAAGTGATCACAATGAATATTTTCATTTAGGGTTCATGGGGAGGATCCAAATTTAGAGTTTGTGAAGGGATTCATCATTGAATTTTCATAAACAAGGAATATTGCCCCTGAATATGGTGCATGTTTTAATGAGGTAAAAAAAAGTTAAATTATCTACAATTATTTCTTTGGTATTCTTAATATACACATACATAGATATACATACACACATGTTTGGATGTGTGGATAAACTCATTAGAATTTCTAGAGTAGTAGAAAGCAATTCCATCATTTACTAGAGATAGATAATTCACAATGTTATTTTAAATGTCAGATCTTGTAAATCATCCACGATAATATTTCTTTTTATAATTCATAAAAATAACCGATAGTGTGCACAATTGACAAAGCTAATAAAAACCTTGTAGAATTGTGGAAAACATGATACATTGTGGATTTACAACAAAAATTTAAGTTTATGGAGTATATATAATTTAAAGTTATATATTTAATCCTTGTGATGTTGTTAGTCAACCGTAATGTTTGGTCTATAAATAAATGTATATTGTGGATATTCCACAATTATTTCACAATAATGTTTTATAATGTGGATACATGTAGATAAAGTATCCCAATTCTAATAGTCACATATATTGTAAAACCTCAAAAAAGGATGTAATTGGAATTAATTATGTATCATACACACAATTTATAATAGTGTCAAGATCGAGAAATTCAAGGTGAAACCACTATATTTAAAGATTATGTATGTTTGCATAGTTGTGATATTGATTATATAATGTTAAAATTTATATTAAAATAGTTGTTTTCCAGTCATAGGCTATAAGACTTTGAAACGATAGGTAAAAGTATCATGTTTTATTGATTTTAATTATAGGTTGTGCAAAAACATGTTATGTTTCGACTATATACTCTAAGAAATATGTATCAGAAAGAACTATTCACAACAATATAGAAAAGATATAATAACAATTATGTACCAATTGTATGATTCGACATTGTCGAAATGTTTTGATAACTATTAGAAAACCTTATTGAAAAGAGTATCGGTTGAACGTAAATATAACATTTGTAATTGATTTTGGATGAATGATTATATGTAGAACAAGCATGACATGTATATGTAATTTCATGTAAAGAAAATGATTTTAATAAGCTGAAGAATGCATTATAGCTATATTAATTACAATCTTTTGGGAAATTATTTCACCAATAGTATAAGCAAACTGATTTATACTTAAAAGGAAAAACAACTGAGAGATTTCAATAGTTTGAATATATGTAGATAGGTTTATGAGAAGTAATTTGTGGTAAATATGTGTAATACACCAAATTTATAAATCCGGTTATATTATTTTATGACTCTTCAAATGTTTATATCTAATTCTAAACTCCTTTATTATATTATTTTATGACTCTAAAAATGTTTATATCTAATTATATCTAATTCTAACCTCCTTATAAGTTTTCTTTGAGAAGCCCTCGAACCACAAAGTTAATCTACAATTCTATATTCAAATAACGATATAAACATATGGGGATACATGTATATTTAGATATACATTTGTACACACACACACACACACACACACACACACACACACACACACACACACACACACACACACACACACACACACACACACACACACACACACACACACACACACACACACACACACACACACACACAGACATAAACAAAAATTTAAGTTTATGGAGTATATATAATTTAAAGTTATATATTTAATCCTTGTGATGTTGTTGGTCGAACATAATGTTTGGTCTATAAATAAATGTATATTGTGGATATTCCACAATTATTTCACAATAATGTTTTATTGTGGATACATGTAGATAAAGTAAACCAATTCTAATAGTCTCATATATTGTAAAACCTCAAAAAAAAAAAAGATGTAATTGGAATTAAATATGTATCATACACACAATTTATAATGGTGACAAGATTGAGACATTCAAGGTGAAACCACTATATTTAAACATTACGTATGTTTGCACGGTTACGATATTGATTATATAATGTTAAAATTTATATTAAAATATTTTTTGTTGATCATAGGATATGGGACTTTGAAGTGATAGGTAAAAGTATCATGTTTTATTGATTTTAATTATAGTTTGTGCAAAAACATGTGATGTTTAGACTATATACTCTAAGAAATATGTATTGTAAAGAAATATTCACAACAACATAGAAAAGATATATAAAAAACAATTATGTACCAATAGTATGATTGGACATTGTCGAAATGTTTTGATAACTATTAGAAAACCTTATTGAAAAGAGTATCATTTGAACATAAATATAACATTTGTAATTGATTTTTGGATGAATGATTGTATGTAGAACAAGCACGACATGTCTATGTAATTTCATGTAAAGAAAATGATTTTAATAAGCTAAAGGATGCATTAATGAATTTGCTAAAATAAGCTCCCAATGCTGGATATAGCTATATTAATTACAATTTTTGGGAAATGATTTCACCAATAGTATAAGCAAACCAGATTTATACTTAAAAAGAACAAACACCCTTAGAGATTTCAATAGTTTGAATATATATAGATAGGTTAATGAGATGTAATACACCAAATTTATAAATCCGGTTATATTATTGTATGACTCTTCAAATGTTTATATCTAATTCTGACCTTTTTTTTATCACAAATAAAAACTCCCAAAATCACAATGATTAAAGAGCTCGCTTTATTCCACAAATGGATTTTATACAAAGAATAACTTCATCACTGTATTAATCCATAACAATAAGAATAACATCCCACAACTTTAATACGACCTTAAGAAGAAATATTTGATTGCACAACATATTTCTAAATGTCTAAATATTTAGTGATGCCATATTTACTTGCTCTCCTTGAAATTTCAGCAGTGAAACCCTCCTTTTAAGCGCAGCCACTGAGCACAAACACAAATAAAAAAATTAACAAATATGTTGAGATAATCTTTGTCAAAAAAAAAAAAAAAATGTTTACCTAGAGAGAAGAATAACACAGAAATAATATAGGCGATGCAAGAAAGAATAGGGTTTTGTTGTTATGCCACAATGCAAGACGGGCATACCCAAAGCATCTGCCGTTGTGGGGCTCGGATCATGTTCGATTTTCACTCTTTTCTTTTCGCTATAAATAGTAACCATTTGAACCCCGTGTACAGCTTTGAGGGAAGTCTGAATGTTCGTTTCATCAGTTTTGGAGCATATTCCTGAACATTAAGAATTGTTTTCGGCAGCGACATCCTGATTATTATGTGTTAACCTCCAACCAACAATTAAACTTTGAGATGATGATATTTGCCTTCTGAACTCGAATATATTTATAGAACAAAAAGCAGAGTATGATTCAATAGCGAAACTGCGGAGGATGTGCAAGGAAACCCCTTTAAACGCTGTAATTGAATGAAAATGCGCTTCTTCCCACATGCTTCTGATTTCAATTAAATGTGCTATTTTACTCAGAAAGTGGAAGAAACCAACCGAACACGGAAAACACACAGGGGAATTAAATGAGAAGTAGATGTAGTTTTCATTCTTCGTAGAAATGGAGAAGTAATCCTCCGAGAAAAATTACGGTTGTTTACACCTTCTATAGGTGACAATTTTGTTAACATGCAGCAGAAGGAGAAATTTCGTAGACCAGTTTCGCCTCTGCAAACCAATGTTTATAAGGAAAAACGAAGTGTATTGTGCAAGAAAAATGAAAGAATGATGAAGTTGTGTGTTTGTGTTACTTATCAAACGCGCTTAGGGATTTTGAATTTCAATGTATTAAATGACAATGTGCCCAGTATTCAACATTACTCGGCCCCAATACGCCAGCATTAAAATCAAACAATTTCAGGGCACCTTCTTCGTTACGTGAATTTCTTCATTGTATGGGTTTTGTTAAGAAATAACACAATGAAAATTACTTAAAAGAATATGAATTTCCGTGTGAGTAGCGTATCCATGGGTTTCCGCGCTTAAACATTGTTTCCATTGAAGTTCCGTGCGGTTTAGGGGCGTGGAGCGTCGTGCTTATATTTTTGTGAATACATTTGAAATCACATTCGAACATGTATTCTCAAACTAAAAATAACTTATATTATATTAAAAAAATAGAGTTTGAGCTCTTTAGGATTGACTTTATGTCACATGTTGGTTGTCTTTAGGATTGATATTCCTTGACATCTTTTAGATAGATATATTTCAGATATATATGTTAGTCTATATGTTTTATTTATAAAACATATCTAAAAGTAAAAATTAAAATAAAAATACATTTTGAAGTAAAAAATAAATTTAGATATTTGAAGTGGTCATAATTTGTGCGATGGATTTTGAGTTGGGGTGCTCTACTAGGGTTTGATTGTTATGCTTGAGTATGCAGCACCCTACTACGTGTCTCACCACCTTTCTTGTTCTAGATGAAACATTTATTTATCGGTTTATTGCTCATGATTTCATTTCTCGCCCTTTCGGTGGTGGAACTTACCTAATTTAATGGCGACAACCATTATTCCTGCATCTATTGATAAAGAAGTAGGCAACGAGAGTTCGAAGGATCATGCCTTCGGTAAATAAACGAGCTCACAATTTTTTCCCGAATGTTTATGACAAGGTAATGACCCTCCTCTGCCTTATCTTGATGTTGTTTTAGATTTACCTCAATTTGAAGAGACTTGCTCTTAGCTTCAATCTTTCACTTTGGTTACGTACATTGTTGGTCATGTCCCCCCAAAGAGTATTCTCAAATAGTGGGTTCACAACCATTGGTAACGCTATGGTGTCAAACACGAGGGCATCCAAAATCTTATTGTTATCCAATTTTACCCCTTAGTCGAAGTTTGATAAACATGACCTTGTATGCAGAGGAAATGAAGAGGTTGATTCAATCATGGGAGCTCACATTTCAATTCCGAAAATTAGGTGCAGCGGGCTCAAAGAATGGCAATGCAAGGCCGACAAAGGAATGGCTAAACAAATGTCAAAGGAGACCAGAGCTTGTGTGTAAAAATGGAGGCCCAGGCCCAAAGTTTCGAGACTTCGGGCATTTGACATTTCGGAGGTCAACACAAATTTTAGAGTCAGTGCAAGGAGCATCCCGGGGGTTTGTTTTGGAGTTGAATGAACGAGAAGCCTGAAATGGGATGGGCATATTGTCTGAAACATGGAAATTCTAAAGTCTTAATGGGTTCAAATTTCAGAGGTGAGCTCCCCCTTTGAGGTCGATGGCGCAGAAATTTTGGGAGCAAGTAGGGTCGATGTCTCGAATTTAGGACTCCAGAGGCTCTGGGAGTTCAAACTTTGAAGGTTCAGAGTCTTCTCCGAACAAAAAGGAAAAAAAAAACCAAATGCCCGAAATCCTGAAAATCAAGTCCGCAAGGGTTTGGATTTCGGAGATCAAACTTGGTTTCTGCGGACAACACGGTTGGAATTTCAGACTTTCGGAAGTCCCAATTTTAGGGTTTTGGAGGTCACATTCGGGTATGTCAAAGACCGAAACCTGAAGTCCGAATTTTGGAATTCAGGATTTTCGGAGGTTCGGGGTTAGGAGGTTCGGAGGTTGGGCGAATGAATTTTAGACTTAAGAATTTCATAGTTTCGTAAATCTCAAGCCGAATTACAAGATGAACAAGAACTCAACCTTGGAAGTTGAGATGCCCGAAAGTCCAAATATTTGGATTTCGGAGGTTGTGAGGCATTTTGGAGTCCGAAGAAATAGAGGCAACCACCTGCAGTTAATGCAGTATGGCACCCCAATGTTCATTTGCCCATAACTTTTGACTGGGAGCTCAAATTTACTCAAGAAAGGACTTTTTGGAAAGCTCTTAGCGTCCTCTACACAACTACGACTAAGTGGGACAAATTTATTCAAAATCAAGAAATGCAGTCCACTATTTAAGAGGAATGGTCTAGGTTTCTCACCTACCACAATGATGGGGTATGGGCTTCCTTTCTTCTCCAACAAGGAAAAGTACATAGAGGTAAGGGTTTTGCAGTGGCACCCATCATTATTACAAAGTTAATTCCATGCATTTTAGGGTGGTTGGAGCAAGATTTCATATTCTTCTCTCTCCCTTTCTCTCATTTCTCCTATATATTGTAAGGAAGGGCTCATTTTAAAAGGTTGGACACCTTGTATATGCCCCTCCCTTCTTCTTCTTATCTGTAAGGGATGTTTTGGAGAATCCAGACCTTCCTACTAAACATTCTAATGTAAAATATGTTCCTTTGAGCTTGAATGTGGTGTATTGTATCAATTTCGAGAGCAATATAATCAGACTGTGGATGTTTCAAACCCTCTTCTTTGTTGTGTTTGAAATTCTATGATCTTTCATTATATGCAAATTATTGTGCACTGTTGTGTTTCATTACAATTTTTAGGTTTGTTGTGTTTATCATACAAGTTGTTCAACATCCTTCTAGTGCATCACCTTCCCTTAGAGAAAGTTTTAACTTTTATGCATTTTCTCTAAATCTATCTACTTGGGAAAAATTTAGATTAGCGTTAGATTTATAACTCTCTCGCACTTTGGAGTAGCTAGCACTAGGGTAGGATACAAAGCTAGCTTTCTCTGGAGGATTATCCCAATTGCAAATTCAAACAATTTGGGATAACTCTATCTTTGATGAATCACACTAACGGTCTCAATCCTTCGAATTGCAAAAGTCAAGGGTGGTGTGATTACGTCTCAACACTTACCAAGGGGTTTTTCCTATTTCGTTGTCCCTTGGTTTATTACGAACACTGGTCATATGTTCTAATGTAGCTAACTTGTAAACAAACTCAATATATCGCAAATAATATGAACTCAAAAATAAAATAGATCTCCTTCTTCATTATCGAATACCGAATGAAAATGTTTCCTAAATAGGAAATAAATTCTCAACTTGAGTTACATAGAAAACTCTAAATAAATTATACTAAATCTACTCTAGGTGGTAGAAATAACTATTTTTAGCAGTTTACTAAAACCTACTATTCTTAGTGAGTTTGCATGCTTATTCATACGGGTATAGAAATTTCCATGAATATTATACATGCCTAAATTTGAGGAATTTCCAACTTTCCAACTCATAATACAACTAAGAGATGAAAACTAACTAATGCCCTAAAATAGGAAAATCGAACTATGACTTAAATCCTAATTTTCGCCTCAAGATGGTAGATTTCGGTACCAAAATGTGTCAAACGTGCTCCAACCGGTAGTGCAGGTTGACCGATGCATTGGTCTCATTGAAATAGGTGGTTTCAATAAACAAATTGACTCAAATGGACACCCCGAGCACACGTGATGACCTTTTCAAGTTCCCGCTAATTTTTGCGCATCATTCTCTCCCGCTTGAAAAAACACATCTCTTACAAGTTTTATTCTTCAAAATTCTTCCATTTATCTGCATCCAGATTCTTATCTCCAACTCTATGACCCAAGTATTTTCCTCTTGTTCATGTCCTTTCCAATGTACCAAATATTTGGTGTATTTCCCATGTTGTGTGTAAACTATTTTGTTATCTAGAATCGATCCAGCTTCTTCCTTTTTATTCTTTGAAACTCGTTGTCTCCAATCTACTATTTCATCAATAACATCTCATTCTTTACCATCCCCATGAAAATAATAGAAGTATGAAACATTAAAATTGGAGAAATATAAAAATTCACGGTAATTCTACCTCATAAGCATTATCATTTTTTTTTCACGATTTTGTAGGGACCAATTTTCTTGTACTTCACTTGTTATAGGTTCCTTTTGGAAACATTTCCTTCCGCATGTATACCATAACCAACTCACCAATTGTAAATACCTTTCTCCATCTGTGTATATTTGTTATTTCCTTATGCTTATCGTTACTATTCTGTAGCTTTTTCCACACTTCTTCCGCAACTATTGTATATGTACGAAAATGTTTCGCTTCATCACTAACTCTACCATCAACATGTAGCTTTACCAAATCCAACACCCCATTTCAATCACTTTCATACACAATAGGAAATGGAGACTTTCCTGTGGATCTATTTACGAAACTGTTATATGCAAACTCATCTTATGGTAATACTAAGTCCCATTATTATGGATTTTCCCCAATAATGCACCTGAACATGTTTCCAAAACTTCTATTTACCACACCTATTTTCTCATCAAGACGAGGATTATAGAGACTAGCGAACTATATTTTAGTTCCTAAATTCTTCCAAAAAGTCCTCCATAAGTGACTTAAGAACCTTGTGTCCCTATTGAAGTAATGTTTTTGGAACACCATGCAAATGAACAACTTCTCTGAAAAATAAAATTTCTACTCCTATTGCATCACTTGTTTTCTTCCAGGAAATAAAATGAACCATCTTAGAAAACCTATCAACAACCACAAAAATCGAGTCATTACCTCGTGATCTTTTGGTAATCCCAAAACAAAATCCATACTCAAATCTATCCACAATGTTTAGGAACATGCGGTGATATATAAAACCCCGTATTATATGCATGGCCTTTCGATACTTGAAAAATTGGACACCTCTCCACATATCTTACCACATCTCTTTTCAGCTTTGGCCAATAGTATTTATCTTCTACTAAGGCTATCATCTTATCTTTACCAAAATTCCTAGCCAATATCATGAAGGATGATCATGAGTGATGAATGGACATTTAAAGAAGCTTCAAGAGGTCTACTTAATATCATTGTAGGGATGCTCACGAATGAGGAGATGTTTGCAGGTTGAAGGAAAACTCCAATATGAGCATGCCTCCCCCCTTAAATGGGAGGAAATCACTTTGCTTTATAGGGTCGCCGCCGATTATGGGGAAAGTTTCCCTAATGGGCATGATTTTCTAATTTTGGTCGAGATTTTATGCTTTTAAAGATTAGGCAAGTGCTTTAAAGCATTAGGTGGGAAAGGGATGAGATATGGGTAGTTAGGGCATAAAAATAGATAGGATAAAAGCTAGAAAAGCAAGGGGATTTATGTGTAGGATAAAAGCATCCTAATTAGAAGGTTGGTTAGGGAAAGTGGATGGATAATTAATTGATTAAATAATAAAAGGGGATTAATTATTTAATATTAATTAATAATAATTAATTAATTAATGGGCATTAATTAATTAATGTTGATTGATGAGGATTGTAAAATGATAGGATAAGTGGGTATTTAATTAAATAAAGGCAATGTATTAAAAATTATGCTTACATGGGTGATTAAGAGTAAGAATACCAAATTTAGGTGTCTAAAATTTCCCCATATTTGTTGAGTGCTTGGGCTAGCAAGCCATGAGACAAAAAAACAAGGGTTGGATGAGGATGGTCAAAACTATTGGTGATGAGCTCTCCTTCAAACGTGCGATTGATGATGTCAAGGAAAATCGATGACGCATTTTAAAAAAGGTATATGATGAAGAGGGCAGTGGGTGATGAAATGATGGGTAAAATGATTACCAATGCTAAATGCCCCGTGAAAAAAAGATTCACAATAATGATGAAAAATATGGTGGTGACCGCAATATCACATTGGTAGGGGATAATTACGGTCTCAACAAAGACGGAAAACAATGTCAGACAAACTAGTGGGTGGGTGAAAATCACTTCAAGATGATTTAGGATGGGATGAGTAACGAGTCATAGGTAAGTCATCAAAGTATGTACGACTATATGTAAAAGCGTATGCGAAATCCTCGTGTACACAAGGAATCGAGCAAATAGGTATGCTTTCAAAAGGGATGATGATGAATGATATGGTGAAAAATGGCACACAAAAATGGTGGAGAAGGAAAAAAGAAAAAGTGAGTGAAGATGTAATATTCCATAAAAGGGGAAGGTATGCCCACAAAGAAAAAAAGGAGGAAAATTCAAAATATGCCCATATACGCATGCATCTATGGGGATCGGACACCACTGCAAATCGCGGAGGTTGTAAATGCTAAAGGATGGCCTACAAAATGATCTCGAGACAAAAATGAAGAGAAAAGGACATAAAAAAATGATTTGGATAGGTTGTTGGATGAACAGGACCCTAGTTGGCGAAACCAGGTGGATCGATGAAGACTCTAGAAGACTATCATAAGGCCAAGAATAAATGGATGGGAAAAGGCACAAGAAAAGGAGATGTGATAAAATGTTGCCAAGGAGCTCTAAGTATCAGTAAAAAAGCTGCTCTTTACTTGCAAAATTTTAGCTACAAGAAAAGAAATGATAATATTAAAAAATATGAAAAAATAGAGGATAATCTCACAAAAGATGATCATGAGTGATACAGAACATTGAAATGAGTTTCACGAGGTCTGTGGCTATTGTAGGGATGCTCTGTGCATAAGGATATGTCAACAAAGTTGTAGGAAAACTCTTATATGTGCATGCCTCAACCTATCAATGGGAGGAAAGCACTTTTCTTTATTGGGTTGATGATGACTAGTTTGGATCTCCGTCGATTAAGGGAAAGTTTCCCCAATAGGCCTCGATTTCTTATTTTGTTTGGGATTTTATGCTTTTAAAGATTAGGCAAGTGCTTTAAAGCAGAAAGAGGTGGGAGAGGGGTGAGATATGAGTAGTTAGGGCATAAAAAAAGATAGGATAAAATATAGAAAAGCAAGGTGATTTATGTGTAGAATAAAAGAATCCTAATTTGAAAGTTGGTTACGGTAAGTGGATGGATAATTAATTGATTAATTAATTAATGTGAATTAATAACAATTAAATGATTAAATAGTTTCTTAATGGGGATTAATTAATTAATGTCGAGTGATGAGGATTCGATAATGATATGATAAGTGGGCATTTTATTAAATAAAGGGGTTAGATTAAATAAATATGCACACGCAGTGATTAAGGATACCAAATTTAGGTGTCTACATTGAGGGCTCAATATCCTTTCTCTTCGAGTGACTTATAGACGAAATCTAATTTTAGGAGAGGGGATGTAGTTCTCACCTCTTCTTACCATAGTTTCTTTGCTAACTCATTACTTCTATTGATGATGGACATGGAATTTAGCATCATTTGATTACTATATGTTTTATTATGGTTTATTTGATGACACTTGTGTGATTTGGGTGCCTAGCGCCAAGATAGTATTGTGGTTATTTCTTAGCTCTTGCATGTTATGATTTTTGATATCATCATATTATGTTATAGTTGACTTCATTTCACATGTGATGGATTTACTTATGGTTTCTTTATATACTTGGTTATCATTTGGTTGAAAATGGCTAGTTGGATGTCACAAGTGTTATTTTGATGCTTAATATATTTTGAGTTAGTATGGATGTATATGTTTAAAATTAATCATTTAATATTGACATTATTTGGTATAATTAGTGGAATTTATTCGTGTATGCTTTATCGAGATTGTTTATTTGTTATATAGGCACCTTTGTTTAATGTTTGCATTGAGTGTGCAGAGATTATAGGGTACATGAGAACATGGGTTTCGGGGTGACACTTCGGGTTTGCACAAGAGGTTGACATGGTTGAGTCTTAGCCACATTTGATTGTGTGAAGCCTTATTTGTTATTACAAGTCATAATTGGGCACCATGGGTGATCCATACTTGTAAATTTTATTGTTTTGTAATTTATTTAGTTTTTTTGGATCTAGTTTAGGGACCTAGTGGTTCCTACTTGTGCTAATTGTGTTTAATGTTAATTAAGTGGGATTTTGAGTTATGAGACCACCTAAGTGCCACTTGGGTGGGCCGTACCATATCAACTCTTTTCGCATTTAGACCAAACTCGGATTTGTTCTAAAAGTTACAATTTTGGTGATCACTTTTATTTTGGGAGCTTCCCTATCATAGAGAAGGACCCCTTCAATGCTACCTATAGGTAGGCGGTCTCTTTTCAATGCCAAATGGGATTTTACTTCATATTTGACCACTTACACATCATTAATGTAAGTGAGTTGGTTTTTGTGTTTATTAAAATTTGTAGAGGTTTTGGTTTTAATCACATTTTGGGTAATTTGGAGTTTACCTCCAAAATGAGAGTTGTTTTATTCTTGTTTTGTTTTTGGAATCTTTTTGTGGGGAGATGAGAAGGGTGACACATGTCACCCTCTCATTTGGGGGAATTGTTTATTGGTTTTATTTTAATATTCCCTCATGGAGAGGGGTTGGGAATCTTTGGTCATTTTTGCATTTTGGTGTTGGATATTTTGGTGTGCTTGTGGAGCTAGGAGATTCGAGTGTGGATTTCTTAGAGATTTGGAGAGCTTGTTTGAGGTAGGCCTATTGGTGCCATTTTTGAGCTTGCACCATGTTGCCCTAAAATTTTCAAATATATATTTGCTCAAAAATGATTTATCCTTTGAATTGATGGTCCTAAATTCTTGCCCTCAAATTGAATACTTTAAAAATGCTCAAAACTTGTTGTTTTGCCCTAATTTGATAAAATAGTGCAAGTTTGCTCTTTTTGTGCACTAGTTTTTCCAATTTTGTGGGTGTGTCTTTTGTTTCCTTTTCGCTAGACCATGGGAAAATAAAAATGATCAATTCATAATTGTTTATATTTGAAAATCCAAATCTTAGATCGGGAATGTTGTAAAAAGATGGTTTAGTTGATTCAAAATTGAAAATCTGCCATCCTTAGTGAAAAATTCAATTCTAGGGCATCCTCGAATTTTTACATTTGATGGTCGACATTGACATCATTTGCCGTCAAATTCATCCTAAAAAGGTATTGGTAATGTGGCGGGATTGCATTAGCTTGAGGAAAGGCGGGAGGTGCTCTAACTTTTCATTTTTCACCTTTTTAAGCAAATGGGGCATTTTTGAGGAAATGCGGGAGGCACTCTAACTTTTCACTTTTGCCTTTTCAAGCAAATCGGGCATTTTCGGGCCCAGTGGACCCGCTTTTTCCAAATTTGACTACATGGCATGTTTTGATTGGCAGTGGGATGGCGGTGGTCGGATTCCCTTAAGTTTTTTTTGACCTTATTTTGCAAATATTTTAAAGTCAAAAATTTGTCCAAGCCCCATAGCCAATCTGGGAGTGCACATGTGTCTTAAAAGACCAAAAGAGGGAGGAGTGGGCCGAGGAGGACTTAGAGTTTTTGGCTCTAATTCTATAAAGCTTCAAATGTGTTTTGGCCCCACTCAAATTAGAGGAGGAAACGTGGTAGCACAATAGGCGCAAGGCGGGTCGGTTGGTCGGCGGAGGTAAAGGGAATTTTTCTCTTTTCACAAAGGGCTCAAAATAAAATTTTAGCTGCGCCGCGCACTAAAGCAAATCAATGAGCGACATGTGAAAGACGAGAAATTGGAGGTGCGGACCCGCGGAGACAAAGTTGAGAATTTTCCCTTGGCTTAAAGGGAGTAAAATTGAAGATTAAGCCTGCGGGTTCTCAGCAAATGAGAGATGGACACGTGGACAAGGTGGGTTGGGTAAGTGGAGGTAGGAGGGAATTTTTTTCCGTTTACAAAAAAGACTCGTAATCAAAATTTGAGTCTTTGGCCCGTGATGAATCACAAGGAGACACATGGCGAGGGAGAAATCAAAGGTGCGGGCCCACGGGGCAAAAAGTGAAAAATTTCCAATTTTCCAAAAAGGGTCAAAATGCACGTAATGAAGTGTGATCCCACTCGGACCCACCATGTGCCACGTGTCAGTCCTCCAAATTCAAAGGCTAAGGGTCGGGACAAAATGAAATTTTTCCAAATTTTCAAAAGGTCATAAGTAAATGTTTTAAAACTGGGCCCGATCCAATCATTTTTTGCCACATGTCTGGCCTTATCCAAAAATTAAAAAGGTAACTCAAGCTTATTTCTAAGTCCGCATCTTCCACGTGGAGGGCCAGGATTAAAAGATGGATAAAATCAACGGTTGCTATGCATCCATTTGTTTTGACCACCATGGGAGCTCCAGAAGTTTGGAATCACAATTTTTGCATCAAAATTCATCAAGTTTATAGTGATTTTGTGTCATCTTGGCCTCCCAAGATCATTAGCATCGGTTTCATGGCTCAATATTTTGATTTGAGATGTTTTTACAGAAATTTTTTGCCCACCAGCAAACACGTGAAATGAAAAAATCAAAAGTTCTTTGAGGTGATTCAAAAGGTAAAAAGGTGAAAATTATGAGAAAAAGGTGTTTTCATGCCTCAATGATGAAAAACATGCCTCTAGGATGGATAATGATCTAGATATTTGTAATGATTTAATCTTTTCGGGCACCCTCGGCAACCTAAGAATGTTTTTTTGTTTTGATGTCATTTTCATCAATCATGAGGATTGCTTTGTAACAAACTTGATCCCATGTCATATTCTTTTCTTGGGAAAGAAGGCTCCAAGATGGAAAGAGATATATAATGCATTTTGGAGAAATTAGATGAGGTAAGGAAAAGTTGAAAATCACGAGAAAATTCCGAGAGAAAGTTCATTTTCTAAGAAAACCACCAAAAGACCGTAATAATTTCTTTTGTGTTGGATCTTCATGTATGTGAGTTGGTTACAAGTGTATAACCATCACACACTTTGAGATTGTTCATGAAACTCTCCTTGCTGATTAATCTAACAAGATTTTGAGTTAATCTATGTTTTTCTAGGCAATATGATGTATGTTATCATTTTGAATGCCTCGTAAATAGTTATCATTGTTCTTGTTGCAATCTTGCATTGAAAGTCTTTAGAAATCTCATAGAATCTCCATTTCTAGTTGATAGTTTAGTGGCTTTTTGTTGGTCCGAAAATCTGTCGCGTGGACAGATCTATGGATAGATGAGCCAACAAAGCAGTGTGTGGCTTAGCCCCTCTTAGAGACAAAGAAAGTGAAACCGGTTTATTGCTATTTCTACTAGCAGAACCTATGCAAGTCTCATGATTCTACCTCTGGGGTGGGATCTCATCCCAAAGAGAGTGTTCCAGTGCTACGAAAAGAAAGGAATGAAAGAGGGAGAAGAGAAAGAACAGATCCGAAGGGAGAAAAGAAATGAATTCCAAAGCAGAAAGGTCAGAAGATTTATGTTTTTAGTTTGGTAGTAAACAGAGCCAAACCTACTTGCATAAATAAACAAAGCAATACTGATAAACAAATGACGGAAAAGTAGATATGAATCCAATGATTAAACACATACGATCTAACGTAAGAAAGATCTAATGTATAACACAGCTATTGAGCACAAAGTCTGAATAATTGTATTACTTGTTCTTTTCTGTTACAAGAAAGCTCAAAGTCTTTCTCTCCTCACTTCTATTTCTATCTAAAAAATGTTCACCCCTGAATACAACAAGTATTCCTAGTATTTATAGAAGATGAGGGAGAGAGAAGGCAAAAAGGAGCCAACCACTTATTTACAAAGATATTTACAAAATATCTAAAAGTCATGTTGACTTTGACAACTTGGTGGATGACATCATCCCATGATGCAACATGGATGATGTCATCGTTTGCATCAACTTACTTCAGATATTCCAACAAGAAAGTCGGAGAATAGAGAGAAGAAGAAGAAGAAGAAGAAGAAGAAGAAGCTACTCATCATCATCATCCTGCGGCCGAAAAGGGGTTGCCTGTTTCTGATGCTGCTCAGGAGATGAAATATGGAACTGAGCGCGGTATTCCAAAAACTTGTTAATCATTGGCCCAAATTGATCCTGAGAAGGATCCTTGTGCCGTTCACTGATTGCTTCGCAAGTCTCCCGCTCGTCTATGAGCTTTTCGGGAGTTTGGAATAATCTTTCCCGCCCGATAAGGAACCCGATGAAGTCCCTATAGCGCCAAAAGAGGTTGTTGATAGATTCAAGTGTCGAATGTGACCTCGGCCCCGTCCTTGAGAAGCTATTTCCTGAAGATCCGGATAGTGTCATCAGCTGATCTCAAGGTAAGGGAAGGAGTGAGCAACCCTGGAGTCATGGCGAGAACAACTTTCTCCATTTGATGCATTGCATCAGATCTAGGCCTCTTCCTTTACCTTGTCTATCTTTTCTAAAACAAATTCTAGCTGATCTATCCGATAGTCCGCAGTGGACATAGTTTTGTTGAGGGCCCTTGATGACCGAAGACTCGAACTTGACTGCATCTTCGAGATCTTCAATGAACAATGAACATTTGTTGGAAGGTCTCGTGCTGGAGTCTAGCATGTTCTAACTCTTCTGATATCGGACCTGCTAATGCTTGGAGTTCCTTATTCGCCTTCTCGATGTTTAGGTATAAACTGATATACTCGGCGATTACTCTTTCACTATCCTTGAGGATCTGGCTCCTCCAAGCAGAAACGGCCATACCTTGCTCACCGATCTTTGAATACTCATTGATCTTCTCCTGACTGAGCAGCTCAGGAGTCTCGGCGGCAGTTGTGGGAGGTGCACTTCCCATCTTCTGTAAGGCTTGAAGCAGGTACTTGTTCTGCTCCTTCAGCAGCCTTTTCTCCTCTTTCGATTTCCTGAAGCTTTTTGCAGAGTGCATCAACTGCGGAAAGAGCTTCCCCCTGGAGACTTTCTGAGGATGTCCCCATTGTGACTTGGGTCACGGTGAAATCTGTCGGAGACAGATCTTCTTTCTCTTTGAGGGGGTTGGGGTACGCTATTTCCATGACTCTCTCACCTGCAGCGCTCTTTGAGAAGCGTGTAACCGGCTTGTGCTTCTTTGCTCCTTTAGCCGGAATGACCGAAAAGTCCATCGGAGCGATGGGGACTTTCCTCTTTTGTTGGCTCAGCTGCTGAGAGATCCAAGCTGGTCCTATAGAAGAAGGACCAGAGACAGAGGGGGAGGCAGCAACGGTAGAAGAGGGGAAAAACGTGGAGACACGCGGCGGCGGCATGGAAAGAATAGCCGAAGAAATGTCCACGGGAGGAAGGGAAACCGCAACTGCAGAAGACATAGGAAGGGAAGGGAGCTCGGAGATGAGGGAAGAAATAGAGGAAGACAAATCAGCGAGGGAGGAGAAGATAGATGAAGAAGCAGGGGAAAGGGTAGAAGAAGGGGCAGAGGACACGACCAAAGGGGTGGTCGTTTGAGTCACTCGAGGAGGGGAAGGAAGAGAAGAAGAAGGGATAGAAGGGACCTCTGAAGTTGTAGCGACGCCGACATCCTGGGTGGATGGGCGTATAGGACTATCCTCTGTCAATTCTTTCTCTGGCGAATCCAGAGTTATTACTTGTTCCGGCTCTGAGGGAAGAGGACTTTCAGGGGCTTCCTCCTGAATGGTGCTAGGTTCACCTTCTGCACCTTTTCCTTTCACCGCTTCTTTCGACTCTTGGAGGTGCGTTGCCCAAAGGGGAAGTTGTGAAATCTACCCCGAGGTAGATTAGTCCGTTCATGCGGCACCAATGCTCTGTTCTCCACATAGTCTCCTTGACCCTCTCCTCGATTGTTTGAGGAGCCTTGTTCCTGTCAATGGCCGGGAAGGGCCAATTGTCCCCATCTGTGTCATTATACACCTTATCTACTTCATCTTCCGTAGTCTGGAAGCCTTCGGGGACAATGGCCACTCCGTATTGGATGATTTCCGCCAATGCTAAGCGAGAGTGATCCTTTCTTCTGAGTTCCGCCTCATGGAGAACGTCAATGTAAATATCCTCAATTTGAGGGACATGGATCGGATCGAAGCTTTTGGCAGCAGCCTTCTGGGTCGAAGGTAGGCCTGGCTGGGAAGTCATGCTTCAAATTGAGTAGCTCCAGCTCTGCGAACATTTCCTTCACCTTATGGTGGGTGGAGCATGTGTATCGGCCCACTTTGAGGGGGAAAGGAGTTCCACCCTTCTTTCTTTTGAGGCACTTCTCATGGTATGTGACCAGCTGCCTTGACAGTTCTAGTAGAATCAGCTTAGGCCCAGCATACCTTGGTAGCCTGGTTGGCTCTCCCAAAAAGTTAAGCAGCCTCGAGATAGGTGAACGTGGGAAATTGGGTGAACAGGGCCCCCCATTTCTCTGTGACTGCCACTATGTTTTTGGTCGTCCGGCTATGAGTCATGTTTGGCCTCAGTAGGCAGATGACATGATAGAAGAATGCATCGTTAACTTTTGCGAAATGTTGGATGCTATTCTCCAGCCTCAGCTCTGGGTAGTAATCAAATATCTTGGCCTGAGGCCATACTCCACTTCGGTTCAGCCCCGGATAATCCTCGCCGATGCTGCAGCAGACTACATAGGAGTTCATATGGAACACTCCTGTTGTGGCGAACTGTCAGAGATGGTGCTGCTTATTATTTCCCCCCAGCAAAAGCGCTGATCGGGCAAATTCTTATTTATTGTCTCCAAGTACCGCAGCATCCACTTATGGAAATAGTGGGCATCTGAAAGCCCGAAGACTCTGCTCAGGAAGGTGATAGTATCACTGAGTTCCTCTGAGAAATCACTTCGGTGGATAGTCTGAGGCCACCGGGTCACCACCTTCTTGTTCTTTAGGTAGACCTCATTCATCAACTGCATGCACTGGTCTTCGTTGTCTTCCCAGGCCTTGATGCATTCTCGTTGGCTGCCACACCACGTACAGCCCGTGGTGAGGGATGCCAAGTATTAACTCAAAGTGACGGCAAGTGAGGTTTATGACCGCCTCGCCTTTCAAGCGACACATCTTCTGTCTTTGTCAGAACATCGCGCAATCACCATCATGAATTCGTTGTTTACAGCGCTGACGGGGATTCTTCCAAATGAAGTGTAGTGGCACTCGCCTATTAACTTGTCCATCCATGGACTTCTTGTAACTTTTTGAGTCCTAACCCAGAACTCATCCATGTCAATGTGACCCACCCGTAGTCTCGACATCCATACTGCACTCAGCCTGTGATTCGGGCATCCTGACCCTCTGATATTTGTATTTCATCTCTTCTTCTGTCAGCTTAGCCTTTCCTCTTGGTTTGGTGGGCTTTTTGCTTGACGTAGACATGTGTTCTTTCGAACTCAGTTGCTGATCTGCACGAAGAAGAAGTGAGACCCAATCCAAAAAGGTTGAATTAGTCATTTGATCTTCCATTGGAAAGCTAGCAGAAGAAAGAGTTAGAGATTTTAAGGCTCAGGGCACAGGAAAAATGCAACTGGCAGGCCAAATAGATAAGGCGCACAGAAAAGGAATGTTGCAGAGGTTATACTGGCGCCAAAGGCGCATGGCGCATGGATGAAGCAGGTTGCATTTTTAACAGGCGCACATGGAAATGTATGTTACATGAAGGTTCGTGCGCCTTTGGCACATGGAAAGATTGTGTAACATTAACAAATGGTGCACCAAAGGCTTTGGCGCGGCGCATGAAGGTTTTACACAACATCATGTTACTGCAATGGAGGGTGCGCCCGCGCCTTTCTAACTTTATACTCGCGCGAATAAGGCTTGTGTTGCATGAAAGCTGGGTGCGCCCTTTGGCGCATGAAAGCGGGATGTAACATGGAAAGAAGGTGCGCCAAAGGGTTTTAAGGAAGCGCGGGATTTATACTTGTAGCATGCAAAAAGGGCGCGCTTTGAGGGCGCATGAATTCAAACTGCAGCAGGATGGAAGGGTGCGCCCTTTGGCGCGGGTTTTGAGGATGTAACATGGCGGGTAGATGCGCCAAAGGGGCGCAACTGTTTTTATTGCTACAAGGCGCGCCAGTGCGCCACGGAACTACACTTAACTGCTCAAATATTTTCTTATTCTTTCTCCTACTTCAAAAGGCTGCTTGGACAAGTAAGGTTTCACAAAGAGGTTCCAGCAGACCAAGCCATGAAAAACAACTCCCTTCCAGCAGATCTGGAAAGAGGGAGGAAGGAGAAAAAAGAAAAGGAAACAGGACAGCACAGGGGGAGACTAGCTCAAATATACTCCATTAAAAACCGACTAGCAGCCCAAAACAAAGACCAAGCACACCAACAGAACCGAAAATACAAAACAGCGAAGAGGGAGAACCTCTTACCTCGAATATATAGCAAAAATCTGGAGAGCGGGTCCACAGGGCGATGATAACGACAGAGCAGAGCTGACAAGTCCAGAGCAATCACGTGCTTGACAAAAAGGAATGAAAATGACATGGGCGCGCACTGATATTTATAGAAAAACTTGTCATCAATGCGCCAACCACTTTTGAAATGGCGCATGAAAACTGCTGTCGACAGGGGAAAGTGTGCGCCCTTTGGCGCACGGAAGTATTCGACAACAAGATTGAAAGCGCCTTTGGCGCACCATATGTATGGTCGACACGAAGTTATGTGCGCCCTTTGGCGCACCGAAACTTGGTGTTGCAGAGAGATTATGTGCGCCCTTTGGCGCACCGAAAGACGTGTTAACATGGAAAACCATGCGCCAAAGGCTTTTAAGGGGGCGCACCAAAACTTGGTGTTACAAGGCAAATCCATGCGCCCAGCCAAAAAAGGCTCAAAAAGACTAAGTTCGAAAACTAGATTTCCCGGGAAGGGATTTTACAACGTTTCGAACGCGAGGGATCCCTAACGAGGGATCGAAACAAAATTTTCAGTATGGTTATCGGTAAAATTACCCTTGTCAATTTTATGGGATAACAAATGCTCTTTCTCGGGGACTATCCTCGAGCGAACTCGGGGTAGAGAATCCCGATTTCATGTGCCTATCCATTGGGTAACAGAGTCAAAAACAAGGGGGACCTGGAGGGAGAATAAAGGAAACACAAAACAAACCGAAAGCAAACACACGACGAAAGAAAACACACAACAAAAAGCAAACTGTACAAAGAAGAGAGCAAGCTCTACTTCCTGAAGATCTTGAGATGTTACCCGCTATAGGGAAGCGGGAGTTTAGCTCCATCCAGATACGAGAGATAGAAACTATTCTCTCCATTGAGTTGCTTGATTTTGAAGGGCCCTCTCCATAGGGAATCAAATTTTCCGTGCATGCCCTTTGGCTCTCTTCGCTTGTCCCACAAGAGGACGAGATCTCCCACTTGAAAATTTCTCTGCTTGGCCTTCTTGTCAAAAAGCCTCTTTACTTGATTCTGATGTTCAGTGATCCTGTCGACCACTCTTACTCTCTTTTCTTCAAGTTCCGCCAGATACATAATTCTCTTTTCTAGAGAATTCTGGAAAGTTTCATCTTCAATTACTCGTGCCAAGCGTAGAGCAGGAAGTTCAGCAGAAATGGGAAGTTCGGCATCAGTGCCATATAACACTTGAAAAGGTGACATGCCGAGAGATCTCTTGGGGGTAATGCGGTCCGCCCACAAAGCGTCGTACAAAGACTTGTGCCACATCCGCTGATTCTCATCTACTAATTTCCGTATGATGGTCACCAAGTTCTTATTATCATCGATTCCGCCCGACCATTTCCCCGAGGGTAATAATCCGAGGCATGTGCTAAAGTTATTCCATATTCATAGCAAAAACTAATAACTTCTCGGGAGGAGAAGTTAGAAGCATTATCAGCAACGATTTTGTTTGGAACGCCGAACCTGACAATGATATTTTCTTTGATAAAACTGCAAACCACCTCAGAAGTGGCATGCTTGACGGGTATGGCTTCCACCCACTTGGTGAAGTAATCCGTCATTCGTAAGGACATAGCTATGTCAAAGCACTCAATTGAGGATTGAGTGCGCCAATAAAATCAATTCCCCATTGCCTGAATGGTTCATTGATGATGACCGGCCTTAGGGGAAGGGCAGCCAACTTGGGCTTGCCGACAAATTGCTGACAGGGTTCACACTTTGCCACCCAGGTAGCCGCATCTTGAAAGAGCATGGGCCAATAGTACCGGCTCGAATGATCTGTGTGCCGTCACGGAAGAAGAAAATGGCCTCCACAGCTGAATTGTGAAAACTTTCCAAAGCAGTTTTACTTGCCGGGCTTGTCAACACATCGCAGAAGACACCATCTATCCCGCGCTTATATAAACCGTCATCCCCAGATGACATATTTAGCTGCTCCGAGCTTTATAGTGCACTTCTCCTCGCAGATTAGGTGCATCGGGCATTCGCCGTAGGTAAGGAAGAAAGCAATGTCTGAGTACCACTCGTCACTAGTTGCAACAAAAGTAACTAGAGGCAGAGAATCAAAGCTCCTCTAGAGGGCTTTGCTCTTCGTCAGCAACTCCTCTTTTCCTTTAGTGGTCTTCTATATTTTCATTTTCAGCCATTAACTCGACATGTGCCCTGCCCCTCACCACTTGGTAGGTTTAATATCCGTGTCATATTCCCGGACCTTGCAATCCAATTCCTCGCAAACTTCCTAACTCCCCGCTGAGTTAGAATTGATTTTACCGCCGTGTCAGGGACCAGCACCACCGTATGCGAGTTTAGAATGTAATACCTAAAATTCTTCACTGCTTTGACAACGGAAAAGGCATGCTTTTCCAATTGAGTCATCTTCAACTCGTGAGGCTTGAGGGGAGAACTCATGAATGCAATCGGGGATTCAATGTCTTCTGAATTCTTTTGCATTAAGATTGCAGACACAGTATGTTCTGATGCGTAGCTATACATGATGAAGTCCTTGGAGAAGTCGGGACATACCAGGACCGGTGCATGGGCAACAGAAGTTTTTATTTCTTCAAATGACTTTTTCCCTTCCTCACTCCATCTGAAAGTTGGTGACCCTTTCATCATGTTCGATATGTGGCGAGTCTTCTCGGCAAAGTCAGGAACAAAACGCCTAAGAAAGTTCACCTTTCCGAAGAAAGAATGAACACTGGGCCTTGCTTCAGAAAGGCAGTAAGGCTCAATAGCCTTAACCCTTTCAACATCTATCCTCGTTCCTTTTTTGCTAACCACATGCCCTAAAGCAACTTCCCCTTCCGTAACTCCAAAAACGGACTTTTTGGGATTTAGGGAAATTCCATGTTCTCGGCACCTGGCCAATACTTGCTCCAAGTGATCACAATGATCACTTCGTTGTTTAGAGAACACGGTTAAGTCATCTAGATAAACTACAATGACTTTTCCCATCATACCTTTAAATGCGAAGTCCATGGCCCGTTGAAAAGTAGCACCTACATTAGTCAGGCCAAAAGGCATCCTGTTGTAGGCAAATGTACCCCAGGGAGTAGTGAATGCTGTTTTGAATTGATCTTCAGGCGAGACTTTAATCTGATTGTAGCCTGAAAAACCATCAAGCATGGACAACATTTCTAATCCGGGGCCATTCGCTTGCATAGTAACTTGATCCATTATCTAAGAGGGTAGTTATCTTTAGTGAAGCTTGATTCAAATTTTGAAAGTCTACGCATATGCATATCTCACCATTTTCTTGCAAGACCGGCACAATATTCGCCACCCAAGTGCTGTGATGGATAGGGAAGATGATTCTTGCATCCAAAGCATCTTCTGAATTTCTGCCTGGATGGTGCCCGAAATCTTCGGATTATAGTGCCTTTGCTTCTGGCGAAAGGCTTTGACATCTTCTTTCAGCGGTACTTCATGCTGAACGTCCTTTGGCTTGAAGGACTTTAGATCGGCATAGGACCATGCCAACACATCTATATATTTCTTCAAAGAACTTGACAAATTTCCGCTTTTTCAGCGTGCAACATTTGCCAATGTTTACAAATCATGGATGTGCCTCAGAACCTATATTGACTGGTTCTGTTTCTGGGGATGAGTCAGGAACATCTTGCTTCTTCTTTTTCATAAAACGGTCGTGCCTGTCAAACAAGCGCTCCAGAGAAACTAGGCCCTTCGGAATTTTATTTCCTTTGAGCTGACATATGCCGTCCTTTCCTCTGATTCATGGTTTTGACTGTTGATTGATTCACGGCATGTAGAGGTGGATCCTTCAAAATACAACTCATCAAAATGTTCTGATTTTTCTAGAAAGGCAATGAGGTGATTATCATCGTTGAATACCTGCCAATGCTGAGAGTTGTCTGGCACGCTCGGGCGGAAAACCACTTCAATGGTGTATTTGTTCGTTTTCAAACCCGGGTGCGGGAGCATGAGAGATGTCAAACGGCCAATGAATCGGCCATATCATTTTGAGCTCTTGGAATTGCTCCTATTGAAAAGGCATCAAATTCTTCAATGCTGTCCCATACTGCGTTACGGTAGTGCCTGAGCCTCTCATTTTTCACTTGGTAAATCCTTTTGACCTGATTTACAACTAGCTCAGCATCACCTTGAACTTTCAGATTTTTAATTCCTCTTTCTTTTCATGCGGTTTGCATATCGAGTAAGAGAGACTCATACTCAGCAAGATTGTTAGTGTTGAAAACTCGCAATTTGAAAGAAAGAGGAATTACCTCCTTTTCGGGAGATATCAAAGACGATTCCGACGCCACACCCACTAGTTGCAAGCAAATCGCCATCAAATTGCAAGGTCCAGATCTCATTAAGATCCTTTTCTTGAACAAAAATGTCCTCTGTACCCGTCTCGGTAGATAAGAAGTAGTTCCCCATCCCTGATGATTCAAAAAGGATTTGGGCTTTGGGGTCCTCAGAGCTAGTGACCAAGTATTTCTTTTGGGATTCCGGCTCTAAAGTTTGCATTACGCCTTGACTCGGAATTCTAGCCTTGGACCACCCATGTGAATTTCTCCACCAACTTCGCTGCAAAAACTCCTTCCCAGCAAAATTCCATAGGCTGCCGGAATGTTAGCAACGAGGACTATCATTTTTACTCTTTTATCCGGGAAAGCCGCAAATGCAAATTGCGCGTCTTTGATTTGGCCAACCAATGGAACTTGCTTAGTTTCCAATGAATAACACCTACCGAAAGGTTTGGTAAGAGTGAGGCCCAAAGCATGGGCGACTTTCACCGGCATGACATTATCAGAAGCTCCGGAATCAATTATGCAGTTGCTCAACTTATGGCCGTTGATTAGGAGAGAGAGATAGAAAGGTTCTATCTTGCCTGATGCAGATGTTGAAGCAACATTTATGCGAGATTCAGGGGGAGTGGAAAGGATTCCTTTTGGGGAAACCTGTTTAGACGTAACAGCTTGACTCTGAATATATTTAGTTAATCTTACAAGCTGTTCGGGGTTTGACTGAAGGTACTCAGCTTCAGACATTTGGATCTTGGTCTTCTTAGCGTGATCTATAATATCAAACGCGGCCAAGGGTTGCGTTGGTGAGGGAATGAGTCCTTCACTTCGCGATGGTGGAACAGGGTTACTGATCTTGATAGGAATATGAGGGGGCTGATTCGGAGGAGAGATGGGCGGAAAGGACTTCTTTGGAAAAGACTTAGCAGGGAGTTGAGTAGGAAGGGGATTACCTCTTCTAGCAATGGTTGGAGGCACGTTTGACACGACCTTCTCCTTCTGCGCATGGGCAGCAACTTCCACTTCCTTTCCTTGCGAGCGGGTAAAAACAGCGTATGATTGTCCGCTTGCATAGCCCTGAGTACTCTCTTCTTCATCAGATTCATCCTCATCAAATTCCATGTATCCAATAGTAGAGTCGCCAGTCGGCTCACCGACATCTTGATCATCTTCGTCTTGAGGTGAAGATTCTTCATAGTACTGCTCTTCCTCTTCAATTTCGGCCAAAGCATTGACCGGAGGAGCTTCAAGCGCCAACCGTGGAGCAGTTGCAGGTAGACGCGGTCTTTGTGAAACATTGTTGGGAACAAAACTCCTTCGTGGAACGTCTCGGTATGAAGAACTAGGAGCCTGGGCCAACTGCTTTTTCAATGCGAGCAGATCATTCGCCATCTTTTGGAATGCCGGATCAGACGAAGTAGCAGGCGAGGGATCTGAAGATTTGGACTTTGATGATTCCTTTCTCAACTCGCCAGATATTATCAAATTGTCTTCTATCCGGATGGCAGCAGCCTGAGCGAGAGGTAGAGTAGCTACTCGCTCTTGAAGGAGCAAGAAGCTAACTTTTGAGCTCATGGCGTTCACGAAGAAACACTTCTGATTCTCCGGTGTTGGAAGCATGGCAGTAGGGACACGGTTGATTAATGCATTGAACCGGGCGACAAAATCGCGCATAGTCTCATTGGCCTCTTTCTTCAGGTGGGTGATCCGTGATAGCAACGCAAATGCATCTTCTGAAGGCTTGTATCTGTCTTCAAAAGCTTCCCGCAAGGTTGCCCAACTGGTGATAGATCCGCCGGCAAATGCTGAAACCATTCAGCTGCGGGCCCTTGTAGAGTTTCCAGAAAAAGGTGAACCGACACATCTTCATGAGTCACGTCCAAAATACTGCATGACATAATGAAAGCAGATATGTGGGAATCCGTGCTTTGATTTCCGCTCCCGTCGAATTTAGGAAAATTCTTTCGATTTCCGTGAGGGAGCGCGTGAACTGGATGTGGTAGTGCGAGAGGACCCATAGCATTTCCCCATGGTACCGCCATCGAAAAGCCGAAAGAGAACACGAGCCGGAAGTGTGGTTCCACTGAGCAAGCAGCAAGGCACTACAAAGGGATGTAGATGCTCCTTGTAAAGACTTTTTCTTCGTGGAGGTGAGACACTCCTGGATGACCGGCTAGCCGAGCTTAACGCTGAAAAACGTGCCGGTGTTATGCTGAAATTGTGCCTTTGAAGCAGATCGAAAGTAGGATCAACTTCTCCACGGGCTCTCCTGCTGCGCGTAAAAGGTTCACTTGCAACAGATTTCCGGATCTGCGATATTATGGCGCAGATTTAAACTTTATTTTTGGGTGTACTTGCTGATTTTCTGGTTTTTCTGACAAAAACCAGCAGCATGCACTTTTCTGGATATTTAAATACTATCCTCCTCGAAAAACCGATTGCGGTTAATGACAAATAGCAGCGAGGATAAGATGGCAGGGAAGAATAGCAGGCTGATTTTCAGATCTGATCTTTACTTTTCAGAGGGTTTCAAACTTTTTAGAAAACAGTCAAAAACTCAGATCTACGGAAAAATGTTAACTTTGATAAAAACTCAGCGAACTAAAGATCTGTAACTAGGCCCGATCTATGGATTTCAGAAGAAAATTTTCAATTTCGGGCACTTTTGCAAATTTTTTGGATTTTCAACAAAAGTTCAGATTTGCAAACTGGCAGCGATTTTCTTATATTTTTCTGATTTTATATTATATCACCACCATAGATCTGACAGATCTATTCAATCCCCAGCGGAGTCGCCAAAAACTGTTGGTCCGAAAATCTGTCGCGTGGACAGATCTACATTTTCGGACCAACACTTTTGTAATCTCATGTTAGAAGATCCTTCATCCGATAAGGAGATAAAAAAATTTAAAATCACTTTACCTTCCTCGATGCAGAGATTGTTTGTAAGCCTTTGGACATACCTTAGGCATGGTTTGATCATGGATTTTTGTGTTTAATTGAGTATTTTAGTTCAAGATTTTTTAGTAAGTTATCAAATATTGTGTGAAGAGTGTAACCTGGGGATTCCATTTATGCCTCTTCTGGTTGAAAGAATATCCTGATTATTTGAAGCATTTTATCTGATAGTTGTTCAAATATTGTAGAGGTTGTCAAAGATCTAATATATCATAGTTTGTCTTATCAACACCCCACCAAAAAATTCATTTAGAATAACTAATCCTACCTATACTACCCCCGCATTGCATTGTGTGTCAACAAAAGAATCTAAACCATCTAAAAAAAGGCACAAGGCAAATCAGCTTTATACAATGTCTTGATAGAACCCTTGCCTTGCATTGAAAATATCTCCATAATCTAGGAGTGATAACTTGTGAAAGTGAGATTTGGAGTGTTGATCATATTTTCCCAAGGCCTTTTCATACTATTTACATAAATTTAGGGATATTTTGATCTCCCTCACCATTTGGGGGTTACAATATAGGTTCTCTTACCGTGGTTGAAAGGTACAACCTAAAATAGTGAGGGTCGATCAACTCCTTTCAAGGTACTATCCATCTCTCCACAAATTTGAGTGCTAGTTAGATCACATCCCTAGCTACAAAATGACAGACATCATGATCTATCTGACTTCAAGCTCCATGCCATATCTCTGATGCTGCTCAGAGTGAAAAGGAGAAAAAATTTGGGTACCAACACTTTTCTCGGCATCATTTTGGGGACTTCTTGTAATTTCTTGGTGCTTTTGAAGTGTTTCAAGAGTTTGAGCATTTATGTATTCAAGTATTTGAGCTGCTACATTGTTAAAATATCATTCTATGCTTCAGATCTATAAGTTTTAAACAAGGTTTTCAAGTTTTGTCTTCCCTTTTTCCATTTCCTAGCAGTTCATATACTGGGTGCATTGTGATTGATGATTTAAAAGAAGAAGGTCTGATTTATAAAGCCTTGCAAAGGTTTCAGTACTAGCAAACATTTGACAGATTATTTTAGTGCATTCTTGCACAACTAAGGTGAAATTCCTTAGTGGCGACTCCATGCTGATTTGATCTTGAAAATACCAGTTGTCTTACCTTTCTATCATTTATAATTTGTTGCTAATCCCTACAAAACTGGAAGGAAGAAGATCCCTCTTCATCAAGGACTCTGCTAAGAAGTTGTTTATAGATTCAAGAAACTCAGAGTTAGAAGGAAGAAAAGTGTGGAAGGTTGTTGGAGACTTGGCTGCAAGAAAGGAGATCCCTATTGTTGAGTTTTAAAGTGAGAAACCTATTATTGAGGATTTTAATTCTTCTTCAAGTGGATCGGATTTAGAAAATCCTATTGCTGATTTGAATTCCCCATCGGTGAGGGACCTTCTTGTGCATTTGAAACGCTTTCTCCTAAATGCATTTTGTATTTTCTAAATTTGCTAGAGATCATCAAGAGGAAAGCCCTTTCGAGAGAGCTGTTTGGAAGTTTTCATTCCCATTCCCAGAGACCTCTCACTCCTCATCACTTGTTTCACCTCTAAGATCACCCCCACAAAAAAAATATGGCTCACCTAGACCTCATTTGTTGTTAACACCTTTGGCCTATAAATTTTAGAGGAATGGATGGTTACCCAAATGTTGTCCCACAAGATGTCGAAATAGGTTTGCTAAATTCTAGGGTAACAATGCTATTATGGTGATTAGCATCTCAAACTTTTTGATAATATGATGGAGGATTTTGAGATAGAGTTTGAGGATGTGTATGTCAAGTTGTTTATTCATACACTAGAAGAGGATGCTAGGATTGGTACAAGGCTCTACCTGATAATTCTATTGATTCATGGACTGAAATGAAAAATGCATTTAGGTTACAATATGGTGACAAGACTGATCCTAGATTTCTTTTATCTGAGTTTGAGAATATCAAGAAGAACCCTAATGAATCAGTCCATGACTTCAACACAAGGTTTAACAAAACTTTGAGAAGGCTTCCTGTTGGTTTGAGGCCTTGTGATGAATCTTGTTTAATCAAATATGCAGATGCATTTGATAAAAAGGCAGCCTATTACTTGAGAGATAAAAACCCTACAAATTTGAGGCAGGCTTTTACCATGGCACTGTAGATTGAAAACAATATTAAAGCCATTGGTAAACCTCTCAAGAGAGATGGTGTAAAATTGATAAACCCTGAAAAACCTCAAGCTAGCAAAGGTGTTGATTTAGAAGAGGTTGTGAAAACTTTGGTAGAAATGTCAAAGAAATCTCATACAAGTTGGCAAGAGATAAGAAGGGAATTGGGCATACTTCACAAGGTTAGCCTAGGCAGCAAGCACAAAACCATGATAGATTTGGAAATCATCCTAGAGGTGATTAAAGACAAGATGATAGAGGCAAAAGACCTATGGGAGGGGGAAATAAACAACCCCAAACACGTGAAAGTAGATTGGTTCTTGACCCTCTAACTGCCAAGGTTGCTACTGTTGATGAAGTTACTAATATGGATTGGTGTGATATATGTTTTCTTCCTCATCCTTCATGTGAAGAGGACCAACAAGTTGATGAAGCTGATAATGAGGATGGAACTGATGTTGATATTTGCATGATGGGCTGTTCTTCAAGCCCACAAGGAGGAGAAACATCTACTGAAGTAATAAGTGCTAGGACAACTGCAATTTTTGGGATTGCATCAAATGGGTACAAGTCTTTCTCCCCCTCATGCTCTTGAAGTTGATGTAGTGTAGGCTTTTGAAATTCCTAACAATGACTTTGAATACTTAAGAGCTTTGATGATTAAGAAGTATGATGGTGGTATCCCTTCAGAGGAAGATAGAAAATTGTTGATGAATGTTGTTGTAGCTCAAGAGAAAGACTATAACACTAGAAGAAAAGTTGTTAAGGGAGTTGGGCCTCAAGCCAAACCTAAAACACCCTTGCTCAAAAGCATTCCAAAAGAAGTTCCAGGAGAGAAGCACCTGTCAAAAGTTTTGTTGTCCCAAACAAAAATTACAGTCCTCCTCATGCCCAAGCTGCCAAGAATCCACTACCATCTAATGAATCTTCTTGTCTCCCTTCCAATGTTGTTTTGCCAAAGAGTGTCCCCTATGACATAGCCCAAGTATTGAGCCAAATTAAATTGATTGTTCCAATCATTGAGTTGCTTAGAATTCCTGAGCATAAGAAGAGAGCATTTGAGTACTTGGGATTGAAAGAAGAGAAGGTTACTCTAGGTAGAAATGTAAATGTTGTTGAAACTCTACCTTAGATAATTGTTGACCTTGAAACACCACCAGTAGTAGAAGATATTTGAGAGACACCGAGCTATATTTGGGGACATCTCTGGTTTATTCCCAATTGAATGTTGATTCATTCTTCACAACTTTGATCATAAAAGATAGGCTACTTCACAATTGTATGTTTGATTTCGATGCATCATGTAATGTCATGCCTCTAGAAGTCATGAATAAGTTGGATATAAAAGTTACAGTTGCCTACCTATGGGAAGTGTACTGCCATGGATTCAAGGGAAGTGTCGGTGGTTAGATGTGTGAAGGGTTTGGTAGTGCAACTTACAGCCTATCCGGGTAAGAATTTGAAACTTGATGTTGTAATTGTTGACTGCCCTACCAAATGGGGTATGCTTTTGTCAAGAAAATGGGCTACAAGTGTTGGTGGTAGCATTCATATGGACATGTCTTTTGCCACCATTCCAATTGAGGGCAGCCTTGTTAAACTTTATGGTGAGAAGAAGATGTTGCACCTAATTGAAGATCCCAACAATGCTTCCTATGAAGTGTTGTTTGTTGATGTAGATGCTGAGAATTTCATTGGTTTTGCTGATGGAAAAGAAAATAAGATGGACAAATCAAAGTTCCTTGATATGGTAGGTTCTCCATGGACATTTCTATTTGATGGAGCTTGCTCCAAATTTGGGAATGGTGCTGGTATAGTTCTGATTTCTCCTAGTTTGGAAGAATTTGTTTTTTCCTTCAAACTTAATTTTGAATGCACTAACAATGTTGCTGAGTATGAGGCATTGTTGTTGGGGTTAAGAATTACATGGAATTATGGAGTGAAAGATATTTTTACAAAAGGAGACTCAGAGCTGGTTGTCAAACAAATTAAGAAAACTCTATATGCTACAAAAATCAACATATGAAACATATAAGCATGTAGTTTGGGACCTAATTGAAATGTTTGATTCCTTTAACATTGTGTATCATGATAGAGGTCTCAATACTGCTGTTGACAAGTTGGCAGTGTTGGGTTCTAGATTTGAAAATTGCACCATTTCACCTTATTGTGAATACAACATTGAAGTGCTAACTAGGCCAGTTTGTTTCCCGATAATGTGAAACATTGGCAAGTGTTTGATGATGATTCTCAAGTGCTAAGGTTCTTACAAAACCAAGGTGAATTTACAAATCAGAATATTGATTGGGAGCCAATGGTATGCATGACTAAAGGAAGAGAAACTTTGTTTGGAAAAGATATCATCCAATTAAAAACAAACACCATTCCTAGAGGTCTTGTTGCACTTGAGTCAAATTTTAACAATGCTGATTGCATCATAAATAGAAACATGTCTACCTCAAGGGATGTGGAAGATCATAACTTGGGCACTAATGGTAAACCAAGGAAGATTTGGTTGGGTAAAAATTTAAGTAAAGAGGAAAAACAGTCCTATGCCCAACTCTTGAAAAATATCAAGACTGCCTTGTTTGGTCCTATTCCAAGCTAAAAGCATATAGAGAAGACTTGTTTCAACATGAGATCCCTCTTGAGGCAAAGAATAAGCCATTCAGATAGAGGAAAAGGCCAATTAATCCACTTCTCTCCATGAAAATGCAAGAGGAGTTAAAGAAGTTGAGAGATGGAGGTATTATTCAGCCCACTAGATATTCATCTTGGTTGCAAACCTTGTGCCTAGTCAGAAAGAAGAATGGAGACATTAGACTTTGTGTGGATTTTAGAAATCTAAACAAAGCATCCATGAAGGACAAATATCCCTTTCCAAATATGGAAAATATGTTGCAGCTTGTGACAAGGTCTGAATTGCTTTCTACATTGGATGGTTTCTCCGGATACAATCAAGTGGTTGTCAAAGAATCAGAAAGACTTAAGATAACATTCACTACTCCTTGGGGAACATATGTTTTTGTTAGGATGCCCTTTGGTTTGATGAATGATGGTGCCACTTTTCAAAGAGCAATGGATGTTTGCTTTTGTTGGTTACATCAATGAGTTCATTGCAGTTTACCAAGATGATGTGATTGTGTTTTCAAGGCAGAGAGATGATCATTTGCAGCACTTGGAGAAGATGCTGATCAGATGTAGGGAGTATGGCATTTCTCTTAATCCAAAGAAGTCTCATTTTGGCATTCAAAACCAATTTGCTGGGATCATATTGTGTGAAAAGATGGTGTTATGATATACCCCGAGAGAGTGGAAGCAATCAAAAAGTACCTATCCCAAGAACCAAGAAAGGCATCCAATCTTTCTTTGGTCAGATTAATTTTATTAGAAGGTTTGTTTCCAAATTTGCTAAGTTGACTCTTCAATCAAAAGCATGCTAAAGAAGGACCAAGTTATTAGTGGGAGGAGGCTGCCATTCAATATTTTGAAGGAATTAAGGATGCACTTAAACATGCACCTATTTTAGCATCCCCAAACTATAAGAGGCCTTTCCAAATATTTTCCTTTACCTATGAGTATACCATTGCTTCTATTTTGCTACAAAAGGATGAGAATGGGGCTGAGAGACCTATTGCCTTCTTTAGTAAGGATTTACAAGTAGCTAAGTTGAAGTATACAATCATGGAGAAACAAGCATTTTCCTTGGTGAAAGCAACAAAAGTTTTTAGGCCTTATATATTGAGTTCAAAAGTTGTTTCTTATGTTCCCCACACCATGGTGAAAGACATCTTATCAGAGATGGAGGTCTCAAGAAAAAGATGTAGATGGGTGAACAAACTACAGGAGTATGATATGGACATCCAAACCACAAATTTGGTAAGAGGTTTAGGTCTTGCTAAGCTCATGGCTGAGAGAAACTTATAGAATGTGGAAGTGAATCAGCTAGAGGAAGAAAGGGTAGATGTTCTTAAAAATTGGTAAGATCTGAGTGGTACAAAGATGTGATCTTCTACCTCAAACACCTGTGCTTCCCTAGTCACTTAAATAAAAATAAAAAAATCCCTCAAGGTGGATTCTAAAAATATATCATCACAGACCTTGGGTTGGCTTGGAAGAACCCTGAAGGTGTCCTCTTGAAATGCATAACTGAAGATCAAGCTCCCAAGATAGTTGTTGATTTCCATGGGGGAGTTTGTGGAGGACACTTTGCTGGAAGAGTAACAACACATAATATTTTGAGAGTTGGTTATTGGTGGCCTACTCTCTTCAAAGATGTAACCCAGTTGGTTAGAAAATGTGATAGTTGCCAACGTTTCTCTGGAAGACTGAAAGCTTCAGGCTCCCTTCCTTTGCAATTGTATCAATTGAAGCTCCTTTCAAGAAATGGGGATGGACTTCATTGGTGAGATTTCAGATCCTTCTAGTGCTGGCCATAAGTGGATCCTTGTAGCCACTGATTATTTTACAAAGTGGGTAGAGGCAATCCCCACCAAGAAAGCAACACACCAAATAGTTATGGACTTCTTGTTGAATCAAATCATATGCAAATTTGGAGTCCTAGTCAAGATTGTAGCTGATAATGCCATGTGCTTTAGATCCAAACCTTTAATGGAATTGTGCAATGAATATGGAATCAATCTGACTTATTCTTCAAACTATAACCCCCAAGGGAATGGACAAGATGAGTCTAGCAATAAGAATTTGTTGAAGATCATTAGAAGAACCTTGGAGCAAAACAAGAAGAAATGGGGTGAACAATTGAAATTTGTAGTTTGGGCTGATAGGATAACTCCTAAAAGAGCTACTAGTAAAATCCCATTTGAATTGGTGTATGGAACTCAGGCTTTTCTACCCTTGCACCTGTAATTATCTTCATTTTAGTTTTCCCAACAGTTGGAAGATCAAGAGCTTGGCCCATATGAATCAAGGATCAATCAGATTATTGAGCTTGATGAGGAGAGAAGAGCATCCCATCAAAGGCATGTCAGATTTAGGGAAAAATTGAAGAGATTGTTTGATAAGAAGGTCACTCCTAGAGCCTTCAATGTTGGAGATCTGGTTTTGTTGTGGGATAGTATACATGAAGACAAGGGCAAGCATGGAAAATTTGATGCATTATGGATGGGCCCTTATTCCATTAATATCGAATTAGTGAACATACCTTATTTCTCAAGGAATTAGATGGGGAATTTATGGAGCTGCCTATTAATGGCAGACATTTGAAACATTTCTTGGATTAATCCCCAAATTTGAGGTATGCAAAACTTTACAAAGTGTATAGTGTTTAGTTTTTGCTGCTTTTTGGTGTTTTGTCGGTTTTGTAGTTTGCCTTGCTATGTGGAAGCCATTTTGTCGGGTTCTCAATTGTTTTTGGTGATTTTGGCTCTTGACACCTTTTCCCAATGGATATTTTGGCACTTGGTCTACGTTTTGTCCTTGTGGCACTCACTAGGAGTGCCCATCCCCAAGAAAGAGCCGATGTTGGTGCCATTTTTGAGCTTGCACCATGTTTCCCTAAATTTTTAAATTTGTATTTGCTCAAAAATGTTTTATCCTTTGAATTGATGATCTGGAATTCTTCCCATCCAATTGAATGCTTTAAAAATGATCACAAACTTGTTGTTTTGCCCTAATTTGAAAGAATAATCCATGTTTGCCCTTTTGTGCCCTATTTTTTCCAATTTTTGTGGGTTGTGTCTTTTTTTTCCCTTTTCCAGACCATGGAAAAATCATAACTGATCAATTCATACTTATTTATATTTGAAAATTTAAATCCTAGATCGGAATGTTGTAAAAACATGGTTTAGTTGATTTAGAATCAAAAATTTGTCATCCTTGGTGAAAAAATTCAATTCTAGGGCATCCCTAGAATTTTTTACATTTTGATGATCAGACGAGCATCATTTTTGTCAAATTCATCCTCGAAGGTATTAGCAACAAGGAAGGTTTACATTTGTTGAGGAAATGCAGGGAGGCACTCTAACTTTTCCTTTTGCCTTTTCAAGCAAATGGGGCATTTTTGGGCCCTGGGGACCCAGTTTTTTCCAAATTTGCCTACGTGGCATGTTTTGATTGGCAGGCGGGATGGTAGGTGGTCGAATTCCCTTAAGAGTTTTTTGACCTTATTTTGTAAAAAATTTAAAGTCAAAATTTTTCCGAAGCCCCGCAGCCAATCGGGAGTGGACATGTGTCCTAAAAGACCAAAAGAGGGAGGAGCGGGCCGAGGGAGGACTTAGAGTTTTTTGGCTCTAATTCTATAAAGCTTCAAAATGTGTTTTGGCCCCACTCAAATTAGAGGAGGACACGTGGTATCAGACGACAGGTCGGCGGGGGCGGAGGTAAAGGGAATTTTTTCTCTTTTTCACAAAGGGCTCAAAATAAAAATTTTAAGTGCTAGCCCACTAGTAAATCAATGAGTGACATGTGGAAGAGGAGAAATTGGAGGCGCGGGCCCACGGAGACAAAATTGAGAATTTTCCCTTGGCTTAAAGGGAGTAAAAATGAAGATTAAGCCCGCGGGTTCTCGGCTCGGCAATGAGAGATGGACACGTGGCAAATGACAAGGCGGGTTGGTAAGCATGTGGAGATAGGAGGGAATTTTTTTCACATTTTAAAAAAAGACTTAGAATCAAAATTTGGAGTGCTGGCCCGCAATGAATAACAAGGAGACACATGGTGAGGGAGAAATCAAAGGTGCGGGCCCATGGGGCAAAAGTGAAAATTTTCCAATTTTCCAAAAAGGGTCAAAATGCACAGAATTGAAGTGTGATCCCAATGGGACCCACCATGTGCCATGTGTCAGCTCCAAAATTCAAAGGCGAAGGGGTGGGGACAAAATGAATTTTTTTCCAAATTTTCAAAAGGTCATAAGTAAATGTTTTAAAACTGGGCCCGATCCAATCAAATTTTGCCACATGTCTAGCCTTATCCAAAAAATAAAAAGGTAACTCAGGCATATTTCTAAGTCCGCATCTTCCATGTGGAGGGCCGATTAAAAGATGGATAAAATCAATGGTTGCTTATGCATCCATTTGTTTTTGACCACCATGGGAGCTCCAAGTTTGGAATCACAATTTTTGCATCAAAATTCATCAAGTTTATAGTGATTTTGTGTCATCTTGGCCTCCCAAGATCTTTGGCATCGATTTCATGGCTCAATATTTTGATTTGAGATGTTTTTGCAGATTTTTTTGCCCCAACCCGAGCAAACACATGAAATGACAAAATCAATAGTTGCAGAGGTGATTTAAAAAGGTAAAAAGGTGAAAATGATGAGAAAAATGTGTTTGCATGCCTCAATGATGAAAAACATGCATCCAGGATGGATAATTATCTAGATATTTGTAATGATTTAATCTTTTTGGGCACACCTGACAACCTACAAATGTCTTTTTGTTTGATGTCATTTTCATTGAATCATGAGGATTGTTTTGTAACAAACTTGATCCCATGGCATATTCTTTTCTTGGGAAAGAAGGCTCCAAGATGGAAAGAGATATATAATGCATTTTGGAGAAATTAGATGAGGTCGGGAAAAGTTGAAAATCACGAGCAAATTCTGAGAGAAAGCTCATTTTCTAAGAAACCCACCAAAGGACAAGAATAATTTCTTCTGTGTTGGATCTTCATGTATGTGAGTTGGTTACAAGTGTATAACCATCACAGCTCGAGATTGTTCATGAAACTCTCTCCTTGTTGATGAATCTAACAATCTTTTGAGTTAATCTATGTGGTTTTTTTGGCAATATGATGTATGTTATCATTTTTGAATGCCTGTAAATAGTTATCATTGTTCTTGTTGCAATATTGCATTGAAATTCTTTAGAAATCACACAGAGTCTCCATTTCTAGTTGATAGTTTAGTAGCATTTGCAATCTCATGTTCGAGAAAAGCCTTCATCCGATCAGGAGATAAAAAATTTTAAATCACTTTACCTTCCTTGGCTATAGAGATTGTTTATAAGCCTTTGGGGGTACGTTAGGCATGGTTTGATCATGGATTTTTGTGTTTAATTGAGTTCTTTACTTCAAGATTTTAGTTAGGAAATCTAATGTCTTTCCACGACACGCACTAATGGAATTTGTGAATCTAAGGCAAAGAAGGCCCTTCTCTAACTATGGTGTGATGGATAGTGTGTAGATCGATAGGATCGATCAAGGATGCAAGGATGACTGCTCGAAGGCTCCAATCAATATCGAGTTCTGGCGTGATTCGATCTATGGGTTGTGGAATACGTGGAAAATGACCTGGGATAGTTTCGTGTATATCTCCAGATAAGGTCATATGGTGGGTAATGAATACAATCGACTCTACGGACGATTCTCTGGCCTAGTCCAGAATTCTCTAGCTTTGTTAGCCGCTATATCTAGTAAGGATAGTTGTTCGATGATGATGGGTGGAAGTGGAGTGGACTGGAATACTAGTGTGCGTAGGCCAGTGTCTATATCTGATTGACTTATGGATTCGTTAGGTTGTGGGATTTGTGGATCACAACCGTAGACTCTTGGTTGTTGCGGTCCTGCTATGGTCATGTACGAAATCAAGTCCTAATCCCTAGTATCCAGTAATCATACGCTTTCTCAGCTTCTATGTTTAGACTTAATAACTGTGTGATTTTCTCGGAATACCTCACAGGCGTTCGTGCAACCTGGATTCTTAAACTAGTATCTATGTCTGTGAGAGTGTCTCCTGCATCTAGCTGTGGGACCAAAGGATCACAACCAAAGGTTTGTTCTCTTTCGAACCCTTCTACAGTCATGTGAATGTTTGCCTAGGGTAATCTGTAGTTCGGTTGATTTGACCAAAACGTGTGTGCTTGGTCGTCTTCTATATTTAACCCTCTCAACTGAGAGCTGATCAGTTGTAAATCTGTTGTTGTTTGGAAGACTTGTATTCTAAGGTTTTGGTCTATGTCAACTATTGTTGTGACGAGGTTGGGTTGAGGCACGATTGGCTCAAATACGTATTCCCTGGGCTCCTAGGTCCCGTGATTGTCATACAAAACAAAATGTAAATCTAACTGTAACAAAGTAAATTTAACTATGTGGAATAAATCTAAAACATATATAACTTCTATTTTTCTATGAAACTTTTTAAGAATTTAAGAAAAGTAGCTATTTAAACGTATCTAGAAATAACAACTAAATAACAATTTAAAACAAACAAAATAACCGAGTGTAGTTATTTTTCTGTGTAATTTGTAGATTTATTCTAAATAATAAAATAGCTCATCTAATCTATTTGCAAGATTCTCGATCCTACCTCAGAAGTGAGGAGTGAATCATAGTTTCTCAGAAACTATCAATCCCACAGCTTCCCTGGCAATATCGAGAATAGAATTTACTGAAATGAAGCAATTATCTACTCTATTTGATATGATTCTAACTAGAACTTTGAAAGCTAGAACCTGGATTCCGCAGAACAGTGGCGAATCCGATGGTGTGTGTGATCTTGTCCCCTCAGTGTGATCTCCTCGTTCTTTCGTGTTCACGTGAATCCAGAAAAGTGTGTAATGCTAGCATCAACAGAAGTAGATATTGGGACAAAGGCAGCTCAGAATGCAGACTGAATATAATGCGAGTAGGAGAGGGATAGCGCAAGAGTACAGAGCTTGGCTTATGCAATTCCTAGCGGGATTTATTGCGAGTCATGCAACATAAAGCGTCCAGAACCTGAAACTATCTGTTTGAGAGCAAAACCTGCAACTTTAATGGCTTCCTAAGCTATTCTACTCCAATGGATTGGGTGAAATAATAGTGCTGCTGCACAAGATGGGTATGTGGCTTACCAACAGCTGAACAATGCTAACTAAGCATGCAAAGAATTAAAACTATGGCTTCTAAACAGAATAAAAGACTGAACTATGAAAATGAGAGCATGAAAGTGAATGAGGGGTAGACCATTTGCTTGTGCACAAACCATTTATTTATAGCTTTTCATTCACCCAAAGATCAAAACCAAACTGAACTCTAAAACTATAAACAATGGCCAAACACTATTCCAAGGGACCAAAAACATAAATGCAAGCCTAAGTCGGCAAGGAAAGCTGGTGAAACGTTGATTTTTACGTGAGTCGCGTTAAAACGCTTTCTGGAAAATGCGTAAAGGACCGCCGCCCGAGCGGGGCGGTTACAGGACCGCCGCCCTGATCAGGGTGGCGGTCACGAGACCGCCGCCCATGCAGGGCGGCGGTTTCATCACTGAAGAGCAAAAGGCCAAGAAAAGAGAGGAAAAAGGAAAAACAAAGGATGTGGGGGCTAAGCGGGGCATGCGGGATGTTAACGCACACTCGGAGAGCTTTTCGGATCCCGAACACCTTGCGAGGAGACCTGTATCATCATTGGGGCACTTGTTACATTGTTTCCGGATAGTACAGTACCTTACAATTTTGGGTACGTACATATTGCCCCCTCGGAGAAGCGTTTTAGCCATGAAGAGGCGTAAAACGGTGGGTCCGAGTATGGCAGTCCCGAAATGGGAAGTTAGAAGTTATACCTGACACGTCCGTGTGTTGAAATGACGCCATCCAAAATTCCCGCTACCTGCAAAATGAAAAGAGAACTCAAGTGCAGATAGATACAATAGTTGAAAAATAAACACTAAGAATAACAGGGAATGAGAACGTACCATTTGTGCGGGGATAGGAACTTACCTCCATCAGCGCTCCAAACCTGTGAAAAAGTCATTTTAAAACAAAACAGAGTGCTATATATATGAAAGTGGGCCCATTTTCCTATTCATTTGCGTGAGTCGATTTGATTGATTTTGAGCTCTGGGACCCACGGTGACGGTTTCTTGCGTGAGTAGAGTCGAAACGTTCGCAGCGAGATCGTGATCATGCCTCCACGTGCGGAACATCGACCTCAGCGATCACAGGTTAGTTTTCTTCAATTTATTGTTTTTCCCCCTTAAATTTGAAATGCTAAATTCTTTGCAATGGGGGTATTTTTGAAAATGCTAGTGTTAACAGGTCCACCTAGGGGGCGCCTACTGGGTAGGTTCTATTTTTAAGTTAAATGGCCATTTTTTTGCACTTTTTAGGCCTTTTTAGGTTAAAAACCCGCGTGGGTTTTCGGACCACGACCGACCCGCCGCCCGGCTGGGGTGGCGGTTACATGACCGCCGCCCCTCGTTGGTGGTGGCGGTTACACGACCGCCGCCTTTAAGGCGGGGGCGGTTAAAACCGCCTCCCCCTCAGTCGGGGCGGCGGTTTTGCACAGAATGCAAAAAGAACTTGTTTTTGAGATTGTGTTTGTATTTTTAGCATTTCTACGTGTTTTTATGACTTTCTCAGTATTGTTCGGATACTAACTTACTTTGTTTTGTGTGTTTTTGGGTGTATGCAGGTGAGAGAGGAGTACATCCGATGGAGCAGAGAGAGAGAGTGTGATTGGCTCTGGGGTATTAGATGCCCTCTCACAGGATGAGGAGGACACACTTCAGAGGGCTGGCATATTGCGCATATCGCGCGTGCCCCATGTTGCACCATCTAGTCACATCCTTTGTGACTTATTTTCTTACTGGGATGCAGATCGGAACACCTTCCGATTGCCAGGGGTCCGTGGTGAGTGGACCATTACATTGGAGGACGTCTACCGCATTCTGGGGGTCCCGATCATCGGGAGGTGACTCACTTTGGAGACAACAGGCTCACGGGCACAGATTGCACAGTGGGTGACTTATATGGGAGATGCAGCCATCTCCATGGGGTCGAAGAAGGGGGTGAGAGTTCGATCCATTCCTTCTTTTTGCCCATCCCCGTATTTCGACAGGCCATCATGGGGATCCTTGCCTCGAGATTGATCGGGGACAAGGGAGGGGACACATTGTTATACTGTTGGGCCCCCATTATTACACAGATAGAGGGGCACGGCCGGATATACGCTTGGGGAGCAGACATTCTTGGGACCACCTACCATGATCTATACAGGGTGGTCCATTTACAGGGACAGTCATTGAGCCACCCGACTCTAGTCATGAGTTGGGTTTATGAGCATTTCATCCCTTATGGCAGGGGTGTGGAGGTGGCAGATCCTGGAGCTGTTAGGGCAGCGAGATGGACAGACATGTCGGTGCTTAGAGCACCTCATCAGCCAGTTGCCTCCCTGACTACTGCCGACATGGAGGCGACACCGTATCAGACCATGGCGGGCATATGGGGCGAGGAGACTCTTACTTTGATCTCCTGCTCCACCACAGGGCAGCTCATTGATAGAGTGGGACGAGTGGAGGTGCACCCCTTTGGCCGAGTTCCTCAGCAGTTTGGCCTACCATATATGGGTATGCTTCCCCCAGTGGCGCCAGTCTACAGATCAGTTCGCGAGGCCAGAGGGGGGCCTAGAGGCCGAGGTTGGACAGTGATTACTCCTGGCATTCCTATTGCAGCCAGGAGGATAGTTCGTGCTAGAGGGAGAGCCGGTGCGCCTCGGGCACCTTTGCTTCAGATTGCTGCGGGTCCTGCTCATAGCAGTGATGACCCTATTGATATTGACTCGAGTCTGAGGAGTTCACAGAGGGAGGGACAGAGGAGGAGACCGATGACAGTGATCCTGAGTGGCATGACACTCAGGATATCATGCAGGCAGAGAGGGCTGAGCAGAGCGCAGAGAGGGATACTCTAGTTTCAGAGGAGCCACTCTCCCAGGGCCATGGTGGAGAGGATGAGTCCGTTGTGGGGTGACATGTTGCTCCTGCCACAGGAGCAGCCCCTCAGTCGGCAGCGGCATCCGCGGCAGGTGCCGGCCCCAGTGACCCATCCTGGAGGCCTGGTGATCCGAGTAAGTTACCCTTTCTCCCTTTTAATGTTTATTTGTAGGCTCTCCTTAGTTGCTTTAATCTTGTATTCCTAATTTCTTGCTTTGGTTTCTAACTTGTTTTCTCCTTTGTTTGCAGAGACTGTTGATGAGTGGTGGGATTTGATCCGCAGGGTATGTACCGATTCCCTGATGATCCCCATGGATAGGACGCGTGCAGAGCTGTCCGTAGATGCTGGGGAGCCTTCAGCAGCCGGTAGGCATACCGACATTTTTGCTCCAGTCTGGCATGTGGCCAGGATGGTATCGACCCTTCGCACCGAGCTAGCGGGGGCTATAGGATGGCTGAGCGTCTTATGAGGAGCCGTTCTCGCGGTGAGACCGCGGCTGCTCCTCGGGATCCTGAGCCCTCCGTACATTCAGAGCGCCGGCGTAGCCGGAGTCCTAGGCGTGGGCGTGCACCTTCGGAGGGGTCGCGTAGGGATTGAGAGGCCACTTGGCTCTCGTGTATTTTGTATTATATATTCTTTGTATATCCGGGCTCTTTGAGCATTTTGACCATGCTTAGTGCATGATGGCATTGTATATAAACATTTGATCATTTATATATATGCATTTTTGGATCAAAATCTTGGCACTCATGGTTTCCTTTCTATTTCCAGTTTCTTTGTGTATACTACGATGTATGTTTATATGCTTTTTAGAATGTATGCAATGGAGAACAAATGATGCAAATGTTTGTTTCCTTTTGTGTATTTCATGATGCTGATATATGTAGATATAATGTGATTTTGAATCTTAGCTTCCGTAAGCAATTTTTGATATCTCATGTTTGTTTTGCAAAGTGATGAATATAACTAGTATGATGAACAGATTAACTTGCCCCACTCCTAACTCCACGCAACTAGTAAGATGCGAGGGCTCATCACCGAGAGCTAGAAAGGGCACAAGTTATGAGGTGTAGCTGAAATGATAGTGATGAAAGACAGACAAAGCTTTAGTGGAACCAAATTGGAAGCTACAAGCTTACTCTACCCGAGTGACTTCATAGTTTAGAATGCAACTTACTTTGCGGTTTATCTAGACTTAGATCCGTAGATGGCCACATAGTAGACAAAATCTGGTTTTTAGGATTTTAACTCTCTTGGAATTTTGAACATCTGATTCATTTGTTTTTGACTCAAAGTTTCAAAGTTTTGAATTGTTTTCATATGATCATTTGCATTTATTTGTCAAGAGGACCCCCTACACTTTGCCCCATGCTACTAGTAAGAAGCGTGGGTTTATCACCGTGGGCAAGGTATAGGCGAGTAAGGGCATTTCCATCCCTTCCCAACCCTACGTCACTAGTAAGAGACGCAAGCTCATCACCGAAGGTTGGTGGGGCAAGGAAATGTGTAAAATTAAAATTTTCTGTTTAATCACTTTTTGACTTGTTTATTTGAGTAAAATGTCAGTATGTGTTTATTTCCAAAGAGATATACATATGGGATAGATGTGACACCATGAAGCTTCTAGAATAGACCATAGGTAAGACACCTGCCCTAAGAAGAAATCAAAGTGAGAATAAACTTGCAGATCTTGGTATGGTTACCGTTAAGACTTTGTCATTTTTGATTTTATTTGATAAAAGATTCTGAGATAATTTGATGATATCATGAAAATGGAGAGGTATGATTAAAGAGTTTATGCCAACAACATCATGAGTTTGCTATGAATTGCTTTGAGAATAGATTCCTTGATCACCATTTATGTAAGAAACAGGTGGACAAAATGATCTTAATCTATATGAAGATGCAATGTAAATATATATAAGTAGTGCTAGCTGCTTATGCGTAGAACCGCTTGAGGTGAAGGGAATTGACTGTTTCACCAAATTCCTCACCTTCTAGCGTACATAAGAGGTATGCACCATTTCCATAGTCCTTCATGACTCGGTATGGGCCCAACCATTTGGGCCGGAATTTCCTTCCTTCGGTCTTCTTGTCGATCCGGCTGTCTAGTCTTAGAACTAGATCCCCTTCGTATATGTCACGTTCATAGACCTTCTTGTTGTACTGCCGGCACATCCGGTCAGCATAGATTCTATGTCGCTGTTCAACATCTAACCTAGTTTCATCTAGGCTTTCTAGTTGAGAAAGACGTGCTTCTCTGTAAGCGTCTTCATCCAGAATCCCTTGTAATGAAATGCGGAGACTGGGTATTTCAACCTCGAGTGGGAGAACTGCCTCTGCCCCGAACACTAGTGAGAAAGGAGTTGCTCCCGTTGGTGTTCTTATTGAGGTTCGGTGGGCCCACAAGGCCGGATATAACTTCAAATGCCAATCTCGTTTGTTTTCTTTCACAGTTTTAAGAAGAATGGCTTTCAGTGTCTTGTTTGTCACTTCAGCCTGTCCGTTGGCTTGAGGGTAATACAAGGAAGCCGTATGATGGCTTATCTTAAATTTATTGCATAGTTCGCGAACCTCTTCATTCTTAAAAGAAGTTCCATTATCGGAGATAATGATTTGTGGGATACCGTATCTGCAAATGATTTGGTTTAAAATGAACTTGGCGATTACAGAACCAGGTACAGTAGTAAGAGGCATAGCCTCTACCCACTTGGTGAAATATTCAGTGGCCGTGATTATAAAATTGTGGCCATCTGTAGACGAGGGAGAGAATTTCCCTATCAAATCTAGGCCCCATGTAGAAAAGGGCCATGGAGTAGCGATTGGTTGCAGAGGTTGTGCCGGCATGTGGATCTCATGGGAGAATTCTTGGCACTTATGACACCTGCGTACAAACTCTACTGCATCGTGTTCTAGAGTGGGCCAGAAATAGCCCATTCGATGTATTTTTCGAGCGGTGGCATGGCCACCGAAGTGGCCTCCACATATTCCCATGGGATTCATAGAGAATCTTCTTGGATTCTTCTGTGTCGACACATCTTAGGAGCATTCCATCGAATGCTTTTCGATAGAGCACTTGCTCTATAATGACGTACTTGGCTACGATAATACGTAACCGCCTTCTTTGTTGTGGTGTAGCTCCTTCTGGGTATGTATGGTCCATGATATAATTAATGATATCAGTGTACCAGGGACACTCAGAGATAGAAGGTCGGGTTTCGATGTAGTATACGCACTCATCTGGAAAATCTAAATCTACTAGATCGCCTCCATCTAATGGGTTATCAACTAACCAATCTGCAATGATTTGTCCCTTAACCGACTTCTGATTTACAAATGTTAATTGAATTCTCCCATTAAGGTTATAAAACGTCCAGCCTTTTTAGACAATGACCCTTGTGTGAGGAAAGTTCGTAAGTGGTCCGTTTTTACCATGACCCTCGTTTCTTGATTCAGCATATAGTGTCTTAAGCGTTTAGTAGCAAAGACTATGGCAAGGCATTCTCGTTCTGCCTGTGTATAACGTGTTTCATAGTCAAGTAACGTTCGACTAATGAAATAAATCACACGTTCTCTCTTGTCATCGTCCTCTTGGGCCAACATACAAGCTAATGAGACATTGGTAGCTCGTGAATATAGAATTAATGGGTGATCTAGCTTAGGTGGCATTAGCGTAGGTGGTGACAATAGGAAACGCTTAACTGCATCAAAGGCTTCATTGCAGTCTTTGGTCCAATCAATGCTATAGTCTTTCTTGAGTAAATTGTTGATTGGATGAACGGCGAAGCTCAAGTCTGGGATGAATCTTCGTATTGCACCCAGCTTTTCGAGAAATGACCTGATTCCAGATTCATTCGAAGGTGGGACCATTTCGAGGACAGCCCGAATTTTGGTTGGATCAACATCTATCCCTCGTGACGATATGATGTAACCTAGGAGCTTTCCTCCTGTTACGCCAAAGACGCATTTTTCTGGATTTAGTGTGACTCCGTATTCTATTAGGCATGAAAGAATGACGCGGAGTACTTCCGGATGGTCACAACGCTTCTTGGCCTTAGCCAACAAGTCATCAACGTAGGATTCCATGATTTTATGAATTAAATCATGGAATATATATGTCATAGCTCGCTGGTACGTAGCACCGGCGTTCTTGAGACCGAATGGCATAACAACGTAGCAATAGGTTCCCCAAGGAGTTATAAATGTAGTTTTAGCTTGATCTTGCTCAGATATTTTGATTTGATTGTATCCCGAGAATCCATCCATGAGAGACAAAAGTTCAAATCCAGTTGTTGCATCAACAATGACATCGATAGATGGTAACGGGAAGTCGTCCTTAGGACATGCTTTGTTGATGTCTCAGAAATCTATGCAGATGCGTATCTTTCCATTCTTCTTGAGAACGGGAACGATGTTCGATACCCATTGGGAGTAGTCGACTGGCTTGATAAATCCTACTTGGAGGAGTTTTATTACTTCCTCCTTTACCATGAGAGCTACCTTGGGCTTCATGGGTCTTGATTTTTGTTTAACTGGCTTTGCATCTGATTTAGTGACGAGGTTGTGCACCGCAATGTGGGGTGCGACTCCTGTCATCTCCTTATAATTAAATGCAAATGCCTTCTGATGTTCTTTGAGGATCCGAGTGTGTATCTCTACTTCTTCTGGGGTTAAGGATGATCCTAATTTCAAGATTTTTGGTTCGTCATCTGTCCCGATGTTGACATCGATTGTTTCCTCAATTAAAGAGGCGTTACCCTCTTCAAACTCAGGTGGTGCTGGAGGTAAATCCAAATCATCCCCATTTTCTACTGCGTATATGCTAGGTTCCATTTGTGAGGGGAGATCCATCATGGGATTTCCGAAATAGGAAGACGAATGTGGAATCAAGGACAAATCTAGCATATGATAGGAGAGATGTAGTGCTGCATAGGTGTTTAAGTAATCCAAAGTGGCCATGTCACTATCAACATGGTCTAGGATGGTAGATTCACTTCCGCTTGAAAGGGGATTTGTCATTGTTTTTATCAATGATTCATCACGAATGGACACCGTGAAATGGGTATCTTCTAACTCATTGCTTGGAGTAAAACGCGATGCTGAAGTTGCTATTGAATCGGCGAGAAGATTTTTCTCTCGCGGGATTGCTTCAATGGATATGAAGTTAAACGCCTTGCTTAAATCTAATACGGCTTCTTTGTAAAGCTGCAAGTGTTCGGCTTTGGTTTCGTATACTTCAGAAACCTGGTTTGTCACTAATTGCGAGTCTCCTAAGACTCTGATGTTATCAATACCAATTCTTTTGGCTAAGGTGAGGCCAAGGAGGAGGGCTTCGTACTCAGCGCCGTTGTTTGTGCATTCAAAATTTAGCTTAAAGGAAAATGGTAGGACTTTCTCTTCGGGTGAAGTAAGAATTATACCTGCCCCCGCTCCATAATGGCATTTAGCTCCGTCGAAATGGAGAGTCCAATACTTAGCCGGGAGTATAGATGTTGGGGTATATCTGCTGCTTTGCGTTTTGCACTCACTTCTACCATACCATGCAGAGATCTCTCGATGGAAGGGAACCAACACCTAGTGAATATCCTATGCCTACTGAATCAAATGGTAAGAACATTGGTAAATCTTGTTCTATTAACTCAACGATTTTTGCAGTAGTCCCTAATGATACCGTTTCTTTAGCCTTATCTTTGGGGGTTGGGGTTGTTTTGGCTATGCTGATAGTTTCAAGATCCGTTGTAGGTACCAACTTCTCCTCTGGTTTTGGGTCAGTGGGTTTATTAAGTTGGTTTGTTGGAAGTTCAAATTCGAGTGCACACCTGGTCTTTTCTTTAAATCAGCTAGGTGTATATCGAAAGGTTTTGGATCACCTTTGGCTACAAATACCTTTCCTAGATGCAGGAATCTTACTTCTTGGAATAAAGTAGAAGGGATTGCCTTCATTCGGTGTATCCATGGTCGGCCGAGGATCATATTATAATTAGTTTCCCGATCTATAATATAAAACTCAGTCAGGATTGTTTTGGGTCCTAAGGTGACCGGTAGTATTATAGTTCCTATCGAAGTGGCTTTAAGGCTATCATAGCCTCTCAATGTATTTCGAGTGGTGGAACAGTTTGTTTCCCCATATCCTAGTTTTTGGAGGAAAGAGAAGGGGACTATGTTAACTGCGGCCCCATCGTCAACCATTGCCCATTTTACGTAGTTATTATAAACCCATACTTGTAAGTGTAAGGCTGGATCACCTCGGCGTGCAATCTCAGCATCTGTAGGCATTTTACTTATTTCGAATATAAATTCGACATCCTTGTCCGGCTGCCCCGGAGGGTGGATATCAAAATCTACGTGATTTACTTGTGTTTCAGGAGGTGGAGTGATGTTAATTAGATGACCTAAACCTAATGCTTCTAAAAGAGCAGCTCTGTGAGTAGGAGAGTTCTTTAGTAAGTCCAAAAATGAAATGTGTGAGAAGGTTTTTGTTAGGTCATTAATTAAATCATAGGCACCTACGGGTTTTTCTACTATTTGTTGACTCTTATCCATTTTTGGCAGATGACTTGGGCTTGGTTGAGAGAAATACTCTCGTGTTCTTGTTATAGCTTCGATAGGTAGTTCAAGCGTCTAGTTCTACCAAACCGACTATCTTGGGTCTCGGTTGATTTCCTAATTGTGGCGCAACTGATGGATTTAGTGAAGTCGAGGCTTCATGATCATTGTTTCCCGTCATTGCACCCTTGTTCGTCCCAGTTAGATTTAGTCTGTTATTATCATGATTTGGGAGTGGATCGTTAAAGATCTTGAGGGGAGCATTCTGAGGGGAAACTGCCCCTGCGAGCGTGTTTGGTGGTGGTGACACGGGATCTGCCAAAAACAAATCTGTGAAGAACTGTCTTTGTTCTTCTGGCAAACGTTGCATGAATTTGTTGTAGTCATGGCACGTTCTAGTATCGTGACCTCGAATCTTGTGGAAACCACAATATGAATTGGGATTGTAATTCCTGTTTTGTTGGTTTGGTGTATATTGTGGCCTAAAATTCTGATCAAACTGTTGCCTATTAGGATTAAAGTTTTGCATTTGTTGTTTTTGGCTTTGGTTTTGATAACCAAATGAGTTTTGGCTTGGCCCTTGTATGGGATTTCACCATTGTTGTTGTTGTTGTGGATGGTTAAAATCCCTTTGTATTGATTATCGGGGGTGAAGTTGTTGTTTCGTTGGTTGTTTGTTTGTGATGGAGTATTGACAACATTTACCTTCTTGGGCTGGTCGGTTACTCCATCCGTTGTTACACCCCGATTTTTGTTAAGGATTTTAGGTCCTTGATTGACGTTTGTGGTAGTGGGATAATTTGTAGTGTTCTGATTGGGGGTGATTAACCTCCCGTTTGCTCCATATGTTTTACGGCCACTATCTATCATTGCGCTTGATCTATTCGAAGAGCGCTCTCAAGTACTTCATCGTAAGTTTTAGTGGGAACTTCTGGACTTCTTCCTTCACCTCTTTGCTGAGAGAATGAAGGAATAAATCACATAGTTCCATCTGATCCATATTTGGAGCACTTGCTGAAGAATAAAGAACTGTACGCCACCTTTGGATGAAATGGGCGACAGATTCGTTGTGTTCTTGTTTGATGTGCAAGAATTCCCTGATTCCTGTTCTTAACAATTTGTTCATGTCGAATGCCTTAATGAACTCTGATACGAGTTGTTTAAATGAATGGATGGAAGCCTCAGGTATTCTATAATACCAGTCGAGAGCAATGCCTTCCAAGGTTTTGGGGAATATTTTAGCAACAACCCCATCCCAAGGGAGTAGTTCGCGTGTATGGCTGTAGCGTAAGCTTTGATATGCATTTGGATCTCCCTCACCTTTGTACTTGGGTAAATCGGGAAGAGGTCTTGGAAGCATGACGCTTCGTATGGTGAAGTCTAAGGGCTCTTTCAAATATTTTGAATAAGTCCCTATCGCATAGGTTTCGACCATTGATGGTGGTTCTTTGAGGAGTGGTGGTGGGATGGGTTGTTGTTGGGCACGGCAGCGTATGCGTTGGCAAGGGGCATAGGGAAGTCCCTGCGTTTGAGAAAACATGCGGGAGAGGAGAACATATCTCCTTGTGGTGATTTGGAGTACATGTTTAAGTATGACGGGGTATTGTCTAGTAATGGATTGTTTGATACTAGACCGGGAGGAATGGTGTTAGAGATGATGGGCCTTGTTGGCGTTTGTTGTGGATACTGAGGAGGCATGCCTAACGTGCCTACTCCTGTGAGGAGATCTACTTGGCTAGGGTGGTATGGAGGATTGGAACTTCCTGCTTGCATGAACTGAGAATTTTGACTTGCTTGAGCAAGTTCTAACCCTCTCACTTTTTCTACTAACGTTGAAATGACTTCATTTGGTGAAGTCACGGTGCTTTGCCTTAGCGGCGTTTGTTGTATACCCTGGTGTTGTATAGGCATGTGATATCCTGCTATGAACTGATCGCTATCTTGCCAAGTTTCTCGAGAGTATTTCCTATATGTAGTGGCATAGAGGTATTTTCTTGAAAAGAGACCTCGGGTTGTATTTGTAAACCTCCTATAGGTGGGTAGATACCCCGGGAGCGTTGTTCACTCTAGGATAACGTATTGACTGTTCATCATCTAAGACCAGGTATGGGTCTGATTGCCTACTAATTTGTGGTCTAAGTAGCATCTGAGGAGATGAACCAGATTCTCCGGTAAACGTCATATTATTCGAGCCTGAAGGCTCTGTTTGTTGCGTTCGAGGGGTTTGATCTAACTCCTCAGTTTGAAAAGATGAATTATATCTGATTCTTGGAGTTTGTGTTGACAACTGATTAGTTGAGTAGTTGTCCCCCCATACCGAGAGTGAGGGTGATGATTGCCTATTTTTTGGGCGTAGTATGCCTCAAGACCCAAGAGGGGTCTGCCATATGCATCGAATCCCGACATATTCGGGGGGTATATGAATACCCGCAGAATAATGGGAAGGAGCGAAGGTGATTTGTGAAAGGCTAATGAGGCGGAGAAGATGAAAAGTAAACTAAACTTTGAAAGAAAACGTAATACTATGACTCGAATTAGAAAGTAGGAAGTTTACGTCAACTTCACTAATTTTGTTTGTTTCACGTCGGGTTCACCAATTTTGTACGCGGAAAAGTGACAAGCGAGCGTGGGAATCTACAGGTAACTCTTCCGCGTACCCGACCTCCCGAGGTCGTGCCGAGATAGCCGGTGGGGATGGAATATGCGTGGGATGCAAACAAACTAGTTAGGCAATCTAATGTCTTCGACACGCACTAATGGAATTTGTGAATCTAAGGCAAAGAAGGCCCTTCTAACTTGGACTGGTGTGATAGATCGATCAGCAAGGATGACTGCTCGAAGGCTCCAATCAATATCGAGTTCTGGCGTGATTCGATCTATGGGTTGTGGAATACGTGGAAAATGACCTGGGATAGTTTCGTGTATATCTCCAGATAAGGTCATATGGTGGGTAATGAATACAATCGACTCTACGGATGATTCTCTGGCCTAGTCCAGAATTCTCTAGCTTTGTTAGCTGCTATATCTAGTAAGGATAGTTGTTCGATGATGATGGGTGGAAGTGGAGTGGACTGGAATACTAGTGTGCGTAGGCCAGTGTCTATATCTGATTGACTTATGGATTCGTTAGGTTGTGGGATTTGTGGATCACAACCGTAGACTCTTGGTTGTTGCGGTCCTGCTATGGTCATGTACGAAATCAAGTCCTAATCCCTAGTATCCAGTAATCATACGCTTTCTCAGCTTCTATGTTTAGACTTAATAACTGTGTGATTTTCTCGGAATACCTCACAGGCGTTCGTGCAACCTGGATTCTTAAACTAGTATCTATGTCTGTGAGAGTGTCTCCTGCATCTGGCTGTGGGACCAAAGGATCACAACCAAAGGTTTGTTCTCTTTCGAACCCTTCTACAGTCATGTGAATGTTTGCCTAGGGTAATCTGTAGTTCGGTTGATTTGACCAAAACGTGTGTGCTTGGTCGTCTTCTATATTTAACCCTCTCAACTGAGAGCTGATCAGTTGTAAATCTGTTGTTGTTTGGAAGACTTGTATTCTAAGGTTCTGGTCTATGTCAACTATTGCTGTGATGAGGTTGGGTTGAGGCACGATTGGCTCAAATACGTATTCCCTGGGCTCCTAGGTCCCGTGATTGTCATACAAAACAAAATGTAAATCTAACTGTAACAAAGCAAATTTAACTATGTGGAATAAATCTAAAACATATATAACTTCTATTTTTCTATGAAACTTTCTAAGAATAAAAGAAGCTATTTAAACGTATCTAGAAATAACAACTAAATAACAATTTAAAACAAACAAAATAACCGAGTGTAGTTATTTTGTCTCGTGTAATTTGTAGATTTATTCTAAATAATGAAAAATAAGCTTCATCTAATCTATGAGATTCTCGATCCTACCTCAGAAGTGAGGAGTGAATCATAGTTTCTCAGAAACTATCAATCCCCACAACTTCCCTGGCAATATCGAGAATAGAATTTACTGAAATGAAGCAATTATCTACTCTATTTGATATGATTCTAACTAGAACTTTGAAAGCTAGAACCTGGATTCCACAGAACAGTGGCGAATCCGATGGTGTGTGTGATCTTGTCCCCTCAGTGTGATCTCCTCGTTCTTTCGTGTTCACGTGGATCCAGAAAAGCGTGTAATGCTAGCATCAACAGAAGTAGATATTGGGACAAAGGCAGCTCAGAATGCAGACTGAATATAATGCGAGTAGGAGAGGGATAGCGCAAGAGTACAGAGCTTGGCTTATGCAATTCCTAGCGGGATTTATTGCGAGTCATGCAACATAAAGCGTCTAGAACCTGAAACTATCCTGTTTGAGGAGCAAAACCTGCAACTTTAATGGCTTCCTAAGCTATTCTACTCCAATGGATTGGGTGAAATAACAGTACTGCCTGCACAAGATGGGTATGTGGCTTACCAACAGCTGAACAATGCTAACTAAGCATGCAAGGAATTAAAACTATGGCTTCTAAACAGAATAAAAGACTGAACTATGAAAATGAGAGCATGAAAGTGAATGAGGGGCAGACCATTTGCTTGTGCACAAACCATTTATTTATAGCTTTTCATTCACCCAAAGATCAAAACCAAACTGAACTCTAAAACTATAAACAATGGCCAAACACTATTCCAGGGGACCAAAAACATAAATGCAAGCCTAAGTCGGCAAGGAAAGCTGGTGAAACGTTGATTTTTACGTGAGTCGCGTTAAAACGCTTTCTGGAAAATGCGTAAAGGACCGCCGCTCTGAGCAGGGTGGCGGTTACAGGACCGCCGCCCTGATCAGGGCGGCGGTCACGAGACCGCCGCCCATGCAGGGCGGCGGTTTCGTCACTGAAGAGCAAAAGGCCAAGAAAAGAGAGGAAAAAGGAAAAACAAAAGTAAGACAAGGCCTCCTTGTTCTTCTACTATGTTTTTGCTTATGGAAAATATCTTATGTTTAGGAAATGAAAATAGTGTTTTGTTTTGTTGTTGTAGTTGGATTTTGGGTGTGTTGTGAATATTTGTTGTTGTTTTCTCCATCCATCATGCTTGTGATGGATTTTGGATTGTTGGGGAAGAGGGAGGAATACCCTTCTCACCACATGGCTTGATGGGCAAGCCATGATGGTTTTCTTATTCCTCCCCTCATATGGTTTGATGTGGGGACATATTTTCATATGGTTAGAATATCTTTCCTCATCCTTGGAAAGGAATCATCATTTTTATAAAATACATCCAATGAGGATGTTTGGTGCATGAGTTGGAGAGATAAGTAGGGATATTGTGTTTGGTGAGATAAGGAGGGTGCATGGATATTTACATTTTTTTTTCTATGGTTGTATTCACCACTTGGCTACATATGGGATTTCTTAACTCTCTTCCCCATTTTGGGGTAAATCATGGAGCTTCTCCCTTATGTGTTGTTTGATTTTGGTTTGGTGTATGTGTGAAAGTGTTCTTGTATGTATGTTTTCCATTCCCTTTTCACTTGAGAAAAACCAAGGCATGTATGCTCTCTCTCCTATGGGATTGGATAACACCATATAAAAGGATTTGATCTATCCTCACTACTTTAGGCCATGCCTTTCACCTAGGGTGAGATGACCCATTTTGTAACCTGTATTGGTGAAGGAGAATGAAGATATCCTTCTTTACACAAATTTGAAAGGAAACCTTGAGAAAATATGATCAATGCACCACAATTTAACTCTCATAAGTTGTCACTTCTAAAGAATGGTGATATTTTCTAAACAAGGTTAAGGTTACTTAAGACATTATGGAATCCTGATTGCTTATACATATTTTGGCAAAAGAATTTATTCATTTGTGGACATACAAGGAAAACAGGGGTAGATCATGTAGGATTCATTGTTTTTGAATAATTTTTATGGGAGATTTAGCAGGATAAAATTGATTTTTCCAGATCTTTGAGAACCTTAACAACAATTGGAAAACTAAATGATAGAATGCTTCAAAATAGCTAAAATATTCCTTTAACCTATGAGAAGGTGTGCATCAATCAAGGCTCGATTTGTACGGTTTCACACAATATCCAAGAATTTAACATGAAGGCTTGAGCTAGAGACTCAATTAAACATTCAAGACCCCGATTCCTCATGTTTAAGATACACGCAAAAAGTTCTGAAAATTTGTATCAACAAAATGACAGTAAAGTGATTTTAAATTTTTTATCTCATTACAGGATGAAGGCTCTTCTCATAATGAAATTACAAATGCCACTAAACTATCACAGGGACGAGATCCTGTGTGATTCGGAGGGATTTTAACATAAGATTGCAATAGGAAGAAGAAATACTATTTGCATACATTCTGAAATAAAGAAAACATAAATTTTCCCATGATTAAACAAAGTTAATTTAAAGTTGATTAGATTCATTAGTAGGGGAAGTTTTATTGAACAATCTCAGAGCTTGTCAATGGTTTTACACTTGCAACCGAATTGACATGATTAAATCTAAAACATAAGAGATTAATGGTTTCTCAGATGGTCTCTCAGGAAGATGGGATTTCTCAAATTTTCTCATAAGAATTCAACCCCTAACCATTTACATGACTAAAGCATGCTTTTTATAACACTCAATTTACATCCAAGCTTTCCCCCCAAGAAAATAATATTCAAGGAACCTTTTTTTGTTACATGTTTGATCATGATTTCTAGAAAATGATGTTTAACAGGTTTGCAACAAAAAGTTGCCAGTTGTTCAAAAAGGTGAATCATTGCAAATATTTCCATCATTGTTTTAACTGGGGCATCCAGTCATCTCCTCTAGCAACATGTTTTTCATCCTTTATGCCTGCAACCTCCATCATTTCATCCTTTTCCCATTCTTTCCTCTCTGCATCCAACTTCTCTGGTAATTCACATTTTTTGCAAGTGCCCGAGTAATTCCAACTTCAAAATATCAACCTTTACATTCCTTGGACTCACAAATTAAGCTCTAAATCCATTCAATTGCACTTTGCAGACAAAAATGAAAAGGAATTTCATCAAAGAACCATGAAAAACAAAGCGTATTCGTATCTCTAGGATTCTTGGAGCAAAATGACAAGCAAAATCGGATGCAATGCACAAAAGCTTTTTTATTCTACCCTTTCTCAACTTTAGATTAGATCCGTCCACATGGAAAAATCTGATTCGAAGTGGGCCTAGGGTTTCCTTTTGTAATTTATGAATTTTGGAGAAAATGTGAAATTTTCACATTTTTCCCCCCCTCCACCTTTGAGAATAGGGCTTGACACATGGCTTAATTTGGGCCTTTAATGGAGTGGCGGCTCATTTCGTGATTTTACCCATTTTAACAAAAAGGAAAAATTTCCAATTTTCCTCCGCCGACCCGCTTCCCCACCTTTGAATTTTCAATGAAGCCTCCACGTGTTTCCTTGGCACAACTGTAAAGGTGAAGTACAGAGGCAAGTTTCAAAACAAGTGCGGGCCTTCCACATACCTTGGGCCCAAGAAAATTTCCTTTTGGCCTTTGAAAAGTTTCAGTATAAAAGGATCCAGAAAAATGCTCCACATGCCTCTTTGGCGCACCTTTGATATGGTGCCCAAAAGCGGAGACCCTAAAAAATCATGAGCTCACCACGTGTCTCAATCTAGAGGAGTTGTTGAAAATGTTTAAGGAAAACAAAAGGCGCCACATGCCTAGCGTCCAAGAAAGATTCTTAAAACATTTAAGTATAGAGAGGAGCTAGTGAAAGTTCCAAGTGTCTCTTTAGCGCACCTTTGATATGGTGCCCAAACGCAGAGTCCTTAAATAATCACGGGCTCACCACGTGTCTCGAAAACAGAGTTGTTGAAAATGTTTAAGGACGAGTAGAAGGCACCATGTGCCTAGGGTCCAAGAAAGTTTCTTACAAATTTTAAGTATAGAGAGGAGCCAATAGAATCCTCCATGTGTCTCCTTAGCACAATCAAGCAAGCTAAGCTAGGACCTAGAGGTGGATCATCAAATGAGTGTTGACCCTCCATGTGAACAAGCTTTGAGTTGAAGCAGGTCTTAAACCCCAAGGACCCACCTCTCCACTTCTAACATTTGAAAACTTCCTTATGTCCATCTTCGGGGTCAAAGTAAGACTTTTTCCTTGCCTCTTCATATTTTTTGAATAGCCAATCAAATGTTATGGGGCCGCTGGCCATTTTGGTAGTTTTTACAAATGAGACAAAAGTGAAAAATTTCACCAAAAAGACCCGCCAGGTTGCATCCAATCAGAAAGGACCACGTTTCCACATATGTTGGGAAAAAAATTGACAAGGAAAACAAAACACGATTGTGGAAAAACATAAGGGAAATAACCAAATTTTTGCCCAATCTACAAATTCTTTTAGATGGAAGAGAACGGAAAACAAATTACGGACTTAATGTTATCCTCGACTAAAGGAAAGGATTGATCATTGCAACTAAATGAAGGAAATAGCTTTCACGCATCAATACAACAAAGCCCACATATAGAAGAATTTCAAGGAAAATGGGGTGAGATTAAATTGGGCACCAACAAGATGTTTGTATAAAACCATTTTGGGTGAATTTTTGCTTCGCTTTTAAATAGACAAGTCAAAAAAATAATTATTTTTATATTATTTTTGTAGAGAGTATGAAAAGAAAAGGGGAAATGGATAGTGAGGTACCTAAGAGGAGGAAATCTATGTTTTGTTTTAGGTATATTTTGGCTTGGGAATACTCAGGAAGGTTCCTATTGTTAGGAATTAGAGAACAAATATGCGGAAACAATTCCTCAAACCACAACAGTAGGAAACTATATAGCAGAATTATACTTGCAGAAATATAACAACATAAATAAATAATGCACAAAATAAGACAAGACAAGATTTAACGTGGTTCACCCAATGTGGGCTACATCCACCAAGAACTTGCTCAGATTTTATTATCAACAAGAGTAAAGAAACTCTCATAGTCTTCTCTCGGTTATGAACTCGCAATAGAATTCCAAAGATGCTAAACCGCATCTAAACCACAATTAACACCCAATCGTTTAACCTTGATCACTTTTGATCACATCTTAATCACTAAGACTCAAGACCTCTTGAACACTCAAGACATCTTCAAGATACCCTAAAACCTCTATTTATAGGATTACAATCCTTGTAAGAAGTCCTAAAGCCGACCCTAGAATTTTGAAAGTCGCGACCTTTCAACTTCCCATGGATGGAAAGACTATCATGATGTTAACAACCAATTAACAAAATATTACTAGTGACAAAGACAACAACGACACAACAATGTCACAAAGACAAACAAGCTGCAGAATTCATTTGAAGTCTCCAACCTTAACCATTCGAACTCCAACACTTTAACACTAATTCAAGAAAACCAAAAACAGCTCCACACCCCAACAATCTCCCAATGGAGACTATTCCCACTAAGCAATGTTCTTAACCCTTCATTATCAACCATGAAGGCCAATCAAAGTTGAACACACCTTCAAATTCTCCTTGTGACCACCTTGGTCATCATATCCACAGGATTTCGAGTGGTATGAATCTTTTAGAGGCTTCAACTTATCTTCTTCCAAACTTACCATGATGAAATGATATCTCACCGGATGTGCTTCGTCCTAGAGTGGAAAGCAGAGTTCTTTGCCAAATGAATAATTATCTAACTATCACTATGTAGTCTCCCAACTTCCCGCTTATGACCCAAGCCATCAAGCAACTGCTATAGAAAAAGGATCTCCTTGTTTTCCTCGTGGCAGTAAATATACTCAACCTATGTGGTTGATAAGGCCACAACCTTTTTGAACTATGAAATCGAACTCACTATTGTATCACCAACTATAAATACATAACCTGTCATGCTCCTCTTGTTGTCCAAATCTCCTACCATGTCTCGAATCTACATAGCCACATAATGTAGTGTCCAATCCACCGAAACATAATATTGTTCATATGGTCCCTCTCAAATCATTGAAGGATCCACTTTACTTATCATTCAAAGGTGCTCTACCTAGATCACTCTTAAACTTGCTCATTTCTCCCACAACATGGGCAATGTCAGGCCTAGTGCATAGAATAACATACATCAAGCTACCAAATTTTGATGAGTACGGTACCCTAGACATCCGGATTCTATCCTACTTAGTCTTGGGACTCTTCTCCTTTGATAATTTAAAGTTACCTACCAAAGGAGTACTAACCGGCTTGAAACAGCATCCCGCATACTAAACCTTTCCAAGAATTTCTTTATGTACTCTTCTTGAGATAATATCGGCTTCCTCTCCTTCCTGTTCCAAGTTATTCCCATACTAAGGATTTGTTTTTCTACCCCCAAATCGTTCATAGCAAAGGAGTCACCTAGATACTTCTTGATTACCTTCATTTCTGCGCATGTTCTTCCCCTACAACAAGCATATCATCCACATACATGAACATAATAATATAAATACCATAAAAACTTCTTGATGTACACACAATGGTCTAAATGACACCTGGAGTAACCCTACTCCTACATAAAACTATCAAACTTTATTTACCACTTTTGTCGTGGACCTTATTTCGTGCCATGTAAGATCTTCTTCAATTTGCACACAAACCTCTCCTTCCCTTTGACCTCATAACCCTATGGCTGTTGCATGTACAATTTCTTCTCCAACAAACCATGAAGGAATGTAGTCTTCACATCAAACTACTCTAAGTGTAGGTATTCTACTGTAACTAAACCAAGAACAATCATAATAGAAGTCATTTTAACAATAGGGAAAAATTTCATCAAATTCTATACCTTTCTTTCGTGAAAATCCCTTGACCACCAACCCGGCCTTCAGTATCATTTCATGCCTCCATATTCCTCTTTAATTCTATATACCCACTTGTTCTACAATTCTCTCTTACCCTTTGGGTAGCTCCAATAGATCACAAGTCTAGTTTTCCATAAGAGATCTATGCTCTTCATCCATGGCCTACTCCCACTTCTTCCCAAAGCATCCACCCGCACTGCTTCCTCAAAGCACTCTGGCTCTCCTCTATTAGTGAGCAATAAATAATTGAAAGATAGAGTAAATCCTTCAGTTCCCTTCTTTACCCTAGAATACCTTCTCACCTAAGGAGTTTGGGGTTCGTGATGAGTAGGTACCTGAAATGGTTGTGCCATAACATGTTGTACCTGAACCGGCCCCTTGGACACCTTGCTATCCGCAATGTCCTCTAACATTGTATATTCTTTCTTTGATTAATCTTTTTATTCACATCACTGGTCTTTATACATGACTTTTTCATTAAAGACAATATTTCTAGACTGAAATATTTTCTTGTCTTTAAGACTCAAACATGAAAACCAAAGTCATCTTAACCATATCCAACAAAGGTGCATTTCTCATACTTAGCCTCTAACTTGGTCCTATCATCTTTATCAATGTGAAAAAATACCTCACATCCCAATACTATAAGAAATGAGTAATCAATTTTCCTACTGTGCCAAGTCTCTCGGGTATACCTCCATCCAAAGCCATAGAGGGTCCTTCATTAATTAGATATATAGATGTACTTATGGATTCCACCCAAAACATGAGTGGCAGCCCCGCATGTAAACTTATGCACCTTGCACGCTCCATGATTGTCTGGTCATTATCTCCGACACATCATTTTCCTATGAGTATTTGGAGTTGTTCTTTTCCTACGGATACCATTTACCGAATAGTAATCAATAAATTCATTATCGCAATATTCTCCTCCATTATCTAACCTGATACATTTCAACTTGATACTTGTTTCATTCTCAACCAAGGCTTTCCATATTTTGAAAGTTTCAAACACATCGATTTCTTTCTAATGTAATATACCCAAAATTTTCTATTTACATCATCAATCAAAGTGACATAATAACATGAACCACATATAATGTTTACTTTAGCTAGCCCCCATACATCTAGATGTACTAACTCCAACTTACTATCCTTCCTAGCGAGGTCCAACCTTGAGGAATCTCACCCACTTTTGTTTCCCATAAACACAGTCCTCACGAGAATTCCAAATCTAACTCCTTTAATCTAGGATACCTTTCCTTTATAATCTGAATTCCCTTATGAATCATATGATTGATTCTCTAGTGCCACAAAGTTACATCTCCATCTATAGCAACTAAATTTCAATAATCAGCACCCGTAGTTAAATATAAAGTACAAATTTTCTTACCTCTTCGCAACCACAAGATATCCCTTGGTAACCTTCCAAGAATCCTCTGTCAAAACTGACCGTATAGCCATCACTACCTAGTTGTCCTATTGATATCAAGTTCCGCCTTAACTTAGGCACATGCTTGACATCCTTAAGTAGCCATGTGTTCCGAATCTACATTTTTACCTCAAAACAAGTTGTCCCTACTATGCTAGATGGTTCATCATCACCAAGATATACATGTCCAAAATCACCTTGAACAAAATTAGTAAAGTAATGTCTATGTGGGGTGGCATGGAAAGAAGCCCCTGAATCTAGCACCCAAGATTCAACAATATTATCTAAAGAAAGAATTAAGGCATCTTGAAAAACATCACCTACTACCAAATTTACCTCTTTAGTTTCCTCCTTATTCTTCTTATCCCGAAGAGCCCAACAATATTTCTTAGCATGACCAACCTTCCCATAGTGCCAACATTCTAACTTACTCTTGGACTTTGACCTTCCGCGATCATTCGACTTCCCACGGTTACCTTTCCTCTCGATCTTTTGTCTCCCTCTTCTCTCCACCGTCAAATCATTTCCAGAAGTAGAAGAATCTTCGGTTCTCTTCCTTTGCATTTCCTCACTTAGGATCACACCTATTACATCCTCAAACTTCAGCTTTGAATTATTAGAGACTGAATTACTTACAACCATAACCAAGCTTTCTAAATTTATCTCGGCAAGGAACACAAAATCTACAAATCCCTGACCTCGTCATCAAATTCAATTTTTACCGAGTTTAACATACTCACAACCGTATTAAATTTATTCAAATGATCAACAATAGAACCATTCTCAGACATCTTCATATTAAATTATTTTTTCATCAAAAATATTTTATTAGAGGCGAAGGGTTTTTCATTTAACTTCCCAACGCACCCATGAGACCTTCGGTGGTCTTCTCCTGCGATATATTGAAGCAACTAAAGATGCAAGGCATAAAAGAATTTCCCGAGCACCTTTCTATCCAAAAACTCCCAATCCTCATCCGACATGGTTGTAAGTTTCTTTACTTTTCCAGCCAAATGAACATGGAGGTCCTTCGATATAAGTAATCTTCTATTTGCATCTTCCTCAAACCAAAGTTCTTCCCAATGAACTTCTCAACCCTTGATCTGCCCTCATCTTCCATAGCTCCCACTTAATCTAAAATTTACAACTTCAGAAAAAAACCACCAAAACTCGATACCAATTGTTAGGAATTAGAAAACAAATATGGGGAAACAATTCCTCAAACCACAATAGTAGGAAACTATATAGCAGAATTATACTTGCAAAAATATAAAAACATAAATAAATAATGCACAAAAGAAGACAAGACAAGATTTAATTTGGTTCATCGAATGTGCGCTATGTCCACCAAGAACTTTGTCAGATTTTATTATCAACAAGAATAAAACAACTCTCACAGTCTTCTCTCAGTTATGAAGTCACAATGAATTCGAAAGATGTTAAACCACAATTGACACCCAATTGCTTAACCTTGATCACTAAGACTTATGACCTCTTAAAAACTCAAGATATCTTCAAGATACGCTAACACCTCTATTTATAAGATTACAATACTTATAAGAAGTCCTAAATCTGACCCTAGAAGTTTGAAAGTCACGAAATTTCAACTTTCCACAATGGGAAAAATTATCACGATGTTAATGACCAATTAACAAGAACAACACAACAATGACATAACAACGTCACAACAAACAAAAAATAATGCTCTTGAAGTATCTAAACTTAACCATTCGAGCACCAACACTTTAACACTTATTCAAGAAGTCCAAAACAAGCTCCACACCCCAACACATATTGGATGATCAAATCCCAATCGATCTACTAGGTAATGAGATATTTATATATGTTAATTTATTTGTGAGGTTTTGGCTATCGTGATAAATGTGAGATGCAAAATATTCAACCCCTACAAAAACTATATGAGAAAGTAGCATGCAAAAACAATGTTCTTTTAAATCCCAAAATGAAGTGTGATACATAACGAGGGCATGAATAAGAAAAGAAAATTACGATGTGTTGGCTTGGAAATTTGTCTAGGGGACAAATTGGTGGTTTCAAAACAACACTATGGTAATCTAATTCCCTCTACTTATAACAAGTGCATTTTCCGTTTTATGCATGGAAAACAAGTGGATTCAATCACGATTTTTCAACCGGAGATCCATGGGGCACTACACCGACCCTATTGCAAAGCCTTCAATTTATTGCAAGGACAGAAAGTGGTCTGAGAGTGGGAAAGGGGAGTGGGAATGAAGGCAAGGAGATCAATGATGGATGTAGAACATCAGAGGCCTACAAACATTGATCAGAAATTTTATAACATGCATTTAAATGGAAGAATAATACAAATTCACAAACTAGAGCTACAAGACTGAATAAAAACACATTGGTCACAAAGTACCAATCAAATCCTCTATCAAAGGGGAATAAAATCCTTCTTTTCTTATTGCGGTTGAAGTAGAAAATTTTACAAGGAAAGGAAATGGAAGAAAAATATAGAAAGAAGAAGCTTAGAAGAATGGTGATTTTGTTTTTTGTCCATTGTTTGCAAAAATCATTTACATTCTTTCTAAAATCAAATGCCAACCCATGTAATGACTTCAAAAGCCATGAAATAGATCACATGAGGTAGTTATAACTTCTTCTAATGTCCAAGAAGCATTTACAAAGAGATCTCATCGTTTCACACCATTTGATTCTTCTTTTGTAGAAAAATGACTACGGCGAGGCAATGCCAGAGAATTAATAATTAAAACGGTTAAAAAATTTCCCAGATTGAATGTGGACCATTAGATTTATATTTTTCACCTTTAAATATGAGCCATCTATTTGAAAGAAATTGATTGGAGCGGTCGTGGGCGAGCTCCATTTGTTTCACGACTTTTTTAGAATTCGGTAATTTGGAACAATTTGCTCCATTGGCTCGGTTTGAATTTTCAACATGTATATGTGGTGCCTTTGGATTGGATACAGGGTCATGGCTCCATTGAGAACATTTTGAACCTTTGTTATAAAAGGTTCAAATTTGCAACATCCTTTGCTAGCTCCGCACTCCCATGTACATGTGGCACAATTTGATTGCTGCGGGGTTTAAACTTCATTATTTTTCTCTACCCGGCTCGGGCTTGTGGATTTTCCATTGCCATTTACACCTTTTGCCAAAAATTCAAAGTGAAAAGAAACCTCCATAGCTCCACTATTCTACCTTGGGCAAAAATACAAATCAAGTCCGTCGAGCCATATCTTGCACAAAACAAGGAGTTAGAACAACTTCATTAACTTTTTGGAAAGGGGAAGAAATTTACCATCCGATGAAGTAGGTTCGAAACATATTTGATCCCTTGCAAAGTTCCAGATTTCAAAATAATCTTATTAGACCATTTTGAAAGGGTAACAACTGAAAAATTTCTAAGTCCAGACTTGGAAAGAGAAGGAAAGTTTTGAGGGGACAACGGTGGCTCTAGCTTGGGGACATGACATGGATTGAACAGGAGAAAACATGGCATGAGGATCTAGAATCTCAAGTTTTAAAACATATAACATTCACCAATGCCTTATCCATTGGGCCTTGAAGATTCATGTATAACCTCTGAGGAAAGCAAGAAGGAAGAAGAGGAGACACAACCAAAAACACACCAAAACAAAAAAGGGAAAACAAAGCACCACGGCTGACGAGTAAAAGGGAAAAAACAAAACTATGCTATAAGGTGAGTGAAAACTCACTTTCACCGATGATATAGCTTCAAATATTTCCCACTTCTAGGAAATCCTAATGGAGTCCCATCAAATTATAATAGGAGAAAAACATTCTCACCACAAGTTCCAAGAATTCGAAAAGGTCCCAGCCATAAAGAATCAAATTTTCCATGACTGTCCTTTGGTTCTCTTCTCTTGTCCCAAAGTAGGACAAAATCTCCAACTCTGAACTCTCTTGCCTTGGTCCTTTTTCAAAGAGCTTTTTCAATTTCAGCTGATGTTCTTTGATTTTATCAACCACCTGAGATCTAATTTCTTCCAGCCTCTCAAGAAAAAGGATCATTTTGTCAATGGAGTCTTTGTATTGGCCATCATCCACTAATTGAAACAATTTGAGAGCTGGCATTTCAATTGTGATAGGGATCTCGATTTGACTCCATACAACAGTTGAAAAGGTGATGTACCTATGGCCTTCTTGTGAGTGATCCTATCAGCCCACAATGCATCATACAATCTCTTGTGCCAATTCCTTGGGTTCTCATCAACAAGCCTTTGGATAATGGTCACAATGTTCTTGTTACTTGACTCATCTTGAACTTTTCCTTGTGGATAGCGGTCAAGAAGAATTTTCTAGAGAGATGCCAAAACCATAACAGAACTCTTTCAATTCTCTTGAAGAGAAATAAATGGCATTGTCCACAACAATCTTTTGAGGCACTCCAAAATGGACAATGATGTATTCTTTAATGAAACTAAAGACTACTTTAGAGCTAGCTTGTTTGGTTGGAATGGCCTCCACCCATTTGTTGAAGTAGTCCATGGTAGTGAGCACATAAGTATGCCTGACACTTGAATGAGGATTCAACATGCCAATGAAGTCCAACCCCCATTGTTGAAATGGTTCTTCAATAATCATAGGCACGAGAGGAAATGTAGCTAGCTATGGTTTTCCAAAAAATTGTTGGCATGATTTGCATTTAGAAAGCCAACTCCAGTATTAGCAAAAAGGGAAGGCTAATAATATCTACCTATAAGAATCTTGGGGGTAGTCACCATTACTGAGAAGTGTCCACCACATGCTTGGTCATGATAGGCTTTAAGAAACTTTCCTTGTTTCGTTTATCAACACATCAAAGGAAAAACCATCGGGTCCTTTCTTATAAAGCACATCATTCCACATCACGTACTTCGTTGCTTTTAGTTTGAGATTCCTTATTTGCTTGTAATCTAGATGAGAGGGAAATTCTCTATAAGTAAGTAAGTAGAAAGAAATGTTTACATACCACTCATTAGTAGTGGTTACAAAGAGAACTTGCGGGAAGTTTAATGGGAAAGTTAAACAAGTGTCATCTTCCTTTCCATGCTTTGAACTTTGAGAGTTTCATCTTTAGCAATTAACTTGCATGAGACTATTTCCTCTTACTAGATGGGAAGGTCAAATCTCCGGTCGTACTCTTGAGCTTTTGTGATCCAATTCCTCGTTTGACTCCAGGATCTTGCTATGTCAAAATGGATTTGATTGCACTTCCAGGACCATTACCACAAAGATGAGAATTGAGAATGTAGAAGCAGAATTTTTTTACACCTTTGACCCGCTGAATGCCTACTTTTCCAATTGACTATAATTGAGCTTGTGTTTATTCAAAGGAAAACTCATGAAAGCAATGGGTTCTTCCAAATCTTTTTCATTCTTCTGGACAAGGACAACGGATAGAGTGTGTTTTGAGGCATAATAGTACATGATGAACTCTTTGTTAAAATCTAGAGATACAAGAGTAGGAGCTTTGGCAATAGCTCTTTTTATCTCTTCAAATGTATTTTTCCCTTCATGGATCCATTTGAAACTTGATTGAGGCCTCATCATAGAAGTGATGTGCTTTTTCAGTTCAGTGAACTCGGAGAAATAGTGGCAAAGAAAGTTTACCTTCCCGAAGAATGAATGCACTCCTTTCTTACTGGTGGGCAGAGATAGTGCTTGAATAGCTCTTACTCTTTTGGGGTCAATGTGTGCTCCATGTTTGTTCACGATGTGTCCTATAAACTCACCTTCTATGACTCAAATATGCATTTCTTGGGATTCAAATATATATCGTGTTTTCTACACCTTGCAAGAACTTGTTCCAAATGACACATGTACTCTTCTTTTTTCTTCAAAAATACCATGAGATCATCCAAATATATAACAATGCAATGTTTCAGATCTCTGAAGGCCAAGTCCATTACTCTTTGGAATGTTTATCCCGCATTGATTAGGCCGAAAGGCATTCTACTATAAGAAAAAGTTCCCCAAGGAGTTGTGAATGTTGTTTTGCTACAGTCTTCCTTTTCCACTTTGATTTGGTTGTACCCTGAAAACCCATCAAGTAAAGAGAGAATCTTAGATCCAGTGACTGCTTGAAAAATGTGATCCATGAAGGGTAGAGGATAGTTGTATTTGAGTGAGGCTTGATTCAAATTTATGAAATCAACACATATCCTTATTTCACCATTCTTCTTTGTTACTGGCACAATGTTAGCCACCCATGTTGAGTGGTGGATGGGAAAAATGATTCTGGCGTTCAACATCTTGGTCACTTCTTCCTTGATGATATCAGTAACCTTTGGATTATAGGGCCTTTGCTTTCACCTAAAAGGCTTAGCACCTTGCTTCAAAGGAATGGAATGGTGCATTTATTTTGGTTGGAACAACTTGAGTTCTTCATAGGAGTAAGCTAAAACATCAGAATATTTCTTGAGCAGAGTAACAAACCTTCTCTTCTCTTCAAGAGAGCATAATTTACCAATGTTTACCATTCTTAGATCTTTTGGAGTACCAATATTTTATGTTTCAAAGTCAGATGGACACCAAGAAGATAAATTCTCCGTCTCTTGAATGAATGTCATGTTTGTGAAACAGTCTTCGAAAGAGACTAAGAGTTTGGTAATTTTGTTTCCTTTCGGTCGATCATTCCTCATCATCAAATTCATCAATTCCATCAACTTCTTCCTCATCAATAGATTCTCTATGAGGATTTACACTTCCTTCAAAGAAGAGATTATTGAAATTATCGCTTTGCTCTAAGAAGCTCAAAATTTGATTGTCATCATTGAAGACTTGCCAATGATTAACATTATTAGGTACACTCGGTCCTGAAAACCATCTCAATAGTTATCTTGTCATTGCCAAAGGAAGGATGAGGTGTCAATAAGGAGGTAGACATAGCAAGTAAGGGAATTAGCCCTTTCATTTTGTGCCCTTGGAATGGCTTCAATAGAGAAAGCATCAAATGATTCAATACAATCCCAAACCTGATTTCTATAGTGTCTCGAGCCTTGGGTTCTTCACTTGATATTGCTGGTGGATTTGTTTCACTATTACCTCTGCATCACGAAGGCATATTAGTTTCTTGATTCCCATATCCTCTATAATGCTCATGCCCAAAATAAGGTCTTCGTATTCTACTATATTGTTTGTGTTGTCAAAGCTGCAGTTTGTAAGAAAAAGGATATATTTCCTTTAAAGGTGAATACTGAGAACATCACCAGCTCCGTAACCTTCCCTTGAATGACTACCATAAAATTCCATCATCTAGATCAGATCTTATTCTTCCTCCATGAGAAGTGGTAGGTTTTCATATTTTTTTGATGTGAGGAAGTAATTTGCTAACTCAGAATCTTGAAGAAGGATGTTAGCTCTCGAATCATTGGACTTCTTTATTGTGAATTTCATCTTTCTAAGAAGCAATTAACCTCTTCATTTCACCTTTGATAGGGATAGTAGTGGATTACCAATCCATTCTAATCTATCCACCTATATCTCTACAAAAACTTCTACTCGAAGCATGCCAAAGGATGTTGTGATGTCTGCCACCAAGATAGTTAGGAGCACCTTCTTTTTGGGGAAGTTAGCCAAAGTTACTTTTGCATCCTTTATTCTTCAATCAGTGGCACTTGTTTAGATTTCATGGAATAATAAGCTCCATTTACTCTAGTGAAAGTTAGGCCCAGTGCATTTACAACTTTGAGTGGCATTACGTTATCAAAAGCTCTGGAATCAATGATATAGTTTTTAACTCAAAACCTTGTATGAGGAGAGACAAATAAAAAGGCTCAACTCTAGATGTTTTAAAAAGACTTGAAGTGCTAACATGTTTTGAGATGGAGGTTTGGATGGCATATGAAGGATTCCTTTAGAATTGAAACTTGAAGATATAGAGCTACTACCTCAGACTACATTAATAAATATGTCAAATTGAGTCGGGTTTGTTTGCAAGTACTCTAACTCGAGAGTTGGACTTTGGTTTTGATTTCATACTCTACAAAATCAAATGGGGAAATATTGGATGATGAGGAATCTCTTGGGATGAAAGAGGATTTACAGGAAGGGGTTTGAAGGAACCTTGGATATTTTGGATTAAAGGTTCTCTCCTAAAGGTGAAATAGTCGGTTTAGCGTAAGGAAAAGGTATAGCCTTTAGCTGAATTGTTGGTGCTTTGGTAGAGACTCAATGGAAGGGGAAGTACTCTTAACAAGTACGGAACTAGAAGAAGGAACAAAAGACTTACCCGGTATGACAAAGATGATCCCTAACAATGACCAAGTCTAGTTTTCCTTTAGTAGAATCCATGGAGGGCAGCAATGGAGAACCTTTGTTGATAATCCTCTTCTCGTGTGACCTTAGAAGTGGAAAATTCTTTGGGTTTTTTCTCCTTTGTAGTCACTAAGGATGGAGTGTTCTTCTTGGACTGTGTTCTAGTGAAAACAACGCATGAAAAACTTGGTGTTTCCTCCTCCTCTTCTTCATCATCATAATTGAATTCTAACAGAGGACATTGTGCATATCGACCTCCTCAACTTCTAGGTAGATCTCGTAGTTTTCTTCATCATCTCCTTCGAGCTCATCAACTTCAGCTTCCTCTCTTATATTACAGGCCGCATTGACTTGTGGTTCTTCAAGAGCAAGGCTGGGGAGGAGGTTGTGTAATCCTTTGCCTCTCATGGAAATTCGGTCTTCTTGAGCATTCCTCATAGTAAATTGTGAGAATTACTTCTTCAAGGTGACCAGATCATTTGCCATTTTTTGGAACATACAATCTGTTGTGACAAAATTTGAACTCTAACCCTTTTTCTTTCCATTTGGGCCCTTCACTTTTCTAGAAAGGATTAAATCATCATCAATCTCGATTGCGAGGTATGAGCTTCCTCGATGTTCTTGGTTGATCTCTTCTAAGGAAGAAACCAACTCACGATGGAAAGGCACCGATGAAGAACCTCTTCAAGTTTTTTAGAAGGAACTACATTTTTGGGAATTCTTCTTGTCAATATATCAAATCTTGCTATGAAATCTCTCATGGACTCAGAGACTTCTTTCTTCATTTGCACCAATTAAAATAGCAAGTCTTGGCCATCTTGTGCTCTTGAATCTAATTTAAAATGCACTCCTTATGTCCTCCCAACTAGTGATAGATATTAAGGGAAGCATGTAAAACCACTCAACAACTTTCTCTTGGAGTGACTCCACAAAAATTCTAACCGACACATCTTCATCTTCAGCACCCAACACACCAAAATCAATGATGAAAGCCGCTTACATGTTCCTCAAGGAGTTGGGAGCCATCTCCTTTAAATTTAGGAAAGTTCTTTCTTGATCATCTTAGCGAGATCATGGAGTATTCGTGGGAGGGCAAGTGGACCAGTATTTCTTCCCCATGGTACATTTGGTCTATGTCCTTCATGTTCATTATCTGCCATTCTATTTTTTTTCTAGCTTCTTCAGCAACTAGGGCTTCTTCTCTTTCATCTACTTCTCTTTGGAGTCTTTTAATCTCTTCAAGTTGAGCCCTAATCACTTCTTCCCTTTCAAGTTGAAATCTATCTGCTTCCTCTCTTTCTATCTCTTGTTCTTTGTTAAGCTCATCAAGAGTAGGATTGGTGGTCCTTCTAATTTCAACTACCGGGTATACCTTTTGTCAACCATCTTGAATACTTATTGTCTTCTCAGAGGTGTTGATCTTAAAATGTGAGATGCATTTTTATCACTTCTAAAAGTTTCCAAAGATCGTGATTTTCTTAACCAATTTTTAAGTATTCTTAACTCCACAAATTGATTAAATTATGATTATTTTGCATCCATAGAAGTTTGGAAAACTTGTGTAGCAAATAAATAATCAGAAAACTGAAACATTCAGATAACAAAAGAGATTGTTTACGGGGTTCGGAATTCCTACGTCCCCGGGTTCAGATTGAACCGATCCATTAATAATATTGAAATTCAAGTACAAAAAATATTACAAACAACCAATAATGAATCACAACTGCAAATGAGCTGATCAATGTCCCAAGAACTCAGAAAAATAGTAGAAACTATCCCAAGAACGATCGTGGCTCTACGGTGTTTTCTGATGTGATCTCCTATGCAATTGTGTTAGAAAAACACCTACAAATGGAGGTTTAAAAACATTATATGAAAAAAATCATATTTCTGAGATCACATCTGAATTCTGAACACTTTTCATGTTTACACCAAGTCACAATTCGGACCATAAGTGCATTGAAATTTGTGTTTTCCAACTAGTTGTCTTGTAGATCCTGTTAAAATATGCATTAAAAGCTTCCAAAAACAGGTTAAAACTCATCAAAAAGATCAAATCTTATATCGTTGGAATTTTCTCAGAATTTACTTCATCTCATATTTTTACTCCGAATGCCCAATCTGAGTGCACGGCCTTCAAAAATGGCGTTCTCTAAAACTGCCTCCTTATCTTGCTTACCGGACACTGCACCCATGCTATTCAAATACAATAAAGCTCCTTTTATATTGTTTCTAAGCCTCCTAGCATACCGGCTGGGCGCTTATCCTTTTACACGGCCCACCCGGGTTCCATTCTCCTCCCCATGCAATGGACTTATCTCTTAGGGAACAATATCCCACATTTGGCGCATTTTAAAGTGGAGGAGGTTTTAAAAAGGTAGGCGGTTCATTGTTTAAGTGGCTTAAGAGCCACCTTAGCCATGGGAAGTGGCGCATTTGTTGGTTGTATTAGGATGGCACATGGATATGTTTGGATATGGTATTTTTATGTGCCTTGAATAATGCTTGGAGGTTAAACCAAATATAATGCGTGGAAAATGTAATATGGATTTGGATTAAATGCGTGGAATATGGAAAGTGGACTTACCAAGATAATATAATTTCGACCCAAGTAATATAATGACATTCCAAATGAAATATGGCAATAAATACCACTTGTCGACCCTCGATAGGCAAATCGAGCGAATTCGACGAGTGGTGGCAAGCCACGTGGTGGCTTGTGGACCCACCACGTCGGCGATAATACCATAGTCCACACGGCGGCGGGATCCCCTCCATAATAAAAGTTGAGCCTCTTGTTTCTGTGCACCCTATTTTTATGCTCATCAAAGACCGTTGATCAAAACCAACAAACAACTCCCTTTCTCCTTTTCGCCACGTGTTGCGGTCGCAATTGGTCCATTATTGACGATTGACTAGAGTTGACTTTAGAGTTGACCGAACTTTGACCGGACATATCTAGAGCTCCCGATGTCCGTTTTCACGTTCTCATAGTCGTTGGAAAGCTCTCGAGATGATCTTCTGCACTAACACCATTTAGGAATGTTTTGGGAACTATCAAAAATGATCCCCCTGATCACACCTCCCCATCTTTGAGAAAGGCTTTTTGCCACAAAAAGCTATGTATCAACCCACAAAAATATGTTATATCTTCTGCATTGCACAAACACATAAAAGAACCCAAAATAACATTATGGGTTAAATAAATGCAAATAGTTGATTAGCTAGTCACATAGTCGATCAGATAATAACACCCGATTAAGCTAGTGTTCAACCGAAACACTGCTGACCCTATCAACTCTACACACTGTTGTGAACTGTCATACCCCACTATAATGCCATCAAAATAAATGACCGAGATAATAACACCCATTCTATTATGGAAAGCTAGTGTTCAACTGTCACTTTGTGATATGGATGATTACCAAAAATTACAATTCCATAACACTGATTAGTATACAAGACATCTAAAGCCACAATTAGGCTAGTGCCCACTACCCATCTAAAACTATAACGAATGCAAGTATTCACTATCGAATATAATAGACTATCAATGCCCAAAAATAGCTATAGCCCATAAGCTGAATCAACATGAATATGCCCAAAACACTGTATCGCCATCACAAATAATAAGTCAGATAATAACACCCATCTATAACGGAAGCTAGTGTTCAAGTGACACTTTGTGATTATGTTGATTACAACGTCAAGTTTCAAATTTAGACATGCTACTGATGCCTATCCTTGCATAGTGTTTTCATCAATGGAACTACCAACCAATTTGAGAAAAGAAAACATGAGTATGATGACCTATCACTCAAATCTTCTCTTGATTGTTTCCATTCATTTTCAAAGCTTAAATATCAACTTAGGAACAAATCCTTATCAATCAATAGGAATCCCTAAAATATAGCTCTGAAAAACATTTTGCTTGCCTAGTATCAACAATTTACTGTAGTGCAAATATAAAGTTGAGGAGTGTTTTTCCAAACCAATCACTTGGGTTTTTCCGTTTTGGTTGTTTTACCTCCTCAGTACCACAATGAGTTTTGTTAGGTTTAGCATGGTTGGTTTTACAATACTGTTCTTTTTAACAACTTTCCAATTTTGTTGTTTAGAAACAAACCAACAAACCTTAACATCATGACCATTCCTATTACAATGGGAACAAAATTTAACTTCCCTGTTTTTAGGAGTCTAACCCATTTTACCATTCTTAGAACTGTCTATGAGAATGATTCCCTGTTTAGGAGAGGTAACCTTCTTGCCATTTCTCACTTTTCCTTGGTGAGATTGGTCTTTAGCACCTACCTTATCATTCACAAAAGGCATTAACTTCTTAATCAAAATTTTCCTCTTCCAACAATATGCAATAGAATGATTAGTACCTTCACAAAATGTGCGAGGAAAGCATATTCTCGCCTACCAAAGCTATATTGTTCCAACTAAAAGAGTGTATTAGAAGTTTTAGGATTTGATTTTCCCTTAGTGCTATTTTTAGTGTAAGTGGAAGGAGGTGGAATCTGATTACCTCTTTTACCTGTTTTCTTACACCTGTCATTGTTCCTCCGATGGCGGAATCCACGAAATTCTAGTGGTGTGGATCCTTGGTGTTGGAAGCTTGTCTTCCTTTGCAGATTTGGAACTTTCTCCAATTTCCATTTTCCCACTAGAATAACCCAAACCTACAAATCAAGGCTGATCCTCTACCTATATTGGGTTAGCATCACCTTGTCCATTTTACCAAGGCCCGTTCCATTAAATCCCATCTTAACCATTAGCTTAGACCCGATTCCCTTAGTGTGTTTTTCAAGTGACCCAAAGGAACATACGGCTTGAAGGAGAGGAAGAATTAAAATGTGAACAACTTTACGTGCATTCTGTCATAGTACTGCATCTGATTTGGAAGGCATTTCGTTCTTGTGTTCACCTTGTTGCAGCTTTTCCAAGAGTACATCCTTGGTTCGTATTTCTTCCTGCTGACTCTTTAAAGCCCATCAACTTCTTTCTCTCTTCAAGCATCTTGTTGACATACTCCTCTTTCTTGGTTATAGAGGATTGTGGCTCAGATTTTAACCGCACTATTTTCTCTTCTAAGGAATAAAATTTAGCTCTCAAGAAAGAGTTTTCTTCTTGGAGTTGGCGGTTTATGGCTTCAAGCTCATCCAGTTGCTCTTGTTTGGATGACTTGCCCATGATTCCTAGTTCCTGCAAACACAACCTGTACTTCCAAAACTGCACACTGCAAAAGAAGATTAACAAGCCCCAAAATGTCTGCAAACTGAAAAGTGAAATCAATACTAAAAGCGAAGCCAAATTTTTGCACAATTAGAAGCTAATCCAAAGTGATCTAAGCGCTCGATACCAAACTTGATCTGAAAACGTGAGATGTATTTTTTATCACTTCTAAAAGTTTCCAAAGATCGTGATTTTCTTAACCAATTTTTAAGTATTCTTAACTCCACAAATTGATTAAATTCTGATTATTTTGCATCCATAGAAGTGCGGAAAACTTGTGTAGCAAATAAATAATCAGAAAACTGAAACATTCAGATAACAAAAGAGATTGTTTACGGGGTTCGGAAATTCCTACGTCCCCGGGTTCAGATTGAACCGATCCATTAATAATATTGAAATGCAAGTACAATAAATCTTACAAACAACCAATAATGAATCACAACCTGCAAATGAGCTGATCAATGTCCCAAGAACGATCCGTGGCTCCTACAGTGTTTTCACAATGTGATCTCCCTGCAACTGTGTTAGAAAAACACCTACAAATGGAGATTTAAAAACATTATATGAAAAAAATCATATTTCTGAGATCAGATCTGAATTCTGAACACTTTTCATGTTTACACCAAGTCACAATTCGGACCAGAAGTGCATTGAAATTCATGTTTTCCAACTAGTTGTCTTGTAGATCCCTGTTAAAATATGCATTCAAAGCTTCCAAAAACAGGATAAACTCATCAAAAAGATCAAATCTTATATCGTTGGAATTTTCTCAGAATTTACTTCATTTCATATTTTTACTCTCGAATGCCCAATCGAGTGTAAGGCCTTCAAAAATGGCGTTTTCTAAGGCTGCCTCCTTTGCCGCTTGCTTGCATGAGACCTATACCCATGCTATTCAAATACAATAAAACTCCTTTTATATTGTTTCTAAGCCTCCTAGCATACCGGCTGGGCGCTTATCCTTTTACATGGCCCACCACAGGTTCCATTCTCCTCCCATGCAATGGACTTATCTCTTAGGGAACAATATCCCACATTTGGCGCATTTTAAAGTGGAGGAGGTTTTAAAAAGGTAGGCGATTCATTGTTTAAGTGGCTTAACACCCACCTTAGCCATGGGAAGTGGCGCATTTTTGCTTGTATTAGGATGGCACATGGATATGTTAGGATATGGTATTTTTATGTGCCTTGAATAATGCTTGGAGGTTAAACCAAATATAATGCGTGGAAAATGTAATATGGATTTGGATTAAATGCGTGGAATATGGAAAGTGGACTTACCAAGATAATATAATTTCGACCAAGTAATATAATGACATTCCAAATGAAATATGGCAATAAATACCACTTGTCGACCCTCGATAGGCAAATCGAGCGAATTCGACGAGTGGTGGCAAGCCACGTGGTGGCTTGTGGACCCACCACGTCGGCGATAATACCATAGTCCACACGGCGGCCGGGCTCCCCTCCGTAATAAAAGTTGAGCCTCTTGTTCCCGTGCACCCTTTTTTTTATGCTCGTCAAAGACCGGTGATCGAAAACCAACAAACAACTCCCTTTTGCCTTTTCGCCACGTGTCGCAGTGCGATTGGTCCATTATTGACCAGTTGACTAGAGTTGACTTTCTCGTTGACCGAACTTTGACCGAGACATATCTAGAGCTCCCGATGTCCGTTTGTCGCGTTCTCACAGTCGTTGGAAAGCTCTCGAGATGATCTTCTACTAATACTATTTAGGGATGTTTTGGGAACTTTCGAAAATGATCCTCTCGATCGGAGGTGCTAAGATTTTCTTTGCTTCTCCAAATCAAGGGTGACTTCTTCTTCTTGGTCCAAGATTCTTGAAGCAATAGAGTAATGGTCTACACCATGCCTTTTATGCCAAATAGCCTCCCTTAGGTCAGAAATAATATCTTCTTGAATGTGAAGCGAGCAAGGAAGGTCTCTCAAAAGGAGGATGTGTGAGAATTGACATGATTGGTATCCATGTGGATCATAAGAAACTTTAAATTTTCAATGAACTCCAATGGTATTTAAAGACCCTGTGGTCATTTCTAGGGTGTAGATGCTGCAAAATCTGCCCCACGGTAGGCGCGAAAATTGTTAGCTTGGAATTTTTTCTAGGGGGACAAATTGTTGGTTTTAAAACAACACTATGGGAATCTAAGTCCCTCTACTTATAATGAGACAACTATCGTATTATGCATGAAAAACAAGTGGATTCAATGGTGGTTTTCAACCAGAGATCTATAGGGGCACTCCACTAACCCTATGGCAAAGCCTGCAATTTCTTTCAAGGACAAAAGTGCGAGAGTGGGAATGAAGGAAAGGAGATCAATGATGGAGGTAGAACAATAGAGGCCTAAAAACATTGATCGAAAGTTTATAACATGCATTTAAATGGAAGAATAATACAAATTCGCAAACTAGAGGTACAAGACTGAATAAGAATGCATTGGTCACAAAGCACCAATCAAATCCTCTATCAAAGGGGCATAAAATCCTTCTTTTCTTATTACGGATGAAGTAGAAACTTGTACACGGAAAGGAAAGGGAAGAAAAATATAGAAAGAAGAAGCTTATAAGAATGGTGATTATTGTTTTGTCCTATTCACAAAAATCATTTACAATCTTCAAAATTAAAATGCCAACCTATGGAATGACTTCCAAAAGCCATGAAATAGCTTACATGAGGTAGTTATAACCCGCTAATGGCCAAGAAGTGAAGTTCAAAGAGATCTCATCGCTTTTTGCACCATTTGATTCTTCTTTTGTAGAAAAACGGCCATGGTGGGAAATGCTAGAGAATTAATAATTAAAATAGTTACAAGCTTGCGATTGAATGTGGGCCATTATATTTATCTTTTGCACCTTTAAATATGAGCCATCGACATGGCGCGTAAGAAAGTGATTGGAGCAGCCATGGGTGAGCTCCTCTGTTTCACAACTTTTTAGAAATCAGCAATTTGGAACAATTTCCTCCACCTGACCCTAGTTTGACTTTTCAACAAGCATATGTGGTGCCTTTGGATTGGATACGTGGTCGCAGCTCCATTTAGAAAATTTTGAACCTTTAGTAGAAAAATTTTCAAAGTCACAACATCCTCTCATCGACTCTGCGCTCGTGTACATGTGGCACAATTTGATTGCCTACGGGGTTCAAACTTCATTATTTTCTTCACCCATCTCAGGCTCGCAGATCCGCCTTTGCCATTTACACCTTTTTGCTGAAAAGGAAAAGTGACAAAGAAACCTCTGCAGCTCCGTTGGTCCACCGAGCCATATCTTGCACAAAACAAAGAGTTAGAACAACTTCTTTACCTTTTTGGAGAGGCGAAGAAATTTCCCATCTGATGAAGTAGGTTCCAAACATCTTTGAGCCCTTGGAAAGTGTTAGATATGAAAATACTCTTATTAGACCATTTTGAAAGGGTAATAACTCAAAAATTTCTAAGTCCAGACTTAGAAAGAGAAGGAAAATTTTGAGGGGACAACACGATGCAAAAGGAGAAAATAGGGAAAAATAAAGCACCACCTCTATAACATTTTTCCTATTTGTTTGCACTCTTGATTGATGAGGGATCCAGTCCACGAATCAAAAATGAGAAAGCAATAAAGAAAAGCCTCATGTTGACCAGTGTTAGGTGAAGACAAACAAACCAAAAAAAAAATGAAAAAATACAAGAGATCACCTAAAGGGTGGTCCCACCGGCCGTGTTAAGAATGTTTAACAATTTTCTCATTCCTAATGAAGTTAATGCACTAACTACTAAAGAAATTAGAAAAATCAGAATTGCTAGAGGATTTAAGGTACTTCAAAATGTGATGTGATGGATACAGGCACTAAAGAGATTGATCCTCACTACTAAAAGCTATAAAAACTACAAGACTAGAGAAATATTTGATTAGATATATTTTTGTGGGGCCTTCCTAAATAATTTTGGCTCAAAAAGTGTTAACTTCTTTAGCGGATGTTAACCCCTGTGTTTAGATAAAAAATAATAAAAATAATAACGATAAAATGGATATTATGCCGAATTTGAGGCACACAGAAACTTGAAATGAAAAAATGAAAGGCATATAAAATATGATATAAATGAATGAAAATCAAATGGTACCTAATTGGGTCATCGTGACCCAAACTATGCAGAGGTAGGTCGATAGTGACTTGGATGTGTAGATCTTATCAATCTTTGCAAATATATAGTTCTACGAGGATTTGTATACTAATTGGTAACTACGAGAGGTTGTAAATGTTGACGGATGGCTGTAAAATGATCTACGAGAAATAAATGAAGAGAAAAGGACATAAAAAAATGATTTGGATAGGTTGTTGGATGAACAGGCCTAGTCGATGGAAACCAAGTGGGATCAACGATTACTCTAAAGACCGTGATAAGGCCAAGAATAAATGGATGGGAAAAGGCACAAGAAAAGGATTTACGATAAAAGGTAGCCAAGGGGGCTTTGAGTATTGCAGAAAATTCTCTTAACCTATAAAAATTTAGCTATAAGAAGAAAGCAATGATAATATTAAAAAGATGAAAAATAGAGGATAATCTCACAAAAGATGATCATGAGTGATGTAGAAACATTGAAAGGAGCTGCACGAGGTCTACGGATGTTGTAGGGATGTTCGGGAACAAGGATATGTGCACACATTGTAGGAAAACTCCGATATGTGCATGCCTCACCCATTGAATGGGAGGAAAGCACTTTTCTTTATAGGGTTGACGATGACTAGTTTGGGTCACCGCCGATTAAGGGGAAATTTTCCCCAATAGGCATGATTTCTTATTTTGTTTGGGATTTGAAGCTTTTAAATATTAGGCGATTGTTATAAAGCATTAGGTGGGAGAGGGATGAGATATGAGTGGTTAGGGCATAAAAATAGATAGGATAAAAATATAGAAAAGCAAGGTGATTTACGTGTAAGATAAAAGCATCATAATTTGAAGGTTGCTTAGTGTAAATGGATGGATAATTATTTGATTAATTAATTAATGTGAATTAATAACAATTAAATGATTAATTAATTACTTAATGGGGATTAGTTAATTAATGTTGAGTGATGAGGATTGGATAATGATAGGTTAAGTGGGCATTTAATTAAACAAAGGGGATGGATTAAATAAATATGCACACGTGGGTGATTAAGACTAAGGATACGAGTTTAGGTGTCTACATTGAGGGCTTGATATCCTTATCTCTTGAGTGACTTCGGGAGGAAGTCTAATTTTAGAGAGAGGGGATGTAGTTCTACCTCTTATTAGCATAGTCTCTCTGTTGACTCATTATTTTTATTGATGATGGACATGGACTTTAGCATCATTTGATTACTATATGTTTTTATTATGGCTCGTTTGACAACACTTGTGTTATTTGAGTACCTAATGCCAAAATAATATTGTTGTTATTTCATTGCTCTTAGATGTTATGATTTTGGATATCATCATATTATGTTATAATTGACTTCATTTCACATGTGATGGATTTACTTATGGTTTTGTTATATACTTGGTTATCATTTGGTTGAAAGTGGCTAATTAGATGTTGTTAGGTGTTGTTTAGATGCTTAATATATTTTGAGTTAATATGGACATATATGTTTAGAATTAGTGATTTCATACGATATTATTTGGTATAGTTAATTGAATTTATTCATGCACACTTTATCGAGATTGTTTATTTGTTATATTTTATTAGGCACCTTTGTTTAATGTTTGCATTGAATGTGTAGATTATAGGGCACATGAGAATGTGGGTTTTAGGGCTTCACTTCGGGTTTGCACAAGAGCTCGACATGGCTAAGTCTTAGCCACGTTTGATTGTGTGAAGCCTTATTTGTTATTGCATGTCATACTTGGGCACCATGCGTGATCTATACTTGTAAACTTTGATGAAGACCATCATAAGAAGGTATGTTGCCTCGTCAAATCACTATATGGACTGAAACAAGCTCCAAGGGCATGGTATATCAAGATCGAAAATCACCTTTTGCGGCATGGGTTCGTGAGCCCTCGATTCAAATTTGTATATAAATAAGGTAGGAAAAGAAATTGTCATTCTTGTTGTATATGTAGATGATATTGTGATCTTTGGTAGTTCGGAAGATCGGGTTGATATTGTGAAGAATGATCTCAAAAGAACCTTTGACATGATAGATTTGGGGTACTACATTCTTTGTCTTGGCTTGGAAATATTGGAATAGGAGCATCACATATTTTTCTTCCAGGATAAAGTATGCAAGACACTCTGGAAAAGTACAAAATGTCTGATTGTAAACCTATATCCACTCCCATGGAAAAAGGCTTACAACTTTCAAGATTCCAGGACTCACCTCAAGTAGATGCTACACTCTACAGAAACTTATTGGAGGGCTCATCTACTTGACATATACTGACCAGAACTATGCTTTGTCATCGCCTATCTTTCCGAGAGTTCATGCGGGAGCCAAAGCAATGTCACTAGAAAGTAGCAAAGCATGTATTGAGATATGTCCAAGGAACATTTGATTATGGTCTAGAATATAAGAAGAATGATCAATTCTTCTTACAGGGATACGTTGACTCGGACCACGCCGGATCTGTTGATGATAGGAAGTCAACTATGTTTTGGTATCGAGAGGAAGAAGTCAACTACAGGATACATATTTCATCTCGGATTTTGACTCATATCATGGATAAGTAAGAAGTAGAATGTTGTTTTTTCTCATCCATAGAGGCAGAATATCGTGCCACACAAGGAGCTTTGTGTGAAGTGATATGGCTATGTCGCATTTTGAGCGACATGGGAGTTCTGAAAAATAGTCACCTTTTCTCTATTGCGATAATCAAAGTGTGTTGAAGCTCGTGTAAAATCTAGTATTTCATGAATGAACGAAACATATTGAAATTGATTGTCATTTCATTCGAGAGCACATCTTGAACCATCATATTCAGCTCCGATCTATCCTACAGGAGCACAATTAGTTGATATTCTCACCAAGGCACTTGGAAAAGTCAAATTTGATCTCTTCAAAGGTCACATTTGCAAGAATAATGTAAAAAGGGGGAATGTTAGCATATGTAGCATAGCTTATATTTTAGGTGTGTTTGTTTTATATTATCCCTTTATTCTCTCCTAACTGTTGTATTCCATTATTCTCTCATCTTCGTTCATATCTTCCTCCTCCAGTTTAGGGGAATGTTGTTTACTATTTCTCCTATAAATGTGTACGTGCTTCTCCATAATAAACAAGATGTGTTGAGAGTTATTCACTCCACTTGCTTTTCATGATCTATTTTATTCCTAAAATTTTAAGGATATGATGATGATCTAGAATATTTTACTTATTCTGAGATTTAATTGTTATGTTATTACTACTTTTTATATTGTTATGTTTTGGTCACCCTGTATTTTATCCCTATACCTTGATATTGTAATAGATATTAGATATTGCTAGATGAGCATTTATGCTCTTGTTTTACTTATTTGATAGACAATATAGACATGTTAGACTTACGACATGATGTGATTATTGCGATGAATTTTATATGTTTGACTCATACATCTGTATTTGATGTTCTAACTATTACTCTTTGTATTGCAATATTCTACATGATTTATGGATATTTTTGGAGGATTGTTGATGTTATGATCATATTACAAATTGATGGATTAGCGAGAATAGAAAAAATTAGAAAATTGAACAATCGGTGAATTACTTGATTATAACATTGGTTTAATTATGATATTCGATGATGAAAATTGTTCTATATGCATGCATGTGTTTTATTATTTCAACATCATTAATATGGCCACGGGGCCAAAAAGGTATTGTTTGATTTTGAAATAAATTATAACACAACATACTACAAGGATAGGAGACCAATAACGAAGGAATGTGGGGTATCGGCAACAGGCCACCTTGGAAACTCATGTATTCATATGTTGTGTGTTGTTATTGTTTATTGTTTGAAGGTTCCCATGGGGGTTGACCTCAAATGTGACCTTGGGTAATTTTGACCTTGTCTTGTTGATTTTGTTTTATTGTGAATTAATGTATTTCTTTTAGTATGTGGAGTGACTTTATTATTTTGTTTAGCAACCCTCTCAAATTAATTTTAGAAGCGTTTAACTTGTGCTAATTAGGATGTGACTAAAGGGGGGGAAATAAATGTGATTTGGTATCCTTAATGTCTATTGGATTGGAATGAATTAAATTTGTTTTAAAGTCGTGTGTACTCAATATTTCAAGTGAAATTCGAATTTTGACCTTCTAGGCCATTTTGGTGACTTGTGGAACAAGTTAAGCTTGACTCGCACCTCTTAAAGTCATCCACCCACTTGGCCTATGATGTGAGGGAATTATTTTAGGTCCTATTTTGTTTTTAATGGAGGAAAGAGAAATTATTTTAACTTTTCTTACAAGGGTATTTATTTGTGTGCTTTTGCGGTGTGGGTTTGGGTTGAGTATGTAAGAGGATGGTCATTTCCCCAACTACCAATTTATTATGCTTTAGGGTTTGGGTTTGACCTTTGTGTTGTGGGATGGAGAGATTATGTGGCATCCTAAATGGAGCCACATCACCCATGTCTTCATATTTTCTATTTATTTCATTTTGTGTGAGGATTTGGGGTTACTTGTTCATTTTTGGGGTGGATGCTTGGAATTTTAGAGAACTTGCTTGAGAATGGTGATTTGAGCTTGGAATGGATTTTTCTTTCTTGGGATTTTTGAAGGCTTGGAACTTGTTTTTGTTTGACCCTTATCATTGTAAGGTAGATATTCACCATTGTTTTTACCTTGTTATTTTTTTTACTCATATGTGTGGATGATGGTTGTTGTATTTCTTATGATTGTGGGAAATATATTTGATCCTCAAGTTGTGGGAGAAATGGAAATGGGGGTAAAAATTGTGGGAGGCATAAGAGAAATGTTATTGGGTGTTTTAGGATGGATTTGGGTTGGTATTTACACCTCGTTGATAAATATGATTTGTGTTTATCTTGTTATTTTCTTGAGGAGGCATAAGATTGGATTGATTTCTTGAGGAGGCATAAGAGTGGATTGATTTCTTGAGGGAGGAATAAGAGTGTTGTATCTTCTTGGAGGGAGGTATAAGAGTGCTATGTGTATTGTGATGGAGTTTTGGAGGTTCATAGGTGGACACCCAAGCCTTTGGGAGGCATAATAAGAACCCCGTGTTCCTTTCTCCTCATTGACATTTCTATGAAGCCTTTGTTCTTTGATATTTGTTGGTTTTATTGCAAATTTGGTATTGTGTCATTGTATTGAATATATTAATTGAATGTATATGTGGAATCCATTCGGAGCTTGCGTGGTTTTCTAAATAATCCTCATTGCTTCCTTGTTGGGGCTTGGGGGCCGATGAGGAAGAAGGCTTCTCTCCTTAGTCGATACTTGGTTAGGTGGAGAGTGTTGCCTACTCCCTATTTTTTTTTGTGTTACCTAGATGAAGATGGTGGAACTCATTGGAATGCAGTACTCTTGTTGGAGAAAGATATGTGAAGTTGTAGCTTGTTTTCTTTTAATACTCCTCAACTAGTAAATTGTACCAATATTATATTGGATGTAATCTTATTCATTGGTTAGGTTCTTGTAAATGGTTTATTATGTTTTGCATTACTTCTTATGGAATGTGAACCTTGTAATGGTTTTGTAATAAAAAGAGTAAGATTCCTCAAATCTAAGGTTTTTTGGGGAGTTGTAAGGTTTTCTTGGGAAGTGAATGTTGAGATTCTTGCATTATGGATAAGTTGTTCTCATGAAAGAGGGATAAATTTCATTTATTTTTGTCTCATTTTCTCATACTTAAATGGTTATGTAAGAAGAAATGTTGGATAAATGTTTTATCCACGTGTTACTTGGTTATCAAAAAAAAAAATCTTCAAATACCTAAATATTTGATTTAAAGTGAAATCCATTACATTTAGTGTATTACCATTATAGTTATTCTACAAATGAATATGAAAGAGAAAATTTATTTAAGTTTGTCTAGGAACAAATTTTACAATAATATATTCATCTAAGTGTATTTAAATTTATATCCATATAAATTTATAAATGCAAAATTAATTTTCCCACACAAATTTGTAAATTACCAAAATGTATTATTTTGCACCAAATTAAAATTTCTTCCTAAAAATGAAGGGAAATTTAACTAATATACATACTTTTGCAATCTTATTGCACATATAATGTATTGTTAATATATATTAAGTATATGTTAATAATATACATTTACATTATTATATTATGATTTTGTATTAGTAAAATTTGAGTATTGTTAGTTAATATTAATATATATTCCTACACGTTTATACATATTTAGATGATCAGAAATTTAAATAAAAGAAAAAAAATCAATTTATATAACTAATTGGGAAATGTGACCACTTAATTTTTATTGAAAAGCATGTTTTAAAATTTTATAAAACAAGTTTTATAGGATTAAATGGGGTTGGCTGTCCATATAGGCCCTGACCTCTATGTATCTGAGGTTTTAAATTAAGGTTGGGGAAGGGGCATGACCCTACCCCCTGACCCATCTTATATATGAAGTGGGGGTGGGATTGGTGCCCCTCCCCAAAAGTAAACTCTTTTCCATTAAAATAAACGTTGGCTTTTATTTATGCTATGACCACTCTAATTTATGCGGCTTTTCTTCCTTCGATCGGTGTGTACATACCTTCCTTCATAGCCATGAGTACATTTTCCTCTCCCACACATGCACGCACGTGCGCGTCTTTGCATACACACATATATATGTTTTGTATTATATTATTTTTATAAAAATAAAAATCATATAAATATAGTTGGATATTGTTCGGTTTTTAAAATGATAATTTAACAAACCACGGTCAGGGACAACAAGTTACTCCTTTTTAATGGGAGAGGTTCCCTTATTGAAAGCAAGAAGCAAAACTTATATACAAATGCAAAACTTTCAAAGTGTGGATTCTTGATACTTTCAAACGTTTTATGCCCAAAGATCATCAATACGAAAGAATGGAAGAATTAAGTAGATGAGAGAGGAAGAACACAACAATACCTTAGGAAAATATAGATAGTAGAGTGTAATCTTATACGTACTGAGCTCGAGAGATGTAGAGTAGAATCATTTAATTTCATAATAGATATAATTCCATAGACACAAAGTTACATAAATCATATAAACAAGAACACAAAGTTTCTTATCATAAAAGATGGATGATTCGCAAATTTTCAGACAACAAAAGAAGGAATAACAAAGGAAGAAAGGGAAAAATTATGTATTGATTACTTGAATGTATTACATCTCTGAGTGCCAGGATCAACCCTAACAATGGTGTGGAGAAGCCATTAAATAGCTTAAGAACGGTTACACTCGATTCAAAAATGATGGCGATTCAAAAAATCGGCGTTTAAACTTCTCTAACGCCTTGTTTGTTTCCATGCACTGGTAGTAAAACCAAACACATTGAATCGTAGTCATTCATTCTCCCTTTGCAATCTTTGAATTTGAACCATCCACATGGGAGAGATTTAAATTGAACCAGGCTTGAGGATGCCTTTTGTATTTTGTGCCTTTGTAGAGATTTTGCATTTCAAAACATTTTGGTCCACCCACCCACTTTTGATACGGGCTTGACACGTGGGTTTACTTGAGTGGCGATGGATTCAAAGCTCACTTTTGCAATTTTAACTCTTTTCAACATGGGCTCAACATTTTACTTTATCCCTTAGCATGAGCGGGTCGCGGGTCACTTTATAACTTTAAGCTCTTTATGGAAAGAAATTCAAAATTCCCAAATTGCTTCGATAACCCATCTTCGCGCTTTGAATTTTCAACGATGGAGTCACAGATTACTTTATACTTTATACTTTACGCCCTTTTGGAAATAAAACCAAAATCCCAAATTGGTTTGATGACCCACTTTCCTGCTTTGACTTTTCAAAGAATCAAAACACAAAAATGGCCTGCCTTTCCACTATGTCTTTAAACATGGCCAAGTGTCCCTTTGTGGGCCACTTCAGTATTTTTGTGTTTTTAACTAAGTCCCTATGTTTGTCGAAGGATTTTTTTCGACCGGGACACGTGGAGGCTTCCGCTCATTTGGAGACTTTGTTTGGACGACCATCGAGTTGTACCATTGAGATGCGTGGAGAGTAGGAGCACGTTTGGGACCTAATTTTGGATTCTCCTTACGAAAAGAGCACTTTGAAAGGACATGTGGGGCTTTACTGTTGGTTCTCTATACTTAGCCGATTGCGGTTGACTCTATCTCTTTTACTCGACAATGTGGCGAGATGGCACTCATTTGGGATCTATCCTTGGGTCTCACTTCTGAAGTTGTGTCATTGAGGCATGTGGAGGCTTCCACCAACCCTCTTATACTTAGTTGATTAAACGGTTGGCTCTGTCCCTTTTTTAGACCTAGGACACATGGAAATCCTATGCTCATTTGGGGACTATCCCTTGGGTCCTTCCTTGGAGTTGTGTCGTTGAGACACGTGGAGGCTTAAGCTAATGTTTGTTTCAGTCAATAAGGATCCTTCGAGGCCATGTGGAAAATTTGACACTTTTGTAACAAATAAAAAAAAAGTGACAAGTTTAAAAGATAAACCCACCACATGTTGTATCTAATCAAAAATGTCGACATACTACACGTGGTTGTTGGGGAAAAAATTGACAGGGAAGATACCCTCGTCATTCATGACTGTGGAAAAATAAAAATGAAGGGGAAACCCCACCTTTACACCCGACTTTCAAATTTTTCTCCATGGAATGAAAAACTACAAGCAATACTAGGCTAGACGTGATCCACACCAAGCGGAAGGATTGACAATGACATCGAATGAAGGAAAATATTTTCAAGCATCTAGATGGGGAAATAGAAAATACTTGAATTGTGAGGATAGAAGAATTTTCAATTGAAAGGGTGAGAGTAAAATTGAGCACCCATGACTTCAAAGCATAGATTACTCCAAGGTACCAACTCAAAATTCTCAAAACTTGACTTCAAAAAGAGGGGAATTTTGAGGGTGAAAATAGTTGGCTCTTTCTGGGGTGACTTGATAGAGGAACAAAGAAAGATCAAGAACAATAGAAAAACTCTAGGAAAGCATACCAGTTCCTTATGCATTGGGAAAATATATTCAAAGGAAAAACCAATACAGAATACAACACACACGCAACAGGAAACAAACCCAAAAGGAAAGAAAAAAACAAAACACAACACACAACAAGGAACAGGAAAGGAAACAAGCCAAAGCAGGGAAAGCCCAAAAACAAAAGATTTTACAGAATATACAAAAGGACTTCCTAGTCACCTAGGCCTTGAACAACTTCAAATACTTCCCACCATAAGGAAGTGGGAGAAGAGATCCATCCATATAATCAAAATAGAAATAATTTTCTCCAACAAAATATCTCATTTGAAAGGACCAAACCAAAGAGAATCAAACTTACCATGGCTTCCTCAAGGTTCATGTCTTTTTCCCATATCGAACAATGTCTCCACTTGAAAATCTTTTTGTAGAGATTTCTTGTCCAAAAAAAAATTTCAACTTTAGTTGATGAGTGAGATTCTATCAAAAACTTGCATCATGTCTTCATCCAAACTTCTAAAGATACATGATCCTCTTGTCAAGGAACTAGTAAAACTTGAATCTTTAATAACCTTCATTAAGTTGAAGGTTGTAATTCCACTATTCTTTGGAAGTTGAGCTTCAACACCATACACCACTTGAAATGGAGACATGCATTTTGGGTGTAATTTTATCTTCTCAAAGAGCATCATAAAGTTTCTCATGCCAATTCCTCTTAGAGTCATTGACAAGCTTCCGAACGATGGTTGCAGATTCTTATTTGTTGTTTTTAATTTTCCATTCCCTTGGAGGTAGTATTCGAAGAATGAGAAAGGGAAAGTCCATAACCATAGCAAAAATCCATCATCTCAGAAGAAGAAAAATTTGAAGCATTATTAGTCACAATCTTGTTTCATACCCCAAACCTTATCAAGATGTTCTCTTTAATGAAATTACACACCACCTTAGAAGTAGTTCTTTTGATTGGAATAACCGCTACTCACTTTGTGAAGTAATCTATAGTGATTCGCATGTGAGTATGCCTAGAATTGTAAGGTTGATTGAGAGTTATAATGAAATCCAACCTCCACTTTGTTGAAAAGGCTCATCAATCACTATTGGATTTAGTGGCAAAGCAGCCAACTTAGATCTCCTAACAAAATTCTGATAGGATTCACACTTACCTACCCATTTTTATGCAATTATAAACAATGTAGGCCAATAGTACCCAACACGAAGAATTTTATGGCCAGTGATAGTAGAAGATAAATGCCCTCCATAAGCCCAATCATGAGAACCTAAGAACAATTTCTTTTGTTGCTCTTTGTCCACACACTTCAATAATCTTCCATCTATGCCTCGCTTCAACAAAGCATTCTCACATAATACATAATGTGCATACCTTAGCTTAATAGATCTCTTTTCCTTAGAACTCAAGTGGGATGGACACTCTCCATAAGTAAGTAAATGTCCAATATCAGCATACCATTCATCTGTTGAACTGAGGAAGAGGATAACGGGAACATCAACTTGCTTCTTTGGACAATTGTACATCAACTCCTTCAACAATAAGGCCACATTAGCCTTTACCCTAGAATAGCTTAGATGGCTTGATATCAAGGTCATATTCTTGGAATTTATCTACCCAATTGCCTCTCTTAGTTCCAAACTCATGTTGTATAAGAATAGACTTGATGGTTGTATTAGGTACAATCACAACAAAGTGAGAATTAAGAATTTAAAAATGAAATTACTTGACATCTTTGACAATTGCAAAAGCATGTTTCTCCATCATAGAATATTTCAATTCGGGAGCTTTCATAACATATCTCATGAAGGCAATTGGAAGTTCATGATCGTCAAAATTATTCTAAGATAGCACAACAACCATGGTATTCTCTCGTAGCATTGTAATACATGATAAAATCCTTGCTGAAATCGGGACGAGAATAAGATGGTTTAGCAATGGCTTTCTTGATACCTTCGATTGATTCTTTACTCTCAGAAGTCCAACCAAATTTTTGTTTTCCTTTCATCATGTGAGCAATGCTTATGGTCAGTTTTACAAAATCAGAATGAATCTCCTCAAGAAGTTTATCGACCAAAGAAAGAGTGAACACCATTTTTGCTTGTGGGAAGAGGAATCTTCTAGATTGGTTGAAATATTTTTGGATCTATCTTGATTCCTTCTTTGGAGACAATATACCCCAACAACTTTCCTTCAGTGACACAAAAGATAGAATTCTTAGGATTGAGATAAATTCCATGTTCTCTACATTTCTTAAGGACTACTTTAAGATGGTGAAAGTGATATTCCCTTGTTTTGGAGAAAGCTGTCAAATCATCAAGGTACACAACAACACACTTTCCCTTTAGAAACTGCGAAAATCCTAGTCCATTGTCCTGCGAAAGGTGGCACCAATATTGATAAGACCAAAAGGCATTCTCTTGTAGGAAAAGGTGCCCCAAGGAGTATTGAAAGCATTTTTGTGTTGATCGGGGTATAGAATTCCACTTGATTATATCAAGAGAATCCATTAAGCATAGACAACATCTCAGATCTTGTGAAAACTTGAAAAAATTGATCCATCATGGGGAGAGTATAGTTTTCCTTTAGAGAGGCCTGATTCAAATTTCTTAAATCCACACAGATGTAGATCTCACCATTCTTTTTTCGATGGGCTGAATTTTGGCAATCCATGTTGAATGATGTATACAAAAATTTATCTTTGCTTTTAGTAAGTTCGGATCTCTTGAAAAAGCGATTAGTGTCAATAACCTTCACATTGTATTTCCTTTGTTTCTTATTGAATGGTTTGATCCTAGGTTTCAGAGGGATAAAGTGTTGCTTTTCCTTTAGCTGGAAATCCTTGAGATCATCATACGAATAGAAAAGAACATCAACATAAATTTTTAGTAGATCTACTACCTTCTTCTTCTCCTCTTAAGTTCAGTATTTTCCAATTTTTGCTATGTTGGGTTCATCAAGACTCCCAATATTAATCTTTTCACATTCATCAGACTATCGAGTTCCTTGAGAAGCTTTAGAATTAATGTACATATCATGCTTATTAAAAATATCTTCCAAACTCACCAGCCCTTTGGTAATCTTGTTACCTTTTAGTTTGATCCATCCATCTTGATCCATCTCTTTGTTGATATCTCCTTCATTAGAGGATACATACTCTCGAGGAAAAGTCTCACTTCCTTCAAATACAACAATTGCTCAAAATTATCTTAAGCTTCGAGAAAGAGAGAAAATTATGATCATCGTTGAAAACCTACCGAGTTATTTGCATTATCTAGTACTTTGGGCCTATGAATCATTTCAATGGTAAATTTCTCTGAGAGAAATTTGGGTGAGGAATCTGTAGAAATCTTGAGAAAACTAGAGAATCATCTCTAGTGTTCCTTTCTCTTAGCACAACTTCATTGGTGAAAGCACCAAGAAACTAAATGGAATCCCAAACAATATTTCTATAATGATTCAATCTCATATTCTTCACTTGAAAAATATCTCGGACTTGTGTCATAATCAACTCTGTATCACCACAAACACAAAGATTCTTCACTTCCATTTCTTTTGCCATGTTTAATCCAAGTATGAGTGCCTCATATTCATTGTATTATTTTATTTTCAAAACAAAGCTTGAATGAAAAAGGATGAATCTTCCCCTCACGGAGAGGTTAGCACCACACTAGCCCCAAAACAAGCTAAAGAGTAGCTTCCATCAAAATCTAGAGTGCAAATGCCATTGGGATCATGAATCAATCCCTTAGGAAGTTTTGTCTCATATTGTGACATGATCATGTAGTTATCATGTCATATATCTTCATAGAGTATTTGTGTTTTTGGATCATCTGTCTTTTGGACAATGTATTCATTTTTTTTCTCAAGTAGCATCTTCTTCATTTTTCTATTGACTGGGATCAAAGCATGCAACCAATCCATCTGAATTTCTCCTCCAACCTCCTTACAAAAATTTTAACTCAGAAATATCCCATATGAGGGAGGAATATCAACTACGAAAATAGTGGCTAAGACTCCTTTCTATGGAAAAGCAACAAAAGCTACTTGTGCATCTTTAATTCTTCCAACCAAAGGCACTTTTCTACTCTCCATGGAATAGTAGAAACCAAAGGGATGTGTTAGAGTCAGGCCAAAATCATGAGATACTTTTGTAGGCATTACAATGTATACGATGCTTACGAGTCTATAACATAATTACTAAGAATATGGCCGGTATGAGGAGAGTCACATAAAATGGTTCAATTTTATCATTAGGGGAAATGACCGTAGCCATGAGGCTTGATTGAGGTGAGGAAGAGGGAGTGGGAAAAATACCTCTAGAGGTACTAAATGAGGCTTTGGATTTGGATTTGACAAAGTTTACCATTTTAGAAAAAGATTTTGGATGGGTTTGGTAAAACTCTACCTCTGAAATTTGAATTTTGGTCTTTTGAGATGATTAATGATATCAAAAGATCCAGAGGTGGATGGGGCATCATTGCTAGGAACTTGAGATACTTTTGATTTATTAGTTTTAGGATTTAAAGAAGAAAATGTTTTGGAAATAGAAGTAGAAGAGGGAATTAGCATTACTAACATTTTGTGTGGAGCGGTGGGAATAGGAGCTCTATTCTTGTAACCACTAGAATAGTTATAGGAAACTCACATTTCTTAGCAGGCTGCACCACTTTTTATTTATTTTTCATTTTCTCCCGAGTCATAACAATATATGACTCACTATTCATGTTTTCCAGTCTTTCATCATATTCATCTTCATCATCCATACCTTCGGTGGTGAGGAAATGAACTTGAGATCTACCAAGATCTTCTAGTTCTTCATCACTTTGTTCTTACGGTTCTTCGTAGAGTTCATTAGACTCCTCATCATCAGGTTCTTTAACTTCACAAGTTGCATTGATTTGGAACCTTGATGGGTGGGCCTTTAATATCAATCTGGTCTTAGAAGAAGGCGGACGGTTCTGGGATGAAAATTCTTCCTAGGAATATCTTGGTGAGGATTATGTTGAGCCAATTGTTTCTTGATATCAATGAGATCATTTATAAGATTTTGTACTAACTAATCAAAATTGTCTCCAGAGGAAGAGGAAGAAGATGCTTTAGATTTTGAGGATTCTCCATTTTAGTTTACTAGACATGATTAAATCATCCTCAACACGATATCCAAACATTTATCAACATCAGAGTTGCAAGGTTAGCTCTTCTTAGTTCATAACTCACTTCGGGTAACTGGGTGTTGAGGAAGAAGCACTTTTGGATTTTATCCACGGGACGAGTGTTCTATGGAATTTTATGAATGAGCTTGTTGAATTTGGCCACAAACTCCCTCATGGGCTCAAATGGTTCCTTCTTGATATGAGAAATTTGAGCTAGGAGAGCATGCACCTCTTTAGTAGGTTTGAAACTTTGCTCAAACTGAGTTTTCATGGTATTCCAAAAAGTTATAAACCCAACAGAACATTATAAAACCAATCAAAAACCTTATCCTACAATGTCTCCATAAAAATCGTGATAAAGACATCTTCATGGCCAACCCCAAGAATCTCACATGTAACAATGAAGGTTGCGATGTGTTCATCTAGATGAATGTTCCCATCACCCCAAAATTTGGGAAAACGTTTCTTGTTACCCATAGGTAACTCATGCAATGGCTGAGGAAGAGCAAGAGTCCCAACCTGTTTTCCCCAAGGCAAAGGGACTACCATCTTTGGAATAATTGACTGAAGGGAAACTAAAACACTAGTAAGTATAAAAACACAAAGATAAAGAATGAGTTCTTGAGGAATGCTATCCTTGGAATTTCTATCTTTAATAGGAGGTGTGCTTGTAGAACAAGTTTCTCTATTCCTTCTTGCTGGAAGAGAGAATTTTTTTTGCTCCAAAAGTTGAAAATGGGAATCCTTAACCCCGAGAGATTTCTTCCCATGTGTATACCATAGATTCTCCAAAACAAAATGATCTTGAATTTGTTCTTTTAGAAAGGGATTTTTGAAATAAAATCCTTAGTAGAGTCACCAAAAATTGTTGGGTTTTAAAATGATACTTTAACAAACCATAGTTAGTGGATATCAAGTCCCTCATATTTAATGGGAGAGGTTCCCTTATTGAAAGTAAGTAGCAAAACTTATATAAAAATGTACAACTTTCAAAGTGTGGATTCACGATACTTTGAAATGTTTTATGCCCAAAGACAATCAATATGAAATAATGGAAGAATTAAGGAGATGAGAGAGGAAGAACATAACAATACCTTTAGGAAATATAGATAGTAGAGTATAACCTTATACGTATTGATCTAGAGATATACATAGTAGAATCATTTAATTTTATTACGGATATAATTCCGGAGACACAAAGTTCAGAAATCATATAAACAAGAACACAAAGTTTCTTATCATAAAAGATGGATGATTCAAAAAATTTCAAAAAGGAAAGCGGGAATAACATAGGAAGAAAGGGAAAAAAATTTGTATTGATTACTTTAAATCTATTACATCTATTGATATGAAGATCTAACCCTAACAATAGCATGGAGAAGCCATTAAATAGCTTCTAAGAATGGTTACATTCGATTATAAAAAAAGATGGCCGATTCAAGGCCGACATCGAATTTCTTTAATGCTTTATTGTTTCCATTCTGGCTGGAAAACCGGACACATTGAATCACATGATCGTTCATATTGCCTTTGCAAACATTGAATTTGAGCCCTCCATGTGGGATAGATTAAAATTGAAGCGAGGCACGAGGACTCCTTTTGTATTTTGTGCCTTTGTAGTGATTTTACATTTCAAAACTTTTGCCCGCCCACCCACTTTTGATATGGGCTTGACACATGGCTTTACTTAGGTGGTGATGGAGTGACTCACTTTTGAAATTTTAACTCTTTTAATGTGGGCTCGAAAATTCAAATTCCTTGGCCGACCCACCTCCCAGTTGGACTTTTGATGTGGGCTCAACATTTGACTTTATCCCTTGGCATGAGCGGGGCCACGGGTCACTTTATAACTTTAAGCTCTTTATGGAAACAAAGCCAAAATTCCTAAATTGCTCTGATGGCCCCCCTTCGCACTTTGAATTTTCAATGATGGAGTCATAGCTTAATTTATACTTTATGCCCTTTTGGAAATAAAACCAAAATCCCAAATCACTCCAATAACCCACTTTCCCACTTTGAATTTTCAAAGCATCAAAACAAAAAAAGGGCCCGCCTTTCTACTACTGCTTGAAACATGGCCATGTGTCCCTTCACAATCCAGTTTAGTATTTTTGTGTTTTTGACTAAGTCCCTTTATTTGGCGAAGGATTTATTTCTGACCCAGGAAACGTGGAGGCTTCCCACTCATTTGGAGACTCTATTTGGACACGACACTTAGAGTTACGCCGTTGAGACGCATGGAGAGCTAGCACACGTTTGGGACCTACTTTAGGATTTTTACTACCGAAAGAGCATCGAAAGGACATGTGGGGCTTCCCTTTGGTTCTCCTATACTTATCCGATTCAATGGTCGGATCTCTCCCTTTTTCAGACCTAGGACATGTGAAAATCCTACGCTCATTTAGGGACTATCCTCTGGGTCCTACCCTTGGAGTTGCACCATTGAGACGTGTGGAGGCTTACACTATCATTTGTTTCATTGAATCAAGGTTCTTGACCACAGGGAAAATTTGACACTTTTGCAACAAATAACAAAAGTGACAAGTTTAAAAAATAAACCAACCACGCCACATCTAATCAAAGATGTCCACATACTACCCATGGATTTTGGGGCAAAAATTGAGAGGGAATATATGCTTGTCATTCGATTGTGGAAAAATAAAAATGAAAGGAAAACCACACCTTTACGCAGAATTTGAAATTGTTCTCCATGGAATGAAAAGCGCAAGCAATACCAAACTTGACATGATCAACAACAAAAGAGAAGGATTGACAACAACATCCAAATGAAGGTAAATATTTTCAAGCATCCATACGGGAAATAGAAAATACTTGAACTACAAAGAGAAGAATTTTCATTTGAAAGGGCAAGAGTAAAGATGATCACTCACTACTTCAAAGCATGGATTACTCCAAGTACCGACTATAAATCCTCAAAACTTGATTTCAAAAAGAGTGGAATTTTAGGAGACAACAAATATTATGAAAAACACCTTGAATCTTATGGTATTTAAGATGAAATATAAAAAATAAATAAAATGGATGTATTTTATCAAAAAAAATATACGATGTTTATGGTTTTTCCCAAATGGGTATATAATCATTGTCTATACAATTGTCCTGTAATAAAATACTATACAAGATCAAATAAAGAAGAAGAGAGATATACACCCACAAAGGAAATGGGTAGATCCTTTCCCTAAACACAAAAACTTAAAAAAAAAAAGAGCTTCCAACCCTCTCTAATGGCTTCCATGGCTTTATCTTATTATCCTCCTTCCTTAACCTTCAAATCGGGGATAATTTTAGTGGCGAATATTTGTAATATGGCAAATATTCCATTTTTGAAAAATTTGAAAAGGTGAATTTTTTGGTGCGGGTCAGTGACCTATTCACCTAAAAATTACAGTTTAATTTTTTTAGGGGTTGGCTTCGCCTACCCTTGAAACTATCCCCTATATAATCCTAGATTATTTTCCAGATAGAAGACTACTAGATCACGCATACCACACAGGAGCATATGTATTATAAAGTATAGTAAATGCGTGATAGGAGGGCAGAGGCTATAGATGTGTGACATGAGGACATAAGTTGCAAACGAGGGACATAGAGTTTTTGACGTGCGATATGGAGATTTTATTGACACGTGACATGGAGAGCTTGTTGAAATCTGATAGGAGTGTGGAGGAAATAGATGCGTGATGAGATATTTTGTTGACATGTGACATAGAGATTTTGTTGTCGTGTGGACATTAGAGGCGAGAGGCTGCAGACGCGAGATAAAAGATTTTCTATCGCGCATCAACTTGGTGGTTGATTTGCATCAACCACCTTGTTGACGTGTGACAAAAAGTCTCCCATCGCACATCTCTGACCTTCTTGTCACACCTCTTAAAAATTAGGAAAAAAATTTGTTGCCGGACCCCAAAAAATTTTCCTTCTGCAAAACCGGTTTCGAGGATATTCACGGGTATTTTCCACCTCGATTTCTAAGATGTCTATTAAAATGAACCCGCTTCAAATCCAAACAATAGAAAAATGAGATATTTGATTTAGAAAATGAATATAAGAGAACCCATAAGGATATCTAGGGTTTCTTTAGTCTAACCTATATTAAATGGCTTAGATAGATTAGATCGAATAGTGGGATGAACCATACATCACTTAAGGGATGGGCTATTTAGGTGGGAATGGAATAAATAAAAATATGTGTGTGTAATGTTAAATGGGGGCCTAAGGGGTTAGACTTGGTTGTGCACCTTGCCCCTTTTGAGATAATGATTTTATAATAATGTGCATGCCATTAACACTAGAGGATTATTATCCTTGTCTAATTAAATTTAAAATTGCTAATGGGATTTTAAATAATAAATTCAAAGGGGATTAATGGAGTTAAATAATGAAAATCTAAATGAGGATTATTTAAATAAAATATTTGAGTCTAGAAGAGAAAGAATTAAATCGTAACATCATTTTGAAATTGGGTTTAAAATATTAATCATTATTTTAGTTTTGACTTGCCTTGTAATTGTTTAAAATTTTATAATCGGGATTTAATTAAAATCCTTGCTAAGGCCTTGTAACCTTTCAAAAAAATATTATTTCATAATTTTCACAGTTTTCTATCGGGTTTGAGTGGGTTTGAGTGGTAAAAATGTGGGCATTACAGAATGCGGGTGGTTGTTTCAATGATGCTTGTTACTGTGCAAATGGTGGGATTTGTCTTCTATGGGAGACATGTTTCTTTTGATATGGTGGTGCCCCTCCCAAATCCCCTACGAGGTGATGGTGTGAATGGTGGAAAGGTACATGGTGGCTCTTAATTGGATATCTCCAGCTAGGGGATCGTCTCGAGCTTATTTTACCTAGAATAATGTGTAGCCCAAACATCACGGCTCTATTGGTGTTTTCTAAGAAGGGTCCCTTGCTCTCTAAACTAAAACAACATGTTTTTCACATCTCAGTGATCCTATCGTGGATATATGGTAGTTTATGAACTAATTATGGAGGTAGGATTGAAGAAAAATCAAACCCTTTCCTAGGGTAAGATGAGTATGTTGAAGGATAAACCCCTTGTTCAGGAATCTTTTAATGATGCATTGTACGTGAAAGAAAATAGGAACATGGGATTTTTGGATTTCATGAAATACAATTCGATGGCTTATGAAAAACCTACTCCATCAGTTTGTTTTGGTGAAGAGATAGTTCTATTTGAAGACGCTTTCAAGAGAAATGGTTTGATATGCATATTTAACAAATTTTGTCCAAGCATGTCGGTGCTTCATGCTTGAATATTGAGGAAATGGGGTCCCTTCATGACACGTAGGTTGGATATCTTACCTATTAGTGGGGATTTTTTCATAGTTACTTTTTATGATGCTTCGGATAGGGATCTAGTTTTTGGGAATGTTTGGTAATTTGAATCCCATATTCTATTGATAAAACTGTGGTTTCCTTTGTTTAACCTAGTTTATAATTCCTTCCATGTAAAACCAATGTGGATACATCTACCATATTTACCCCTCAATTTTTTTGTAAATCTATTTAAGCTGCTTATTGGTAATACTTTAGGGAAATATTTGGCTATTGATTGAAAAATAAAATATTTTCATCACACAACATATGTTAGAATCTTGGTAGATATGGATAATTCGTTGATTTCCTTCCACTATTGAACTAAAAGTTGAGGATAGAATTTGCAATAAAAATGTGGACTATGAAGGGTTTAACTTTAGGTGTAGAACATGTTTTTATCTTGGCCATTTACCTTTTGATTGTCATTTGGTAAGAAAACACGTCGAAGGAAGAAGTTGTAGTGCCCACTCATCTTGACACTTATTATATGTTGATTTTGACTTTGTTGACTTAAGACATGGATATTCTTTGTAAAATTTTAGTTTAGCATGATGTTAGATGATAGTGATATTATGACTATTGATGGACTTTGATTCATAGTTGATTTGTGTAGTTTCTTAGAGATGTTGAGAGATAATTTTATATTGATGATGATGATGTGTTGTTGGCATATATATTACTTACATTCAAAATTCTCGTCATGTTGACTATGATATAGCTTTTGAACTAATCTTGTGATCTTGTTGATAGTGATAAAAAGATAGAATTGATATGTTGTTGAAATTTTAGACAAATAATAGCATTATTAGTAGAAATGATGAGTTAACTATATCCAGATGGTTATTTATTTACGTGCATATATTTATTCTTGATGTTTTGATACGGAAGGGAAGAAGGTATTATTTAGTTGATTTGTGTAGTTTCTTACAGATGTTGAGAGATAATTTTTATTGATGATGATGACGTGTTGTTAACATATATATTACTTAATTCATAATTTTTGTCATGTTGACTATGATATAGCTTTTGAACTAATCTTGTGATCTTGTTGATATTGATAAAAAGATAGAATTGAGATGTTGTTGAAATTTTAGACAAATGATAACATTGTTAGTAGAAATGATGAGTTAGCTATATGCAGATGGTTATTGATTTATGTGCATATATTTATCCTTGATGTTTTGATGTAGCCACGAAGGCCGAAGGAGGTATTGTGTGATTTTGCAGTAACTATATCACAACAATCAAAGCGAGGGATTAGAGACTTACTATGACAAAATACTAGATGGATACAATGAAGGTCACCATGGAAACTTGTGTTGTGTTTTGTGTGTTTTAATTTGCTAGGGGGTCCCCATGGGGGGATGACCTCCAATTGTGACCATGGGCATGTGTGAAATTCTTCCCTTTTATTTTATTTACTATAGAGTATGTGGTTTAATTTTGGTGTAATTTAATTTATCATTATTGATTAATGTGCCTTTCTTAAGTAAATTAAATCATGTTATTAAGTTATTTGGGGGTTTGAAAAATGGATTCATTCATTAGAATTGTTCATCTTTGGGATTATGTATTTTTTATTGAGTGTAAATGACTTTGAGTATTGAACACTCTACCTTACCATAGAATTTCAAATTTGGGCTTAAGGTCTATTTTTGGAGGCTTGTCCCACACCTCTTAATTTCATATACCAACCCTACCTATGGATTGGGGGTCAAAAATAGACCCCATGATGTGTTTTTAAGACAAAAAGTGACATTAATTCCAATTTTGTTAGATGGTTTTAAAGTTTATCCTTAGGGGGTGTGAGTTTGGATTGTGTGTGTAAGAGGCTTGTCATTCCTCTCAACCACAAATTTATTATGCATTAGGGTAGAGGTTTGACTTGTGATGTGGAGTTTAGGATAATTGATGGCACATCCTACATGGATCATCCTCACCCTCCTCTCTCCTTTTATATATATGCAAGTTTAATTGTTTGTTTGGGGGTTAATTCATTTCATTTTGTGCTCTTGTATTTAGGAGTTGGAGGATTTTGGAGTGTTTGTTGAATATTTGGAGTTTGTTGCTGTTGGATTGGGCTTTAAGGAGGTTGTTTTGTGACTCTTTTATCAAGCTCTACCTTGGAAAGGTAGGAGCTACACTCTTGTTTTAATTTATTTTCTCTTATACGTGTATATTTGTATGTTATTGAATGTTTTTGTAAACTTTTTGGGTTATTGGGTAGATTGCTTAAGTATCATGGAGGAGAAGGCTATGGGGATCTCATATGTAGGGAGGCATAATATTTTATCTCATTTTTTTGAGGGATTTGGGTTGGTTGCCCCACCTTGGATAAGAAAATGCTTGCATTTCTTACTTGGTTCTTATGAGGGAGGCATATGACATTTTGGGAGGCATAAGAGTCTATGGGAGGCATAATAATATTTTCGGGGAGGCATAATATTTGTGTAGGGGTTTTGAGATGTATATTGGAGGGTTTTAAATTGGAAACGTAATTCCCATTGGAAGGCATAAGTGATCCCCCCATAGATACTTGCACCATTGGCTTGTATTTTCAAGCCTTATATATTTTGTTAGTTTGCTTCTTGTGATTGTATTTTATTTTGATTTTGTTCTTAAATGGTTGTGAAATATTTGTATTGTGATGTGGAAGCTTCATAATATTTTCCATGAGTTGGATCCATCTTTTATTACATTGAGGTTGTGGCTCGGGGGCCAATGAGGGAGGATAATTTCTTCTCCTCATTTTATTATTGGTTGGGTGGAGAGTGTTGCCTCTCCACAATTTTTTTGATGTGATAAAATGAATAAATAGTGGACCTCTTATTAAATAATGAGAACTTGGATCTTATGTGAAGTAAAAAAAATCCTCCTTAGTGAGAAAACCTTCTTGTAGTTTCCACTTAATGCGGAAGACTTGTAGTATTAAATTTTTGAAAGAAATGTTGCATTGTAAGTTTCATTTACTAATTTGTATTATTATATTTGAAGGTAGTTATTTAAAAAGGTGTAATTTCCTTTCTCCTCATATTGTTATATGTAAAGGAATGGATTGGAATGGATGTCATGTTTAAAGGTTTACTTGTAATGAAAAAGAAAGAGAAAGCTCATTATTCTTTGTGGAAGTTGAATTTTTGTATAAACGAAAAGAAGAATATAGAAGTTGTAAAATATTAATAGTGTATTCATTGCAAAGTTGAATGTGAAATAAATTTTCTTATGTTTACTTGAAAAAATGGTTGTATTACGAAATGGAAATATGCAATAAACTTTAAGTAAGTTATTGTGTTGAAAAAATTGCATTTTTTTAGGAAAGGAAAACAATGATATTAGGAATAGATTAATATTATTTCTTACTCTTCAACTTGAAAGAAAAATTGTTCAAAGAAAATTCGTTGAAAGAAAATAAAAATGAACTTGTAGTATTTTTCTTGTACTATGGAATTAGAAAATCTTTTAAGTTACAAATTTTAGGCATGGAATGAATAAATGGTTAAACCCTTCAACTGGAGACCTTAGGAACATGAATTCAACTAAGGATAAATTGTAAAAAACACACTAGTCAAATTTATTTTTGGAAAATTCATGGAATTGATGGTTTTGTTATTAAAGAAATGAGCCGCCGCCCTATGTAGAGTGGAGGTCTTTGAATTGCCACTAAGGCGAGGTGGCGATTAGTGAATCATCACCCGGTAAGGGGTGGTCCCGGGATCGTCAACCTACTTTGGATGGTGGTTTTGTCTTGACGGAAGAAAAATACAATCCGCGTCTGTGTTATTTTAAACTTGGTTTAACTAAAAATTTAAGCTGTAAAATTAAAGAGGAAACCTCCAGTAATCAATAAAGGAATAAATTCAATGTTTCAAACTTGTAAATCTTTAAATGGGTATTTAAAAGCATTCAATCTCATGGAGTAAAAATGAAGTAGGGTTTTCCCTTGTAGGAAACTAAAAAAATAGGATTAAATTTATAACACTCCATATTCGGAGTGGAAACCTCTCCAATCTTAAAATGGAAGGAATTACACCAAAAATCTGTGATATAAACTAAAGTAAGCTTGATTTTGTGAATTCCTCCATGATTATTCCTTCCTTTCTTCCATGCCCTCCATTTCTTCAAGATACAAATTAAACAAAAAAAAGTGACCAAATGAGGAGGCTAGGGAAAAGAAAAAGATTTTATTAAAATCCCATAAGGATAGTTAAGTTTAGTATAGAACCCTAAGATCTAGTGGCCATAATTGATTTAATCCAAGGGTTGAGGATCAACCCTAAAATTGTTAGGTAGGAATGAATTTTATGGGTGTTTTAAATAATTTTAAAGGTATGTGTAAATGGGTGAATGGGGCCATTTAATACCCTTGTATGTTAAGTCATTTATTTAGTTCCTAGTATGTTTTAGAAATTAATGAAATGGACATTAAAGATATTAAGATAATGGAACTAGAGTAACTAAGGATAAGGGCTTATTAAATATGGGTTTGAAAGTTGATTCCTAAGGGGGAAACTATTTAACCTAGTGAAAGGAATTATTGAACACTTTTCTAGTGGTGAAAATTAAATTGACTATAGAATTGGAGTAAGAACATTTAATTAATAATCTAGATTGGGTCTATCCTATAAAATGCAACTTTTCTAATAGAATTTAATTAAACGTGTATTAGGGTTTGACACATTTTGACATGTTTAAGACAAAAAAATGCACAACTTTTTGGATAATTGTTTAAAGATTAATGTTGTTTTGGAACTTCAAAAATGTGGCGTTCAAAAGCTCATGGTGAAATAATTCTAATCTTGGACACCTGGTTGTAAATGATCCATTAGATTGTGATTCTAACTCGATTCAAAGAAATTGGATGCTCAAAAAGGAAAATCTCAAGGAGCAAATAGAAATTTTGATTCCACTCCATAATAATGAAAATTAAAATCTAATTATGAAAGAGGATTGGAAATTTGTGAGTAGGAATAAGAAAGATACTATGTCTCACCTCAATATGCGAGATAAGATCCAAAAGGAAGGGGTCTCGATGTTGAGATAGTCGTGTTTTTGTCTTGTTGTTATTAGTTTGATGCTTGTTTGTTTGGTTGTCATGTCTTCTGCTTAGAAGAGGTAGCTTTATTTGTTCCTCAATGTCTTCTCTTTTTCTCCACCATTTGTATGGAGTAGGGTCACCTTAACCCTCTTTTACCTATAATATAAAAAAATGTACATTACAAATATATATTCCCATGCGATTCTAACTCATATAAAAATGAACTTTATTTTACATAGGTTGTTCTAACAACCTATATTCTCCCCTATCCTAATATATCTCACACTATTCCTACGCGATTTTAAAAAATCACTTATATATTATTTGAATAATATATTCACCATATTAAATAGACACAAAAAAATAATATTTAATAAAGTGGGAAACTATCTAAGGCACCCATGTTAGGACTAATTCCTAACAATACCCCCTTAGTTTTAGCATGGCAAGAGAACACTCTTGGAGCAGCGATGTTGGTGGGCATTGTTGCCTAGATTTGGGCATTGGGCACTCTTGGACCACCTAACTTGTATTTCCCCCTTAATTTTACAAACCCATTGGATGTCAGTTTCCACCGATCTGCATCCAAAATTATTTCACTTAGAATTTTTTGAAAATATCTACCTACCCTTGTTTTCATAAAATAAATAATTATTTTTATAATAACCCTTTACGAATAGTTTTCCTCCCTTAAATTTATCTCACTATGATAATCAACACCCTTTTAATATTGATTCCCCTCCCTTAAGAATAAATTCCATTTTTTTGTATTAAAAAATTACCCTGTCCTTTAAATCTGTGAGTTTATGGGTTTGCATTTGCATTTATCCCTAAATTAATTTCACCGTATTTCTAGACATGCCATAAAAGAGAGGTATGAGAGGCTTCCATATGAAGAAAATTAAAAATAATTCATTAGGGATTTCACGTACTATGTGGATCCTTGGGAGTTACCACAACCATCAGGGTGGAGAATGCCATGATTTTTCTGTCGTGCCAAGGATATTGGCCCGAGCCAATATGATTGATCTTTCTACAAGAGGGATCTAAATACATATTCAATTTTCTAGGGGTGTAGAGGATCTAATCAAAGGAATTAGAGAGGTACCAAAAAACATAATCAAAGTCCGATCTTGTTGGGAGAGACCAAGTAAACCGTTTGAAGTCCTCAAGCAGGATAACAATCAATCTAAATGTAACGAGAAATGTTATATGCATATTTGAACATGCAGATCTGAATCAGATAAGTCACGGTGATTTGGGAAAGTTTAAAGATCTTGATGCAGATTTGAAACACCTAATTGGAACTTACTTCCATCTAAGGTTGACTTATCTCAATCCTTTTAATAATTTCATTACTGTTATCTCTTGATTGTGATAAATATATCACCTCCACGTCTCTCGAGGACCCTTGAGATGAATGCAGCTGAGTCAAAACAGGGAGATTTTGAGCTATTTTCCTAGTAAAAATCTATTGTGAGTTTTTGGAGTGATTAGCTGCAAAAGAAGTGAAATAAACAAATTTAATGCCAAAATATGTAGAGCCATCTCAGTGCCGAAATTCCTTAGTAAATGTAAATCAACAAAAATAAGTTGACAAGCCTTTGATCTCAGTCTAATAATTTCTTTATCATGCAGATTTTTATACTGTGCAAAAAAAAACATATAAATCTGAAGCATGCACAACTATCACCCAAAAACATCTACCAAACTATATACTGTAATCTATATATATTTTTATGTTTATGGTTTTAAATGAAAAATAAACATGATGGAGTGAATAAAATATGAATATAATGGAAATAATTGAGAGTGAGAATCGTGTAGGTGAATGATGAATACCACAAGTTTATACATGGTCTATAGTACAAAACTATTGTCAATATGCAAGAAAGGGTCAACGGAAAAAATTGCAATTGCATGTTGGATATACTACATAACCATTAAACCATTATAAGGAAAAAACACTTGAATGGAGGGTGGACATAAAGGTTTAGATCCTGCTCACGATACCACATGATAATGGAACCCCATTTCTAGAAGAGCCAAAGTATAAAATATGCGAAGCATGAATTAAACAACCATCTATCATTAATCAAATAATAGGATACATTACAAATATATAGGCCCATACTATTCTAACTCCTATAACAACTAGATTTATTTTAGATAGGTTGTTCTAACAACCTATATTCTCCCCTATCCCTAAAATATCTCACACTATTCCTACATAAGTATAACAACTCACTTACATTATTTGAATAATATGATCCACATATTAAATACACACACACACACACTAATTAATATTTAATAATGTGGGAAACTAACTAATGCACCCATGTTAGGACTAATTCCTAAAACCCTTAATCATGACTACATTATTCTAGAATGCCAAAAACGTGTCTAGTACATCCTCAAATATTTCCTTTCTTATTGGTTTGGAGAAGATGGTTGTATATTGATCTCCAAAACTCTAAGTAGATCTAACCATTTTCATCATCCCTACGATGATATAATACCTTGAATCTATATTTTTTCTTCAATTCTCCAAAAGCGAACCTTCTTGTAAAGAGAATTCATTGAATTTTTATTGAATAAGATTTTTTTCTCCTTATTGCTTTTGCATCAAGTTTTTAGTGTCCTTCTCATCAATATACTTAAGAGAGTTCTTTTGTTTCTATTTCATATTCTACTCCTTCTAATCAAAGTGTGATAATAATATATTTCTTGCATTCCCATGAGAGTGTTGTTAGTATTCAAATTTGATATCCTTTTCAAAGTGAGAAAGAACATAGATTGGAAATGGATCTTAGAGACAAATAGATCATAGTGTGTGTCATTTTGTAGCCAGGGGATGAGATGTAAATGGCCCTTTGTTAGTCATATTTGTGGAGGGATGGATAGCACCTTTAAAAGGATTTGATCCGTCCTCACAAATTTAATGCATGCCTTTTGACCGGGGTGAGAGGACCCTTAGTGTAACCCTTGTTTAATGAAGGAGATGGAGATATCCTTATTTTGCACAAATTCTACGAAGAAAACCTTGGGAAAATACGTCGATTTACTCCATGATTTAACTCTTAAGATTTGTCACTTGGAGATACTTTCAACACAAGGCTAAGGTTACTGAAAACATTAAGAAATCCTGATTGTTCTACATATTTTAGTAAGTAGATTTTGTTCCTTTGTTGATACACAAGGCAAACAAGGGTAGTTCAGGGTGGATTCATGGTTTTTAAATAATTTTTGTGGGAGATGAAGCAGGATAAAGTTGATTATACCAGATCTTCGAAGGGACTTCACAATAATGAACAACTCAACAATAGAAATATTTAGAACAGTTAAAATGTTCCTTGAACGAGAATGTGTGCTTTAATGCAGGCCCAAATCAACACATTTTCACATAATATCCGAGACTCTAAACACAAAGGATCGAATTGAAAGACTTAATTAAACACCAAAGTCTTTGATCAATCACACCTAAGGTACACCCGAAGACTTACAGACAATATTTATCAACAAATCAAAGTGAATTGATTTTAAATTTTTTATCTCATCAAGATGAAGGCTCTTCTTGAAATGAAATTGAAAATACCATTAAACTATCACAACGATAAGATCTATGTGATTTCACAAATATTTCAATGTAATATTGCAATAGGAATGAAAGAAACTATTCTGAGACATAAATTGCTAGAGATTGGACAAAAATTAATTTCAAAATTGCTTAGATTCATCAACAAGGGAAAGATTCTAGAGCAATCTCAATGCTCGTCAATGGCTATACATATGTAACTAACTTGACATGATAGAAAATATAAAACATAAGAAAATAACAAGTTATCTCAGCTTGGTCTCTCGGAAGATGAATTTCTCAAATTTTATCTTAAGAATTCAACCTTGGACCATTTGCGAGTATTCTCATTGAATTTATACATTTTAGTCACTCAATTTATCCCCGAAAAAGAAAGAATATTCAAGGGACCTTTTCTTGTTAACAATTCACTTGAAGCGATGTTTAACAAATTCAGATCTGAAAGCTGTCAGGTGGACCAAATGTGAACTAATCATGTTTCTGGGGCCCTCGACTAATGACTAGGATGCCATGCCACAATTTTTTGGAAATCCTTCTAATCATTATGATTCTGTCATGTGAGAAATCCTCTTTTTAATCATTTTTCGGAGACTCTGCATAGGTGGATATGATAGGTAATGTTTTTCACTCTCGAGGTAATACATTTTTCATATTTTGCACCTACACTTTCATCATTTCATATCTTTTCCCTCTCTTTCCTTTGCAATTCTACCCCACATCCATTTCCTCTGGTAATTCCCATTTTGCGAGTTCTGAGTAATTCCCACTTCAAAATATCGACCTTAACAATCCTTGGACTCACAATTTAAGTTTCAAATCCATTCAATGGCACCTTACAGATAAAGACAACAAGAAATTTTATCAAAGAACAATGAAAGCAGTGTGTATTCATGTCTCCGGAATCTTGGAGCAAAAATGGTGGAAAAACAAGTGAAATGCACAACAACCATTGATTCTTCCCCTTTTCCACTTTATATCATAGCCGTCCATGTGTTTCCTTAGCACAACTACAAAGGAGAAGCATAGAGGAAAGTCCCAAACAAGCGTGAGCCTTCAGCGTACCCTAGGCCCAGAGAAACAACTTTTGGTCTTTTGAAAAGTCTTAATGTAAAAAGGAGCCAACGGAAATCTCCATGTCTCTCAATGGCACATTTTGAGATGGTCCCCAAAAGTAGAGACCCAAAAAAGTTCGGGCTCAACACGTGTCTCAACTCGGACAGAGTCTATTAAAAATTTGAAGGTTCGAGTGGAAGGCGCCATGTGTGCAGGGTCCGAGGCAGTTTCCTTTGAATGTTGAAAAGTCCAAGAAAAGGGTAAAGTGAGCGAGAATCTGCAAGTGTCCTCTGGTGCTTAGACTTTAAAATAAAACTTAAGGGCAGTCCCCCAAACAAATGTGGTCCATGCTAGTGTCCCAAGCATTTAGAAATTTGCTTTAAAATTCCAAGTATGGGAAGATCCAAGGAAGCCTCCACATGTCTTCATGGAACAACTATTAAGGTGGGACCAGGCGAGATCATCAAATGAGTGCCTGACCCTCCACATGTCCATGCTCTACCAAAAGCTGTCTGCTGGTTGCATGAAACATTTGTGAAATTTTGGGCAAAGCGGAAACCTCCACGTGTCCCCCGTCTGACTCGAGGACAAACCAAAGGTGAATTTTCAAATGAGCGTCATTCCTCCATGTGGACAAGTTTTGGATTGAAATGAGCCTTATAGTTTTTAAAGTACCTGTACGAGCCACATGCAACCAAAAAGGGACACTTTTCCCACGCGATCTTTGAGATGTAAATTTGATAGGGAAAAATACACCATGAAACCGTAAAATGCAAGAAAATCACCATTTGAGCCAAAAAATGAATCTTTCTTCAAGGTCGGAGAGAATTTGGAAATGTTTTAAGGCTCAAATATGATCCTTTGAGCTACATCTGCTCATGTTTCCACAAGTATTTGGGACAAAAATGATAGGGACAACAAAAGCGTATTTGTGGAAAACAGAAGGAAAGGAAAAGCGAGTTTTACGCCCAAGTTATAGATTCTTTCTAATAGATAGAAAAAAAAAAAAATTACGGACCTTTAAGTAATCCTCGACCGAGGAAAGGCCTAATCATGGCAACCAAATCGAGGAAAAAGTCTTGAGGAACAATACGGGGATATATAAAACATGACATGGCCGAAAACTAAGGAATTTCAATGAATAATGGGCCAAGACTAATTTGAGCACCTACATCAGATCGACTCGGGGATGGGCACTCTTTGTGAGTCCCATAAGAACAAATAGCATACCAAGTGCCAAAAATATACAATTTGGCAACAAAGTCAAAGAATAAGATTGCCGAGCGAGAGAAAACATAACCATCCTCCAAAAAATGAACCGAAACCGGTAAAACCATGTCATCAAGGACCGGAGAATGCAAAAAAAAAAAAATCAAAATGAGAACAAAGAACTATACACTATCTGATGGAGTATACCTTAATTTTGAGAAATCAATCAAGGATATGCTTCAAATGCCTACCATTAATAGGTAATTCAAATAGTTACCCATCTAATTCTTTTAGGAAGAAGGTATTTTCACCAATTCGAATATCAAATGAATAAGGGCCCATCCACTGATACATCAAATTTACCATGCTTTCCCTTATTTTCATGCCTACTATCCCATAATAGCAACAGATCCCCAATCTTTGAAAGATCTTGGAGTCACCTTCTTGTCAAATAACTTCTTCAAATTTTCTTTGAACTTCACATGCCATGTGATGGCATGCCCTTCTTTCTTCATCAACTCAATAATCTAATTGATCCAGATCATCATATGGACTAACTTCTTGATCTTGATTTGTTTAACAAGCGAAATGAAGACAATTGCAAATGAAGGGGAAGAAATGATTGAGTTCCATATACCAACTCAAATGGGCTCTTACGGTAGTTCTTTTGATAGTGATTTTGTCATCCCAAATAGTAAACTTTGATTACTCACCCCACTTCTTTTTTTCATCTCGAGGTTCTTCTAATGATCTTGACAAGTTTTTATTCTTTGGACTTAGCTTATCTATTTCCTTGGGGATTGTAATTAGAATCATATATCAAATTGATTCCATAATCTTTGCACATTACCACCAAAGGTTTGGCTCTAAAACTCATGGAATTATAAACAAAAATTTAGTGGCACTCCGAATCTGCATATGATTTCACTCGGCATGAAGTCCATGATAACTTGGTATGTTGCTTTCTTGGTGGGGATTTCTTCCACCCACTTAGTGAAATAATTAGTGGCTACAATAATCCATTTATGACAATCTTGGAAGGATTTGAAATTTCCCCAATGAAATCCATATCCCATTTCTTAAATGGGGTGTCAGTGACACAAGATGTAAAGGAAGGGAACTTGAAGCTTTCATTCTTCCGAGAAAAACACTACTGCAACTTTCACATTTCCTAACCAATAGAGTTGTATCCTTGAAGAGAGTTTGCCACCAATAACCAGCCCTCAATATTTTGTGTTGTAACTCTTCAGCAAAATGTCCCCCAGAGACTCCTCATGGAGATCAACAATTATTTTGGGGGCCTCATCTTGATAATGCATCTCAAGAGAAATCCCTCGGGGTTCTTCCAAGCTAACCAAAAATCAGTAATGGCATACTTTTGAGAGGCTAACTTAAGAGCTCTTTTATGATTTTTACTCAAATATTCAAGGCATCATAGATGTCTTAGATAAAATATTATATCTTTGTAGCATTTAGAACTTACCAACTTTCAAGCACATACACCCTTTCTCCTTCTACTTAATTCACCTCAATAGTTTGCAAGTTTCTCTCAACCATAAGCTTAGCTAGTCCCAAACCTCTTACCAATTTCATGTTTTGGATTTCCATGTCACATTCCTGCATGACTTGTTCACCCATCTGCATCTTTTTCTTGAGACCTCCATATATGATAAGATGTCTTTCATAATGGTGTGGGGAACATAAGAAGCAACTTTAGAACTCAACATGTAGGGTACGAAAACCTTTGTTGCTTTCAATAAGGTAAATTATTACTTCTCCATGATGGTGCACTTTAACTCAATTCCCTGCAATGCCTTCTTGAAAAAGTAATTGGTATCTCAGCCCTTAATCATCATACTGCAAAAAAAGCAGATGATGGTGTTTTACGAAGTAAAAGAAAACACTTGAAAAGGCTTCTTGTACTTTGGGGCTGCCAAAACAGGGCATGCTTTAGTGCTTCTTTGATCCCATTGAATTCTTGAATGGAAAATTCTTCCCATTTGATAACTTGGTCCTTCTTCCCCATGCTTTAGTAATGGGGATGGTCAACTAAGCAAAGTTAGACACAAATCTTCTAATGAAGTTTAATTTTCCAAAGAAGGATTGAATTACCTTCTTAGTTCTTGGAATTTGAACCTTCTTTGATGGCTTCCACTCTCTCTAGATCTATCATGACCCCTTCATTTGATACAATGTGACCAAGTAGCTCTACCTTTTGCACTCTAAATTTACATTTCTTTGGATTCAATGATTTTCCATACTCTCTACACCTATCAAAGCATCCTCTCTAAGTGTTCAAAGTGATCATTTCTATTTCAGTAAAAACACGGTTACATCATCGATAAACAACAATGAAATCATTGATATAACCAGCAAATGCTACATACATTGCTCTTTGGAAAGTTTCTCCAACATTTATTAAGCCAAAAGGCATCCCTGAAATAGACATAAGTTCCCGGGAGTTGTAAAGGTATTTTTATTCTTTTTGACTCCTTCATAACAAGTTGAGTATAGCCGAGAGAAACCATCCGAGTAGATAATAATTCATAAACAGATTACCAATTGTAGTATATTCTCCATGTTTAGGAGAGGGTAAGTGTCTTTCGGTGATGCTTTATTCGGAGTTCTGAAGTCTACACATAGCCTTATGTCACCATTGTTTTTGTGATAGGAACTAGGTTTCACTGACCCAAGAAGAGTACCTTGTGGGCTAAATGATCCCTCCATCCCACAACTTCTTGATTCTTCTTGCATCTTCAAAGAAATGAAAGGATTCATGGGACTTTGTTTTTACCTAAAAGGCTTGGCATTAGATTCAAGAGGAATCTCTTGTATTCCTTGACTCAAAGTAAGACCAAGCTAGGCGGTCTTGATATTTCTTCAATTGAATATTGGACTACTTCTCTTCCTTGTTGAGATTGCTTCCTAACCAAATTTTGCGTGGCCTTTCCTTTGTCTTTGAGGTCTTTCTCTTACACATATCTTCAAACTAACATACTCCTTTTAATAATGCAACAGCATTATCAAAGTTCAATCGAAGAGCCACCAAATCTCTAGGAATCATGTTTGTCTTCGGTTGGATGATGTCTTTGCCAAATAATGTTTCCTTTCCTTTAGCAACACACACCATTGGTTCCCAATCTATATTTTGGTCAGAAAAATCACCTTGGTTTTGCAGAAACCATTTCACCTAGGTATCATCATCAAACACTTGCCAATTTTTAATGTTATCATGGACAAAAGGCCTTGTTAGTATTTCAACATCATACTCACAAAATGGAGACACTATATAATTCCCAAATCAGATCCTAGCACTTTGTTAACTTATGCCAACACCATTAAACTTTCTATCATGGTGCATGATATTAAAAGAGTCAAACATTTCAAAAAAATCCAAAGCGCATGCTTGTATTGTTTCATTCTCTAATTTTTAGTAGCATATAGTTTTCTAATTTTCTTGACAATCAATTCTGAATCCCCTTTGACAATGATATCCTTTATACCATATTTCCATGAAATTCTCAAGCCTAATAACAATGCTTCATATTCTGCAATGTTGTTAGTGCATTCAAAGTTAAGTTTAAGAGAAAAACAAAACTCTTGTTGCCACTGGGAAATCAAAACAATACTAGCACCATTTATAAACTTGGAATAAGCTCCATTAAATAACAAGGTCCATGGAAAACCTATCTATTCAAGACATTTACACTAATCAATCTTATGCTCTTTGCCATCAAAAAAACCATTAGAGTTATCAGCATCTACATCAACATACAACACTTCATAAGAAGCATTATTGGAATCTTGATAAGTTGCTGACATCTTTTTCTCTCCATACTGACTTTACAAGGCTGCCTTCAATTGGAATGGTGGAAAAGACATATCCATCTGAACACTTCCACCAACACTTGCATCCCACTTTCTTGATAACAACATGCCCCATTTGGCGGGAAATCAACAATGACAACATCAATTTTCAAGTCCTTACCTCGATAAGTTGTAAGTTGTACCACCAAACCTTATACACATCCTACAACAGGCACCTCTCTAGAATCCATTGCGGTACACTTGCCATAGGTTGATGTCACTTTAATTTTCAATTCATTCATGACTTCAAGAGGCATAACATTGCATGATGCTCCAAAATAAAACATATAATTGTGTGCAGTTTGTCTTGATAATCGGTGTTGTAAAAATGGATCATCATTTAAGCGAGACTCAACTAAAGATGTTCCCAAGTAAACTTCATGTGGTTCACCTATCTTGTCTAATGTTGGTGGTTTTCTAGGTCTACAATGGTTAAAGGAGGAGTGTTTACATTATTTATATTTATGACTTGGGCATTCCTACCTTCTTTCGACCCTAAATACTCAAAGGCCCTCTTGTGCTCGGGAATCCTAAGTAGTTTAACAATTGGGACAGAAATTTTGATCTGACTCAAGACATGGTAAATGTCATTGGGAATGTATTTGGGCAAGCAACATTTGGAGAAAGGTTGAAAAAATCATCAGATCGAAAAAGGTTTTTAACATTTTGGGCATGGGTGGGAACACCAGTTCTACTTGAGACAATAAGGCCTTTGCTAGATGCATCTTTCTTTGGAGTCTCTTTTGGGACATTGGTGAGAATTGGGGTCTTTGGTTTGGCTTGAGTCCTTACCCCTTTAACAACCTTACTTCTTGTGTTATACTCTTTTTCTTGGGCCACAACAACATTCATTAGCAATTGTCCATCCTCTTCGAATGGGATTCCTCCATCGTAATTATTAATCATTAGAGCTCTTAGGTACTCACAATAATTATTAGGAAGTTCAAAAGCTTGTACCATATCTATTTCGAAATCCAAAGAGGAGGAAGAAGAGGTACCCGGTAAATATAGTCCCAAAAAAATTTCAGCAGTTCTTGCACTTATTACCTCGATTAAATTTACTCCTTGTTGTGAGCTTGTAGAGCGGTTCACCATGCATGTAGCATCATCGAGTTTTTTCATCATCGGCTTCTTCAACTTGCAAATATATTTCACATGTCGGGTGGGGTAGAAGCATTTTCACACCAATCCATTTTATTTGTCTCTTCAACAACAACAACTTTGGCATTTAGAGGATCGGGCACTACTCTATTCTCCCTAGTTTGGGGTTTTCTAGCTCTATGGGGCCTTTGCCTCTGTCATTAGAAATCTAATCATTTTTAGGATGATTCACATGTCTATCTTGTCCTTGTTTCCTATGCTGACCCAGAGAATCTTGTCCAATTCCTTTCTCTACCCTAATTAGCTTGTAAAATATTTCTTTGAAAGCCTCGGCCAAGGTCTTTACAACTTCCTCAAGATCAAAGCCTTACTTGATTGAGGCTTCTCGGGGTTAACTAGTTTAACACCCTCCCTCTTAGGAGGGTTTCAAGTGATTTAATGTTGTTCTCAATTTTGAGCCACGGTAAAGGTATGCCTCAAGGTTCCAGGGTTCTTATCCCTCAAATAGTAAGAAACTTTCTTATCAAATGCATCTCGAATACTTTATCAAATATGATTCATCACATGGCCTAAAATTAACAGGAAGTCTTCTCGATGTTTTGTTAAATCTTGTATTAAAATCATGCACCGATTCATTAGGATTCATTTTTATATTTTCAAACTCGATAAAAGAAACCTAGGATCTATTTTATCACCATAGTGAATTCTAAAATCATTCTTCATCTCTGTCCACGAGTCCATGGAATTATCGGAAGAGATTTATATGATTCCCTTGCATCTTGTTTTAGAGTATTGATAAATAATTTAATGTCTACATCCTCAATCTCTATTTCAAAGTCCTCCATCATATTGAAAAATATTTTCAAGTGTTGATCACCAATTATTACATTATTTCCTTGAAACTTAGGTAATTTTTTTCTTACATCTTATGGCACGGCATTTAGATAGCTAGCCATACCTCTAAAACTGATGGGACAAAAGTATTAACAACAAATGGAGTTACGGGTGGAGGTGAGCCATATTATTACGAGGAGGTGATCTTACGGGAGAGAAAGAATGATGAGGAGTGAGGGGTCTATGTGGTATAGGGATGTAATTTTTATAATGATTTGTCCTCTAAAGGCTCAGTCTCTTGGAAAACTCTATTAGATTTTGAAAATATGGGGAAGATTGAGAAGCAAATGTTTCAAATACGAGATGAAGGACCCTCTCCGGATGGAGAATGCGATTCAACAAAGAGACTACGATTGAGAATCACTTGAGGAAGTACTACAATATTCAATCACAGGTTGATTAGTTTTACCAATGGAGATCTCTTTTCTTGATGTTTGATCTCCAATGACCTTCCAAATTCTTCTTCCTTCTTAATTATACTTTTCCATCTCTTGAAAAAAACTTCTACTAGGGTTCTTGGTGAGTAAAGATCTTCTTCCTTCCGACTTTGCAGATATTAGTGACAAATATTACTTGATATATGTTAAGACACTTTGGTATTTATAAAGAATTTAAACAAACAGAGTCACCACTAAGGATTTCAACCTTAGTTTTTGAAAATGCACTATGAAATACCTATCAAATGTCTATCAATACCATATTCATGCAAAGCTTACCAGATCTACTCTTCTTTTAACCAAATTTATCAATGATGATAAAAATATTTAGTGTAATAACTATATAAGCTTAAAATATTGCACTCAGAACTCACAACTTTGAAAAATTCTTACAGATCTGAATAGATAATGATGTTTCAACAATGTATTAGCACTTTAAAATCTATAAAAATTATTACCAGGGTCTGTACGTGTACACCTTTGTTCAAATACTTCAAAGAGTCCCGTAACGGTGCCACGAGTGTTGTTGATGGGCCAAATGGATATGAACTGACAATAAATCAACAAATCTTTCATGACAATGCTAATCGGGTCCTCGACAATGCAAATTAGTCCCCGAGAAATGGTACCACAAGTCTTGGTATAAAAATTTGTTCTCCCTTTCAAGCCGAGTAGAAGCACATATTGGACATGGAGCTTAGAGATAGATAGATCATAGTGTGTGTCATTTTGTAGTCGGGGATGAGATGTAAATGTCCCTTTATTACTCAAATTTGTGGAGAGATGGATAAAACCTTTAAGAGGATTTGACTGTCCTCACTACTTTAGGCCATGCCTCTTCGACTAAGTGAAAGGACCCTTAGTGTAACCTCTTTTTGGTGAAGGAGATGGATATATCCTTCCTTTGCAAAAATTCTATGAGGAGAACCTTGGGAAAATATGGTCAATACTCCATGATTTAACTCCTAAGAGTTGTCACTTCTAAATGATGGAGATATTTTCAACACAAGGATAAGGCTATTGAAGACATTAAGAAATCCTAATTGTTCCGCATATTTTTGCAAGTATTTTTCTTCCTTTGTTAATACGGAGGAAAATAGGGGTGGTTTAAGGTGGATCAATGGTTTTTAAATGATTTTGGTGGGAGAAGAAGTAGGATAAAGTTGATTATACCAGATCTTCGAGGGACTTAACAATAACGAACAACTTCAACAAGAGAAATCTTTAGAATAGTTAAGAAGTTCCTTCAAGAAGGTGTGCTTTAATGGAGGCCCAAATCAAGATGCGTTTTAACATAATCTTTAAGACTCTAACATGAAGGATCAAATTGAAAGACTCAATTAAACACCAAAGTATCGATTAATCATGCCTAAGGTACACCCAAAGACTTACTGAGACAATATTTATCAACAAATGAAAGTGAATTGATTTTAAATTTGTTTATCTCATCCAAGATGAAGGCTATTCTTGAAATGGAATTTCAAATACCATTAAAGCTATCACGAGGATGAGATCTGTGTGATTTCAAAAATATTTCAAAGTAAGATTGAAATAGGAATGAAAGAAACTATTTGAGACATTTTGAAACAAAGCAGAGACACAAATTGCTAGAGATTGGAAAAAATTAATTTCAAAATTTCTTAGATTCATTAGCGAGGAAAGCTTCGAGCAATCTCAATGCTCATCAATGGCTATACATACGTAACTAGCTTGACATGATAGAAAATCTAACACAAAAGAATATTACAGGCTATCTTGGCTTAGTCTCTTAGGAAGATGGCTTTCTCAAATTTTATCTTAAGAATTTAACCTCCAACAATTTGTCAAAGATTATTCTCATTTCATTTATACATTTTAATCACTCAATTTTCCCCCAATAAGAAAAAGAATATTCGAGGGACCTTTTCTTGTTAACAATTCACTTTAGAAAGAGATGTTTAACAAATTAAGATCCAAAAGCTGCCAGGTGGACCAATTGTGAACTGATCACATTTCTTGGGCCCTCAACTAATGACTAGGATGTCATGCCACAACTTTTTGGAAATCCTTCTAATAATTATGATTATGTCATGCGAGAAATCCCCATTTTAATCATTTTTACAAACTCTACATAGCTAGATAAGATAGGTAATCTTTTTGCTCTCGAGGAAACACCTTTTTCATCTTTTGTGCTTGCACTTTCATCATTTCATCCCTTTTCCCTCTCTTTCCTCTGTAATTCTGCCCCACATCCATTTCCCCTTGTAATTCCCATTTTACGAGTGCACGAGAAATTCCCACTTCAAAATATCGAACTTAACAATCCTTGGACTCACAATTTAAGTTTCAAATTCATTCAATGGCACCTTACGAGATAAATACAAAAATGAATTTCATCAAAGAATGATGAAAAAGCAGTGTGAATTAATGTCTCTAGGAATCTTGGAGAAAAAACGGTAGAAAAATAGGTAAAACACACAACAACCATTGATTTGGTCCCTTTTCCACTTTATATCATAGCTGTCCACATGTTTCCTTATTGCAACTGCAAAGGAGAAGCACAAGGCAAGTCCCAAACAAGCGCGAGCCTTCCACGTACCCTGGGCCCAAGAAAAATGCCTTTTGGCCTTTCTAAAAGTCTCATTGTAAAAGGAGGGGCGGTGGAAGCCTCCACGTGTCTCAATGGCACATTTTGAGATGGTCCCCAAAAGTAGAGACCCCAAACAAGCACGGGATCAACACGTGTCTCAGTCTGACAGAGTTTGTTAAAAAATTGGAAGGTTCAGCGAAAGGCACCATTTGTCTAGGGTCCGAGACTATTTACTTTGGCCATTGAAAATTCCAAGCAAAGGGAAGAGTGAGCGGAAGCCTCCAAGTGTCCTCCTGGTACTTCTTCAAAAAGAAAACTTAGGGGCCAATATTCAAATATGGGTTGTCCCTCCTAGTGTCCCAAGCCTCTAGAAATTTTCTTGAAAATTCTAAGTATGGGAAGATCCGGTGGAATCCTCCATGTGTCTTCTTACAAGCTGTTAAAGTGGGACCATGAGGCAAATCCTCAAATGAGTGCCGACCCTCCGGATGTCCATGGTCCCCTGCTTAAAATTGTGGGACCGATTGCATGAAATTTTTTTTTTTCAAAGTAGGGAAAAACGGTGAAAATATCCACTTGTCCCCTCGAGGAAACTCTAATGACAAACCAAAAGGTGAATTTTCAAATGAGCGTCTTTTCTCCACGTGGAAAATTTTTGGGTTGAAGCAAGCCCTAGATTTTTTAAAGTGCCCCGTGAGCCACATCCAACCAATAAGGGCCACTTTTCCAATGATGTTGAGATGTAAATTTGATCGGGAAAAATACACCTGTCAAATCGTAAAATGCAAGAAAATCACCATTTGATCCTGAAATGAATCTTTCTTCAAGGACAGAGAATTTGGAAATGTTATAAGGCTCAAATATGATCCTCTGAGCTACATCCAATCACATTTCCATAGGTATTTGGGACAAAAATGATAGGGACAAAAAACGTGGATTATGGAAAATGGAAGTAAAGGAAAACACGAGTTTTACGCCCAAGTTATAGACTCTTTCGGATGGACGAGAGGAATGAAAAAAAAATTCGGACGTTTAATTAATCCTCGACCAAGGAAGGGACCGATCATGGAAAACAAATGGAGGATAGAGTCTTCAAGTGATAATACGGGAGATAGAAAACATGATAGGGGCCAAACCGAGGATTTTGAATGACAAACAGGTGAGATTAATTTGAGCACCAACAAGTGCACTTGGTATAAAATTTAAAATATTTTTACATGCAATATTTTCACTATCAATACTAGAAGAAAAGTAACTTTCTATGTAATTAATGGATTTTAACTCATCTAATATGAAATATTAAATTTCACGATTTCTAGTTCCATTCGGATATCTCAAAATCGTTTTTAGTGTTTGTCGATAAGATTATTTTGGAAAATCCTAAATATCGATATAAAGCTTAGCTGAAAATAATGCGTTTAGTCATGTGACTATTTCTTGTTGCCCACTTTATTTAGATTGATTTGGTGTATAAGGAGGTATCATTGAAGGAATGCCTAATAGAGTCACATCTTTACAATCATCTTGTGTAATGTTTAAATATTCACTAGTTTCTCTATGCTTCTTCTTATGAATTTCCCATATTTGTTGATAAGGACTTCAATATAATTATAATAAATAATTTTATTGGATTATACAAATTTTCACTATGGTACCCTCATTTATTCTACAAAGATACGAGTTTTATACCTTTTTGTTCAATGTCTCCTCATTTGGTATGTGACATGTGTATAAACCCCACATCCTAATGTTCGGTCTCATGGGTGTCACACAATAATTTTTTTTTGTGTGCATGTGTATCGTGATATCATATTCCTAACACTATGTATTTAGATAATTATTATTCATAATGTATACTATAATTCTATAGAGTCTACCCAATAAGTATTTGATAATTTTTACTTTAACACGCTTCTTACCATACATGGTGGCTTTATTATTAATTTTGACCACACCATTTTGCTAAGGTGTATATAATACTGATGAATTTCTTGCATATAAAATCATAAAAATATTCATACCATTTTTATCAATTCTTACAAGTTTAATACAATTCCCGGTTTACTTCTTAAATAATAAAAATAGTGAAATAATATTTTATCTTCTATATATAGAAAAATAGATTACAACTTATTAGGAAGGATCCTTAATATGTTTTCTACTATCAAATTATTTTCAAAAGTTTCATCACAAGACATAACTTGATTAATAGTCATAAAATTTGACTAAAGAATAAATTTACAAATCTATACTCCATAGTTAAGACTAAAATTTCATGTTAGCGATTCTACAACTTAGTTTCTTAAAATTTACTTTTCTTTGATAGATTGTGAAGGATGTTCCATCACTTCTTAAATTTTTTTATTGTTGTAACCCTTAGAAAATTAATTTCATTTACTATTGGAAAAATTATGAAAAATAAACACATTACAAACAACTAAAAGCGCACTTCAAAATGTAAAGTAAATACTAAATTAAAAGTAAAAGTCATAATGTCTAGTATTTTAAGGATGCGGTGTGAGGGGCTGGTAATAGGAGTAGGGGATTATTGGACCCTAAATGTAATAATCAAATTCCTTATGCAAAATCTACCCCATCTGTTAATTTTGGGAATGAGGTGATTCAATCGAATCAACTTTCATGGGAATGGACTGAATTGTAGATTCAACATCTTTTGTCAAGGTTTGTCTACTGCACGTTTGGATTTCGAGTCATTGGGGCCCTCACATGGAAGGTAGGCTAGATATATTTCCGTGTATTGTGTATTTTTAATTGTTGCATTTGCAAACCCTTTAGATAGGGATCTCGAGTTTGGAAAAGTTTGGGATTTTGAATCCCACTTACTTTTAATGAAAGCGTAGTTTCCTTTCTTAGCTTTGGTTTCTAATACTTTCAAAGTTAAGCTGCTATGGATTCATCTTCCATATTTTCCACTTCAATTTTGGTGAAAAATTTCTTAACTTTTATTGGAAATGCCTTAGGGAAATGCTTTGTTATTGATAAAAAAACTCAATGATTTGGAGCGTATAATGTTAGATCGAATATTGCTTGATATGGATACTACATTTATTTATTTGCCACTATTGATTTGAAAGTTGAAGATAGAACATGGACTCAAAATATGGATTATGAATGGTTTCCCTTTAGATGGTGTACTTTCTTTTCTATTGGCCATTTAGCAGCAGATTGTCATGTGGTTAAAATACATGCTAAAGGAAGAAGCTCGTGGTGGAAGAACTCTAATCCTAGTCACTTGGTGGTGAATGGTGTCATTGATAGTGTACTGAATTTGTTTCTTTGAACTCAGTTTAACTGAAGAGAAAATTGAAGTATCAATTCCCATCCAAAATAATGAAAGTGTACATCCAAATATGGAAAGGGATTGGAAAGTTGTATGTAATAAAAAGATACCAAAGAAGTTGTTAAGACCGATTCCGATGTCTTCGAGCACAAAGTGTCATTCGGCGGAACTATGAGTATTAAGTGGGGACAAACAAATTGGAGTGAATCCTATGATTAGTTCTACTAGTGGTATGGATGGGCTACTTCAAGTAGAAGGAGGAAAATATTTCAAATTCTATGAGAGATATCTTAAATGTGAATTCACGGTTGTATGACCACGACTTTGAGAAATGATTGGATGCTTCTCATTGGATCTTGACGTGGCATTGGTGGTTGATCTTGGTAGAGGTGAAATATTGTATGAAGATGGGTCTTTTATGGTACACAGTGGTAAGGAGGTTTGGTGGTCAATGGTGACAAATAAGAAGAATCTTATAAAATGACCACTGACCCATTAAAATGTGTCCGAGATATCAAAGGGGAAAGGCTATGTGGTTATGGCTGCCCTCGATTCAAGTTTCTTTGACCAATTTTTAGGTGGTCGAGCTTCTCTTCTATTTCTCTTCTCTTCCTTCGGTCTTGGGATTTTAGGTTTTTCCCTCTATAGTCCTTTGGAAATATTTGTCTGTTTTATTTCATCTTGTGGGCCTCATTGTGTTATCTTCGTTTACATAGGGTTCCGATCCCTTCAAAATATGTTTTTACCTAATATATATATATATATGAAAAATAAAATTAAAAATTAATTAAATTATTATCTTGAGGACATTGACATGTGAAATCCTTTATTTGTAAGGATTCATAAATTAATCACAAATTAATTCAAAAATATGTTGTCATGGTAAATGTCTAGCAAAAAAATGTTTAAAATTTTGGTTGTCACAACTAAGCCCACACTCAAAATATCCCTAAGGCGAGTAATTTTAATCTTCCCTTTCGCCAATATCGACTATGTAAACCCCATCATGGCAAAAAGGGATGTGTTAACTAAATTTTAAATTGTGTTTAATGTGTAGGTAAGATGATGGGAGGTAATACATTGATTCATTTTGATCGACTTTGGAGGAACTATTCCTCAAGCCCTAAAAAGCCCTATTTTTAGACTTTTTCTAACTAAAGAGCACCCATGGACAACATACGGGGACAATTCAAAGAATCTAGGAAGCATGCGATAAAACTATATAATCGAGATGAGGTAGTTTAGGAATGTTGTTGAAGGAAAACAAGGTTTAGGAACAAGTTATGTAAAATATCTTGTTTTTGTGAGCAATGTATTGGGAAATACATGTTACGAAAAAGATAGTCACCTTAATCGAAGGTTTTAGGAGCCTCATGAATATTTATAAGCTCATACCCTAGGAATTGGAAATATAATAGATCCTAGTTCTTTTTGTAATCATCAAGGAAATATTTTGGGAACATTTATATGTGGAAACTTGTGCGATAGTGCAACACTAATATCCTTATAAAATTTATAACTTACCCAAAAGGTTTCAAGAGCCTCATGGAGATTTTAAGACTACCAAAAGCTCAAATGAAATTATATTTAGTTCTCTTCATGAAACATATGATGTATTAGTCTATAGTAATCATGAACTCTTCTTTCCACTGGAGGAAAAATTCAAAATATTCATAAATTTTGATGAAGACTTCATTTTCAAGACTTATAAATAGGCTCATTAGATTCATTAGAACTTTTAAATAAATATTAATATATTGGATGACCAAATTTCATTAAAATTTTCTCCTAGGGTGAAGAAACCGCATTTTGGTGACCTTATTAGTTCTACATGTGCATCAACAAATTCCGAGACACATGTCCAAAAACTCCAGAGATACGTGAATAAAAGATCTAATATTCGCGAGAAGGATGTTATAGGTGTGTGAATACAAGTATTTTCAGTTGACATCAATCTTTTTCACCCGATAGCAAGTTCTAGGCCCCCTGGGAGGCTGAAAAGAATGAGAACAAGGTGAAGACATGTAAATATTTTATGTGCCACAAAATGTGTTCACGGGACCAAAAAGTTTGTTCATGCGTCAATATGTCCTAGGAGTAAACGTGTTACATAAAAATGTTTTCATTCAACCACAAAATGTATTCACACGACCAAAAATTATAGATGTGCGAGAAGAGGTTTTGAGTGACCCAGAGATGTCTTCATGCATCTAGAAGAGTTTGGTCATGTCTGCACGAAAGGATATTTTTGGTGACCGGTGATAATGTCACACGTCAAGACATTTTTAGGTGACCCACATGATGTTGTGATGTGACCAAAGATAAAGTTGGGTATTCGCATCATGAAGGAAGGTGAGAGGCCATGAGTGGAAAAGGAACATCAAAGGTCATGAAAGGAATTTGAAATGTCAACATGGACGAAGGAAGGTTAAAGGTCATGTGGGGAGATGAAATGGAAATCTTGATGCTATAAATATGATAACACTCCGAATTTCAATGGGATGGTTCATTCTTTTTTATTTGCTCTCATTATCTTTCTAGAAACAAGTGCCTCATTCATTTCTATTTATTTCTCTCTACTACTATTCTATCTCCATCTCAAATTGTACTTCATGAGTACAATGTAAATTGTGCAACATGATGTAATAAAACTTTTTTTTTCTTTTTTATTGTTCCTCTTTATTTTTGAATGGTTTATTCTCATTAATGCAAGTGAAACGTTCTGATTTTAATGCAAAAACTATGCTATGTTCTTGTTTGATTGAAATCCCCTTCTTATTTTCCTCTCATATCTCCCCCACTAAGAAATTTTCCTCCCTTGTATGAGATATAAGTAATTACTATAGCTTTAGGGAAGTATTCCTATGTTCCCCAGTCTTCACGCCACCCAATAAGTTAGTTTAGAATCTAATCATTTCCTTGTTTTTAATTAATTGCGACCCCATTCAAGAAAAGGGACCCGATCCCGAACACATTGTCGTGCGAACTCAATAATTTTCCCACTTGAATTTTTTTCCAAAAAAATGTGGCACCTCTTGTGGGGCAAATTTATCATGTCTCCACCCAATATTGATTAAAAAATTATATATTAAAAAAATTCAGAAATTATAAAATTTTAAAAAGTCATTGAACCTTATGTATTCCAATGATGGCTATTCCTTATAATCCCGCACTCCTAAGGCCTAATGTTATATTCCATATCCAAGAATATATTGAATTAGAGTTGAGGAAACAATTTGGCATAATAGAGAAAATGTATTTCATTACTTTGCTGCTACAAGAGTTCTAGATTTTGAAGAAGAACATTCAGAGGCCTTGGAAAGAGTGATACATGTTAAAAACTAGCATATGAGAGCCTAGAAGAATATTTTTGAATTGCACATTCAATCTGGTTTGATAAATGGTATATAATGTCTTCAAGAGCTAGTGGTGTGTTTGATTCTATTTTTGAAGAACAATTGCAAGCTAATTTTAGACTTCTTGCTAGTAAAATTGAAAGAAGAACCGGTTGAAAATACTTCAAAAAATTTGATCCCATTTCATCTCTTGAGTCCGTTGGTGATGAAGTTGTTATTGAACCTTTAAACTACGTTCTTCCATAAGAGGAAGTTTTCAAGAAAATATTGAAAGAATCAAATTGTTTCTTCAAATAAGTGAAGTAGAAGAAGAAGCAAGGGATGAAGAACCACCAATAGCTTATTAAGCACCTCTGCACTAGGTTTAAAATACAATTCCCTTAGCTCTCACTTCTCCTCTGCATGATCTACCTAGAGGGTCAAGAAATAAACTCCCCAAGTTCCATGGTGATGGGAAACAACATCTAGATGACCACATCGCAACCTTCATCACTACTTGTGGAGAGTGAGGATATCGATATGAATATTTATAAATTTTCCTTTTCATAGAACCGTGTAAGATGCGGCGGCGGTTTGGTTCTACAAATTACAAGTTAGATCTATAACTAACTAGAATGACATGAAGACCAAGTTTAAAACCAAACTCAAACCTGAAGAATATGCTCATGCAATTTTCACCCAATCGTCAACGAAGCTGAATAGAGAACCCCTTGAACCAATGAGGGATTTCATTGAAAATTTCAACAAGATGCCTTACAAGATACCTAAAGTGGCCCTACCTAGTAAAGACAACAAGCTAAGACTCTTCACAAATTTGCATTTTCCTTAGGTGAGTTTTATGTTACGAATAATTGCCAATGGATTTGGACGAATCACAAAAACATTCAATCAAAGTGGAAGATTATTTGATCATTTAGGAAATATCAAAACCTTTCAAGTAAGGAGAAAGGCCAAAAAAGAACAACAGCGTGGGCACCGAGATTCATTAGTTAAATAACATGCTAATAATGTCTTGTCTCTTAAGAAGGAGTTGGATCTACCTTCCGTGATTAGATAGTCACCTAAGAAGAACTTTCTAAATAGATAAATGATTGGCCCACCACCTTGAAAAATTTCTCTAGAGGATCCCTTGTCAATGCATCCTACGATACACATGGTGATGATACTTCACTTATGGATTATTATGGCTTCTTGATTTAGCATGCTAGTAGATATCATAGACATTGGGTGTTAGTGATTTGATCTTTATATGATGCATATGGTTTCTTGGTGGACATTTGATGACGATATTTGTATACTTTTGACAGGGTTATTTATCTTTAATTATGACATGTGATATGTTTAATCATATTGAGTAGAACTTGATAATTGGACTAATGTGATGATCGTTTTGATATAAATGATATGTGGAATAGAAATGTGCTAGGAAGTGTTAGTGATATCATACTTGCATAGATGATAGTAAATCATGTGTCGTTTATTTTAGATTATATTGTATATTTGGCATGAATGTTTTAATGCGGCCAACAGGCCGAAGGAGGTATTTTCTGCTCTGCAGGTATATTATATTCACAACAATATTGGGGAGTGGAGACCAACCACATCGGAATTCGAGAAGAATCCAGCTAAGGTCACCATGGCAACAAGTAATTGTGTGTGTGTTAGAATTATCTGGTAAAGGGAAAATTGTGACCTAGGGATCATGTGTTGTTTTGTTTTAATTTTTCCTTTTATTATGTTAGTATGTGTTGCTCTTAGTAAGTGAAATTTTACTTGTGTTATTATTCATATTCCTTGGATTGGAGTTTACCCCTTTGTTAGCCATGGGTTGTAGTGGGTTAATTAAGTTAATTTGAAATTGTCCTAAACTAATTAAAAGATGTGACCTAAGAGAGTTCATTTATTAGGATTTGATTTACTTGGGATTTTGTGTGGATTGATGTGTGTTTGAGTTTGAGTGTAGCACACTCTACCCCACATGGGAAACTCGAATTTGGCCTTGGAGGCCAAATTTCAAAGCTTGTGGGACAAGTCAAACTTGTCCCACACCTCTTAAAACCCCATGCCAACCCTACCTATGGGTTGGAAGGCCAAATTTAGGGTCTTTTAGGTGTTTTGGGGGGATAAAAGGGTAAAATATTAATTGCACTTTCTTTCAAATTTAATTTTGTCCTTTGAGGGAGTGGGCTTAGTTGGAGTGTGTAAGGTGCTTGCCTTTCTTTCAACCACTTATTAATGGTGCTTTGGAATTTGATGTTGACCAAATGATGTGGAGTGGAGGGAAAAGGAGGTGGCATCCTACTTGGAGCCACATCATCCCTCCCTCTCTTCTCTCTATTTATTTGAGCCTCTTGTTTGTTTTGGGGGTTGGAAGTTTCATTTTTTAGTCTTTTGTATTTTGGAGAGGAGAGGATTTGGAAAGAGTTTGTGGATTTTTGGAGCTTGTTGATACTTGTGGGAATTTTGTGGGAGCTTGTGGATGCTTGCTTGATCTTTGGAGGGATTTGAGACTTCATACTTGGAACAAGCTCTACCATGGAAAGGTAGGAGCTTCACCTTTGTTGTATTATGTTTTCTTCTTTTTGTTATATGAATGAGTACATATGTTGTGTTGAATTTTGTTGTTGCAATGCTTGTTGGGAATGGGTAGAATGCCTAAGTTGGGAGTGGGAGGAGACTATGGGGAGTTTAATTGAGGGAGGCATAAGAGATCATGTTCTTGAGGAGGGAGTTTGGGTTGGGTGCCCACCTTGTAAGAGAAATGCTTGCATTTTCTTCTTGTTTTACTTTGAGGGAGCCATAAGAGTTGAGGGAGGCATAAGAGTGAATGGAGGGATAAGGGGTACTTGAGGGAGGCATAAGAGTTGTTGGGGGTATTGTGTTTTGCATTGGAGGCTTTTAGGTGGCACCCATTCCCATTGGGAGGCATAAGTGGCCTCCCCATATGTCTTACTCTTATGGCTTTCTTGGTAAGCCTTGTGACTTGTTGTTGTGATTGTTTTCCCTCTTGTTGTGTTGTTGATTTTGTTTTGAAGGATTATGGAATGCATGTGAAATGTTATGTTTAGTTATGTGGAAGCTAGTAGTTGCCATGAGTTGGATTTTCTCCCATTGTGATGTGGTTGGGGCTCGGGGGCTAATGGAGAGGATGGCTTCTCTTCTCCATTGGGTATTTTGGTTGGGAGGAGAGCGTTGCCTCTCCCCTTATTTTGTTGTGAATCAAGAAAACTATGGAGGAGCCACCTTGTTGATATTTGGAGCATTGGAACCTTGTTGATGACAATGTGAAACCACCATGTATTTTACCCACCTTGAGTGGAGGAAAAATGTAATATTGCTTTGTATTTTAGCTTCCAATATTGTAAATTTGTTTCCACATGAAGTAGAAAGTGTTGTAACAAGATGTTGAAGGAAAGTTGTTTTGAACTTCATTAGTAAGGTTGTAATGTAGATGGAATCAAAAGTTGAAAGGAAGACAATCTATTTATTCTCCTTCTTACTTGGCTTGGAACCTCTTATGAATAAGTTGATCTTATTGAAATGCTAGTAGTTCTTGCTTTAAAACTTAATGGAAAGATTGTTGAACACCTCTTGAGGAAAGTTGGGAATTTACAAAAAATATATATACATTAAATCCCATTTTGTTACTCAAAGGAGATGTATTGCAAAGTTGGAATACTAGAGCATTTACCATTCTTGTTTTGTTGATAAAAAAAAAAGGACTTAAGTTTTAAATATTTTAAATATGCCAATAAAGAAATCTATGCTCTAGCTCTATTATGCTTCTCTTCATTTAAGAATCCATTGTAAATCTATTTGCAAATTGTAAAAGGAAATGAAAACAAACCCACTTGAAATCTCGTTCAATGCCTATTAAATTGGGTAGAAAGGAATTTTAAGGTAAAAGCTCTAACTTAGCAAGTCCATTAACCACATGTCCCTAATGTTTAAGAAGGAAACATATATTTTAAATATTACTCATATTAAAGTAATGCTAAAATAAATGAATCTATTATTATCAAGTTATATTAATACCAATATACTACCAATATTTCTTTTATATGACCAAAAGTAGGTTAGTATATATATTATTGCCAAAGATAAATAATATTCATTATATATTCAAAATAAAACCCACGGCATGGCCATGTAACAGGCTGCCATCTAACTACGCATGAGCTGTCCTAATTCGCAAAAGCAGCTGTAATAAAAATAGGTGGAAGTGCTCATATAATTGCAAACAAATTATGTTTTATAAATATTATGATTTAAACAAATCCACCTATATTAGATTCTCCTCCTTGAGCTAACACCGTATCACTGTTAAGTCTCATTAGAGGATCTATGTAATAAATTTCATCTGGTCTCCGAGAACATTCTCACTGTCCCTCAATCGTTTTTGATGAAAATATCTTGAAGGAGAATCCGAATTTGAGGATAGAACCAATGCGGAACAGATAACAACATAGTTGGATGACATTCTTGCTTCGTGCGCTCTCATTTCCTGTTTGTTCCACTGTACAGGCGTGACTGTGGACCCCCGCCTTGCACACACCTTGCAGCACCCAATGAAAGTGGAGGTAATGCACCTTTTTTTACGCGCTGTAGTTCCTTCTTAAACAACCACCCTCTGTCCACGTGGCATGGACCAATTAGCACAGTTTGCACGTCTCTCCTCTCACCCGTGGCTCCATCTACAGCCTCCATGATAGTTTGCGTGGCCAGGGTAGGCAGACCAAATAGGGCATAAGATTTACAAAATCTAAAGTGGAGTAAATGAAGCTAAGCGGCCAGGTTAGAGTAGCCTGCACGCAAGGGAGTCTTAAATTTTCATGGTCAGGGCGGTGGGTGGCTCAACAACCACCTATCAAAAATTAAGACTCCCTTCAGTGACCCAATTACTACACTTGTCATTCATTGGAAACTTATAAAATGTTAGAACGAAGGAGAGGATCTAATATTTTACATGGACAAAGATTGCCAACTTGTGCCACATGTTCATCATCGGTGCGACATACATGACATGACTTTCTAAGTAGATAGAAAAAGTATTAATACTATACAAATATCATGTATTGGAGAGGGAAATCCGGTGAAAGGATATTCATAAATGAAATTACCTATTTTCTCCCAATGTTCATAATCGATGGATAATCCATAATCGTGGAAAGTTTGGGGTTTTTCATAACAACAAGGCATCAATCCTTTATGCATGTCTATCATCGGTAATGACTTGAGAATATAATAGATGAAATTCAGTTGAGACAAGACCCATGACAATAGGAAAGATGATTCACTAAGTGTTTCATCATTAGTAGAGTTAACGGTTCAAAGTTGTAGAGAATGGTTTATGTACACATGGATGGAATTACGAATATAAATTTCCGAGTTAGTAAAAGAAAAATTTGAATACTTTACTGATGGACTGATCAGAAAACTGGAACCATGATTTCCTGCAAGCTAAGAAAATAAATCAGGGAGATATCTACTGAAGAATGAGGGTGAAAATGACACTGATCTCAGGCTTTTAAGAAACAAAACCACAATTTTATTTGATTTGAACATTTTTTTTCATCCTTAAAAATAGAAATAAGAGAGGAATTACATATTTCAAAAGAAATCTTACTTGCAATATATTGTGAACTAAAGTTGTGTTTGAGGCTTATAAATAAATTTTACTTCTAAGAGTTAATCGATTTATTCCATGGATGGGATTTATTTAATGTAAGAGTATATCTAATTTTTTTTTAAGGTATATTTATGTCTAATTCTCGTTAGTCACAAAAAGTCAAAAAAAAAAGTTTGATAGCTTAGTAGTAAAGAACCCTAACATGCAAATATGAGGCCTTATGTTTGATTCCTAGCTGGTCCATGCATAATATCAAAGCACTAACATTTAAATAGGAGGTCATCGGTTTGAGTAATAACTAGTCCAACATTAGACTAATCAACTCAAAAGACGACCCTTTTTAACTTTAGTGAAACGTTGAATGAGATAAATTTAAATATCTTTGACCTTGAAGCATTATCGTGACTTTTGTAGTTTCGAGCCTGTATGCGGGCACACCCTTCAAAAAAAAAAAAATTATTCCATAATTTTTTTCTAACTAAATCTAGGTTGTCCTTGAGTCTCTTGCGGGCGTTCTTGCGGGCGTTACATTTTGGTATCAGAGCCAGGGGTTCGAAGCTTGGACCCTTGGGCACACGCAGAAAACATGAAACAGGAACATTTAACTTAGTACAGAGCTGATTCTTTTAAAATATAAAACCACAATGTTGATAATTATAGTAAACAACAAATTTAGAAAACTAGCACAAGACCTAGAACGATGAACTAACTCTCGCCTTGATCTGTGCAGGAGGCGCGGATTGGGCGAGGGGTCTCTTCATATAGACCTAGACATACCACCGCCAGAGCAGGCTGTAGCAGCCATTCTACCTCAGATCTTGCAGACACTCCAGGATGTCAATGCCGCTATACGCGGAGAGCCCTTGGGAGGACGACTTGCTAGACATAGTTTGGAGCCATCAGTAGATGCCAGGCATCCCCTCGACATAGCGAGGAGCACAGGGTAGAGAACTTCCATGCGGAGTCGGCTAGGGCAGAGTCACCACAGAGAGGACATGGGGATAGGACATGGGGACATAGGGACGAGGATCTCGGGACATAGGGACAGGTCTTGGAGCCCTAGACAGAGGGAGGAGCATACAGAGAGAACTAGGATTCGTCATACATCAGCTGCAGACCATATCAGGGAGATCCTGAAGCTACGACCATCTCACTATTCGGGTGATACAGGTGGTTTTCAGGCAGAGGCCTGGTTGGTGAGCTTGAGCGGATGCTTCAAGCTCTTCCCTTATACTAGAAACACAAAGCTCGTGTTGTAATCCATCTTCGAAGGATGGAGCGGGAGTCAGTGGAGGACCGAGGAGCGAAGCTCCATGACTCGGAGACGATTACTGGGAGCTATTTGAGGAGCGTTTCAGAGCGGTATTTACCGGGAGATTTATACAAAGGTGGATAGATGAGTTTCATGATCTCCCGTCAGGCATCGATGTGATGGCTGAGTGAGTATGAGATTCGATTTCTGGACCTACTCCAGTACGTCGACTATATGCAGGATGAGCAAGTACGGATTCACAGGTTCATCCGGGGCCTAAACTTGGATTTAGGTGGCGCAGTGCGCATTCACTGCCCACAGACATTAGCAGAGGCCGTGGAGAAGGCCTATATTGCAGAGGAGACACGGGGAAGACGTAGCAGGCTAGAGATAGAGTTTGGAGCCGTATCCAGCAGATGCAGGATGGTAGGTCGAAGGGGTCAGTTCCTCCTCCATGGGGTGGACAGAGTTCAGGGAAAGCTTCATTCAGGCCACCACAGCAGCAGCGTAGCGGCAGACCCGCCCACCTTACCGACCTCCTCAGAGATTTGATGCGCAGAGAGGATGTAGTATGGGGCCTCCTCCTAGGGGTCCCATCAGGACACAGGGTGTGCCGAGAGCTCAGTCAGCAGGAGCTCGTCAGCAGAGACCTCAACAGTCCATAGCCGGATCGTCAGGATCTGTATCTCAGTCATCTAGAGTACCAGCTGGAGTTGCTTCCCACTAGAGAGGACCAGGCAGCTGTTATGGTTGTGGTGTTGTTGGACATCATTGGAGAGATTGCCCACAGAACCCTAACAAGGGTAAGACGCAGAGCTCAGAGCCTACTATTGGAGATATGGCACGGAGTCATCGGATCTATGCAGTGGTCGAGAACCACCAAGCTGAGCACCAGAGTACTGTGATTGAGACGACAGGTAGTATTGGTGGTATTTCCACCTCTATATTATTTGATTCTGGTTCTTGATTCTTTTATTGCACCATCCTTAGTAGAGTGTTGTAGGCTGGTGGCAGTTAGGTAGGGCCGTAGTTGGGACATTGAGATGGCTTCTGGAGCCAAAATTTATGTAGACTCCTTAGTTAAGGAGTGTGTAGTGGATTTAGGACCCTTCACCACTACTTCTGATCTTCGGATCCTTCCATTAGGATCTTATGGCATCATTTTAGGCATGGATTGGTTGTCGCTCACATAGAGCTAGAGTGGATTGTTACCATAAGACTATTGCTTGCATAGATGATCTTGGAGTAGAGTCAGTGATATCAGGAGTTAGGAGGGCCGTATCCATTCGCACCATCTCCGCTATGCAGCTTAAGCGGTGTGCGCGGACAGGGTTGTCAGATGTTTGCTATTACGGTCAGTGACAGATCAGAGGATGAGTCAAGAGGACCTTCCCTCGATGACCATCCCATCTTATCAAAGTTTTCTGATGTGTTCCTAGGGGAGCTACCGAGATTACCTCCCCCACGTGAGATCGACTTCCATATAGATCTAGTTCCAGGCGCAGAGCCTATCTCACGAGCACCCTATCGGATGACTACTCCTGAGTTATGTGAGCTCAAGTTGCAGCTTGAGGACCTTCTAGAGAAAGGCCTAATCCATCCTAGTGTATCCCCTTGGGGTGCACCAGTGATCTTCGTGAAGAAGAAGGATGGATCTCTTCGGTTGTGTATTGACTACCGTCAGTTGAATAAAGTAACGATAAAAAATCGTTACCCCCTTCCACGCATTGATGATTTATTTGATCAGATGAAGGGGGCTACAATTTTCTCTAAGATAGATCTTAAGTCAGGATACCATCAGCTCAGGATTGTGGAGATGGATATTCACAAGACAACATTAAAATGCGCGCGATATGGCCACTACGAGTTCACAGTGGTACCTTTCGGTTTGACGAATGCCCCCGCAGTGTTTATGAGTTTGATGAATGGGGTATTCAGGACCTTCCTTGATCGCTTCGTGCTCATCTTCCTTGATGACATTCTAGTTTACTCACACACACGTGAGGAGCACGAGGAGCACCTTCGCCAGGTTCTTCAGTGTCTTCGCGAACAGCGCCTTTACGGGAACTTGGAGAAGTGTGCGTTCTTTCAGCCTGAGGTGCAGTATTTGGGCCACATCATTTCTGGGGAAGGTATCGCAGTCGATCCTTCCAAGATTCGAGCCATCATGGATTGGCCAGCACCCACTAGTGTGACCGAGGTGCGTAGTTTCATGGGTCTAGCAGGGTATTACAGGAGGTTTGTTCAGGATTTTTCACGGATTGCGCACCCTATCACTTCTCTTCAGCGGAAAGGGAAGAAGTTTTTATGGTCAGATAGATGTGAGTAGGCTTTAGTACACTGAAGGAGTGCCTCATGAGAGCACCTATTCTTGCAGTGCCGGATCCTCAGGGTGAGTTCTATGTTTGCACAGATGCTTCCTTGGCAGGACTTGGAGGTGTGTTAATGCAGGAGGGTAGAGTCGTTGCCTTTGAGTCTCGCAAACTCAAAGATTATGAGCTCAATTATCTGACCCATGACCTTGAGCTTGTAGCAAGTGGTACATGCCTTAGTGTGGTGGAGACATTTTCTTCTTGGCCGGAGATTTACACTCAGGACTGATCACTTGAGTCTTCGCCACCTCTTCACGCAGCCCAATCTCAACGCTCGTCAGCGGCGTTGGATGGAGTTACTCTGTGAGTATGACATGGAGATAGAGCATGTGAAAGGGAAGGAGAATGTGGTTGCAGATGCCTTGAGTAGGAGGAGACATGTGGCTATGGCCACCTCAGTGGGCATAGATTTGCGGAGTAGGATCTTGCAGCAACTTCCTCAGGATAGTTTCTACCTTGCAGCCAGAGCAGAGATTGAGTCTCAGAGACCCCTTGAGGGAGATTTGATGGATTTTCATTAGAGGTAGATGGTCTTCTCAGACACAGAGGTCGGATATATGTTCCTATAGATGGAGGCTTGAGACATGACATTTTGACAGAGGCTCATCGTGCACCTTATTCAGCCCATCCCGGGGTGAAGAAGATGCACGCCACCTTGAGACAGTTGTATTTTTGGAGAGGACTTCGGAGAGACGTGGCTTCATTTGTGTCATGTTGTTTAGAGTGCCAGAGGGTGAAGGCCGAGCATCAGCATCCAGCTGGCCTTCTCTATCCTCACGCCATACCGGAGTGGAAGTGGGACACCATTTCCATGGACTTCATCGTTGGGTTACCTACGTCGAGATACCATCACGACGCCATCATGGTCACGGTGGATAAATTGACAAAAGTAGCTCATTTTTCTCCGGTGAAGACCACCTATACAGTGAGTGTTGTGGCACGAGTATACCTTGATGAGATTGTCAGATTACATGGGATTTCACGGAAGATCATTTGTGACCGCGACCCTTTGTACACTTCCCATTTCTGGACCACCATGCAGTATGCCCTCGGGATGAGGATTAATTTCAGCACAACTTATCACCCTGAGACAGATGGACAGACAGAGAGGGTGAATCAGATTTTGGAGGATATGCTCAGGATGTACGTGATGGATCATCAGTCGAGATGGGAGGAGTATCTGTATTTGGTGGAGTTTTCCTACAATAATAGTTTCCAGAGTTCTATAGGCATGGCTCCTTTTCAGGCATTATATGGTAGAGAGTGCAGGACACCTCTTAGTTGGGATAGGATTGAGGACAGGGTTTCCCTTGGGCCAGCATTATTACAGGACATGGAGCAGCAAGTTACCTTGATCAGACAGAGATTGCTGGAGGGGTAGGATGACAGAAGAAATATGCGAGACAAAGCATAGGACGAGATCACGGTTTTGAGGTAGGCACGAAGGTGTTTCTTCGTGTCAGACCGTATAAGATCCCTATCCGTTATGGAAAAGGTTCTAAGCTTGCTCCTAGGTTTGTGGGTCCCTTTGAGATCTTGGAGCGCCTCGGTCCCTTGGCCTATCGTCTAGCATTGCCACCTAGCTTATCGCGCGTCCATGATGTGTTTCACATTTCTGTGCTTAGGAGATATATTTCTGATCCTTCTCATGTGCTAGATTGGACGCATTGCAGTGCAGGATCGAGGGCGAGGTGATGGTGGAGCACGTGCGCATTATAGATCGCAGGACCACGGGCCTTCGCGGCGAGAGAGATTGATCGAGTTTGGTCCAATGGGACAGTATGATGAGACTGCAGCTACTTGGGAGGATGCTACTTTGTTATGAGGATAGTTTCCACACCTTTTCCGGTGACTTCGGGAGGAAGTCGAGTCTAAGGGGAGGGGGATGTAGTGCCCACTTCCCTTCAACACCATTTTGTTTTGTTGTTTTCGAGACTGATTACTTCACTTATGGATTATTATGGCTTCTTGATTTAGCATGCTAGTAGATATCATAGACATTGGACTGTTAGTGATTTGATCTTTATATGATGCATATGGTTTACTGGTGGACATTTGATGACGATATTTGTATACTTTTGACAGGGTTATTTATCTTTAATTATGACATGTGATATGTTTAATCATATTGAGTAGAACTTGATAATTGGACTAATGTGATGATCGTTTTGATATAAATGATATGTGGAATAGAAATGTGCTAGGAAGTGTTAGTGATATCATACTTGCATAGATGATAGTAAATCATGTGTCGTTTATTTTAGATTATATTGTATATTTGGCATGAATGTTTTAATGCGGCCAACAGGCCGAAGGAGGTATTTTCTCTTTCTCGGGTATATTATATTCACAACAATATTGGGGAGTGGAGACCAACCACATCGAATTCGAGAAGAATCCAGCTAAGGTCACCATGGCAACAAGTAATTGTGTGTGTGTTAGAATTATCTGGTAAAGGGAAAATTGTGACCTAGGGATCATGTGTTGTTTTGTTTTAATTTTTCCCTTTTATTATGTTAGTATGTGTTGCTCTTAGTAAGTGAAATTTTACTTGTGTTATTATTCATATTCCTTGGATTGGAGTTTACCCCTTTGTTAGCCATGGGTTGTAGTGGGTTAATTAAGTTAATTTGAAATTGTCCTAAACTAATTAAAAGATGTGACCTAAGAGAGTTCATTTATTAGGATTTGATTTACTTGGGATTTTGTGTGGATTGATGTGTGTTTGAGTTTGAGTGTAGCACACTCTACCCCACATGGGAAACTCGAATTTGGCCTTGGAGGCCAAATTTCAAAGCTTGTGGGACAAGTCAAACTTGTCCCACACCTCTTAAAACCCCATGCCAACCCTACCTATGGGTTGGAAGACCAAATTTAGGGTCTTTTAGGTGTTTTGGGGGGATAAAAGGGTAAAAATATTAATTGCACTTTCTTTCAAATTTAATTTTTGTCCTTTGAGGGAGTGGGCTTAGTTGGAGTGTGTAAGGTGCTTGCCTTTCTTTCAACCACTTATTAATGGTGCTTTGGAATTTGATGTTGACCAAATGATGTGGAGTGGAGGGAAAAGGAGGTGGCATCCTACTTGGAGCCACATCATCCCTCCCTCTCTTCTCTCTATTTATTTGAGCCTCTTGTTTGTTTTGGGGGTTGGAAGTTTCATTTTTAGTCTTTTGTATTTTGGAGAGGAGAGGATTTGGAAAGAGTTTGTGGATTTTTGGAGCTTGTTGATACTTGTGAGAATTTTGTGGGAGCTTGTGGAGGCTTGCTTGATCTTTGGAGGGATTTGAGACTTCATACTTGGAACAAGCTCTACCATGGAAAGGTAGGAGCTTCACCTTTGTTGTATTATGTTTTCTTCTTTTTGTTATATGAATGAGTACATATGTTGTGTTGAATTTTGTTGTTGCAATGCTTGTTGGGAATGGGTAGAATGCCTAAGTTGGGAGTGGGAGGAGACTATGGGGAGTTTAATTGAGGGAGGCATAAGAGATCATGTTCTTGAGGAGGAGTTTGGGTTGGGTGCCCACCTTGTAAGAGAAATGCTTGCATTTTCTTCTTGTTTTACTTTGAGGGAGCCATAAGAGTGAGGGAGGCATAAGAGTGAATGGAGGGATAAGGGGTACTTGAGGGAGGCATAAGAGTTGTTGGGGTATTGTGTTTTGCATTGGAGGCTTTTAGGTGGCATCCATTCCCATTGGGAGGCATAAGTGGCCTCCCCATAGGTCTTACTCTTATGGCTTTCTTGGTAAGCCTTGTGACTTGTTGTTGTGATTGTTTTCCCTCTTGTTGTGTTGTTGATTTTGTTTTGAAGGATTATGGAATGCATGTGAAATGTTATGTTTAGTTATGTGGAAGCTAGTAGTTGCCATGAGTTGGATTTTCTCCCATTGTGATGTGGTTGGGGCTCGGGGGCTAATGGAGAGGATGGCTTCTCTTCTCCATTGGGTATTTTGGTTGGGAGGAGAGTGTTGCCTCTCCCCTTATCTTGTTGTGAATCAAGAAAACTATGGAGGAGCCACCTTGTTGATAGTTGGAGCATTGGAACCTTGTTGATGACAATGTGAAACCACCATGTATTTACCCACCTTGAGTGGAGGGAAAATGTAATATTGCTTTGTATTTTAGCTTCCAATATTGTAAATTTGTTTCCACATGAAGTAGAAAGTGTTGTAACAAGATGTTGAAGGAAAGTTGTTTTGAACTTCATTAGTAAGGTTGTAATGTAGATGGAATCAAAAGTTGAAAGGAAGACAATCTATTTATTCTCCTTCTTACTTGGCTTGGAACCTCTTATGAATAAGTTGATCTTATTGAAATGCTAGTAGTTCTTGCTTTAAAACTTAATGGAAAGATTGTTGAACACCTCTTGAGGAAAGTTGGGAATTTAAAAAAATATATATATATTAAATCCCATTTTGTTACTCAAAGGAGATGTATTGCAAAGTTGGAATACTAGAGCATTTACCATTCTTGTTTTGTTGATGAAAAGACTTAAGTTTTAAATAGTTTTAAATATGCCAATAAAGAAATCTATGCTCTAGCTCTATTATGCTTCTCTTCATTTAAGAATCCATTATAAATCTATTTGCAAATTGTAAAAGGAAATGAAAAAAAACCCACTTGAAATCTCGTTCAATGCCTATTAGATTGGGTAGAAAGGAATTTTAAGGTAAAAGCTCTAACTTAGCAAGTCCATTAACCACATGTCCCTAATGTTTAAGAAGGAAACATATATTTCAAATATTACTCATATTAAAGTAATGCTAAAATAAATGAATCTATTATTATCAAGTTATATTAATACCAATATACTACCAATATTTCTTTTATATGACCAAAAGTAGGTTAGTATATATATTATTGCCAAGTAAATAATATTCATTATATATGCAAAATAAAACCCACGGCATGGCCGTAATAGGGCTGCCATCTAACTACTCATGAGCTATCTGATTCGCAAGCATCGTAATAAAAATAAGGTGGAAGTGCTCATATAATTGCAAACAAATTATGTTTTATAAATATTATGATTTAAACAGATCCACCTATATTAGATTCTCCTCCTTGAGCTAACACCGTATCACTGGTAAGTCTCATTAGAGGATCTATGTAATAAATTTCATCGGTCTCCGAGAACATTCTCACCTTTGTCCCTCAATCGTTTTTGATGAAAATATCTTGAAGGAGAATCCGAATTTGAGGATAGAACCAATGCGGAGCAGAGATAACAACATAGTTGGATGACATTCTTGCTTCGTGCGCTCTCATTTCCTGTTTGTTCCCTTCTGCACGGCGTGATCGTGTGGACCCCCGCCTTGCACACACCTTGCAGCACCCAATGAAAGTGGAGGTAACTCACTTTTTTTACGTTTGTAACTCCTGTAGCTCCTTCTTAAACAACCACCCTTTGTCCACGTGCCTGGACAAATTAGCACGATCGCACGTCTCTCCTCTCGCCCGTGGCTCCATCTACAGCCTCCATGATAGTTCGTGCGGCCAGGGCAGGCAGACCAAACAGAGCATAAGATTTACAAAATCTAAGTGGAGTAAATGAAGCTAAGTGGCAGGTTAGTAGCCTTCACACAAGGGAGTCTTAAATTTTTATGGTTGGGGCGGTGGGTGGATCAACAACCACCGTAAAAAATTAAGACTCCCTTGATGACCCAATTACTACACTTGTCATTCATTGGAAACTTAGAAAATGTTAGAACAAAGGAGAGAATCCAATATTTTACATGGACAAAGATTGCCAACTTGTGCCACATGTTCATCATCAGTGCGACATAGCAGACATGACTTTCTAAGTAGATAGAAAAGTATTAATACTATACAAATATCATGTATTGGAGAGGGAAATCCGGTGAAAGGATATTCGTAAATGAAATTACCTATTTGCTCCCAATGTTCATAATCGATGGATAATCCATAATCGTGGAAAGTTTGGGGTTTTCTCATAACAACAAGGCATCAATCCTTTATGCATGTCTATCATCGGTAATGACTTGAGAATATAATAGATGAAATTCCAAATTGAGACAAGACCAATGACAATAGGAAACAGATGATTCACTATGTGTTTCGATCATTAGTAGAGTTAACGGTTCAAAGTTGTAGAGAATGGTTTATGTACACATGGATGGAATTACGAATATAAATTTCCGAGTCAGTAAAAGAACAATTTGAATACTTTACTGATGGACTGATCAGAAAACTGGAACCGTGATTTCCTGCAAGCTAAGAAAATAAATCAGGGAGATATCTACTGAAGAGTTAGGGTGAAAATGGCACTGATCTCAGCTTTTAAGAAAACAAACCACAATTTTCTTTGATTTGAACATTTTTTTTCATCCTTAAAAATAGAAATAAGAGAGGAATTACCTATTTCAAAAGAAAGCCTTGCAATATATTGTGAACTAAAGTTGTGTTTGGGGCTTATAAAGAAATTTTACTTCTAAGAGTTAGTCGATTTATTCCATGGATGGGATTTATTTAATGTAAGAGTATATCCAGCTTTTTTTTTTTAAGGGTATATTTATGTCCAATTCTGTTAGTCACAAAAAGTAAAAAAAAAAGGTTTGATAGCTTAGTAGTAAAGAACCCTAACATGCAAATACGAGGCCTTATGTTTTATTCCTAGCTGGTCCATGCATAATATCAAAGCACTAACATTTAAATAGGAGGTCATCGGTTTGAGTAATAACTAGTCCAACATTAGACTAATCAACTCGAAAGATGACCCTTCTTAACTTTAGTGAAACGTCGAATGAGATAAATTTAAATATCTTTGACCTTGAAGCATTATCGTGACTTTTGTAGTTTCGAGCCTGTATGCGGGCACACCCTTCAAAAAAAAATTATTCCATAATTTTTTTCTAACTAAATCGTAAAAACATGAGAATAAATCCCAGTAATTGAGAAAACATTTACATCCACTAGTCAAGTAACTCCCTCCTCACTTCTACCCACTCTTTTACCAAGTATTTATCTTCATATTCAACATTTGAATATTATAATATGATATGATATTCGATATCATGAATATGAACTATGGTCATATTTAAATAAACCAAAGGGTTGTCCTTCTTAAGTGATGGGGCACAACCCAATTTAATTAGTTAGTTAATTAAATTAACCAAACACCTAATATAGAGTTTATATTTAAATAGTAAGAATATAAACTATTTTATAGTATTTAAATATAAACTAAATATTATGATAAACTTAATATTATAGGTGTAACACTAAGGCTCCAAGATTGAGTATATTGATTGATCGTAACCAACCCAAAAGGAGACAAGATGAAATAAAACAATTTTTCACGATTTTGGGAAAATATAACACATCTTTGGAGCTAAATAAGCAATGAATCATAACCATGTTTCATAGTTTTATAGGGTGATCTTGATGATTATAACTCGGTTTTGCAATATAGTTCCAATCCTAAGCTCAATATGACTCTCTAACCTTCTTGCGTGAAGCCATAGTCTAAGCATTCAACGGTTAAAAGGAGGCATAGTGCTAAAGTCCCAAGTCACATTTGGAGGATAAGTAGGATAGAGCCACACACGGTAAAAATGCAAAGGCATCGCTTTCAAACAAGTACAAATAATGGATTGTCGGTTCAAGAATTTATACTATGAAGCCCATTTTCACGAGATAATGAAGTGAAAATAGAAACAACGACCCATATAAGCTTCTTACCTTGGCCAATGCATAATGGTTGAGAGGGCTCAATTATCAATATGGTAACACGCAACCTCCATTGTAGAGTTACATTGAACCACAATGGCGTAATACCAAGAAAAATCATGAGTAGAGAAAGACAATGAGTTCAAGGAGATAAACCGTCAAATCTTACCGATTTGGAAGGATAAACAAAGATAAAACTAATATGCTAAACACATACATACCGAGTAAGTGATACCTAGATTTGGGAAGGGATCCAAAAATTTTGAGTATGAAAAGATAAAATCCCAACACACACCATGGCAAAGATCAAATTCAAAATCTAGAAAAAATTGAAAGAAAAATCTCGAATCAAATAAGAGTTCATCTATAATAGGAAAGTGATATGTTCATAGCCATAATCAAGTAGAGCTCAATGCCAACAACCCATCACGAGATCCAAAGATTCTCAAGCCATATGATAGGGTAAAACTAGAACTCCATTGCAGTAGTAAATCCCTCCATGGTTGTGGAAAATTAGAAACCCCATCCTAAGAAGAAATAATTCTTACATACAGTCATAGCAATGAAAGCAAAACTGGAATACAAAGCTCTAGCAAAAACAATGGCCTCCATGAAGGAAATTTTAATAGCAATTCTCCTCCCACTGAAGCTTCCATAAAATGCCAAAGTGCAAATGAAAAGTACTTAAAAATTATGTTTCTTATCCAAACCCATAGAAATAAGCCCTTAAGTGAAACACAACACGAGATCAATAAACTATTTCAAGGCTTGGGGGTGGGATTTTTATTTATATCTTTTTTCAAGAGCATGGGTGGGATCATTATTCTTGTCATGTGTCTAGGCCATGCCGATTTTTTGTATTGTATCACCTAATTGATGAATAAATATTGATTTCCTCCACTTGTAGCTTTTCAAAGTGTGTCACAAGAGTGTGTTGGTATGTTTCAGTGCATATTTCTTTCCTTTGCATGATTTTTATCTATTACAAAACCATATTTAAGTTATTTTGAAGCCTATACATGTCATATTAAGTGCATATTTTGTTAGGGTAAATCATAGTTAACTATATTTAATTTTGGCATTTACTTATGGTAATTAGTTAACTATGTAGTTTATTTATTTTTATATGGTTTTATAACCATATTTGTCATGTTATATTTATAGGTTTAATTGTTAAGTAGTATTAACAATTATTTATGTTTGTATTCTATTTTATTCTGCTTCCCGGATGTATTGTTGAACCTATGTAACTTATTTATTTCTATCCAGTTGTCAATATGTATAAATATTGTAGCCTACACTATTGTAAATGTTTTTCTTGAACATTAATATAATAGTATGCATTCCACCTATGTTCACTACTTTCATTTGGAACAATAGCATGTTAATCTGGACTGTGAACAAAGAAGCTTTAAAGTATTTGAAAGATAGAGAAGAAGAGATCGATGTAGCTTGGATAATCATTTGCGCATTTGGAGAACACATGCAACCTCCTATAATTTCCCATCTGCATCCCCCTGCCTTGCCATAACCTCTAGTTCCATTCCAGGTGCTTGGAATGCAAATTTTTGCACTAGTTCCACCTTCACCAGCAAAAAAATTTGAGAAAATTTAAAAAAATATATCATTTTTTTCCATTAGGCTTTTGTCACTAAAATTTAGTAACACCGTTATTGTAGCTAATAGTAGCGCAACCCGCATTTGGAGGAGTTTGTTTCTTTTTTTGGAGGACCATATTGCTAACCAACCGAGCCCCCACTAAGTTCCTCTATGCAATGGGCATTCGAAATAAAATTTTCTTCACACTAACTCTAACCGAGCTCTCCATGGAGCTCTGCATTACCACCAAGCAAGTTGATTGCGTATTTTCTCAACAATCCAAACCGAGCCAACAGATAGGCTGAGTTATGCATTGACATTTCATGGAGTTGTATTTGTATAAGATTAGGTTGGTTCGTTCATTAAAAGTATTGATCGGCCTACTTTGATGTATTTTTACCATATTGAATCGTTTCTTATACCATGTTATTTGTAAAGGGGACGAGTCTTTCATCAATTTGGTTGTTTGTTGAATGGAGGGGCTAAACTTTCAAATATGACCCATCTAGTTTGATCCCCGAGGTGTGTCATAATCCTTTTGAACCAAGCCTTCAAGACCTTGTAATAAAAAATAAAGGAAATTAAGAAGCCAAATAAAATAAAAGCAAACAATGATTCAATTCCATTTTTCTGCGTCGAATCATTAGGGACTTGTAATCCCAAAACCAAATGGTGGACAAAAAAACAATGACATTTAAAAAAATACATAGGCATAAGAGATAAACAAATCAAATTAGTGGAAAGGACATAAAAAGAAACTCGAGATCTAGTTTACGAGGAAAACCTTAAATAGTCCTCCGCCAAGCAAAGTGGAATGTGGACCTCTATCAAGGCAGCCAAGTTGAATGTGTTCAAAGGTTACTCAATTTGTTTCTTATTTAAATATATTTTCTTCACTTCATATTCATAGTTCTTAGAGTGTCGAGTTGGTTAGGGTGAGTGATTTGGGGTGGAGTATTATTTTTGGTTCGACCCCACACCAAACTACTTGCAGAGAAAACTCTATTGAAGCCTCTAGTTACAACTAAACAAGCAACAAACTTTAGCGAAGATAACCCAAGAAAAGGGTTTAAAAAATCTCCCACATCACTTATTTTTTCATTCTAAGCATTTTTTGCCAAAGGGAGGTTTATCAAAAACTTCATTTTGAGCTATTGTTTTGTGGTTTTTCACACCGAGAGTCATATTGAGCTATTGGATGAAATTGTAATATTTCATAGCATTTTATAGTTTATTATACTAATTTGAAGGTTACCATATTCAACCACAAACCATTATAACTAATTTGAAACTGACATATATTTGTAATAAAAATAGTGAAATTTTTTGTTATGTATCACTCAAGAGATCTTCGGATGTCCCTCACGGTGTTCGGTATAAAGCAAAGTGCCTTTGGGAAACGCTACGGGTAAATTCATCTTAAATACTACTAAACATAACACCTAATATAGCTACAACAACTCTGACAACCCAAATGAGTGTCAACCCTTTAAATCCACGAGGAGTAATAAGGACACAATGTAGACACTTTGAGCCCTCCCATCCATCTATGAAGGATTGTATGATGTAAATCTAGACATTGAAATTATTCAAGTATATAACAAAGTTATGCTGCGTATGAGGATATTTAGTTGAGCTAGTGTCAATAATCACATAGACCCCTTTCAAGTACTATCTGCGTACCATGTGTAAGATTATTTCATATACATTAATGCATCTTTCACGTCTTTGCAAAGTATGTAGAAAGGGCAAGCTTCTTCCACGTACAAAATGGGTATATTGGAAGGGCGCGTATATAGAAATGTTTGGTAGAAGAATGACGGTATATAGTTTGGGAGACCATATTCCTAGAGTGATAAGATCATTACCCTTTGTTATTTGATTTTGCAAAATGGGCACCAATGCCCACAAGTTCTTTCTTCCATATTCTCAACTTCTAAGAGGAAATAACTATACAACATGGAAGACAAAATCAAGACGCGACTTGAGTTTGAAGAGATTTGGAATGTTTTGGATGGTTAAGTAGTAAAATCAGCAACAAATACAACCCAACAACGATAGTTAGATAGATCTGATCAGAAGGTCAAGATGATAATCTTTTTATAGTATTTGACGACATGCAACCCCACATTCGAGATGCCAAATCAACCAAAGAAGCATTGGATAAGTTAAGAACAATTTTGGAGGCCAAGAACAAGAATTTAATACTTAATTTGTAGAGTATATTACACACCTTTGAAGTACAAAAAAAAATTAAAAATAGATTCTTTCTTTAGAAGATTTGATGAATTGAGGGCTTCACTTCTAGCCCTAGGAGAGGAGGTAACTGATATAGCTCTCATACCCATTCTTTTGAGATCATTCCCTACTTCATACCATTTTTTTGTGAAAACACTCAACTTGTCAAATGAGACAGTTATCTCTAACTACCGGTTAATCTACTGCAAGAAGAAGCTATGTACAAATTCAAGAGGTTGTCAAGGAACTACTCCACGTTATATGTTGAGTGTTGCTTTTAGAGTGGACTATAGTCCATGCATCATCATTTAATGCTTCCTTCTACTCAACACTTTTTCCTTCCAACATATCTTTATTTCCAAAATCTTGGATCGGTTTAACCACTACAACATTCCCCATATCTTTATTTATTTGTAAATCAAGCTTCATTCCTTGTTGTTTGTGGTTTCCAATAGTCAATACTTTGGTTCTTCCAATGACCACTCTGGTTTCTAACTCCTCCATTATCCCAGCATTCACAACAACGTCTATGTCCTCTACCACTTTGGGAACAAAATTAACGTCCTCGCTTTAAACAGTGATGAGTATCATTTGATTTCTCATCCTCCATTTATTCCTCCACATTTTCATGCTCTACATTAGGCTTTTCATCCCCACAACAATCTGATGGATCATCTTTGATTTCTTGAAATTTGGTATAAATTATACTTGATCTCTCCACTTCAATCCTCTATTCTTAAATTCCATTCAGAAGTGCAAAAAAATTATTTTGGGTATCTTGGTTTCCCTAGGGATAGAGATACAAAGTTTCCCAAAACCTAATCATGATTGTGCCCTCATGGCCGGATCAAAAGTGATCAACGTTGCAATCGGTTCTACGAAATTCTAAAACTATTTAGACCTCCCAAAACTCCAAAGGGAGAGTAGGGAGACGAATCCAAATAGGGAGAGATTTAAAAACTATGTTATGTGACAAACCTGGTTCCAGTGATGAAGAATCATAGTTGCATTTCCGAATAACTACAGAGCTTGCTGAAGCACATTTCTCCTATCTTTCTCATTTTGTAAATAGAATAGAACACCTTCTCCTATAACAGCCCTAACATGTACCTTACAAACCAATTTTCTTTTACACCAATCTCTAACAAGATCTATATACGGCCTTTTACCCTCAATACCTTCCATCCAACACAAATTTTAATCTTGCCTTAGCTTTTTCAATTAAAAATTCAATAATTTCAAACTTTGGGTCATCGAATCATCTTTCCATGAAGGATAAATTTTAACAAACTACTAATTATTCTTGCTAAATAGTCTTGTAGCCCAAGTTAAATTCTTGTAAAAAAAAATGCAAGTGTTATACAAAGTTTTCATATTTCCAAAGAAAATTGTATCCCAAAACAATCTTTTAACAATTTAATATTAGTCAAAAAATAAAAAGGTTTTTATGAACACACTTCCTTGCAGTAATTTCCTAAAAGCTGTAGAAAAATAAAGGAAAGAACTCTCAATAAATGATCCTTCTAGTGTTGGGTCATGTCTACTTCTTCTTTAAGATCACCATTAAGGAAAACACTTTTTACTTCCATCTGCTAAAACTTCCATATTTTTTTGTACTTCCATTGCACAAACAAATTTAATGGTTTTAATCTTGAGAGTGTGTGTTAAGGTATCCTCATAGTCAATTCCTTTTGTTTGATCATATCCCTTTCAAAAGAGTCCTGATTTGTATTTGTCGATATATCCATTTTCCTTATATTTTGTTTTGAAAAACCTAATGCAACTAATAAACTTATTTCGTGTAGGTAGATCAACAGTTCCCATGTCCAATTCTAAATCAAGGAGTCATAGTATACATATATGGACTTCTTCTACTCTTTTTGACTATGTTCCTCGTGAACTGTATAAGGTTTGGCGATATCAACCACTAAACTCATGAGTGCGAGATTTACCTCATTTCTCTTCTCTCTTCTCATTCCAACTCTTGACTAAGTGTTTAGAAGAGAGTTCGGGATGTGGGAGTCTCTAATGGTGTTTTGGACCCAATTTAGATGTTGATGATTCTATTGATGTGAATAATTAGTCTCCAAACTACAACAATCAACAAAACATTATCCTTGCGGCACTGCCTTTCCTTTATGAAGAATCCTCATGCTCATCATCTGAATGTGAGAGAAATGTATGAGACGAGTTTGGTATTGACTCTTATTTATATGGAAATGATAAGAATGATGTCTCATCACAAAGAAAATATTTATTCTAATTAATATTCTTTGTCTCATGATCCATGAGACGATACACATTTGATGTAGTTTTATACCCCAAAAATATAGTTTGGAGTTTTTTTGCATCAATCTTCTTCCTTTTCTTATTTACGACATACATATATGTCAGACAACCATAATATCTCAAATAACAAATATAAAGATTATGATCATTATATACCTCTTCTAGTGTATTTTCCTACAAGATCTTTGTATGTTCCGGAGTTCTTAAGATATCTGACTCTACTGGACCGCTTTTTCTCAAAACAATTTCTCTAACTTTGTAATCAATAGCATGCAACGATCGATCTCTAGGATAGTCTAATTGCGATACTATGCAATTACATTCTCCTTGGAAATATAGGGGAATTCAAGTTCTTTGTGATGCCATACTCCTTCAAGAATGCCAAGATTATATTTTACATGAATTCCCTCCTCGATTTGAGTGGAAGGCAAAAAAGGGGTCACTAGTTTTCTCGAACAACTCGCTTATAGGATATCTAAAAATTGTCAAATTTTTTACTATTATTTCAGAAAAAGAACTCCCTTTTCTTGTAAGAATACTCATTGATGAACAACTGAAATTATCAAAATTCCTTTAATGAAGCAAGCATGTATCCGTACAGATTGGTATGGATGACCTCAAGACATTTTTTGGGATAGTATGTACTCGAATCAAATGGATCCCTATGTTTTTTTCCTTTTAGACATCGAAGAAAAAGAGGTAATGAATTACAGAGTGGAAGAAGTACTCCTACCATATCTTTATAACTAAGCTGATAGAGGGAGCCACCAGAGAGATGTCGATATTGATAATGGCACGGTGAAGTGGATTCAATGGTGGTAGTAGATAAAGCAATTATAGACAATGAAAATTCATCTCGATGAAAATAAATGATCCTTCAAGAAATTTCTATCAAGTAGTGTTCCTTCGCATCATATCAAACATGATTTGATGCCTTTCTTAACCATGAACTCCATCTTGAGCTTGTGATTCAAAAGATTAGTGATAAGCAATGGACTTTTGTTGAAGATGGGAACATAGATCACATTTTTGAGAGTACATTTTATTTTTCTATAGGAATGGTGACATTTTCTATTCCTTTTGAATCATAATCCATGTTTTATGAAATTTGAACCCTATCTCTTATCGGTTGATCGTCAATAAATCAAAATCTTCCTATCGCTAATATATGCATACTAGCACCAAAATCGATCACCCAAAAATTATATGATATTTGTGATGTTTTGGAGACTAGATCCACATCATCTTAATATGCCCCACAATTTTTTGATTTTGGGACATCCTCATCCGATTCATCATCTAGTTGGGATGTTTTTATGCTTCTTTTGGTGACGAATCCTCTTTGATTTCTATAAAACACTATAGCCAGATGTGTTGTCTACTCTAGAATTACTTTGTCTGTGGCCATTATACAAAAATTTTAGAGTATTTTTCATATTTGTGTGGTAGATGTGACACCATCGATTCCATTTTTGAGACTTCTGCTTTTGTTGCTGCTTTTGTGGCTTCTTTTGTGTCTTATTCTCTTGATGTCTCTTAAGAGACTTCGACTCTTCTCGCTGCCTCAATATCAACTCTTTTATTAGGAAAATATGTTAGTGCTCCATTGAATGGATGAATAGAAATTACGTGAAATTTTGTTAGCTTCAAATACCCTTCTTGGATAATTTTAGAAAGAAGTATTTCAAGGCTTGGGGGTGGGATTTTGTATTTATATATATTTTTCAAGAGCACGAGGTGGGATCATTGTTCTTGTCATGTGTCTAGGCCATGTAGTTTTGTACTATATCACCTAAATGATGAATAAACATTGATTTTCTCTGCTTGTAGCTTTTCAAAGTGTGTCAAAAGAGTGTATTGGTATGTTTCGTGAATATTTCCTTCCTTTGCATGATTTTTATCTATTACAAAACCATATTTAAGTTATTTTGAAGGCTATACATGTCATATTAAGTGCATATTTTGTTAGGGTAAATCATAGTTAACTATAGTTAATTTTGGCATTTACTATGGTAATTAGTTAGCTATGTAGTTTTTATTTTTATATGGTTTTTTAACCATATTTGTCATTTTATATTTTTAGGTTTAATTGTTAAGTAGTATTAACAATTACTTATGTTTGTATTCTATTTTGTTCTACTTCCTGGATGTATTGTGGAACCTATGTAACTTATTTATTTCTATCCGGTTGTCCAATATGGATAAATATTGTAGCTCTACACTATTGTAAATGTTTTTTTTGAACATTAATATAACGATCTGGATTCCACCTATGTTCGCTACTTTAATTTAGAACAATAGCATGTTAATCTGGACCTATGAACAAAGAAGCTTTAAAGGATTTGAAAGATAGAGAAGAAGAGATTGATGTAGCTTGGATAATCATTTGCACATTTGGAGAACCCATGCGACCTCCAATAATTTCCCATCCGCATCCCTCGCTCGCCATAACCTCTAGTTCCATTCGAGGCACTTGGAATGCAATTTTTTTTTCACTAGTTCTGCCTTCACCAAGCAAAAATTTTGCAAAAATTTAAAAAATATAACTTTTTTTTTTCCATTAGGGGTTTTGTCACAAAAATTTGGTAACACTGTTAGCCATAGCTAATAGTGGCAGCAACACCAGATTTGGAGGAGTTTGTTCCTTTTTTTGGAGGACCATGTTGCTGACCAACCGAGCCCCCACTGAGTTCCTCTATGCATTGGGCATTCGAAATAAAATTTTCGTCACACTAACTCTGACCGAGCTCTCAATGGAGCTCTACATTACCACCAAGCAAGTTGACTGCGTATTTTCTCAGCAATCCAAACCGAGCCGACAGGTAGGCTGACTTATGCATTGACATTTCATCGAGTTGTATTTATATCAGATTAGGTTGGTTCATTCCTTAAAAGTATTGATCGGCCTACTTTGATGTATTGTTGGCATGTTGATCATTTCTAATACCGTCTTATTTGTAAAGGGGACGATTCTTTCATCAATCTAGTTGTTTATTGAATGGAGGGGCTAAACATTCAAATATGAGCCATCTAGATTGATCCCTGAGGTGTGTCATAATCCTCTGAACCAAGCCTTCAAGACCTTGCAATAAAAATCAGAGGATTAAGAAGCCAAATAAAATCAAAGCAAACAATGATTCAATTCCATTTTCCTACGTCAAATCAATAGGGACTTGCAATCCCAAAACCAAATGGTGGATAAAAAAACAATGACAGTTAAAACAAAAATACAAGCATAAGAGATAAAAACAAACTAGTGGAAAGGAAATTAAAATGAAACTCAGATCCAGTTCACGAGGAAACCGCTAAATAGTCCTCCACCTAAGCAGTGGCATGTGGACCTCTATCAAGGCAGCCAAGTTGAATGTCTTCAAAGGTTAGTCGAATTTGTTTTTTATTTAAATATATTTTTCTTCACTTCATTTTCATAGTTCTTAGAGTGTCAAGCTGGTATGGGTGAGTGATTTGGGGTGGAGTAGTTTTTGGTTCGACCCACACACCCAACTACTTGCAGGAAACTCTATTGAAGCCTCTAGTTACAACTAAACAAGCCACAAACTTTAGCGAAGAAAACCCTAGAAAAGGGTTAAAAAATATACCACATCACTTATTTTTTCATTCTAAGCATTTTTGCCAAAGGGAGGTTTATCAAAAACTTCATTTTGAGCTATTGTTTTGTGGTTTTTCACACCGAGAGTCATATTGAGCTATTGGATGAAATTGTAATATTTGAGCATTTTATAGTTTATTATACTAATTTGAAGGTTACCATATTCAACCACAAACCATTATAACTAATTTGAAACTCGACATATATTTGTAATAAAAAATAGTGAAATTTTTGTTATGTATCACTCAAGAGATCTTTGGATCTCCCTCACGTTGTTCGGTATAAACGGTGCCTTTGGGAAACGCTTACGGGTAAATTCGCCTTAACTACTACTAAACATAACACCTAATATAGCTACAACAACTTCGTCTCGAGTGTCGACCCTTTAAATCCACGGGGAGTAATAAGGACACAATGTAGACACTTTGAGCCCTCCCATCCATCTATGAAGGATTGACGATGTAAATCTAGACATTGAAATTATTCAAGTATATAACAAAGTTATGCCTGCGTATGAGGATATTTAGTTGAGTGGTGTCAATAATCACACAAACCCCTTTCAAGATACTATCTTCGTATTACGTGTAAGATTCTTTCATATAAGTTAATGCATCTTTCACGATCTTTGCAGAGTATGTATAAAGGGAAAGCTTCTTCCACGTACAAATGGTTATATCGAAGGGCACGTATATAGAAATGTTTGGTATAACAGAATGACGGTATATAGTTTGGGAGACCATATTCTTGGAGTGATAAGATCATTACCCTTTGTTATTTGATTTTATAAAATGGGCACCAATGCCCACAATTTCTTTCTTCCATATTCTCAACTTCTAAGAGGAAATAACTATACAACATGGAAGACAAAATCAAGACGCAACTTGAGTTTGAAGAGATCTGGAATGTTGTGGATGGTTTAGTAGAAAAATCAGCAACTAATGCAGCTCAACAACGATAGTTTGATAGATCTGATCAGAAGGCCAAGATGATAATCTTGTTTATAGTATTTGACGACATGCAACCCCACATTCAAGATGCCAAATCAACCAAAGAAGCATGGGATAAGTTAACCACAATTTATGAGGACAAGAATAAGAATTTAATACTTAATTTGTAGAGTAAATTACACACACCGAAGTTCAAACAAAGTTTAAAAATGACGCTTTCTTGAGAAGATTTGCAGAATTGAGGGCTTCACTTCTAGCCCTAGGAGAGGAGGTAACTTGATATAGCTCTCATTCCCATTCTTTTGAGATCGCTCCCTCCCTCATACTATTTTTTTTGTGAAAAAACTCAACTTGTCAGATCAGATAGTTATCTCTAACAAGTTGGTTAATCTACTGCAAGAAGAAGCTATGTACAAATTCAAGAGGTTGTCCAGAACTACTCCGCGTTATATGTTGAGCGTTGCTTTTACAATGGACCATACTCCATGCATTTTCATTTAAAGCTTCCTTCTACTCAACACTTTTTCATTGCATCATATCTTTATTTCCGAAATCCAAGATCGGTTTAACCACTACAACATTTCCCATATCTTTATTTATTTGTAAATCAAGCTTCATTCCTTGTTGTTTGTGGTTTGCTGATAGTCGATTCTCTAGTTATTCCAATGACCATTACTAGTTTCTATCTCCTCCATTATCCAAGCATTCACAACAACGTCTATGTCTTGTACCATTTTGGGAACAAAATTGACCTCCTCGCTTTAAACGGTAGTATCATATGATTTCTCCTCCTCCATATAGTCCTCCACGTTTCATGCTCTACATCAGCTTTTCATCCCTGAACAACTGATGGATCATCTCCGATTTCTTGAAATTTGGTATAAATTATACTTGATCTCTCCACTTCAATCCTCTGTTCGTAAATTCCATTCGGGAAGTGCAAAAAAATTATTTTGGGTATCTTGGTTCCCTAGGGATAGAGATACAAAGTTTCCCAAAACCTAATCGTGATGGTGCCCTCGTGGCCGGATCAAAAGTGATCAACATTGCAATCGATTCTGAAATCCCAAAATGGTTAGACCTCCCCAAAATCCAAAGGGAGAGTAGGAGACGAATCCACATAAGGAGAGATTTAAAAACTATATTATGACAGACACTGGTTCCAAGTGATGAAGAATCATAGATGCATTTCCGCATAACCACGAGCTTCCGAAGCACATTTTTCCTATCTTTCTCATTTTGTAAATAGAATAGAAAACCTTCTCCTATAACAGCCCTAACATGTACCTTACAAACCAATTTCTTTTAATCCAATCTATAACAAGATCTATATTCAGCCTATTACCATAATACCTTCCTCCAAACACAAATTTTAATCTTACCTTAGCTTTTTCAATTAAAAATCCAATAATTTCAAACTTTGGGTCATCGAATCATCTTTCCATGAAGGATAAAGTTTAACAGACTCACCGATTATTCTCACTAAATGAGTCTTGCAGCCACGTTAAATTCTTGTGCAAAATGCAAGTGCTATACAAAGTTTTCTTATTTCAAGAGAAAATTGTATCCCAAAACAATCTTTTAACCATTTAATATTAGTTGAAAAATAAAAAGTTTTTTCAATGAACACACTTTTGCGCAAAAGTCCTTTCCTACAACTTTAGAAAAGAAAGGAAAGAACTCTCAATAAATGATCCTTCTAGTCTTGGGTCATGTCTACTTCTTCTTTAAGATCACCATTGAGGAAAGCAATTTTTACTTCCATCTTCTAAATCTTCCATATTTTTGTACTTCCATTACATAAACAACTTTGATGGTTTTAATCTTTAGAGTGTGTGTTAAGGTATTCTCATAGTCAATTCCTTCTGTTTGATCATATCCCTTTCACAAGAGTCCTGATTTGCATTTGTCGATATATCCATTTTCCCTATATTTTGTTTTGAAAAACCTTATGCAGCTAATAGACTTATTTCGTGCGGGTAGATCAATAGGTTCCCATGTCCAATTCTAAATCAAGGAGTCATAGTATACATATATGGCCTTCTTCCACTCTTGTTGACTATGTTCCTCATGAACTATATAAGGTTTGGCGCTATCAACCACTCGAACTCATTAGTGCGAGATTCACCTCATTTCTCTCCTCTCATCTCATTCCAACTCTTGAGTAAGTGTTTAGAAGAGAGTTAATCGTGGGAGTCTCTCATGGTGCTTTGGACCCACTTTAGATGTTGATGATTCTATTGATGTGAAGAATTAGTCTACAAACTACAAAGATCAACAAAACATTGTCCTTGCACTGGTATTTCCTTTATGAAGAATCCTCATTCTCATCATCCGAATGTGAGAGAAATTTATGAGACGAAGTTTTTGTTGACTCTTCTTTATATGGAAATGATTTGAATGATGTCTCATCACAAAGAAAATATTTATTCTAATTAATATTGTTTGTCTCATGATCCATGAGACGATACACATTGATGTAGTATTATACCCCAAAAATATAGATTGGAGTTTTTTTGCATCAATCTTCTTCCTTTTCTTATTTATGACATACATATATGTTGTATAACCATAAGATCTCAAATAACAAATATACAGCTTATGATCATTATATACCTCTTCTAGTGTATTATCCTACAAGATCTTTTTATCTTCCTAGTTCGAAGATATATAGCTCTGGACCACTTTTTCTCAAAACAATTTCTCTAACTTTGCAATCAATAGTATACAACGATGGATCTCGAGGATAGTTTGATTGTGATACAATACAACTACATTCTCCTTGGGAATATATGGGGCATTAAAGTTCTTTGTGATGCCATACTCCTTCAAGAATGCCAAGAATATATTTTACATGAACTCCCCCCTCGATTTGAGTGGAAGGCAAAAAGGGGTTTCCTGGTTTTCTTAACAACTCGCTTATAGGATATCAAAAAATTGGCAAATGTTTTACTATTATTTCGGAAAAATAAATCCCTTTTCTTGTAAGAATACTCATCGATGAATAACTGAAATTACAAAAATTTCTACAATGAAGCAAGCAAGTATCCATAAAGATTGGTATGGATGACCTCAAGACATTTTTTGGGATAGTATGTACTCGAATCAAATGGATCCCTATGTTTTTTTCCTTTTAGACATCGAATAAAAAGAGGTAATGAATTAAAGAGTGGAAGAAGTACTCCTACCATATCTTTATAAATAAGTGATAGAGGGAGCCACTAGAGAGATGCCGAAATTTATAATGGCACAGTGAAGTGGATTCAATGGTGGTGGTAGATAAAGTAATTGTAGAGGATGAAACTTCATCCGATGAAAATAAATGATACTTCAAGAAATTTCTATCAAGTAGTGTTCCTTCGCATCATATCAAACATGATTTGATGCCTTTCTTAACCATGAACTCCATCTTGAGCTTGTGATTCAAAAGATTACTGACAGATAATGGATTTTTGTTCAAGATGGGAACATTGATCACATTTGTGAGAGTACATATTATTTTTTCTAAAGGAATGGTGACATTTTCTATTCCTTTTGAATCATACTCCATGTTTTATGAAATTGGAACCCTATCTCTAATGGGTTGATCATCAATAAATTAAAAGTCTTCCTATCGCCAATCATATGCATACTAGCACCAAAATCGATCACCCAAAAATTATATGATATCTATGATGTTTGAGAGACTAGAACCAAATCATCTTAATATGCACCACAATTTTCTGATTTTGGGACATCCCCATCGATTCATCATCTAGTTGGGATGTGTTTCGCTTCTTTTGGTGATGAATCCTCTCCGATTTCTTTAAATCACTACAGCCGGATGTGTTGTCTTCTCTAGAATTACTTTGTCTCGTGGCCATTATACAAAAAAAATTTAGAGTGTTTTTCATATTTGTGTGATAGATGTAACACCATTGATTCCATTTTTATGACTTCGCTTCGTTGTCGCTTTTGTGACTTCTTTTGTGTCTTATTCTCTTGATGTCTCTTAAGAGACTTCGACTCTTCCACGACTCAATATCAACTCTTTTACTAGGAAAATATGTTAGTGCTCCATTGATATGTATGGATGAATAATAATTACGTGAAATTTTGTTAGCTTCAAATACCTAGCTTGGATAATTTTAGAAAGAAGTATTTTGAAGGCTTGGGGGTGGGATTTTGTATTTATATCTTGTTTTTCAAGAGCACAAGTGGGATCATTGTTCTTGTCATGTGTCTAAAGCCATGCCGCTTTGTATCTTGTATCACATAATTGATGAATAAACATTGATTTCCTCCACTTGTAGCTTTTCAAAGTGTGTCACGAGAGTGTATTGGTATGTTTCAATCAATATTTCCTTTCTTCGCATGATTTTTATCTATTACAAAACCATATTTAAGTTATTTTGAAGCCTATACATGTCATATTAAGTGCATATTTTGTTAGGGTAAATCATAGTTAACTATATTTAATTTTGGCATTTACTATGGTAATTAGTTAACTATGTAGTTTATTTATTTTTTATATGGTTTTTTAACCATATTTGTCATGTTATATTTATAGGTTTAATTATTAAGTAGTATTAACAATTATTTAGGTTTGTATTCTATTTTATTTCGCTTCGTGGATGTATTGTTGAACCTATGTAACTTATTTATTTCTATCTGGTTGTCAATATGTATAAATATTGTAGCCTACACTATTGTAAATGTTTTTTCTGAACATTAATATAATAGTCTGCATTCCACCTATGTTCACTACTTTCATTTGGAACAATAGCATGTTAATTTGGACCGTGAACAAAGAAGCTTTAGAGTATTTGAAAGATAGAGAAGAAGAGATCGATGTAGCTTGGATAATCATTTGTGCATTTGGAGAACCGTGCAACCTCCTATAATTTCCCATCTCGCATCCCCCGCTCGCCATAACCTCTAGTTCCATTCCAGGTGCTTGGAATGAAAATATTTTGCACTAGTTCCACCTTCACCTGTGCAAAAATTTTGCAAAAAAATTTAAAAAATATAACCTTTTTTTTTTTCCATTAGGGGTTTTGTCACTAAAATTTAATAACACTTGTTAGCCATAGCTAACGATTGCGTAAACACCTGATTTGGAGGAGTTTGTTCCTTTTTTGGAGGACCATGTTGCTGACCAACCAAGCCCCCACTAAGTTCCTCTATGCATTAGGCATTGAAATAAAAATTTCTTCACACTAACTCGATCGAGCTCTCGATGGAGCTCTCGCATTACCACCAAGCAAGTTGATCGTGTATTTTCTCAATTGATCAAACCAAACTGTCGGATGAAGATAGGTGACTTATGCATTGACATTTCATCAAGTTGTATTTGTATCAGATTAGGTTGGTTCATTCATTAAAAGTATTGATCGACCTACTTTGATGTATTTTTGCCATGTTGAATCATTTCTTATACCATGTTATTTGTAAAGGAAACGATTCTTTCATCAATCCGGTTGTTTATGTAATGGAGGGGATAAACATTCAAATATGAGCCATCTAGATTGATCCCTTGAGGAGTGTCATACTCCTCCAAACCAAGCCTTCAAGTCCTTGCAATAAAAATAAGAGGAAATTAAGAAGCCAAATAAAATCAAAGCAAACAATGATTCGATTCCATTTTCTTGCATCAAATCAGCAGGGACTCACGATCCCAAAACCAAATGGTGGACAAAAAAACAATGACAGTTAAAACAAATACACGAGGCATAAGAGATAAAAAAATCAAATTAGTGGAAAGGACATAAAAAGAAACTCATATCTTGTTCACGAGGAAAATCCTAAACAATCCTCCACCTAAGCGGTGCCATGTGGACCTCTATCAAGGCTAAAAGCCAAGGTGAATGTGTTCAAAGGTTAGTTGAATTTGTTTTTTATTTAAATATGTTTTTTTCACTTCATATTCATAGTTCTTAGAGTGTTGAACTGGTATGGGTGAGTGATTTCAGGTGGAGTAGTTTTGGTTCGACCACCACACCTAACTACTTGCGAAAACTCTATTGAAGCCTCTAGTTACAACTACACAAGCCACAAAATTTAGCGAAGAAAACCATAGAAAGGGGTAAAAGAAATATACCACATCACTTATTTTTTTCATTCTAAGCATTTTTGCCAAAGGGAGGTTTATCAAAAATTCATTTTGAGCTATTGTTTTGTGGTTTTTCACACCGAGAGTCATATTGAGCTATTGGATGAAATTGTAATATTTGAGCATTTTATATTTTATTATACTAATTTGAAGGTTACCATATTCAACCACAAACCATTATAACTAATTTGAAACTAACATATATTTGTAATAAAAAAGTGATTTTTTTGTTATGTAACACTCAAGAGATCTTCGGATCTCTCTCACAATGTTCGGTATAAACAAAGTGCCTTTGGGAAACGCTTACGGGTAAATTCGTCTTGACTACTACCGAACTTAACACCTAATATTGCTACAACAATGTCATCCGAGTGTCAACCCTTTAAATCCACAGGAGTAATAAGGACACAATGTAGACACTTTGATCCTCCCATCCATCTATGAAGGATTGTACGATGTAAATCTAGACAATGAAATTATTCAAGTATATAGCGAAGTTATGCCTGCATATGAGGATATTTAGTGGAGCTAGTGTCAATAATCACACAGACCCCTTTAAGACTATCTTCGTACCACATGTAAGATTATTTCATATACGTTAATGCATCTTTCACATACTGCAGAGCATGTAGAAAGGGAAAGCTTCTTTTACGTACAAATGGGTATATCGGAAGGGCGCGTATATAGAAATATTTGGTATATGAGAATGACGGTATATAGTTTGGGAGACCATATTCCTAGAGTGATAAGATCATTACCCTTTGTTAATTGACTTTGTAAACTGTGCACCAATGCCCACAAGTTCTTTCTTCCATATTCTTAACTTCAAAGAGCAAATAACTATACAACATGGAAGACAAAATAAAGATGCAACTTGAGTTTGAAGAGATTTGGAATGTTGTGGATGGTTCAATAGCAAAATCAGCAACTAAATAGATCTGATCGGGAAGGCCAACATGATAATCTTGTTTATAGTATTTGATGACATAAAACCCCATTCGAGATGCCAAATCAACCAAATAAGCATGGGATAAGTTAAGCACAATTTACGAGGCCAAGAAACAGAATTTAATACTTAATTTGTAGAGTAAATTACACACACTAAAGTTCAAAGAAAATTTAAAATAGACGCTTTCTTGAGAAGATTTAAAGAATTGAGGGCTTCACTTCTAGCCCTAGGAGAGGAGGTAACTAATATAGCTCTCATTCCCATTCTTTTGAGATCACTCCCTCCTTCATAATAATTTTTGTGAAAAAAATCAACTTGTCGAATCGAGGTTATCTCTAACAAGTGGTTAATCTCTGCGAGAAGAATCTATGTAAAAATTCAGGAGGTTGTCCAGAACTACTCCACATTATATTTTGAGTGTTGATTTTAGAGTGGACCATACTCCATGCATTTTCATGTAAAGCTTCCTTCTACTCAATGCTTTTTCCTTGCAACATATCTTTATTTTCGAACTCCAAGATCAGTTTAACCACTACAACATTCCCCATATCTTTATTTATTTGTAAATCAAGCTTCATTCCTTGTTCTTTGTGGTTTCCAATAGTCGGTTCTTTGGTTATTCTAATGACTATTATGGTTTCTATCTCCTCCATTATCCGAACATTCACAACAACGTCTATGTCTTCTACCATTGTGGGAACAAAATTGACCTCCTCACTTTAAATATTAGTATCATATGATTTCTCCTCCTCTATATATTCCTCCACAGTTTCATGCTCTACATTAGGCTTTTCATCCCCAAAACAATCCTATGGATCATATCTCGATTTCTTGAAATTTGGTATAAATTATACTTGATCTCTCCACTTCAATCCTCTATTCTTAAATTCAATTCGGGAAGTGCAAAAATTATTTTGGGTATCTTGGTTCCCCTAGGGATAGAGATAAAAGTTTCCCAAAACCTAATTGTGATCGTGCCCTCGTGGCCGGATCAAAAGTGATCAACATTGCAATCGATTTTGAAATCCCAAAATGTTTAGACCTCCCCAAAATCCAAAGGGAGAGTAGGAGATGAATCAATATAAGGAGAGATTTAAAAACTATATTATGTGATAGACCTGGTTCCAAGTGATGAAGAATCATAGATGCATTTCCGAATAACCACGAGCTTCTCGAAGCACATTTTTCCTATCTTTCTCATTTTGTAAATAGAATAGAAAACCTTCTCCTAGAACATCCCTAACATTTACCTTACAAACCAATTTACTTTTACACCAATCTATAACAAGATCAATATTCGGCCTTTTACCATAATACTTTCCACCAAACACAAATTTTAAGATTGCCTTAGCTTTTTCAATTAAAAATCCAATAATTTCAAACTTTGGGTCATCGAATTATCTTTCCATGAAGGATAAAGTTTAATAGACTACCGATTATTCTCACTAAATAGTCTTGCATCCCAAGTTAAATTCTTGTACAAAATGCAAGTGTTAAACAAATTATGCATATTTCAGAGAAAATTGTATCCCAAAACAATCTTTTAACCATTTAATATTAGTGAAAAATAATAAGGTTTTTCAATGAACACACTTCTATTCGGTCCTTTCCTACAATCAGAAAAAAAGAAAGGAAATAACTCTCAATAAATGATCCTTCTAGTTTGGGTCATGTCTACTTCTTCTTTAAGATCACCATTGAGGAAAGCACTTTTTACTTCCATCGCCTAAAACTTCCATATTTGTTGTACTTCCATTACACAAAAAAATTGATGGTTTTAAGCTTCAAAGTGTGTGTTAAGGTATTCTCATAGTCAATTCCTTCTGTTTGATCATATCCCTTTCAAAAGACTCCTGATTTGTATTTTTCGATATATCCATTTTCCTATATTTTGTTTTGAAAAACCTTATGCAGCTAATAGACTTATTTCGTGCATGTAGATCAATAGGTTCCCATGTCCAATTCTAAATCAAGCAGTCATAATATACATATATGGCATTCTTCCACTCTTGTTGACTATGTTCCTCGTGAACTATATAAGGTTTGGTGCTATCAACCAATGAACTCATTAGTGCGAGATTTACCTCATTTCTCTCCTCTCTTCTCATTCCAACTCTTGAGTAAGTGTTTAGAAGAGAGTTCCTATGGGAGTCTCTCATGGTGCTTTAGACCCACTTTAGATGTTGATGATTCTATTGATGTGAAGAATTAATCTCCAAACTACAAAGATCAACAAAACATTGTCCTTGTAGCTCTGTCTTTCCTTTATGAAGAATCCTCATGCTCATCATCTGAATGTGAGAGAAATATATGAGAGGAGGTTGGTATTGACTCTTCTTTATATGGAAATGATTAAAATGATGTCTCATCACAAAGAAAATATTTATTCTAATTAATATTCTTTGTCTCATGATCCATGAGACGATACACATTTGATGTAGTATTATACCCCAAAAATATAGATTGGAGTTTTTGCATCAATCTTCTTCCTTTTCTTATTTACGACATACATATATGTTGTATAACCATAAGATATCAAATAACAAATATAATGCTTATGATCATTATATACCTCTTCTACCGTATTTTGCTACAAGATCTTTGTATGTTCCTGGTTTTGAAGATATACAAACTGCTCTCTGGACCACTTTTTCTCAAAACAATTTCTCTAACTTTGTAATCAATAGTATGTAACGATCGATCTCTAGGATAGTCTGATTGCAATACTATGTAACTACATTCTCCTTCAGAATATATGGGGATTTAAGTGCTTTGTGATGCCATACTCCTTCAAGAACGCCAAGAATATATTTTACATGAACTCCCCCTCGATTTGAGTGGAAGGCAAAAGGTGTTTTACGGTTTTCTGGACAACTCACTTATAGGATATCAAAAATTGGAAAGTGTTTTACTATTATTTCCGAAAAGAACTCCCTTTTCTTGTAAGAATACTCATCGATGAACGACTGAAATTACAAAAATTCCTTCAATGAAGCAAGCAAGTATTCGTAAATGATTGGTATGGATGACCTCAAGACATTTTTGGGATAGTATGTACTCGAATCAAATGGATCCCTATGTTTTTTTCCTTTTAGACATCGAAGAAAAAGAGGTAATGAGTTAAAGAGTGGAAAAAGTAATCCTACCATATCCTTATAACTAAGCTAATAGAGGGAGCCACCGAGAGAGATGTTGATATTGATAATGGCACAATGAAGTGGATTCAATGGTGGTGGTAGATAAAGCAATTGTAGAGGATGAAACTTCATCTAATGAAAATAAATGATCCTTCAAGAAATATATATAAAGTATTGTTCCTTTGCATGAGATCAAACATGATTTGATGCCTTTCTTAACCATGAACTCCATCTTGAGCTTGTGATTCAAAAGATTAGTGATAGACAATGGATTTTTGTTCAAGATGGGGACATAAATCACATTTGTGAGAGTACATATTATTTTTCTAGAGGAATGATGACATTTTATATTGCTTTTGAATCATACTCCATGTTTTATGAAATTTGAACCCTATCTCTAATGGGTTGATCAGTCAATAAATCAAAAATCTTCCTATCACAAGTCATATGCATATTAGCACCAAAATCGATCACCCAAAAATTATATGATATCTATGATGTTTGAGAGACTAGAACCAAATCATCTTAATATGCACCAAAATTTTCTGATTTTGGGACATCCCCATCTAATTCATTATCTAGTTGGGATGTTTTTATGCTTCTTTTGGTGACGAATCCTCTTTGATTTCTTTAAATCACTACGGCCAGATGTGTTGTCTTCTCTAGAATTACTTTGTCTATGGCCATTATACAAAAATTTTAGAGTATTTTTCATATTTGTATGGTAGATGTGACACCATCGATTCCATTTTTATGAATTCGTACATTCGTTGTCGCTTTTGTGGCTTCTTTTGTGTCTTATACTCTTGATGTCTCTTAAGAGACTTCGACTCTTCTTGCCTCAATATCAACTCTTTTATTAGGAAAATATGTTAGTGCTCCATTGATATGTATGGGTGAATAATAATTACGTGAAATAATTATTATTAAGGTGAATGTAATGTTAGTAATAGGTTAGTAATTTGTTATTAGTTTTATAAAAGAAAAATAACAAATCGATATTTGGTGAATGTTAAGAATGTAGTTTATTGAATTAGTAAATAATAATTACTTGGGTTATATATATATATATATATATATATGTTAATGTTTTTTTAGAAATTGTTTTATATAAAACAACTATAACAAATGATTTTATTGAGTGAGTTGAAACAACTCACGTAGGCGGGAAGAGTTGTTATAGCCACCTCCTATATTTTAGGATGGCTATTTCCTATATATTTGGTGTCGTAATATGAAATTTAGTAGGAGAATACTGAATATCTCTCTTGATTATTTATCTTTTATATCTATGATCATTCTCGTAAATCTGTAGCATACAATTCATCTGGTATAAGAGTGAGTTCAACAAAAAAATTTATTCGTCTCACTTATTTCTATCATTTTTTTGTCCTTCTGAGTGAGTTCCCAACCTTGAGAAGAAAGGAGGAAATTGCATCTACCATAGCCGGAAAGAGACTACAACAGAGCTTTGCAATCATGAACTGACCTAAATCATACTTTTCATCATTATGATCATCTCCATAGACCATTAAGATATGATTTTGTTGCAATTAGGCACATAATATGCGTGATCGTGTTTTTTAGAGTGATCGCCCATTTTGATAATCGTCAATAGTCTTGTTCCAATTGTCAGAGATTAGGAAAATCACCAATAATGTTTCTAAATTGTTAACAATATTAGCATAGTCTACGTAGTATTTCATTGTTAGACTAGTTGTTATTATCTATTCCATTATTCTCTCATATGGTTTGTAACTACTCCACCTATTCCGGGAGTCTTGTTTATTCACGTACCTATAAATATTGTACGTGGTTCCATTGTTTAATAGAATAATATAAGAATATATTTTTTTCTCTCCACTATAAGCAGGCTTAGGTCTAGTAGATTCATTAGTAGCGAAATGTTTGAACATTTTTTGGAAGGTTGAAGAAAGGTGCCGAACCTCTAATAGAGCGTTGAAAGTAGTTGGACATACATATAACATTGAAAAAAGTGAAAAGGATACAAAATGTGCTTGCTATGTACATGCGAGGACGGTATAAAGAAGTTGTTGCAGCAATCGAAGACTGAGGAGCAGAACGTTGGAAGAGGAGAAGGAATTAAGGCAAGTGTTGGGGGAGGGGTGGGAGAGTCGATGGAAGGGAGCGTAGGCGCGATTCCTCGTTGAGCCTGGATTGAAGAAGCGGGGTGGAGGACATGCGAGAGTACCGGGAGAAGGAGAATGCTGGAGAAATACGGAGTGAAGAAAGAGACGGAACCCTCGATACAGCGGTGAACGTCAGGCCTTGTCTCTCAGTTCCGCCAATGTCAATTGTAGCACGCGGTAATGTAAGCCCTTGAGACTTGTGGATAGAAAAAGCCCATGCCATTTTGAGCGGTAGTTGCCTGCGACCCCCTCTTGAAATGGAGGAATAGGAACGTGGAAGGGGTTGTTCGAATCCCATGGAGGTCCTGTGTAACGATCAAACTTGATGACGACAAAAAGAGGCAAAGCAGGAGGTCCGGAGGAAGCCCCATAGACTATGTCGATGATAGAACCAGTAGCACCGTTGACAAGACCTTTGTCAACCCATAAGTTTGCGGAAAGCATTACTTTCTGGTTGATGCAGAGAAGAACCTTGGGGTTCAATTGATCATCTTCGGTGTCGCCCGATGCCGAGCGTCTGGTATGTTCCGCAATTGACCTGGCAATAGGAGAGTTAAGGGATTTCAACATAACAAGGTTGTGCGAGTCCACAAGGTTATTTTGAGCAAAAAGATGAGGCGCATCTTTAAAATCAATGTTTTCTTGTTCGGAAAGGGAGGAAACGGATCTTGACATGAGAGTTTCCCAGTCCTGCACCAGAGGCATCGCATTGCGAATGTTAAGCAGCAAGTTACGAAATGATGTCTGAGCTGGATCTGTGCCTTGTTGACGGAAAATTGAATGAAGGCAGACAGATATGTTGAATTCTTGCCAAAGGTTAGCTCCGTAAGACTTGCTGGCATAAAGAGGAATGTCCATAACTGGAGGAAGCTGACCGAGGTCTCCTACAAGTATCATAGATCTCCCTCCAAATGTAGAATTCTTGAAGTGTGGGAAAGCCTCTCTAAGACGGTAATCGATTCTGGAAAGCAACTTTGGCCCGACGAAACTCATCTCATCAATCAGAATGTACTCGATGTGTTTGAGGGAGTCTTGAAGAGACGACAAAGCTTGTCCCTCTAAGGGTTTGAGTTCTTTAATGGGAATTCGGAGGCTTGCGTGTATTGTTGAGGCCGAAATGTTGAAAGCAGCAACCCCGGTTGGGGCAAGCAGAAGGAGAGACGAAAGGCCTTCACTGGATGAAGAAGCAAATGAAGACTTCAAAATGTTAATGAGAAAAGATTTTCCGTACCAGCAGTCCCCTGTATAATAAGCCTCAGCGGAGGCAAGCTGTTTTTTTGAGCGAAGTGTTGAGTAACTATGTTGAAAGCTTGTTGTTGTTCAGGAGATAAACCTGAAGCTGGAGGGTGCAATCTGTCCATGAGGGAAGAAGAAACATAGTCTGCCTTTTTGTCGTCGATAAAAGTGGCACCAAGAGATTGTAGAGCAACAGGAACTCGGTGTGCACTCCAATTGTGAAGGGTGTCAAATTCACGAAGGCCCAACAATTGCAAGCTGTCAAGGAATGAAGCGTTCCCCGGGCGGCTTCGAGCCAAAACTTGCCAATCATGCAGCTGTTGAACCGGCAGGGGAGGCTCGATGTCTGAGTCGATGTCACTGCTGGAGGGGGGTGATGGATTTGACTCATGCCGTCTAATATGCCAGGGCTGATAATTGTATTTGAACAAGGTCCATCTAGAAATGGTTTCTTGAGGTGTCGAACCAATATCAATAGAAATGTTGCGGAAAGGTTTGTATAGAAGGAGTTCTGACCAACAGAAAAGTTCAAAAGAGGGGGAATCCTTAGATGGAATGCATTGAAACCTAGGGAACACTCGAACAACAGCTGGTACGGGACGACGCTTCCATTTATCGTGTCTGCGGTGTTTGTTGTAACTCCAATCGCGCGGTTTCAATGAGTGGAAGGCTTTCCAAGTTTGAAGGCCGGACCTTGTATGCATCTAAAAGGAGGGATGTCTCTGCATCCTCACATTCTGCTTCAACCAATTTTTTCAAGATTTTTCTGCCTACATTGAGCGATACAAAAGTGCGGCTACACATTACAAGTGGCAATTTGAGGAGCATGTGGCATGTTTCTTGTGCGCTAATGTCATGTTCAACCACACTCTCAGTTAACATCTTCTTTATGGCTAAATGCGCTGGTTGATCAGGATCTAAATTTGACGAAAATCTAGAAAGCATATGGTGGTATGTTTCTGACCTTTGCTCTGCTTTGGAAGCATACTTGGCAATGTATTTGAGGACAACATGGCGAGATAGCACAGGTTGACAATCGATATTGGCTCTCCATATGGATAACATTGCTGGATTGTGTGTGTTCAATCTATTATCATTCCTGGCAGGTAGGTATTTAACAGAAGCAGTCTCATCAACAAACAAAAGAGAAGCGGGTCTACTCTCCCAAGGTGCATTGTATCGGCATTGGAGGCGGTTATTCTTTTTTCGGAGGCAACTATTTTCGGAGCACTTGGTATGGCGTTGCACTCGATTTATTAACTCCTGCAAATCCTGTAGCGGCGAAATTGCAAGGATCTGAGACGAAACTAAGAGGCAAGGGTCATCCTGGATATTCCTGTGAACAAATTCCGAGTGGATGGAAGGAGGGCGCATATTCCATGCAGATATATAGGTATCAAAGAATTGTCTTGCTTTGTCCACAGATTCATTATTTGACCAGTCGATGCGATCAACGTCGGGAGCATCTCCAAGCCACAAGAAACCATGAACATGTGCGGAACCTCTATGTTGCCATTCATACCTACGGTAAAGGAATGTTAAGCGTTATGTATTTAAGCAGAGAAAAAAGTAGAGACCAATGAAGAAATTTACCTGTACCAGTAGTCCTTGGCTTGAAGATGTTTTTCTAACACTTCTTCACGGAATATTGTGAATCTCTGATGTAAGTAAGCAGCGACACGATGCGGGTGGCTAACAATGTTTTGGGTCCTCCATTGTTGTGCGGCACGGGCCTCAGCAGGAGGAAAACCTGGCATGGTGCTATGCAGGTCAGGCCATTTTGTGTCCGCTGCACTAAGAGTGAAGAAGAGTGTGGGTGCCCCTAATTGTTCAATCATGTCCGAGACCTCCCCTCTGCTCTTTGACCAAAATGTTCGGGTCCCTCGCAGGTTGGCTCCAAATCTCATTAAACTCTGTGGAAGGCAATCATCAGGGAAATCATGTAGGCGTTGTCGTAGTTGGCCTATAGTAGGGGGGACACCATGTTCGAGGTTCAACCTCATGAAAACTGCAGCTGTAGATTGGCTCCTATGTCTCATAATAAGGTTAAGTAAAAAATACCGGAACCTAGGGTGCGACCCGAAACGATCATCATGGTAGCGCATAAGGTGGAGGGCATATTCATGCATCTGAACATCCTTCATGCGAGGTTGTTTAAACAATGCTGCACCAGTTGGAAACAAAGTTGGAAAAGCCATTGAGAAAAGGCCTTCAGTGGTGTATTCATTTATTGGCGAATTTCCGACTTCAGGCCAAGCCAAGGTGCAAGGTGCAGGCCGACCATTTGAAAGCAGGTACTGTTCGATCAACTCTTCTTCGGTGCCAGTGTTAGGGTGTGAAGGAACAAAAGAGGACGACTCCTCTGGATACTCGTAGGGGTTGGAAGGAGGGTTGTCATTATCTTGTGCTTCAGAGAAGTGAGAGGCTGGAAGGTCTATAGGAATAGAATTAAGGGAGGAGGATATGTTTGTTGGTTCCGACGGGAGAGAAGAAAGAGCCTCAGTGTCAATAAGAACATCCTTATAGTAGGGGTCATGGATAATTTTATATTGAAGTGCTTTCCAAACACGGGACCTACTAACATAGAAGTCGTATTTTGTTTGTTGACTTCCATTTTTTTGAATCAACAAGAGATCCAAATCTCCTAGCCGACGAGGAAGGTATTTGGCAATGGAAGAAATGTTTTGTGGGAAACTTATTGTGTGACCTGAATATTTATATTGTCCTCCGCGCATTTGTGTGACTTGCAAAATAGGGTTAATGCGAGCAATCAACATTTCTTCAACTTGGGTTAAAGATTTTAGGAAAGCAGGTTGAATGCCAGGATCCATATTGTTCCAAGAGGAGAAGCGGTGACCATTTTTTTCGGACTTGCATCTAATGCATGCGTGCTTTCCTTCATGGAAAGTAGTATGTATGCCTGGGTAGTTTTCAAGACAAATGGAGCAGGTTTGGATTTGCGACAAAAGATCTAGTCTTCGGCGGAATCTGCGTTGGGCATCCGCCCAAGATGGCACTGAAGTGTTTGTTTTGTGGAGCGGCACAGGGAAGGTGGAATCCTGGGTGCGGTCATCGCGAAGAGGTTGGGTGGAAGGGGATGCACGCTCAGAAGAATGCGAAAATGGAGGACTGTGCAGCGATGGAGAGGGTTGTAGTTCGACACAGGCACTGCGGTTAATGCAAAGGGGAAAAGGAGAATTGTGCGATGTGGAGGGGAAAGTAGTAGGGGAAGCCATGAAAGGGGGGTGGCGACTACTTTGGAAGGGATTAGAAGTTGAAGGCATTTGCTGGTGTTGGCGATAGCGCTCACGTCGGGAAGCATTGATTTCCTCTTTGTGCAAGGCATAAATATCTCTCTTTCTTTGTCTTTGCTCCGGGGTAGGCATTGTGCAAAAAACAATCTGCGAAAATCACAAAATAAAGGTGGCATAAGAGAAGATTAAAAGAGTGCTACATTTTGTATCTGCATAAAGGGAAATGAATGCAAAAACCATTTGTAAATGCTAGCTCGTTGTAAATGTTTTATATTTTGGTAGGTAAAGGCAATAAAAGAAAAAAAACGATTTGTTGTTGCATATATTTTCAAGGAAGCAAAGGAAGAATTAGAAGGGTGTGTATCGAGATTTTGATTAGGAAAAAACATATAGATATGGTTTCATTTTTTTTATATAGGGACCAAGAAGGAACAAGCTAGAAAGAATAAAAAAATCCATGCGAAATATAGACAAAAAGTAAAGAAATGAATAAAGCGTTCCATAATGTTAGCAAAAAGTCTATATATATATAGACATTGGATCATACATTTTTTTCAAGTACAAAAAAGGTTTCTTTGCGATATAGATGCACATGCAAACCAGTAGTAACAACCATTAAATGGAAAAAGTTGGAGAGTTATAGTCCATTATAACATGCGGACAAAAGCATATTAGAAATGTATCTGCGGACAAAACCATATTACAGGGGAGATATGAGCAAAAATTGAAGAAACTAAAATATAGGAAAGTGTTATGGTGCCCAGGAGAGGCAAAGTCAATCAATGACTTTTGATTCGTCCAATTTAAGGGAATCAAGTATGACACATTTCAGCTGCGTATTTCCACGAAAAGTTTCTTTTTTCACAGATAGAGTGAATTTGTATTCACGGCCAATTATCTGATTTGCAATTTCCGTTGTTGCCTCGTCGTCGTCATCATGCATAACATCTTGGAGGTCCACATTGCGACACCCATGATTTCTTCTTCAATTTGTGTCAAATGCGATGGCGATTGCAGCTCTCCAGAGTCATCTTGCAAGTTTATACGGAGAGCATATCTGTAATCACACTGACGCACATGAGACTTACAACTTGCACAAAACCACGAGCCATTATTTGCGGTTTCACTTTCTTTCGGCACTGTTTGTCACCGATTGCAAGGGGGCAAGCCATGTAGAAGAAGTTATCCATTGCGATGTCTGCAATTATAGCTTTAAGCGTAGCCCATTCATTGCTCTCTGTATTGCCCATTTGAAGTATTTCAGCAATTGTTGCCACAGGTTTTAAGCTTTGAGGAGGACCTAGAAATTTCTTCGTTACAGAAGGAGTTTCAACAGTGTAATTTTCAGAGGCAACCCAGTCGTGCAGTGTTTTAGTTTCAGGAATTTGAGGATCAACAAACCATTTTGTGCTGGAGACAGTGTCTATGGAAGCGCCGTTGAAACTTGAAAGACGCGCTGCCTTCAAAGCCAATACTGGTAGTTGCGGAATAGAAAGTAATTCCTCAAGTTGTTGAGCAAGATCATGTAAATGCAGCCCCCATAAAGTTACAGTAACACTAAATCCGGACATGTCCTTCAGTTGCAAGCTTCTTCGTTTAGTTTCACTGTTATCCCGTCTACGGATAGTCGAGCAAGGAGAGATTGCCAAAACAATGCCAATAACGTCAATGAAGGAACCAACAGGTTTTGCAGGTATATCTTTGATTCCAGTGAAGTGAAAGTTATGCAAAGGAATTGTGGTATTATCGAGAAGCAACGGAGAGATAGTGGAAGAAGCTTGCAGGAATATCTCAAATTCGTTGTTAAGGTGGTTGTAACCTGCTTTTGCACTCCCTATCCTTCCATTCGTGATGGTGTATAAATTTCCAGCCTCAATTTGTCCATAAAACTTTGTTGCAATTTCATTGAAGCATGTAATGCGTATTTCCCCACCTTCACAGTCCACAAAATCAAAGCCAAAATAAGAGCCGGAGCCATTTGCATTAGCATAGTCCTTTAGTGTTGTTTTCCCAAGGGCACGACCTTCAATAGACCATGTACGCATGGTCGTATTCAGCGCACTTATTTTTAGAGGCATTCTTGAATTGTTAGGCAGGCCTATTTTCTTCTGGGGAGGTGTTTGCGGGACCAGACTTCCGACGGCTCCATGCTGTGCATCGTCGGTCGATTGCTTTCCGCGAACGACACTGGTAGGAAGAGGAGTAGGAGCACCAATTTGTGGATGTGTTTGTAGCACAACTTCCAGGTCGGAAACAAGAACAGTCCTGGAAAGGATGAAAGTAAAAAGGGACAAAAATTTCAGTGTATATAAAAGAAACGAAAGTGGAGCATACAGGCACAAAGGAAAATGGGTGCTTACAATTCATGCTTTATCATTCTGCAAAGGGTTTTGCACAAGCGAACAATGGTTCCGTGTTGCAATCGAGCATTTGAAATTTGACTTGCAAATTTTGAGGGCAAAAGAGCTGTTTGAAAGTGCACACCATCGGAGAGATGCACGCGATGTTGGAGCTCGGTGTTCAACGCAGATTGAAGGGGACAAATGTTGAGAAGTTGGACTATTGGTTCTGCATTTGCGCTCCCCTCAACCAACATGGAGATGCCACCATTTGTCAAAGGTGTAGACATGACGAAGATTGTTGTCCAACACAATATGCGCGCCTGCACAGCGAACAAACCCGCACGAAAATACTTATAAATTTGGCGGAAAAAAAAAAAAAAAAGTACAAACCTTAACGGTTACATTTATCCCAATGAAACAATTATTTGCTTCAACAGTGTGTGCGGCACGACAAAAGAAAGTGCAAGAAAGATAAAAAGGTCTATGTAGATGAATAAATTTCTAAATGATATAGCGTGATAAGGTTTTTTTATTTTAAACTACAATTTGCGGGACATAATGCATTAAGACTGTTGACTTAAACGAAGCTAATGAGATTTCTGAACAACACAAAATTATAGCGAACCACAAAATTCTCAGGGTCTGTAAAAGTAACGCAGAATGGTATGAAACGAAGAGTGAACTCCGAAAAAAGAATTTGGAAAGCGGGCAATCCTCTTGTAATTTTTTTTTTTTTGCAGGAAAGTAAAAAGCAGGCAAAGGAATTTGTGTTCGAACCCGTTGAAATCCAGCTAATTGTCAAACGCTTTGCGAGCGTCCAACAAACTATAATAATTATAATATATGGTTTAAAGGGTTGATGTTTTTGTAAGTGTTTTTGAATTAAAACATCAGATTGCTGGTATATGTCTGTATAAGGGTTTCCGTGAATAACCACCTTCCATCTTCCTACTCCACCATTTTCGGCAGGAAACCGAAATAAACCACCACTTAAAATTGCTTGGGCATTTTCAATACACAAATCTGAAGGGTGTACTCTGCAGTGAGCCACTACAGACATAGGAGGAACGGAAAGACAAGGCCCAACCTTCATGGATATATCAAGAGTTCTCGTCTCTTATTGTGTTACTCCATATTTGTTTCAACTTGTTCCTCCTTTTATTGTCTACCCACATGCATTTATCATTCTCCTTTTTTATATATTCCAGTTTCCTTTGTCTCACTTCCGTCTCCAACTTTCGATGTTATCCTCGCACACCCCGCGTGCGACTGGTAGTTATATATACACTATTATATCTTCCATATAATGAAAATATCCTATGTACTAACTTATATTAATATAACTTAAAACTAAACCTTTCTACGTTATGTGATTCAAGGTTTATATACTATAATAATATACATGACCAAGTATTTTATAACGTTCTAAACCTAAACTACCGGAACTATGTTATATGTAAAAATCCTAAATTGCTTTTTTGTCCCTTTTAAAACCACGCAAAGCATTTATTTTCAGCTGCCCAGCTTAACAAACATCCAAGTCGGTCTTTGAGAAGCATTCGAAGATTATCTAGACCCGTGTAAAGCATTCTATTTCATATATCAAAATTTAACACTTCCAAAATGTACAAAATTCATGAGGCACAAAAACTAAGCCTAAAAAGTAACTTGGTTGTCACCGTCGATTAAAAAAGGCTCATGTCTTCATATTTTCGGATGCAATGATCATGGAGATCCCTTTTGCGTATTTTATATCTTTCTAGACATTTATGTCCACTAAGGGAAAAATAATAAACAGAGCGAATATAATTCGGTGGATAGAATAAAACGAACACAAAATTGGGGAGAAAATGAAGTTTCAATGCAAAAGTTTTAACCACCTGAATTAGGTGAAATTCATTTGTGTACAAGATATATGGTGTTTCCAAGTATGCCGGTCCTTCCAAAATCCAGATTTAGGAATATAACGAATCTTTTACTCGCAAAAAGCTCTACAGCATCATCTAGACGGATAACATCTTCCATTCTAACCACATATGAAAACACTGGTTGCTCTTATTTGAAAGAAGTTAGATGCTGTTATGATACTACTATATTGTGTTTTTTATAAATCCTGCCAGTCTGCTTTGATGTCTTGAACATATGGAAGGCAGTTGATTCTTTTCATATAGCCCATATGATTCAGACAAAATATATACCAACCTTGTATGTAATCAACGTGAATGCTGAAAATATTTCTTGCAAACGGTTTCCGATGGAGGAGCATCCCAATCATCTGTCTTCTGTTTCATGGCATCAAAGTCTTTGATGCAATCAGTGAGAGTATTGTTCTTGACCATTTGTTTAAAAGATGAGAATTTAGGCCCGGCTACATTGTCAAATATCTGTTCCCAATTTTCTTCCCAATCATCATGACCATCACAAAGCTCTAACCCAGGTGTAGCCATACCCCAACTCCATGATCTCGTCAAATTCCCAATAATGTTCATTGCATCGGTTCCTTTCAACACAGGTGTGCAAGGCCTGCATTTGGCTCCATTTAAATGTTCTTTGCTTGAAAATGAAGCCACAGGAACTCCCCATCTAGGAGGAGGCCATATATACTTCCGCGCACTCAAAATACAGAAAGGAAAAGTTTTGGACATATAATCTACACCTTTCACATCTAGCTGATGCTTGAAAGCAATCTCTGAATTCATCTCCCTATAACCACTATCATAGAGAAGAGGTACAAGACTAATTCTTGACATTGAGAGAGACTTTGCCCTCCATGTTCTGTTCTGAGTTCGAAAAGGCGTTCAACCCGATTGGTGGGTTGGCTGACAGGGGTCTATTTTTCCCAGTTAATTCTTATTTCGCCGCTCAATACATGCAGAGACAAAGAACAATACATTACTTTTGAAGCTATACGGTGTTCATATCATATCTTTTCTACGGGAATCTTATCAGTAAGGATTATATCGCTTTATTGTTAATATCACATCGATCTCTGATTTTTCTGAGAAATAGATTACAGTGCACTGGAGCCCAATGATCAAATTCAACAAAACTGCACCTACCTTTATTTTATAATAATTCCCCAATTTCCAGTACTACAATTTTCATACATCTGAGTAGCACTATTAAAATAAACACAGCTTTAAACCCAGATAGAGTCTGCCATATCATCACCCCAATGCTGGAAGACATCTACAATGACATCAGAAGTTGTAGTCCTGTAAAGATTCATGTTTCAGCTCGATTTTAGGCAAATCAAAGGTTCCACCAGCTGCTCTATAGGATTTTTAAATCGGCAATAATTGTATTCACTGTCATGCAACTTTAGCATATAATAATAAATATTTAGTGTTGAAGCGATGAGTAAAATTGAATTTTAAGCTGCTATTTTGGTCCTAGTTTTTTGAGATGCATTTTAAACTCTTGATGTTTCATACTCGCTTTCTGAAACTCAAGAACCAAATCTGATGGAACTTGTATGGATGAATCCTCAATAGTATCTTGCAACCAAGTTCCAATACGACTATACTCTTGACATGATACCATCCAAGACGGCATTATTGTAGTACCAAAGAAGCATGTGCTTTACCTAATTAGTAATCATCTTTTGCAAAATAAAAACATCTCTATTTCTGAATGTTTGTTTACATGAGAGGAGCCTATATGTATGGGCCAAGCATCTTACCTAAACATTCAATATTTCCAACTCTTAACTACCAACCGTCCATCTCCTTCGTAATTTATTTCCATCTCCTAATTGCATATCATATCACTGATTAAATAGCTGTTATTAACAAACCGTGTATTATGTATGTCCTCATCAAAAACTCAAAAAATCAATGAATTTCAAAGGGTGGTTGTGCAATTACTTTGATTGACAACATATTGTACTGTAGTGAAATTGTAGATTGTTTCAAAGAAATAGAAATATTGGATTCACCTCTGAAAAATCTAATCTAGAATAAAATTATACATTCAAAGAAGTAAACCTTCTAATTATGGAGCAGCTGATTAAAAGATTCCAGGATCTCCTTAGGATTGCTAACAGCAGTAACACATATTCATAGTAGAGGATGCAGAGTCTGTAACAGTCTAGATGATCATAAAGAATTATTTGAAATGGAAAATTTTCAAAATTCAGAACCAAAGTAATAGACAATAACAATAATTAAACTTGTGCAAATCAGATCAACCATTAAACTTTACCAAATACAGATCAAATTTTCCATGTCAATTGGTGTCCAAATACGAGTCAAACAAATGCAGCTGTCCAAATTCTAAAAGAGAATGAAACTTATTATAGCCTTAACATGGAAGTTACGGCATCTTGAAGACAAATAAGTACCATCTATGTATGCCACAGTTACTTTGTGCCTGATGGTAGTAACTTTCTTCAGATTGGAACACACTTAATAGCACTGTCTCTGACTGTTTACAAATCTCGCATATGAAGTCCAACCCAAAGCAAATTTTAATGCTTGCAGGCATTTAAAACTACAAATAGCATTGCAAATATTAAATAAAAAAACTGCCGATGTAACAAAATTCATTAACACGGTGCTAAAAACAAAACAAAGTTCAAATCATTGAGCAGGCCTTAACGCGAGTTTGCAAAATTTATGGTATAAACAATGTTACTTTTATTTATATGTTAGTTTGCCTGACCCTTAAATAGATGTAGAAAGAGATAAATCACCATTCTAAAGATAATTTTATTAGAGCAAAATGAAAAGCTACTGGCAACCACTTGCAGGTACATCTGTATCTGATTTTCCTAATCTGGCTGAGACCTTGTATCCATATAGGTAATTCATGCATAGACAAAGCTGATTGGATACAAGCAAAACACAGCCAAGATAAATATCACAAATAAACATAACCACAATTCATCATTGCTTCGAATCTTTGTATACATATGTGATACTCCTATCACCACTATAGGTAGGCCTATATCCATAAATCTAATTCACGCATAAGACAAAACGCTTGTTTGATAAACACTAAACATTCTATGTATTTTGAGTTTGACGAACAATACAAAAGGCAGATTCATTTTCTGATTTCTCCAAAACACAGATTCGAAGTGTATAGAAGTCCAGGAACATAGATTTACAATAAAAACCCCTTATCGATTTTCGTGACCGACGAGCAAGGGCTATAAAAAACATAACATAGTGTTATTTCGAACGAGGAACAAAAAGAGAACATAGTAGATGTTTGTAATATATAGCTACCTAAAGCACACTTATGTACATAAGTTTAATAGAGTACGTCCTGAAAGTATTTCATTTTTTCTTGGCTGCTAGTTTTTTTCCCTTGTTGACATTAGCAATTTTTTTTGCAGCATGGGATTTTTTCCCTCCAGTATGTATTTTGTTTGCAGCTATGCCCATCTTTTTCAGTTTGTAACCAGGTTCGTATTTCACAGCATCTTCGGGACGATCATATACAAGCCCAAACCCCCTTGAGTTGAACCCCGCCGTACGAAACTTGGAAAGATACAGAGGGCAGGAAGGATGCAACTTGAGACGGTCTCTAACCAGTTCGGCGACCAAAGGTTTTGCAGGCTTTGGTTGCCTGCAGTGGAGCACATTAACAACAAACTTTGTCCGGTTGAAAGAATCTTCCCGTTCCAAGTGCGGAGTGGTGATTGTCACACCGTGCGGAGGAACAACAACTGTACTGCGAGTCTTCATTGCTGCAAACCCATAAGCAACAAACAACAATAAAATTGCAAAAAAACAAAATGCATAGATGTTGTTCGAACCGCATTAAGTACAATGCTGGAAATGGAAATAAAACACACAGTTTATGGTTGCAGAGCAAAAACAAGGATTCCAAGATAAATATTTGGGCAATGTCTGTTTTGGCAGGCAGCTTTAAAAACCTTTCCAAAGAGCAGTCAAACACCCAACAATGGGCGTTTCGATGAGGCTTCCCAGGGGCTAAAACCCCTCAGCACACACCGAATCCTGCCAATGGCGAAGGCACTTGCCCCTCTATGCCGTGGTTGAATTCCGAAAGTAGGAAATAGTTTTCTTTATGCAGCACATACAACAATAACATATTTGTAGACAGACAACTTCAACCACACAAGCAAGAATCTATGAAAATGTAAAGGGGAAATAATGGAAAAAAAAAAAACATATTCAATAACCAATTCTCTACACGAACTATTATGGAGTTCTCCATGCCACAAAGGAAAATAGCACACGGATAGCCTTTAAAAAAGGATTTGCATAATAACAGAAATTCAATAGTCATACATTACACACTTATTGAAATTTAATACCCACACAACCTGAAATCTTTCACAGAACATGAAAATAAATTTCCAATACTTTGAGAAACGAGACTCGACTTTGTATTGATTCATACACTATGGAAGTAAGCTATAGATGATCTACCAAGGACCCCTGTATGAAGAGTGAAGGATACACACAAAACCGATATAAAAAACATTTACAAGCAAAGTTCAAATAGACCCAACAAACATAAACAATAGATATTTGCAGCGCACAAAGTCCCAATGATGAAAATGGAAAACATTTTTCTTGTTTCTAATGTATTTTTGCACGTTTCTAAAATGACAAACAAACAAATTTGGCATTTCTTTTTACCAGTCCAAAAAATGCTATGCTATCGAGAATGTTAGCCAACGCAGGAGCAGAACAGACAGCGGTATCCACAGTTAAGCAATGGAATGAGAATTGCAGAGAAACATAATGATTGAAAAACAGAGTAGTCAGGGCTTCTGAGGACAGGTTGAGGGTTTTGGAAACAGTGATGATGGAGAGTGAAAGAGGAAGAGCTGATCAGGCTGTTGCTTTGGAGCTTCTAGAAAGAATTGCAGCTTCTCAAGTAAGGAAAATTTGAAGGAAACATGTGTTTTTTTACAAGTGTCTATGAAGGTTTTGCAATATGGAATCTCAATTTGTTAAATTTGGTGATAATCTAAAAGTATATGTCTAATTCTCTTAAGAATCTATACGTAGAATCATAAATTTGTTGTGTTTTGAAATAGTATGATTTTTAAGAAATTGAGAGAACTTCATTTTTAAATGGTAAATGTTATTGAAAAATTGTGAACTGGAAATTTCAGCCACTAAAATTCTCCCTATCCTCAGGTTGACGGGCATAGCCCTAGTTATATATCAAGCGAACTCCATCGGTTTAAGAGGGATATTGACGAAGCTGAAAGGAAAAAGGAGCTCCAGGATGTCAAGTATATGCAGCAGGCCATGGCTCTTCTTTCTCAAGCAGATGCCGATATGGCATTGGAAACCTCCCGCAAGCAGTACATGGAATTGAGGAGAGCAGTACATTTCTTGCTCTGGTCAACTTGTTCTAGAATATGCAGGGGCTGCACACATTCAGTTTTTGGAGTAGATATTTTCATATTATCGGGTTTTTGGCATCAAAACAAACTTCACCAAAGTGCAAAGTGGGATTTTCAAGTTCCTTCACGTTCTTGGGTACGGTTTAGGTTCGGCTTTCCAAGCAGATATTTTCATTGCTGTTACTTTGCATCAGAACACACTTAACGCTCCAAACTGGCCTTTTTAAGTTCCTTTGTATTCTCAGCATGGATTAGGGTCGGTTTCTGATCCCTGAAGATGATTCTATTGGTGTTTATCTGCTCCGCTTTGTAATTCCTTTAGATCTGCCTGTGCTACCACATTGTGTGCCTGTGCATGTACAGTTTCTCTGATTCTGTTGCAACACCACTGAACTTCACAGCCAGCGTCTTTCATACACATGGGTGTGCATATTATTTACAGAAATTTCTATTGTCGCATACACGGTGTAGATCTCTGACTATTACAGTCTTGATAATGTGACTCTTTGACATTCCACTTGGTTGTTGAAATTGTTGATCGAGTTTTCTTATCTGAAAAGACAACTCTTCACAGATATTTTGTCATTGCCTGTTGTCACTTAACACATTTCAAACCTGTTTCTATTACATATTATATGCTTTGGAAGCCAAAGCTATTATGGGGAGAAATGATATGGATTTTTATGGTGCTTAGGATAGGCTTTTAGTTTGTATTTCACCCTGAGTACATTACCCATGTAAAAAGTGTGCAAATATTTTTACGCTTAGTGGTTGGTTGTAGGTAGATCCTCATGAAGGCTTTGAAGGAAATTCCCTATTCATTAGGGATGTAATATTCCACTTCCTTCTCTCATGTTGAATTCCCAGCAAAGGGATAAGTTAGGCTTCCTAGAATGTAGGATGGACAGTTAGCTTGTAAAGGCCTATTTAGAGGCATCATTCGTTGATACAGATCAGTTGGAACATTGTAAATCCTATTCCACATTCGAGTTTGCAGTGATCTTTGCAGGGATTCGAGGTTGCACATTTTGTGTAGATACCTTCACTGCTACGCAGCCTGTCCATGAGATCAATAATGCAAATGTTGTTGCACAAGCCTTCGATTTCCCGTGGCTTAGACTTGGATGGTCTGAGCAATTGATTGCTCCACATCTTTCTCATGCTGAAATCAGCTGTGTACATTCTATTAATGAAATTTAATAACCAGAAAGTTATGTGTTCGAAAGTGGTCTGGCAAACTGACGCCGCTGCAGCCTGCAGGTGTAAATTCAGGGCACACGCAGGCGGTGTTAATATTATAATGACGTTTTCCTATCTTCTTCGTCACGACCCGTCACAGTGATCCTGCTAAGCACTCTGCAGACCCTGCACTCTCTCCTTTCTGAGATGAAAGGAGAAAATTTAGGGCTTTTATCCGTATTTTGACGCAGCCTTATTATTTGAGAACGGACAGGTCTAGAGATCGAATCCCGGCCAGGACAGGAACATTAGCAAGTTTCGTTAACGTATAACAAGCACTAACGAGTAACAAAGTAAGTGATTTTCATGGATCGACCTCGCCTAAATGTGCAAGCATAACTATATGATAAAGTCAGAACTTAGGGGCAACCAAGTTATATAACAATAACACACAAACCATATACTCAATCATTACAGGAATAAGTGTAAACGAAACGTACAGAACATTTCAGAGAGGGATACAAGAAGATATTTTTGTGAAAAAAGGAGGTGCTCCTCACCTTGCACAAGTATGGCCAGGTCCAGTGTATTTTCCAGATCAAGCTGTCTCCACTTAAACCAGAGTCAGTGCACACAGGGATCCGCCGCCCTCTTCCAACCGGGTCACAACAAGCAGCAAATAACCTCACACGCCATAAAAAATATGCTTTGGAGAGCCTCAGACGAAGGCAAGCTAACACAAAAGCCCTAAAATGTATCTATTTTGCAGGGGTCGCATAGATTTTATTATCCCCTTTTCCAGCCCCATACCTACTCGCAGTAAATGCAGGCACTATTCTCCCCTCTCCTCAGTAATGGAAGACGTGCGTCCACCTTCTCACAGGACACTGTATCCTGTCCTCCATTTCTGACTGCGGGAATGGATCTCCCTCCTTTGCGCAGGTTTATCTTCCTCCTCGAAATTCCAAGTGACAGGAGCCTTATCCTTTCCACCCCATTTCATCGGTGAGTAAAAATTGTAATAACTCCTGAAATAAATAAATAAAGTTTTTTTAATTAAGATGTCTGCTCCGAAGTTGCTTCTTTCCGATGCTCAGTTACTTAAAGGGCCAAATTATGTGGCCTCGGAAAACAAAAATATATGTACAACCCTCGTAGTTTGAGGGATTGTGGAGCATTGTCAAAGGATCCGCATAAGTTTCAACCAACCACGATGATCTCATTAAATATGAGATCGCAAGTGCTAAAGCATTGATGATGATAATGTTGAGTATCATCGATGACATGCAACCACATGTTCGGGATGTAGAGAAACCGAAGGAGGCATGGGACAAGCTAGCTACCATCTTTGAGGTGAAGAATAAGACTAAGGTTCTCCATATTTAGTCAAAATTGCATACCCTATCTATGGGATCCGATGAGAAAGTTGAGGAGTTCTTACGTCGATTTATCAAGCTATGAACGAAGTTAATAGCTCTTGGTGAGAAGGTAGAAGAAACAATTGTTGGTTCCGATCACCTTCAGGGAACCCCCTTCTCAATTCCGAGTCTTCATTATGACACTAAATATAACCAATAGCGTAGTCACATTCAAAGAACTCGTGAACTTATTATAGCCTCCACATCCATCGGAAGCATCCACATGTCTCTTCAGCCCAAATTCAAAGATGAATTCTAGGGGTGGGACCTCAAACGAGCGCAGCATCTCCACGTACCCTAGGTGTAAGAAAGCTTCCTCGGCCATTGAAAAAGTCTTAGTTTAAAGAGGATCTAGTGGAAGCCTTCATGTGTCTCTTCGGCACACTTTTGATATAGTTCCCAAAAGCGGAGACCCCAAACAAGCACGGGCTCTCCACATGTCTCAGCCCGGTAAAGTTGTTGAAAGAGTTTAAGGACTAGCGGAAGGTGCCACGTGCCTAGGGTCCAAGAAAGTTTCCTTGGCTATTGAAAAGTCTAAGTATGGGCAGGGCCAGCGGAATCTTCCACATGTCTCTTCGACACTTTTTGGTATGAAGCTCAAAATAAGGACTCCCAAACAAGTGTGGGCCTTCCATGTGTCTAGGGTCTGACAAAGTTGCATCGGACACTTGAAAAATTCTAAGTATGGGAAGATCTAGCGGAAACCTCCACGTGTCTCCTTGGTGCTCTTTCAAAAGTAAAATTCAGGGGCAAGTCCCCAAACAGGCGTGGGCCCTCCACATGTCCCGGGCCTAAGAAAGTTACATTGGGCACTTGAAAAGTCTAAGTATAAAGAGGATCCAATAGAATCCTCCACGTGTCTCCTTGGTGCAAATCCAAAGGTAAGACCCAAAGGTGGATCCTCAAATGAGCACAGGCCCTCCACATGGAAAATATTTGAGTTGAAGTGGGCCTGAGAATCTCAAAATGCCCCAGTGACCCACCTCTCTGCTTCTAACTTTTGATGTGGGCCCCAGTGGAGTCGCGGCTCACTTTTATACTTTTACTTCAATTCAAAATAGAGCTTAAAAACTCTAAAGTTCTCTAGCGACCTACCTCCCCACTTTGAATTTTCAATGTTGACTCAAACATGTAACATTAATTTTTCCCTATGAGTCACGGATCATTTTATAACTTTTCTCCTTTTCACAAAAAGGAAAAAAATCTTAAAAATCCTCTCGATGATTTGTGTCTCCACATTTGACCTTTCAAACCGCCATGTGTCCTTCTTCGGGGTCAAAGTAAGAAATTTTCCCTGCCACTTCATATTGTTGAATAGCCAATTATATACTATCGGGGCCTTGCAAGACCAATTTGGCATTTTTTACAAATGTAACAAAAGTGACAAGTTTCACCAAAAAGACTCATTGGGCTGCATCCAATAAAAAAGGACCATGTATCCATGAATGTTGGGACAAGATTTACAAAGGAGACACAGTCGTGGAAGATGCCCAATAACAAAAATTTTCCCGCGAAGAGAAGACTGTAAATAAAACCAAGACTCAATGTGATCCACGACCCAAGGAAAGGACTGACAATGGCAACCAAATGAAGGAGAAAGCTTTCACACATCCATACAAGGAGATAAAGAACACTTCAAACCATGTGGACTGAGAAATTTTGAACAAACAAGGCGAGATTAAATTGAGCACCAACACAAGTGATGGTGTGAAATTTACAAAACCAATACTCATGACATTGATAATTGCTCATACAATGGCTTGAAACAGGGTCTTGAGTCAAACAAGCACATCAGGGTGCGATGGTTTTCAAAATTCCAAATGACGGCTCCACCAGAGATAGCAGAAGGGACATCTCACAGCCCAACAAGATGATGAATCTGATGAGGAGACATTAGAAGGATCCAATTATGGTAAGAACCTTGTACTCGTCTCTCAAACTTCTAGTTCTCATCCCACAAAGAAAGTATGGTTAATAGAATCTAGTCCAAGTAAGCATATGTCAGATGACAAGAAATTGTTTGATTCACTGAATGAACAACCCACTAGAGATTGAGGTTCGGATAGCAGATGACAAAGAGTACGTTGCAGAAGGAATAGGAAATGTCACCATTCCTATGGGACCATGAAAATGTACACTTACAAAGGTACTATATGTTCCTGGCTTGACTAACAGTCTCTTGTAAGTGACTCGGCTCCTAAATCATTGCCTAGAGATAGAACCTCTTGTCCAAATGGCATTAAATATTTCTTAATCTCGAGAAAAAGGTACACTTATTACTAGAGTATTTCTAAAAATAAGTTATTTGCTTTAGATACTATTTCATCTTCTACAAGATATCTCTATCGCCTCTACAGTAGAATCTATAGCCCTCGGCATTTTAGATATGGTCACATTTGGTTAGTTCTTTGCATTATATGAGTTAAAAACAATGGTCCATGGACTACACAAATTTTCCATTTTCATGCCTATTTGTCATGGTTGTCTTGCAAGAAAACAACATAGGCATCCATTTCAGTGAGCACCTTCCATGCCAAGAAGCGTCTGCGGAGTAGTTCATATCGATCCTAATGGCCCGTTGTTTGCTTCATTTTCAGGATACAAATACTTCTAACTATTTTTGGATGACCACTCTCACAAGATGTGAGTATTTTTCCTGAAGAAGAAAAGTGACGATCTTCAACATTTCTAGAATTTCTATCATTGTGTTGTGAAAGATACCGCCAACCACTTCCTCTCGCTTCACTCACATCGAGGGGGAATTCACATCAAATAATTTCTTGGCCTTCCTAAACCAACAAGGTTTTAATTAGAACTTGACTTCTCCCTACACACCCCATAAAAATGGCATTGTTGAGGATCACGATCACACAAGTGAGGGAGATGGCTCACCGCATGGTAACAACATTAAAGCTAGAGGAACGCTATTGACGGAAGCAGCATGCATAACCGTATATCTTCTCAACAGGAATCGGGAAATATTCTACGAAATAAAATGCGTAAAAGATATGGATTGGTGGAAATCCATAAATTTCTCATTTACAATTGTTTGGTTACACAACATACATGCATTTTCCATCTCGAAGAGAAAGAAGATTGATCCAAAGACGCTCCCATGCATTCTACTTAGCTATATCACTACCTCAAAGGCTTATCATCTCATGGATCCCGAGATAAAGAAAATAAATGAGAATCGAGACAAGGTTCATGGATGTCTTGGCTCACTTGAATTCTTTGCAAGTATCATCCCGTAGCTATCTAAGTGGCCAATAAGTTAATTCAGTTTGTGTAGAGACTGTTGATAAAGCAGTTTGTTTTCTAGAATTTTGACATTCTTCCTCTTTCTCCATTATCTGTTGTTTAACTCTTGTCAATTCCTTAGTCTTGTTAGTGAGCTGAGTTGTTAATTCCCCAATAACCATTTCTCTTTGTTCCAATTTAAGTTTGAGAAAATTCAACTCCTCATCCTTTTCTCTAATAATGAGTTCTTCTTTGGACAAAAACAAATCCTGTTTAACTTGTTGTTTCTCTTCTTTCTCTAAAATTTCTTTGGGGGTTAAGCATTCTTCTTCTACCAGGGGATTTCACCTTTCTGTTTCCAAGATGCTAATTCATCTTCTTCATGTGATGGTGCTTTGCTAATTCACCCATATTTCGGAAAACTTGTTCCTCAAATATCTCATCTTCTTTTTCTATCTCTATTTTTCTTGGTCCGGGAGAAGTCATGGCCATGCTTCCCAAAATATCGTAGCTTCCTTTTCATCTTTTCCTGTTCTCTCATTTCCTCTAGGATTTCTATAGACCTTTTATGAATTCTCCTTCTTTGAGGAGCCTCAAAATTTACGAAATGGGTCTCCTCATAGAGATTCTTCCTATTTTCACCTCTTGCTCTTTTCTAGGTGAACTGTCACTTTGTTAAAGACATATATTGGCTCTCCTATAGCTACTGCGAAAAGGAGAATTTCTTTAAAAGGAACAATAGATTATGGAGTTTTATTCCTTCTTCTAGATCTTCTTCTTTTTCGTATTTCCTCTCCACCTAGTTATTTCTTTTCTTCTGCAGTGGCACCAATTTTCAAATTAGTTGAAGGAGTAGAAGGATATGTTATTACTCTCCTAAGAATATCAGGGTTTTGCTTAAACTTGCTAAGAAATTTCTCCCACATTTATTCTCCATTTTTCTTCGAAAGAAAATGGTGTTGACACACTAAATGCACTAACCCATGATGTCTGATTGTTTCCACACCCTAGGAATACCTCGGGGCATTGTATGGATGGAGTCAAAAAGAAACCCTTGAAGGTTTATTATATATTCTTGTTTTGTAGCTCCATATCTAAGGTATATGAGTATCTTCAGAACTTCTCTTCCTACCGACCCGAACTAACCATCACAGGTTAAATAATTGATTATCCAAAATGCCACTCTTTCGAGGGATTTGGGCAAGTGGCCCTTCTCACCCCTTTTATGATTTTCTTCATGTTGTAAATATCGTTTGGGGTTCAGACTTCCCCCTTTTTCAAAGCAGTGGGTTTCAACGAGTTCTTTTAATTTCTCTCGATAGGGTTTGAGACAAGCACAATTATCACTCTAGATATATTACTTATTCTATTCACGAGAAAAGGAATGAAAACATTTCTAAACTTTGTCTTGGATTTCTCTAAAATTATAACGAATTATATTACCAATTCATTGTTATACTTGCGGAACTTTCTCAACAATTCCAGCCATCCTTCCCTGTCGAAATATAGCTTCCACTTCTTTATCTACAATGAGTGGGTATCATCCTCGGTTCGACTTCTTTTTAATCCCCATGATACAAAGGTGATTCAAATTCGTTCTCCTTTAATCTTGTACGGGTTAGTTAGTCAAGAAATCTTCGCTTAGTGCGGAATTGATGAATTTAGTTGTGGAACTATTGTACTTAGCTATGGAACTTTTGTGTTGTAGTTGCGGAATGCAAACCTAATTCGCTGCTTCTTCCTTGAAGTTTCTCTGCAACTAGTTTTCACTTTTTTGGTTCCACACTAATGATAACTCATTATAACTATGCCGCCAATTTATTCCATCAATATCTTTCTCATGATTACTCACTTTTAATCATGATGTACAATAGATGACTCATCATATCAAATTTTAAATCAAATCTAATCACACATGCAAACTTTTAATCTAACCTTTAATAAGTTAAAGACATAATTACCATCCTTGATGATGTAATCCCTCCATCATGATGACTCGTCATTCCTAAAAAGTGAAACAAAAGGAAAAAAACTAGAATTCCAAAGATTTTTTTTAAATTTTGAATTAGCCATTTATTTGAGATCAACCACCATTCTTTGGTTTCCAATTGATCTCTGAGAGAAACTTTTTGGGGGAAGAGAATGCCATTTACTGGTTTTCACTCTTTTCCCTTGTTTTTTTCTTCCATTTATTGGTTTTAATTATCATCCCTTTATTATGGATCTTTCCATCGATTATTTGATCATTTTGGAAGAAGCTGGGTTCTTGCATATGATCAAATTATTTACCTGTTTCAATCTACCTTAAGAAATCATCCTTAGTAGGAGGCTTCTATAGAGCTTTAGCCTATGACCATTGGCAAAAAGTTTTCTTCTTCTTCCATGAATGGGAAGTAACTGAATAGAACCATTGTAAAATATTTTCTCAATCTGAAAGAGTCCCAACCATCTACTTCTCAATTTACCTTTGAATTGTTCATACTCAGAATCAAACAGTAATGCCCATTTTCCTACTTTGAATTTCCTTTTCTTGATATGTGTATCATGTCATTAATTCCTTTGATCTTGGATTATCTCCGTCTCATCTGAAGTTCTTCCATCCTCAATTCATCCAACTCATTGAGTTTAAGGATTCTCTCCCTTTGAGATGTATCTAACTCAATACCCACTTTAGCTTTCGTTGTCCTCAATGTATTTATTTCAAACTCAATAGGCAACAAGGAATTTTTCCCATAGACTAACTCATATGGTGAAAACCTGTTGTAGTTTTCCAAGTTATATTGTAATCCCAAACACCTTTAGGTAGTCTCTTTACCTAATCTCTTCTTCTCGGCTTGAACTGTTTTGCTAAGGATGTTTTCCACTTCTATTTTTGTTACTTCACTTGTCCATTTTATTGTGGGTGATAAGGAGATGACATCCTATGATTGATCCGATAATACATTGTAAAATTATGGATCATATTAGACATAAATTGTGGTCCCCTGGTGAAACTATGCTCCTTGGTGCTCCAAACTTTACCATAATTCTGCCGTGCCAAAGGAAATCAACAACTGATTCTTGATGGAATTTGTTAAAGCCTCGCACTTCGCCCACTTTGTCACATAATCAGTACACACAAGAATGTTTTCCTTTTGTTGTGAAGGAGGATTAAAGGGACCAAAAAATTCCAATCCCCATATTTCAAATGGTTCTATAACTACTTGAGGTTGTAGAAGCATTTCATTGGTGAAGGTTGGTTGTCTCATCCTTTGACAAAGATCACACTGCTTGATATATCTCTTGACATTTTTGTACAAAGATGGCCAATAATAACCAGTGCCAAGTATCATGTTAGTTGTTCTTTTCATTGAATAGTGTCCTCCACTTGGTTCATCATGACATGCCCGAAGGATGTCAAAGATTTCATCTTCTCTTACACACTGTAAAACCAAATCAGGACCACATTTAAATAGCATTCCATTTAACCATTTGAATTGTGCACTAGTTTTGATTAACTTCTTTATTTGTTTCTTAGTGAAAGAAGGAGGAAACTTCCCTATTGCAAGATAATTTTCCATATCAGCAAACCATGGTGTATCATCTGAAATAACAAACAATTATTCATCCGAACAGATTGTCCTTGACCGAGATCTTGCTCCCCCAAGTGGTTAGTCTTGACAAGAAATCAGCTACCACATTAGATTTACCTAGATTGTCCATAATGATAATATCAAATTCTTGTAAAAGTAATAACCATCTAATTATTCTAACTCCAACCACTAGTTTGTTCATTAAATATTTAATTTCTGAGTGATCTGTATGTACAAATATTTTGTACCCTGTAATGTAATGTCTAAACTTATTAATTGTATAGATCACAATAAGAAATTATTTTTTAGTGGTGGTGTAATTTCTTTCAGTGGGAGTAAGTATTTTTGCTAAGGTAATAGATAACATACATTTTCCCTTCTTCATATTTATGTCCTAAAACTACTCCATTGGAATTATTTGAGGCATCTATTTTGATGTGAAAAGGATTTTCCCAATTAGGTCCTCTCAATATTGGGGTAGTGATTAATCTTTCTTTTATTTCTTCAAAATCATGTTGACACTTTTCATCCCAAAGAAATTCACATTCCTTGTTAAGAAAATTGAACATGGGGGCAACAATTTTACACAAATCCTTGATAAAGCGTCTATAGTACCCAAAGCATGTCCTAAAAATAACTTGATATCATTGGTGCTCGGAGGAATAGCTAAGTCTAGAGTGCTGATGGGCCTCCATTGAAGCACATATTGTAGTTGAGGAAACAATTTAACTTTTTTGGCATTTTATTGATTGAATCTTTCCATTTTTCATAAAATCTCAAGGATCCGGTGAGTCAAGTCCATCGTGCCTCCCCTCCCACCAAAAAATCAAATTAAAACAACCAATGCTACCTATCTGCCCCTATTTTTGCTCTATGTACCCACACAAGACCAAAATCCTTTTACTAAAGTATGCATAACAAATCAAGGTCTCAAATGTCTTTAGTAACCTTTTCCTTGTTGTGAAGATATCTCCATGATCTGGAAGTGACAACTCATGAGAGTTAGATCTAGTGTGTTGATCATATTTTCCCTAAGGCCTTCTCTATAAAATTTATGCAAAAGAAAGGTACATGTATCTCCTTTCAAATGAAAAGGTTACACAATAGGTTCTCTTACCTTGGTTGAAAGGTACAACCTAAAATATTTAGGATAAGATCGTATCCTTTTGAGATGCTATCCATCTCTCCATAAATCCAAGTAACAAAGGGACAACTAGATTTCTCCCCCTACTACAAAATGAAAACATTTATGATCTATACGCCTCTAAGCTCCCTATTGAATCTGTGTTGTTTCTTGGCTTGAAAAGGAGAACAAATTTGGGTACCAACATACCCAAAATAAAAAATCACTAGCTTTGAAGCCAAATTAAGTTATTTATTTCTATTAAGTTTTCTAGGGTCACCTTAAATAATTCTACACCCCTTTCACTTTAATTAGTTTCCCCTTTTTAATTAATTTGCCTACACAACACCTTTTAACTTTATTTCCCATTCCCATAAAAATACCCATGACTTAAAGTGTGTAGGGTTAAATGTGAGCCCTAGGATAGATCTAATCTTGGCCCTTGATTTGAATCTTTCCCTAAAGTTTCCCTAAAAATCTTTATGTTATTTTCTTTTCTTTTCTATTTCTCTTCTCATTTTGTCTCGTTTTGGTGTAGGTTGAGGAGGCTATGGAAAAACAAAAATTCATATATTTTTTAAGGAAGGCACCATTATTATGTTACGTTATTTTTTTGTGTTTGTTTTCTTACTCGGAAATCTCGATTATTGGGTATGCTAGAATACCCACAATTTTTTTTTTGTAGAAGGGGAAAACTGCATATGTGTGTGTGTGTGTGTGTGTGTGTGTGTGTGTGTGTGTGTGTGTGTGTGTGTGTGTGTGTGAGTTCCAAAACAATTGATTTTAATAAAACCGGGTTGCGTAAAAAATGAAGGTTTCCAATCAAGGGGTTTTTAAAATGGAAGGGAAGTTTTGAGAAGGGTGAGTAGTGGAGTTACGCATTGAGGGATAAGGGATTGGGAAATGGAGTGGTGTGAGGTGGTTGCGTGGGAAGGAGTAGCCGGTGAAATTTCTTGTGCAGGTGTGGGTGTGTGGATTGGGGAGGGCTCAACCCCTCCCCATTCTCCTTTTCATTTGCTTTAGTAAGGCTTTAAACTTCACCTGCAATTTTCTTTACACTTTTTTTTTTTGTTTTGTTTTTTTATATTTTAATTTATTTTTACTTTGTTTTATATAAAGTATGATATATATATATATATATATATATATATATATATATATATATATAGTATGATTATGAGCTATAAACATTTAAATGCATTTTTGATATATTTGTCATATTTATAATGTGGAACAATTCATTTCAAGTTGATAATAACAGATTTTATTGTCATTATTTTTGTGACGTATGGAACTTAGAATTGTTCAATATCTAATTGTGTTAAAATGAATTTCAAAATTTTGAGGAAAGGAGGGATGTAGCATACTACTCCAAATGAAAAGAGAATATTGGAAACAAATTTAAAACTTAGTAAAGAGGATTTTTAATCACTTTTGATTCACTAATAAAATTATTTTGTTAACAAGGAAGAGGGTAAAACCGATTTATTCCCTTCACTATGTTGCAAAATTTTACAAGAAGAGATGCATTTCAAGAATACTAATTTATTTTCCTTGATAATGCTAAAAATTTGATAAGAAAGCGATGTATTGCAAGAAGGATAATATTTCCATACAATGTGAAATCCTAAATCTCCATGTTGGAATAAATTTCTTTTCAAATGTAAAGATAAATGAATATTTCATATTTTTAAACAAGAAATATATCCAATAATTTCATATTTAAGGAATCATCAATTTTACAAAAATTCTTTCTAAGGAACTTAATCTCACAAATAAAACATGTTTCCAAATACTTAAGATATACCAAGTAAAACATTAAGATACTTCACTTCAAGATTGAAGGGTGTTTACATGACAACTGTGTGACATTAATTTAAAAGTGATTCCAAATCACAAAGTGGGACCATTACAAGAAGAAGAACTTTCCAAACAGCCACATTCATGAGATTAAAACGAGAGTAGTTTTCACCAAAAATTTAAGGAAAAAAGAGAATTCATGATATCAAGAAACTCCAATCATCTCCATACTTAAGCTCCAACTTTGAGTGCCTTTCAGGGAAACCAGCAATAGGAGAAAATTTTCGTTTTACCACCCAACCTATAGGCATCATTACATGAATTTCCAAAGGTTGGAAGACATGATAGCCTCCTTCAATCCCATGGGAGAGAGGGCTAGCTTCAACAAATGTGCACAAGATTTAGGAGACACTCACAAAAAGTATTCACATAAAAGACAAGGCCAAGCACTAAAGAAAACACATAATTTATAAAACAAATGAAAAAGGAGAAAACCATATTCATCCTCAAAAATGGGGAATAGAAGATGAGATATCCAACGTGCCAAAGGTGTGGTCCAACCATAGGATGCACACAGATAATTTCTTCACAACCTCCTTATTCTTCCAAGACATCAAACCCTCCTTATTGCTCCACCCATTTTCCTAAATCCTTCTTGGGAGGATTTTCAAACCCATTGGGTTTCCTCTCCAAGAATGGGGAAGGGTGTTCAAACCATATGAACAACCTTCCCCACCTTAAACCATATGAGGGGAGTGAAAAGAACCTAGAGGGCTTACCCATCAAGCCATGAGGTTTAAGAGGGAAAATCGCTCCCTCTTCTCCCACAAAACTCCAAAATCCATCAATCCATATGATGGATGGAAAAAAAATACAAAACATACTTAAGCAATAAACAACACAAGAAACAAACACAACATACAACCATTTACAACTCTAAGATCTATCATGCAAAATAACAAATAGAGATAAATCGAGCCTACCTCCAAAAGCTCTCCAACTAGAGAGGATTAGTGTCAAGTGTGAACCCTTGAATTTAGATTTATATTTTGGGAATTTATAGTTAATTAATTTTACATGATATACAACCTAAACAACATAAACAACCTAAACATAATTAATTTTACATGATATACAACATTACAAATAAGGGTCACTCATGGTGCCCAAATAATACAAATATACACTAAGGCATCATAAAGTTAACATGGCTAGGACTTAGCCTCGTGGACCGCTTGTGAATAAGTTATGTAACTTCCTTGAAACCCATGTTCTCTCGTGACCTATGATCTACACACTTAATGCACACCTTAAATACACTTATTTGATACAATGTAAATCAACTACTTAATAAGAGATCAATGAAATCTATGATATCGTAACATCATCATGGAATCGTAAATGTAAAAACATACACAATTACACACAATTTATGATGAATTAGCCATAGAGATAAATCAAATGACTTAATATCAGATGATCGTCTAATAAACGAATAATCCTATAAGCAAGACATCGACTAAACTAAATATCAAAATATATCATTGGTCCAAACAACATCAAAATAAGTTAGTAACATCTGTGAAAGGTGTCAACATACTAATCAATTCAAATTGGCGTTACACACCCAAATCATCATGATGTGAAGATCAACTATCATAACATAAAGTGTAAAATATATGACGGTCAAATACAAATCATGTCGAATAAAAAATTCAACAAATGTAATCTATAACAATGTAACCACGAATAATCCAAGGCCTATCAATTGCTAGCTCAAGAACACATGTGACTAAACTAATCCAAATCCAAAATGAAATCCATCTTTCTCAAAGGCACTCCTCCACCAAGAAAACCCACAATAAAGAACATCCAAATAAGTTATCTTGAATACGTTTCTGACTTATCTATGACAATGTGAACTAATGAAGGGTAATATCAATGAACCACTATACTAATCAATATGACACTAAGTCAATTTTGATTATGATTTTACACACTAACGGATATTTGTGTCACTCCACATTCAAGACATAAAGATGTGGATCAACTATCATAACATAAAGTGTAAAATATATGCATAAAAAACCTAGTAAATCATGTCTATGAATATAATGTTTGGAAATTCAACTAAAAATAATAAGTCCTTGGTAAATGTTACAATTAATTAAAACAATACATTATACTCTTATTGACTTAGGGGAAACAATAAATGTCATGAACAAACAAATTAGGGATGACATGAATAGTCATGGAAGGACAATGTGGAAAACTAAATTCTTACAATGATAGATAATCCAATGGCACCTAATTGGAGTCTTGGAGGACATTTTTCTAGTGGTAGAATCTTGGGAATACCCTAAGGATTTTATTTTACTTTAACAAAAGAAATTTTAGGAATCCTATTAGTTTCAGACCATGGTTTACACCAAACCCCAATATTAAAGCTTAGATCGTCTTTGTCTATACTCAAGATCTTGAATCATCCATCCACATGTTGAGGATCATTAATTGATGTTAATGAAATCCATCTTTCTCTTGAGGTAGCAGAAGATCGCCTCCTCCACCAAGAAAACTCCACCATTTAAATTTCAGAATACCCATTGAAGGTCAGATAAGATTAATTGGCTCTCACATAAAACACTTGCTCCTAAAGTTATACAACCAAACATTTCATGTTAAATTTTGCAAAATATCTTGAGAAACTACGTTTATGACTTATCCTTCATAACTGAATGTGAACAAATTTACAACAAGGGTAATATGTAATTCCACACAAAAAGATCTTGAACCTTTTCATCTATTTCTAGAGAGATTTAAGAAAATAAATATGACACTAAGTCATATTTTGATTATATTTTCCTTATAAGTAATCAACTAACGGATATTTGTGTCAAAATCCACTTATTCAAGACATATAAGATTGGCAATCTACAATATGCAATAAGTTGGTAAAATCCACCCCTATGATCATTAAAATACATCAAAAAACCATGGATCCACTTTTGATAACAATCTAATGCTCATTGCTTCATCTAATAATGAACCAATTATTTACCAATTATTGTACATATTGTTTTGATACAGTCATGTTTGGACACAAACCCATCTCTTTGAAAGTTCTACTAAAGTATATAGATGAAATTTTCAAGAAGTCCAATGGATAAATGTTACAAGCCCTAATTACGGACAATTACATACATACTCTTATTGACTTAGGGTAGAATCTCAATAAATATATTTACATCGTTTGAACAAACAAATTAGGGATGACATGAAGTAAAGGACTAAGGGAAATAACTTTCAAAATCATACACATGTTTTACATTGTTCCATCCTCTATAGACCTTGAGAAGATCAACTCTTCATTCCAGTCTTGAGGACACCTAGCGGTATCATTGCTAAGAATACCTCAAAGCTCTACCATATTGATTTTATTTTACTTTAACCAAAAGAAATTTTACATGATGAGCTTAAAAAGTTATAGCCTATTAGTTTGGGAAGACCATGGTTTATCACATATTTAACTCTAACACACCTTGACAACATGCATTCATGTATGTTCTTAGGCCTTGATGCTCATGATTATTTTACATGGAAATGGTACCAATAATCCTATGCTTTATCCTCCCTCCCAATAATTGAATGATAAGGATCAAATAATTTTTGTTGGATAGTCAAAATATGATCATAACTCTACAAAAACTCATAATGCTAGAGAAGTCTTATATAATTGATGTAAGCGCCAACATTTTCAACACCAAAATACAACATAAAATTATCAGAATAATTTTTTTTGACTTTAATTACACAATACACAACACCACATGGAATCTAAATAAATAAACTCGACATCACATGTAGGAAACTTACATAAACATGAACCCACTCATATAATAGGATAACATAGGGTACACATCAATGTCTTACTCAAACGATGTAAACCAGGACAATGACCCAATTACAGTAAGAAACACAAGATAGGCATACTCCATGACATGGCCTTTTCATGGTTTACATATTCATTACATTTAGGTTTCCATTGTATGACCTTATAGTTTTCAACAAGATTAAACACATAAGGTTTAAAATTTCCTATTTTTCAAACTCCAATTACTTTATTTTGCAGAGCATTAGTCTTTAACAGAGAATGTGTGGTTGGTTCCATTATCCCATTAAATTCAATATCCATAGCTCATTTGTTAAATAAATTCATTTTAAACAACTATGAGTCTCCTAATATTAAATTCTAATGTTAAAGGTTGTTCTCAAAAATTGTTTAGTTAAATATAACTGTCTAAAAAAACATAACATGGGACCCTTTGTTCCTTTATAACTAGGCTACATGTTTTTTTTTAACATTTCACTAGAATTCGATCGTTTGTCTTGTGGACATAACTTTATATAGCATGATTGTGATTAGGAATGTATAAACACACATGGTTCTTCTAGTATTTGACTTAAGGATTTGATTGAAAGAGCCGTGTTTACTAGGTTTGGGAAAATACTCCTATTATAGGGAGGAATATTAACAGGAAGAAAAAGTAAGGCTACTAGATCAATATAAAACCTATCCCGAGTTCATTTCATAACATTGTTTAATACTAACAATACACTTTTTTCATCTTCCAGTTATTACAACCAACTATGTAGGTTAACTAATTAAGTTGTATCATTCTTGATTCACAATCCGTTGCTCCTATTAGGAATTCATATTTTCACAATCATATTGTGCATGGAAGAGCACATTACACCTATGTTCCCCTTATAGATTTTTTGTTTTTGAATCTAAGTGACAAATTTCACATTTCAAACTACTTTTGTTTCATCATCTTAAGGGTTCACTCTTCGTAGCAATGAGTTAATTACATGTTTCAACCATAGATTCTATTTCTGAGTGATCCTAGATTTAATATATTCCTAACTACGCCAAGAGTTGTTGACATTTACAAGTCCAACTAGAGTGCAATATCCTTATCTCACAAGACCTTGGCTACTGATTGCAGGTATCCCATTCTCAAGGTTACATTTTATTATTTCATTAGCATCGTTGTTTGATTCATATTTATGCAAACAAATCATGTGATCATGCATCATATTTGGGTTTTTGATTTATTAGGTTGTTGTATTAGTCGTGGACCTCTACTTTATTACATTCATTTTATAATCACATTTGACATTTTAGTTGGTTTTGACATCGCTCAAAGGTGTACCATTTTTGTAGTGGTCATTCCTTAGTTTAATATTATTTACCCTTTTTACTAACTACATTTAAGTGGTTACTTTGGTTCTCTGTTAACATCATTTTGGAACAAATGAAATTCCTCTAACAATTATATAACACTAAGGAATTTAAGACTATAAAGAGTACAACGTCACACAAGACAACTCATTTCAATGCTCTTGGACATGGAAGTATAAGTGTATATTGAAAGAGATATCCCAAATAATATTATGCATTACAAAATCCTCCTAAGGACCTATTTCAATTGTTGGGTAAATATGCAAGTAAATTCAAAATGTAGTCTCCACTCACATAATTTAGATCTCACAAGAGATCAATCGTAGGTACAACCACCAACTATCTTGCAAGGCTTTGGCCACCCACTAGGGTACCAAGGAATATTATGCACAAGGGGGTTAACTTATTCATGATATGGTCAGACCTACAACACCTAGACATGATCACCTCACTCATCCCAATATGATAGGTTTCACAACATAAAATCACCACCTCTTAAAATATTTAGGAAAAAGGTCCTTAATAAGACACCTTAGGTGTGAAACAAGAAGATGATTAATGAGGTTAGAGTATTTATTAACATGATCATTGTTTTATAACCTAGGAAAAAGACTCAAATGGGAGGAGGAAGTACAATAGGCATTATAGCTCATTCTTTTAATTTCATTAGTTTTGATGAGAGGATATTCTACCTAGCATTGTGGGTGTTAAGGAAGTAAACCAATAATTAACATAGCAAAATATTTGTTTAATATCTTTATAACATAGGTACAACATTGAGTACAACTTCACATCCAATTTGACACTATAAATTATAACCACATTGGTATTCCGTTTTCAAAATATACCAAGAAAAATTATTTTAAAAATAATATATGCCATTATTCTATGGTAATATATGTATTTCAAGATGAATACATCTTTACAATGACAACTCATTAATTACAAAATATCACATCTACAAAATTGCTCTTGTTTGGAGTACCTACAACTGAACGTTGCGTTAGTCCTAGGATTTAGGTATGGAAATCCCTTACACTTAACCATAAATCCACACATTCATCATTATAAACATTTCAATTAAATATAAGAGAGAGAGAGAGGGATGGGGAAGAAGACAAAGTTTCGTTTCTTATTCATTCACGCTTTCATATTTAGTTGCACTTAATATTTTGGTACTAGAGAGAGTAAGGATGCGAGAGAAAGTTAAGAGAAATTTTATTTTGCAGTCAAAATTTTATATCCATTCTCATTTCATTTCTATTATCATTTCATTTCAAACCAATTCATATTTCCCAATTCATTTATGTTTTCAAATCAATCAAGTATCATAGTCGTTTCTAGAGAGAGAAGAGGGTGGAGAGAGAAAATCACCATACATTTCAAAATTCATTTATATAAGATAAAATATCAAATAAAATTCTACATAGCATTGCAATGGTATTACAAGGTCACACACATGGCTAAAAGTCAAATGAGACTCAAAAAGGAGATTCTAGCTATGGTCGAGAAAACAGTCCAAAACAACAAAAGTGCTTGCAAACTAGGTCTCGAACACACTTGTTTCAAGTTCATTCACAAATTTTTTTGATTCCTACATATTCCCCCATACATATAGAATTCATCGTGTCTGATGGAGGTTGATTACAATGAGTAGAGCTCTAGCTATAATGACAACTTTGGGGCCAATGATTGTAATTACGTCGGTATCTCTTGTGCACATGATGACCAATGGGCCCCAAAACCCACTTACAAAGAAATATTCTCAAGGTGATTTCATTGAACTTGAGGTTTATTACGATCATCTTGTTGGTGGTCTAGAGAGGTATGAGGTAGTGTTTTCATTTTCGCTCAAGCTAAATGACAAGTGTAAGCCAAAACTAATCATGTTTTACTAAAAAATGGCACGTCACTACAAGTGACTAATAAGCTAAGTGGGCTTAGAAATTCGACATGCAAGGGAATTAATTAAGTTCAAACAACTTGGTTAAGTTTCCACATAGTGTCTCATGTTACCAAGGTCATGCAAGGAGTTTCATTTTTACAGTATATTTTGGTGTGGCGCTACATGCACATAACTTTCGGGTCAATAACTTTTTCAATGTTTGAAAGTTCCAAATGAAGTAAGGTTTTTTTGTATCATTTGTTGGAGTTTCATTTGATAATAATTAAAATTTAATTTCCAAATGCAAGAAATTATGAAAGTGGAATTTAGTGCAAGTGAAAAGGGGAAAACCAAACCTTTCTACATAAAAATTGGGATCACCGCATTTGATAAGACTGCATCGGGTTTACGCATCTTGTCAAGCTATTTGCACACATCAACAATTCCACCTTTACATTTTCTTGAAATATTTAATACATGTTCCGCAGAGCAATATGAGCATTCTCCACAATCTTTTTCAGTTATAACATATTTGGCTGAGGTACTCCCCCCGTAGTCTCCTATCAATGGATAACTAGCAATTTTCTTTAGTGCATTTTCTATTCAAAATATTTTCAACTATTTCAACAACTCATTTGATGGATAACATGTCCATACCCTTCTCTAAATCTTCTTATTTTTCAACAACCACACTTCATGAGGATGCCCATGTCTTACAAACTTCTCCCAAATGACACAGGCAGGGAGGGTGTTAGTAATACGCTGAGGGATTTGGCTTAATATATGCCAAAAGCATTGCATTAAAATTTCTATGGATTTTCCAACAAACACATTTTTGTTATATCCTGCAAACCTGGCATTCAGTGACCCGTATTTCTTTAGGGCATTTTGTTAAACAGTTAACGTGCCATGTGTATGTTCCCACATTTTGTATACATGTCAACCAGGGCACTTGCAATTACAACATCTATGAAAAAAACCCTTCTCCAATATGTTGCAATGGAAATCCATGCCCAGTTCAAAACCTTTTATTTTGGCATAAGAAAGGTGAAAGAGGCACGTGGAATAACATGAAAAGAGGGAAATTCCAAGTATTCGTCAATACAAAAAGTACTCAACTTTAAATCTAAATAACATGAATAACAAAAATAAATTCCAAAGATTATAGTGCATATTAAACACATGTGCTCAAAAGGAGAAAAGGGAAAAATCAATACAGTTGATATTATGTCTGGATGAAGTGCTTCCTCATCCCAAGGCTTCTTTTTGCATACAAAAAATAAATCCAATGGTAGTGACACACCTCCTTTCCTATCAGAGGAAACTCAACCCACTTCAGACACAATACTGATCCCTTTCATTGTTTGACTTAACCTCAATTTTTTCTGTGTTTGTTGCCATATCATATCATTTCCTTCAAAGTGGACAATATTTGCCAATTGTAAGTTGTGTATCCTTCTCACAAGATTATTTTGGAGGGAGACTTTTGCTTATTCACTTATTATTGTGTACATATTTCTAGTTCATGTTTGAAATGGACAGAGGGTATGCGGGGATTGAAAAAATTATCCCTTCACCGGCTTGAACTATATATGACAGAGAAATAATTGGAAGCACGTCTTTCCCGTCTCCACAATATCTACTATCTAAACTTGAAATACTATTATCTGTTGGGGTCCATCCCTAATGCTAGAGCTTAGATTAGCAAAGTTCGAAATTGTTCTGTTTATTTAATTATTAGTGTGAAGTTGTCATGTCCCCACACTTGTTACAACCACCCAATTACTGATAAACATTCAACGTTTACTTGGGTTTCCAAACGGTTAATGCATCTGATCCCAAAAAAAGTGTTTTCCTTATCATGAAAGTGATGTGAAAGGTCTGAAAGGCTACTTGGGATTTTCCACTCTCTTAGATTTGTAGCATTCGACAAGAGATGACACTGAACAATACGGTGGAGTCATAATTTACACATGTTAATTGGATTGGGAGAGGTTTGGGGTGTTAGGAGAAATCAGTGGAGGAAGAATAGAGATCATATATCTCTCATATTTATTATACAGAAGCACATACAAATTTATAGTGAAGAGAAATAACAATACTCCCCAAAATGAAAGGAGAGGTTACAAACAAGGAGAGAGAATAATGGGATACACCAAAAAAAACTCTCCTAATAATATATAATTATTAGCTACGTAATATATGCCAACATTCCCCCTTATTACATTATTCTTTCAAATTTATCCCCTTAAAAGTTCAAATTTCACTTTTCCAAGAGATTTGGTGAGAATATCAGCTACTTGTGATTCTAAAGTATAGTACTAGAGCTGAATGTGATGGTTCAAGATGTGATCTTGAATGAAATGAAAATCAATCTCAATATACTTTGTTCATTCATGAAAAAAGGATTCTACATGAGGTAATCGAGAGGCAAAAAAATGAAGGAGAAAGAATAGAGATTGTATATCTCATATTATTCTATTCAACATAAAGCTCACGTACAGTATTTATAGGAAAGAAATTGTACTGGACTCCCCTAAATGAATGGAGAGGTTACACAACAGAAGGAGAGAATAATGGAATACTAGAAGGAGCAGATAAAGAGATAGGATAGACACCTAAAAATATAAGTTAACCAACGTATGCTAACATTCCCCCCCTTATTACATTATTCTTGCAAATGTGACCTCTAAAAGATTCAAATTTCACTTTTCCAAGGGATTTAGTGAGAATGTCAGCAACTTGTGCTTCAGTAGGATAGTACTGGAGCTGAATTTGATGGTTCAAGACGTGCTCTCGAATGAAATGGTAGTCAATTTCAATATGCTTTGTTCATTCATGAAAGACTGGATTCTACACGAGCTTCAACACACTCTGATTATCATAATAGAGAATAGGTGACTATTTTTCAGGAATTCCCAAGTCATCCAAAATGCGACGTATCCATATCACTTCACACACAACTCCTCGTGCGGCGTGATATTCTGCCTCTGTGGATGAGATAGAAACAACATTCTACTTCTTTGCTTATCCACAAGATAGGTCAGATCCGAGATGAAATATGTATCTTGTAGTTGACTTCCTATCATCAACAGATCCAGCGTGGTCCGAGTCGACATATCCCTGTAAGAAGAATTGATCATTCTTTTTATATTCTAGACCATAATTAGTTGTTCCTCGGACATATCTCAAAACATGCTTTTTTGCATTCCAGTGACATTTCTTTGGCTCCTGCATGAACCTGGAAAGATAGCTGACAACATAGCAGAGATCTGGTCTGGTATATGTCAAATAGATGAGCCCTCCAACAAATTTCCTATAGAGAGTAGCATCTACTTGAGGTGAGTCCTGGAATCTTGAAAGTTGCAAGCCTTTTTCCATGGGAGTGGATATAGGTTTACAGTCGGACATTCTATACTTTTCCAGGAGTGTCTTGGCATACTTTTTTTGGGAGACAAAAATGTGATGCTCCTTTTGCCATATCTCCAAGCCAAGACAGTAATGTAGTAGCCCCAAATCTGTCATGTCGAAGGTTCTTTTGAGATCATTCTTTACAATATCAACCTGATCTTCTGAACTACCAGTGATCACAAGATCATCTACATAAACAACCAGAATGACAATTTCTTTGCCTACCTTCTTTATATACAAATTTGAATCTGAGGGGCTACGAGTGAACCCATGCTACAAAAGGTGATCGTTGATCTTGATATACCATGCCCTGGGAGCTTGTTTCAGTCCGTAAAGAGATTTGATGAGATGACATACCTTCTTAGGCTGATTTTCATCAACAAATCCTTCAGGTTGGGTCATGTATACTTCTTCTTTCAGATCACCATTTAGGAAAGCACTCTTGACGTCCATCTGCTAAAGTCTCCATCCTTTCTGTGCTGCAAGTGCACAAACTACTCTGATGGTCTTCATCTTCGCAGTGGGTGCAAAGGTTTCTTCATAGTCGATGCCTTCTTTCTGAGCATATCCTTTGGCTACAAGTCATGCTTTATGTTTTTTGATGGATCCATCTGCCTTATATTTTGTCTTGAAAACCCATTTGCAGCCTATGGGTTTCTTTCTATTAGGCAGATCGACAAGTTCCCATGTCCGATTTTTCATGAGTGAGTCATATTCTATTTCCATAGCTTCCTTCCACTGAGTTTGATTGAGTGCTTCACGAACATTATCTGGCTTAGAGCTATTCATCAGTGAACTCATGAGTGCAAAGTTTACCTCATTTCTTGTTTGACTCCTTGTTTTGACTCCGGATGATGTATCTGGGAGTTGTTGCAAATGTGAGTCCTTGATAGTGCTTTGTACCCACTTCAGACGAGAACTTGACTGCTTTTGAGAAGAACTATGTCGTTGCCATGAGGATTGATGTGGAGTCACATTCTCTAGTTCTCCAAGGTCAACAAATAGTTCTCCTGGCAGCATTTCTTTTCTCTGAGTAGTCTCCTCCGGCTCATCATCTGATTCAGAGACTAATCGGTGAGATGTGTTTGGAAGTGGATCTTCTGTTGATACTATTGAGTCAAAGGATGACTCGTCACAAACCACATCCCGACTCTCGTATATTTTCTTTGTCTCAGGATCCATGAGATGATACGCCTTCGAGGTAGTACTGTAGCCAAGAAGGATACACGGGAGTGTTTTTGGCTCTACCTTCTTTCTCTTCTGAGCTGGGACATGCATGTATGTTGTGCAACCAAATACTCGCAAATGAGAAATTGATGGTTTTTTACCACTCCATACCTCTTCTGGCATCTTGTTCAGTAGAATCTTTGTTGGTGCCCTGTTGAGAAGATATACAGCCGTTTGTACTGCTTCAGCCCAATAGCATTCTCCTAGCTTTGTAGTTGATAGCATGCAGCGAGCCATCTCCATCACTGTGCGATTGCGATGCTCAACAATGCCATTTTGCTGGGGCGTGTAGGGAGCAGTCAGGTGCTGCTTAATGCCGTGATGGTTTAGGAAGGCCAAGAACTTCTTTGATGTGAATTCCCCCTCGATCTGAGTGGAGTAGAAGAAGTGGTTGTCCAGGACTCTTTGACAACACGATGATAGAAGTTTGCAAGTGTTGAAGAGCCTCACTTTTCTTCTTTAGGAAATATACCCACATCTTGCGAGAGTGGTCATCCACGAACAATTGGAAGTACTTGTATCCTGAAAATGAAGCAGGTAATGGGCCATTCAGATCGGTATGAACTACCTCCAGAAACTTCTTGGCATGGAAGGTGCTCGCTTGAAACGGATCTTTGTGTTGTTTTCCTGCAAGACAGCCAAGGAAAATAGGCAAGGAACTGGACAATTTGGGTAGTCCACGGACCATTGCTTTTGAACTCATCTGGTGCAATGAACCGACCGACAAGTGTCCATATCTAAAATGCCATAAGGCAGTTGATTCTATTGTTGAAGCAGATAAAGCTACTGCAGAAGATGAAACAGTATCTAAAGCAAATAACTTATCTTTTACAAAAGCTTTAGCAAGAACCATACCTTTTCGGGAGATTAAGCATGATTTAATGCCATTTTGAACAAGAAATTCTACCTTAAGGTGATGATTCAAGAGCTGAGTAACTGACAAAAGGTTGCTAGTCAAGCCAGGAACATATAGTACCTTTGTAAGTGTACATTTTCGTGGCCCCAGAGGAATGGTCACATTCCCTATTCCTTTTGCAATGTACTCTTTGTCATCCGCTATCCGAACTCGATCTCTAGTTGGCTCTTCGTGTAGTGAATCAAACAACTTCTTGTCACCTGACATATGCTTGCTTGCACCAGAGTCTATCAACCAGACTTTCTTTGTGGGCTGAGAAGTTTGAGAGACGAGTACAAGATTCTTACTACAATGGGCTCCTTCTGATGTCTCCTCATCAGAGTCATCATCTTCTTGTTGGGCTGCAAGATGTCCTTTTTGCTTTCTCCAAATGGGGACGCGTTTGGACTTTTGAAAAATTCTTCGCACCGGATGTGCTTGTATGGCTTCAAGGCCCTTGTTTTCAGTTGTTGTGCAGTAAGTGATCGATCGTGTCGTGAGTATTGGTTCTGCAAATGTGACACCATCTCTTTGACTTTTGATCTTTCTATTTGGGTTGTGCTGGATTTGGCTTCTCTGGGGGACCTTTCCGATTCTTCTGGCCACGATTAGGCTTTGAGAACAAGGCTTTGTCCTGAGACTCCTCATGCGATGAAGTGATGGCCTCTTCCTGTTGCAGCAAATTCACAAGCTCTTCGAATGTCACTGTTTGTTTAGACACATTCAGTGTTGTAACAAACACTGAAATTGAGAAGGGAGTGCTCTCAAGGTGATTGGGATGAGAAGTTTATCGTCCACCATTTCACCGAGCGCTAATAACTCCGATCTCAGCTCAGCCACGCGACGCAAGAATTCCTCCACTTTCTCGTCAGACCCCATAGAGAGGGTGTGCAGCTTCGACTGAAGATGAAGTATCTTTGTCTGATTTTTGGCTTCATAAATGGTTGCCAACTTGTCCCAAGCCTCCTTGGGTTTCTCCGCATTCGAACATGCGGTTGCACATCATCACTGATACTGAGCATTATCAGCATCAAGGCTTTAGCACTAGCCATGTCATATTTTATTAGTTCATCGGGGGCTGTGGGAGCAGGCACAGACCCTGTGACAATTCCCCATAATCCTTCAAACTGAAGGATTGTCTTCATTTTTGTCTTCCAGGCCGCAAAATTAGGCCCTTTGAGCAACTGAGCGTCAGACAGAAGTAACTTCGGAGTAGACATTGTAATAAAAAAATATTTATTTATTTGAAAAGTTATTACAATTTGGACTCACTGTCGAGAATTACTGGCTCGTAGATGCTCGTGATATTCACGTCTTTGTGAGACGGGCGACACTTTGTAGGGAATTCTTCTTCGTCATCACAATCAGCGTCATATCCGGCTTCTAATTCTTCCCGTACTCGCTTTGCTTGGCTGACATCGAAAAGAAAGTATTCAAGGAGTCCTTCTCAAACTAGTTTGTCGAATGCAAGATTTGCTGGAATTTCAAGCTCGTTCAGCAGAGCAAAGTAGAACCCGGAGCTCTCAGGAGCTTCTCCATGGTGTTCTCTGGCTGGCGAGTTAATATTCTTGCTTTCAGCCAGTTGTGACTATGTTATTATTACGCTCTCAATCGATTTGTCTACACTCGACATTCGACGTAGTGTTGAAGAAACTCGACGTTGCTAGTATCAGACTTCCCCACAAGATTTCAACTCCAATTCTCTCCTGAACACTCCTCCACGTATTTCTTCTATTCCCCTACGCACATGCCCACACATGTAAAACTAGATCAAAAGAGATTGACCATTATCTCGCATTTCCATTTGCTATTCCAACCATCATTATTTCGATGCTGTTGTAAAAATATCATTCAAAATGCACCATACAACAATTAAAAATATCATTCAAAATTCACAACATCCTCTCTCCTTCATGCGCGTAGGTATGTTTCCACCTTTTTTTAGCGCAGAAAACAACAAAGAATATGCGCAGAAAAAAAAACAGCAAATTGTCCACGTTTTCTTTTTAAAAAATAAATAAATACATTTTCTCTGTCTTCTTCTCTTCTCATGCAATGACAAGATTCTTGTGATCCACTGGTGCCACAGTTCGATTGTCGAGGAGTGGAGGGATTATACAGACTTGGTCGCGCGTGTGCGTGTAGGGTATCTTTCCGATCGAAAAGAAGAGCTCAGTGGCACAAGGCTCGACTACAGATCGACTTCCCGTGCTTCTTTTCCATCGCACCACTTGCACACTAAATCTCCCCTGATGCTATGAATTCCATGGCCCAGAAGATAGTCCAGTGAATGCACTATGGCTCGCTTGTTGGTGGCCCACGTATACGCCGACACGATGCACTCCTCCTTGGGCCTGCTCGGACCACCTGTTGCTCCACACAGGCTACGCACAGGCAGGAACTTCTTCAGCCAATCACCACGCACACAGTTCAGAGACTTTGAAGCTCTGATACCAAACTGAGAGGAAAAAAAATGAAGGAGAAAGAATAGAGATTGTATATCTCATATTATTCTATTCAACATAGAGCTCACGTACAGTATTTATAGGAAATAAATTGTACTGGACTCCCCTAAATGAATGGAGAGGTTACACAATAGAAGGAGAGAATAATGGAATACTAGAAGGAGAAGATAAAGAGATAGGATAGACACCTAAAAATATAAGTTAACCAATGTATGCTAACATCAACACACTCGATTATCGTAATAAATAATAGGTGAATATTTTTCAGAATCCCCATGTCATCAAAAAATGAAATGTAACCATATCACTTCACACACAACTCCTCGCATGACGTGATATTTTGCCTCAATTGATGAAATAGAAATAACATTCTATTTCTTTGTTATCCATGAGATAGGTCCAGATCCAAAATGAAAAATGTATCCAGTGGTTGACTTCCTGTCATCAACAGATTCAATGTGGTCTAAGTCGACATACCCCTATAAGAAGAATTGATCATTCTTCTTATATTCTAGACCATAATCAATTGTACCTCAGACATATCTCAAAACATTCTTTATTGCAGTCCAATGAAATTTCTTCAGCTCTTGCATGAACCTGAAAAGATAGCTGACAACATAACATAATTCTTGTCTAGTATATGTTAAGTAGATGATTTTCGAAAAAATTGCTTGTAGAGAGAGTAACATCTACTTGAGGTGAGTCCTGGAATTATGAAAGTTACAAACCTTTTCCCATGGGAGTGGATATAGGTTTACAATTCAACATTTTGTACTTTTTCAGGAGTGTCTTGTCATATTTTATCTGGGAGATGAAAATGTGATGATGCTTTTTCCATATCTCCAAGCCAAAACAATAATGTAGTAGCCCTAAATATTTCATGTCAAAGGTTATTTTAAGATCATTCTTTAGAATATCAACCCGATCTTCTAAACTACTAGTGATCGAAGATCATCCACATACACAACAAGAATGAAAATTTATTTTCGTACCTTCTTTATATACAAATTTGAATTTGAGGGGATATGAGTGAACCCATGTTGCAAAAAGTGATCATCTATCTTGATATACCATGACCTTGGAGCTTATTTCAGTCCATACGGTGATTTGATGAGATGGCATACCTTTTGAGGATGTTCTTAATAAACACATCCTCATCAAGCTAAGTCTTATACACTTCTTCTTTTAGATCACCATTTAAGAAAGCACTCTTGATGTCCATATACTGAAGTCTCCATCCTTTCTATGTTGCTATTACACAAACTACTCTGATGGTATTGATCTTTACAGCAGGTGCAAAAGTGTCTTCGTAGTCGATGCCCTCTTTCTGAGCATATCCTTTTGCTACAATTTGTTCTTTATGTTTGTTGATGGATACATCTGCCTTATATTTTATCTAGAAAACCATTTGAAGCCTATGGGTTTATTTCTGTAGGTAGATCGACAAGTTCCCATGTCTTATTTTGCATGATTTAGTCATATTTTGAATCCAATGATTCTTTCCTTTGAGGTTGATTAACTTATTCACGAACATTATCAGGCTTGGAGCTATTAATCAGTGAACTCATTAGTGTAAAATTTACCTCATTTCTTGTCTGACTCCTCGTTTTGACTCCGGATGAAGTATTTAGGAGTTGTTGTAAATGATATTCTTTGATGGTGCTTTATACCCACTTCAGAAGAGAAGTCGACTAATTTCGTGAAGAACTATTTCATTGACATGAGGATGGATGCAAAGTAACATTCTCCAATTCTCCAAGGTCAATATATAGCTCTCCTTGTAGCACATAGTTTCTCTGAGTAGTCTCTTCCGGCTGATCTTCTGATTCGGGGACTAGTCGGTGAGAGGTGGTTAGGTTTGTTTCTTTTGTTGTCACTACTAAGTCAAAGGATGACTCATCACTAACCACACATGAATCTCATAAATATTCTTTTTCTTAGGATCCATGAGACGGTATGCCTTTGAGGTAGTGTTATAGCCCATTGGATGTACATGAGTGTTTTGAGTTCAAATTTATTTCTCTTTTGAGCTGGTACATGCATATGTGTTATACAACTAAATACTCATAAATGAGAAATTGATGGCTTCCTTCCACTCCATGCCTCTTCTCGGTGTTTTATTTTTATAATCTTTGTCACTTTCCTATTAAGAAGATAAATATATATCTGCATCTTGCTTCATCCCAATATTGATCCTTCAGCTTTATTGTTGATAGCATGTAACTTGAGCCATCTCTATCATCGTGTGATTACGTCACTCAATAATGTCGTTTTGTTGTGGTGTGTAGAGAGTAAGTCAATTTTTCTTAATGCCTCGTTTGTTCAGGAATGCCAAGAACGTTTTTGATGTCAATTACCCCCTCGATCTAAGGGAGTAAAAATAGGTTTTTGGGTCTCTTTCACAACACGTTAATAGAAGATCTTGAAATGGTGAAGATAATCACACTTATTTTTCAAGAAAAAAAACCTACATCTTTTTGAGATTAGTAATCCATGAATAGTTGGAAATAGTTTTATCCTAAAAGGAAAGATAATGGTCCATTGGATCGGTATGAACTACCTCTAGACATTGCTTGGCATGGAATGTGCTCACCTTAAACGGATCCATGTGTTGTTTTCCTATAAGATAGTCAGGGAAAAGAGGCAAGGAACTAGACAATTTGGGAATTCCATGTACCATTGATTGTGAACTCTGAAATGATGTAAAGATCCAGCAGACAAGTGACCATATCGATAATGCCAAAGGGAAGTAGATTCTAGTGTTGAGGCTGATAAAGCTACTGCAGAAGATGAAACAATATCTAAAGCAAATAACTTATCTTTTAGAAAATATCTAGCAATAATCGTACCTTGTCTTGAGATCAAGCATGTTTAGATGCCATTTTGAAAAATAAATTCTACCTTTAGATGAGGATTCAGGGAGTGAATGATTGAAAAGAGGTTGTTTGTAAATATATGAACATATAGTACCTTTGTAAGTGTACATTATTGTGGTCCCAAAGGAATGGTAAGTTGGCATATTCCTTCTACAACATACTCTTTGTCATCTGCTATCTAAACCTGATCTCCAAAGTGGGTTATTCATTCAGTGTATCAAATAACTTGTTTTCACCTAACATATGCTTACTTTCATCGAGTCTATCAACCATGCTTTATTCGTGGGTGTGAAGTCTAAGATACTAAGTACAAGGTTCTTACCACAATTGTCTCTTCTGGTGTCTCCTCATTAGAGTCATCATCTTGTTGGGCTATGAGATGTCCCTCATACGACTTATTTGGTGGGGTGTCATTTTCAATTTTTAAAATCATCATGCCCATATCGGATTGATTGACTTGAAGACCCTTGTTTCAAGCCATTATACCAGCAGTGATCAGTGTTGTGAGTGTTGGTTTTGCATATTTTACACCACCTCTTGGAATTTTGAGCTTCTTTGCTGCTGATTACGATGTTCTTGTGATTTATTCACTAGGTGACCTTTAAGATTCTTCTAGCCATGATGGGGTTTAAGAAAGGGATTTTTCCTGGGCCACATCTTTGGTGAATTGATGGCCTCCTCCTAGTGTAACAAGTTCACTAGTTCCTCAAATGTCACTTTCTATTTGGATACATTTAGTGTCATAACAAATACTTGGAACTGAGAAGGGAGTTCCCTCAAGGTGATCGGAAGAAGAATCTTGTCTTCTACCTTTTAATGAGCGCTAGTAACTTCATTCGTAGATCAACCACCCAACGTAAGAAATCCTCAACTTTCTCATCGGACCCCATATATAGGGTATTCATTTTTGACTAAAGATGGAGTATCTTAGTCTGATTCTTCACCTCAAATATGGTTAATAGTTTATCCCATACTTCTTGTAATTTCTCTGCATCCCGAACATGTGGTTGCACATCATCGATGATAGTCAACATGATCAACATCAATTCCTTGGCACTAACCATCTCATATTTTATGAGTTCATCGAAGAAGCGAGTAATCGCCATCGCTGCCCCGTGATGATGCCTCACAATCCTTCAAATGAAGTATGGTTCACATCTTTTCTTCCCGAACCGCATAATTTGGCCCTTTAAGTAATTGAGCATCGGAAAGAAGCAATTTTGGTGCAGACATTGTAATAAAATAAAATAATATTTATTTATTTATTGCTTGCCAAGAAATATTACAGTTTGTACTCACTAGTGAGAGATACTATCTCATAGATGTTCTTGATGCTCATGTGCTAAGAGATGATGAAAATTCATGGGGCGTTCGTTCTCATCTTCACATTTTGCATCATAAACAGCTTCTAGCTCTTCTCAAACTCTTTCTTCCTAGTAACTGACATCGAAAAAATAATAATCTAGAATTCCTCTTTGAACATGTTTGTTTAATACAAGGTTGTCGGTGTTGTGAATCTTGTTAAGCAAGGCGAAATAGAAACCAGAGCTATCTTGAGCTTCTAGATGATGTTCTTTGGCTTACGATACTTTGTTTTGGATTTTAGCAGGCCCAACGTTTTCACTCGTGCATGACATACGGTGTTGGTCTGGGAGATTTCTTCCTTTATTTTAATGGAAACGTTGAATTCTTCGCGGCTATATCAGGTAAGACTAGCATAATGTTTTTAATTTATCTAGCCAATTAAAATAATATTTTGCAGAAAAAATTACCTTGGCTTCTTGTTCTTGCAAGTATCTGGCTTCACGCAATAGCTGAGTCTCCACGCAAATCTTCTCCTAAACATCCCATCTCTCCATGTTTCAAACCAGTCTTTCTCCACGTTCATGAATAAAATAATAATTATTGGGCGCTGCAAAATCTCCACACAGGTTTCCACATCCTCCACACAGTAGCAGATGATTCCATATTTCTCCATGCATCAGCATATGCGTCCAAGCCTCTCCACGTAGGTTGTGATGAGTATTCCTCTAGGAATCCACAAATTAGGAGAAATATAACAAAACATGTTGTTTATTTCCACGTGAGAAGAGAGTATTTATTCTTTTGTCAATAAAAAATGCCTCATCCTCTTCCTTTCCATGCAGCAAGAAGTATATATGCCCACGTCCATCTCTCCTCAATACAGGAATAGAGGACGTCAAAATAGATCGCTTCAGAAGATTTTAATTTCTCCAACATTTTCTTTCCACGCATACAAGAATTATATGTATAGGTTGCTAGAATCTTTCAACATCTAGGATTGGCTAAGCAATAGATTTGACTGTGGTCTACTTGTCTACATAGAGAGAAAAATAGATAAATATATACATTATTATTTTCAAACATTCGCACTTTGATACCGGACTGTTAGGAGCAATTACTAGAGGAAGAATAGATATCAAATATCTCTCATATTTATTATATAGAAGAACGTACAAATTTATAGTTAAGAGAAATAACTGTACTCCCAAAATAAAATGAGAGGTTACAAGCAGGGAGAGAGAATAATGGGATACACAAAAAAATCTTAATAATATATAGTTATTATCTACATAATCTATGCCAACATGGAGAACTACAATTGAAGACCATGAAGAAGAATTCTTTCTCTTAACCGTCTTGCAGAATAACTATTGAAGAAATGAAGAATTTGAAGATAAGTTGAGATGCTTAAGTTGTTCCTTAAACCTCGTTCTACCATAGCATAACACCAAGAGTATTCCAGGTAAGAACTATATTATTCACCAATTTTGTCCCCATGAATGCATACTAAATTATATTAGCACCAACGTATGATCAATGATCGATTTCTCCAAACAAGTGGAAATAACACCGGGGAGACCACTAAACGCAAATAAGATGTTGAGTAGACAACAAGAGAATTTTTATTTCTCTTATTCAAAAATATTAGAAAACATTTTCTTTGGATTATGAAGATATGCATGGAATTTATCCTAGGATTTGTACTCACAAAATTTATATCAAAGAAAATTATAAACCAATCGAGGCAACCACAAAGGAGGATGAACCCAATAGTAAGAGATATTTTAAAAGAAGAATTGAAAAACTTATCGGATGGTGGATTTATATACCCTATTTAAGATATTCAATGGGTATCACCTCTTGTAATTGTGAAAAAAAGAATGGGAAACGGAGGATATGTATATATTACGGGGAGTTGAATACAACAACAAAGAAATATAACTTTCAATTACCATTCATTGATCAAGTGCTTGACATTTTGGCTAGTAAAAAGTATTTATCTTTTCTTAATAGATATAATGGCTATAATAAGATCCAAATTGCAGTAGAGGACCAAGAAAAAACTACTTTCACATGCCCATGGGCAACATTTTCTGATTCGGTTATTCCATTTGGCTTGTGTAAGTCACCTGCTACATTCAGAGGGTAGTCTTGAGGAGCTTTTCAGATTTGAAAAATGATTGCACGTAAGTCTATATGGATGACTTCATTATACATAGAAGAACTTTTGAAGAATCTATGCAAAATTTGGATAAAGTATCGATAAGATGTAAAGTGCACAATTTCTCCTTTAGTAATGAGATGTTCTACATGATGATGTTTGAAGGTATAGTTTTGGGACATTATATTTCCTCTTAAGGAATTCAATTTGATACAACAAAGTTATACATTATATTCAATCGTTCAACACCAAGGAAACAAAAGTTTGGTAGAATCATTCTAGGCCATGTTAGATATTACAAAAGATTCATACAATATTTTAGAAACATTGAAGCGCCATTTTTTTCATTGTTAGAAATGGATGATTATTTTGTATGGACTACGCATTGTGTAGGTGATTTTCAACCTTTAAAACAAATGATAACTAATTATCTGTGTTAAGAGGACCTAATTGGAGCCTTCCTTTCCACATCCACACCGATGCATCAGATTGTGCTATTGGAGATGTCTTAGAAAACAAATATGGAGTGTTGAATTATGCAATTTATTATGTTAGCAAGAACTTGCGGTATGTAAAGTTAAAATACATAGTAAAAAAATAATTTCTGGGAGTTGTATATGATATCTATAAATTTAGACACCACATCATAGGTTATCATGTGTTCATTCACACTGATCATGTTGTAATCAAATAATTGATAAAAACATAGTAGTAAGAAAAAAAATAATAAGGTGGTTGCTCCTCTTGCCAGAATTTGATGTCACCATAGTGGAAAATCTTGTAAAGGATAACGTGGTAGAAAATTTCCTCTCTAGGATGGAGATAAATAATGAGAAACAAGAAGTTGATGATTCCTTTCCGGGTGAGCACTTATTTTTTATTTCTATAGAAACACCTTGGTATGCGATAATGTCCGACTAGTTGATCTCGGGTATACCACATCCACATTAATTATACTATAAGAAGATATACATAGTTGAAAAGAGTGTACATTTTTCATAGATATTTGAATTTATATTTCATATAGGAGAGGATAAAATAATGAGAAGGTTTATAGATAACAAGGACATATTTGATGTTCTCATAGCCTTCTAGAGTGAACCTTGTGGAGGGCATTTAGTTGGAAAACAAACAACACAACATGGTGTTGACCATTGGTTATTGTTGGCCAAGATTTCATAAGGATGAAGCAATACACACCAAGAGATGTGATAGGTGTCAAAGAATGGGAAAGCCCACCATATATGGTGAAATTCCATTTCAGCCTCAATTGTTTTTAACCCTTTTTGACAAGTGGGGATTATATTTCTCTTGGCACTATAGACCCTAAATATCATAAAAATCATAGATCTTGGTATGCACATATTATTTAAAAAATTGAATAGAGGTGAAGGCATTACCAAACCAAAAAGGTCAGAATGTATCCAATTTTTTATATGACAACATCTTCACTAGATATGGAGTTCCAATAGAAATTGAAACAGATCAAGGTACTTATTTTACTACTGATGTAAATTATGATTTGGTTAAGGATAATGAAATAAGGCATAGGAAGTCTACACCATGTCACCAAAAGTCTAATGGCCAAGTAGGTGTTATAAATAGGGGAGATAGGCCATCTTGACGAATACCATTGCAATCCACATGAAATATTGCGTGGATAGACTTCAAGAGGTAGTATTGGAATTTAACACAACAATGGAAGACAACAACTGGATTCACACCATTTGAACTCTTATGTGGAAAAATTGTTGTTTTTCAAATTTAATTTGAGCACAAAACACTAAGGACTACACTTGAGCTAGGCATAGATTTATCAAAAGCTCAAAATAAATTATTCTCCAACTCAATGAGTTGGATGAATCAAAAAGGCTAATTGAATTCGATGAGAGAGAAATAGAACTTGATGTATATTCAAAGCACCAAATAACATATTTATATAGGATTATAATAGTTCGATCCTACTATTGGTACCCAATTTTTTTCTCCTTTTCGGTTTGTGCAGCATCATAGATATGACATGGAGCTTGAAGTCGGATAGATCATGATGTCTCTGTCATTTTGTAGTTGGGGATGTGATCTAACTAGTATTCAGATTTATGGAGAGATTGATAGCACCTTGAAAGGAGTTGATCGACCCTCACTATTTTAGGTTATGCCTTTCAACCAAGGTAAGAGAACCTATATTGTAACCCCCAAAAGGTGAGGGAGATGAAGATATCCCTCAATTTATGAAAATAGTATGAAAAGGACTTGGGAAAATATGATCAACACTCCAAATCTAACTTTCACAAGTTGTCACTCCCAGATTATGGAGATATTTTCAATGCAAGGAAAGGGTTACTGAAGATATTTTATAATCTGATTTGCCTTGTGCATTTTTGTAGATGGGTTAGATTCTTTTGTTGACACACAATGCAATGCAGGGTAGTATGGGTAGGATTAGTTACTCTGAATGAATTTTTTTGTGGGGTGTTGACAAGACAAACTGGGATATATCATATTTTTTCCAACCTCTAGAATACTTGAACAACTATCGAGATAAAATTCTTCAAATAATCGGGATATTCTTTCAACTAGAAGAGGCATAAATGGAAGCCAGTTTGACTTTGTTTACACAATATTTGAGAACTTACTGACAAAATCCTAAAGTAAAGAACTAAAATAAACACAAAAATTTATGATCAAACCACGCCTAAGGTACCCCAAAAGGCTTACAAACAATATCTGTAGTCAAGGAAGGTAAAGTGATTTTAAATTTGTTTATCTCCTTATCAGATGAAGGCTCTTCTGAACATGAGATTGCAAATGCCACTAAACTATCAACTAGAAATGGAGATTCTATGTGATTTCTAAAGACTTTCAATGCAAGATTGCAACAAGAACAATGAAAACTATTTGTAGGCATTCAAAAATGATAACAAACATCATATTGAAAAGAAAAACATAGATTAACTCAAAATCTTGTTAGATTCATCAGCATGGGAGAGTTTCATGAACAATCCCAGAGCTGTGTGATGGCTATACACTTGTAACCAACTCACATACATGAAGATCCAACATAGAAGAAATTATTCTTGTCCTCTGGTGGGTTTCTCAGAAAATGTGATTTCTCTCAGAATTTTCTCGTGATTTTCAACTTTTCCCAACCTCATCTAATTTCTCCAAAATGCATTATATATATCTTGCCATCTTTGAGCCTTCTTTCCCAAGAAAATAATATGCCATGGGATCAAGTTTGTTAAAAAACAATCCTCATGATTCAATAAAAATGACATCAAATAGAAAAACATTTACGAGGTTCTTTAGGTGTGCCTTATAAGATTAAATCATTACAAATATCTAGATCATTATCCATCCTAGAGGCATTTTTTCATCATTGAGGTATCGACACCTTTTGCTCATCATTTTCACCTTTTACCTTTTCAAATCACCTCTGCAAATTTTGATTGTGTCATTTCATGTGTACCTTTCGGGTGGGAAAAACATTTCTTCAAAAACATCTCAAATAAAAATATTTGGCCATGAAACCGATGCCAATGATCACGGGAGGCAAGACGACACAAAATCACTATAAATTTGATGAATTTTGATGCAAAAATCGTGATTCCAAACTTCCTAGAGCTCACATGACAGTCAAAACAAATGGATGCATGAAACCATTGATTTTATCCATCTTTTAATCTGGCCCTCCACATGGAAGATGCCCACATAGAAATAATCGAGTTACCTTTTTAATTATTTGATAAGGCGGACACATGGCAAAAATGATTGGATCGGGCCTAGTTTTAAAACATTTACTTATGACCTTTTGAAAATTTGGAAAAAAAATCATTTTGTCCCGCCCCTCCACCTTTGAATTTTGGAGCTAACACATGGCACATGGTGGGTCCCATTAGGATCATGCTTCAATCTACGCTCACAGTGCATTTTGACCCTTTTTGGAAAATTAGAAAAAAATATTTTTTCTCCTTGGCCCGCACCTCGATTTCTACATCGCCACGTGTCTCCTTCGATTCGTCTTGGGCGGTGCTCCAAATTTTGTTTCTAAGTCTTTTTCAGCCCATTGCCTGACCCACCTTGTCCTCTGCCATGTGTCCATCTCTCATTTGTCGAGGACCCGTGAGGCTTAATCTTCATTTTTAATCCTTTTAAGCCAAGTGAAAATTCTCAATTTTTCTCCGCGAGAGTGCACCTCCAATTTCTCCTCTTCAACGTGTTGCTCATAGATTGCTAGTGGGCCACCCTTAAAATTTTGATTTTGAGCACTTTGTGAAAAAGGAAAAAAATTATGTTTTACCTCCATCGCCCGCCCGACCCGCCTTCGCGCTTTGCCATGCTGCCACTTGTTTTCCTCTTATTTGAGTGTGGCCAAAACACATTTTGAAGCTTTATATAATTAGAGCCAAAAAAATCTAAGTCCTCCCTCGGCCCGCTCCTCCCTCTTTTGGTCCTTTAGGACACATGCCAACTCCCGATTGGGTCAATGGGGCTTTGAACCAATTTTGAATTTAAAATTTTTACAAAATAAGGTCGAAAATTCCTTATGAGAATCTGACCACTCACCATCTCACCCCCAATCGAACATACCACATAGGCAAATTTTGAAAAACGGGTCCCTGGGCCCGAAAATACCCCATTTGCTTGAAAAGGTGAAAAATGAAAAGTTAGAGCACCTCCCCACCTTTCCTTAACCAATGCAAACCTGCCACGTTGCCAATACCTTTTGAGGATGAATTTTACGAGCAAATGATGCCCATCGACCTTCAAATGTAAAAAAATTCGAGGATGCCCTAGAATTGAATTTTTTCACCAAGGATGGCAGATTTTCAATTTTGAATCAACTGAACCATGTTTTTTACAACATTCCCGATCTAGGATTTGTATTTTCAAATACAAACAAGTATGAATTGATCAATTTTGATTTTCCCACCCAGTGCAGCGCAAAGGGAAAAAAATGACCAAACCCACAAAAATCAGAAAAATTAGGGCATAGAAAAGGGAAAACTTGGATTATTCTTTCAAATTAGGGAAAACTAACAAGTTTGTGAGAATTTTTAAAGCATTCAATTGGCGGGAATAATTTCAAACCATCAATTCAAAGGATAAAACATTTTGAGCAGATACAAATTTGAAAATTTTAGGGCAACATGGTGTAAGCTCAAAATGGCACCAACATCGGCTCTTACTTGGGATGGGCACTCCCGGTGAGTGCCACGAGGAAAAAACGTAGACCAAGTGCAAAAATATCCATTGGGAAAAGGAGTCAAGAGCCAAAACATCCAAAAATCAACTAAGAACTGACAAAAATTGCTGCCACACGTAAGGCAAACTACAAAACCGACAAAACACCAAAAACAGAGAAAAACCAAACATTGTACCTTTATCAAGCTATGCAGACCTCAAATTTGGGGATTAATCCAAGAAATGTTTCAATTGTTTGCCATTAATAGGTAACTCCAGTAATTCCCCATCTAAATTCTTGAGAAAGAAGGTATGTTAACCAATTCGATATCAATGGCATAAGGGTCCATCCATAATGCATCAAATTTTCCATGCTTGCCATTGTCTTCATGCCTACTATCCCACAACAAAACCAGACCTCCAACATCGAAGGCTCTAGGAGTGACCTTCTTATCAAACAATCTCTTCAATTTTTCCCTAAATCTGACATGCCTTTGATAGGATGGTCTTCTCTCCTCATCAAGCTCAATAATATGATTGATCCTTGATTCATATCGCCAAGCTCTTGATCTTCCAACTGTTGGGAAAACTGAAATGAAGATAATTAAAGGTGCAAGGGCAGAAAATCATGAGTTCCATACACCAAGTCAAATGGGCTTTTACCGGTAGCTCTTTTAGGAGTTATCCTATCAGTCAAACCGCTAAATTTCAATTTTTCACCCCATTTCTTCTTGTTTTGCTCCAAGGTTCTTCTAATGATCTTCAACAAATTCTTATTGTTGGACTCAACTTGTCCATTCCCTTGTGGGTTATAGTTTGAAGGAAAAGTAGATTGATTCCATATTCATTGCACATTTCTATTAAAGGTTTGTCTCTAAAGCACATGGCATTATCAGCTACAATCTTGAATGGGACTCCAAATTTGCATATGATTTGATTCAACAAGAAGTGCATAAATATTTGGTGTGTTGCTTTCTTGGTGGGAATTTCCTCTAGCCACTTTGTAAAATAATCGGTGGATAGAAGGATCCACTTGTGGCTAGCACTAGAAGGATCTCAAATCTCACCAATGAAGTCCATCCCCATTTCTTGAAAGGTGCTTCAATTGATACATGTTCGAAGGAAGGGAGCGTGAATCTTTCGGTCTTCCAGAGAAACATTGTTGGTAACAATCACATTTTCTAACCAGCTAGGTTGCATCTTTGAAGAGATTAGGCCACCAATAACCATCTCTCAAAATCTTATGTGTTGTTACTCTTCCAACAAATTGTTCTCCACAAACTCCCCATGGAAATCAGAAACTATCTTGGGAGCTTGATCTTCAGCTATGCATTTCAAGAGAACACCTTCAAGGTTCTTCCAATCCAGCCCAAGGTTTGTGATGATATATTTTGAGAAGCCAACTTGAGGTATCTTTTCTATTTTTTTTAAGTGACTAGGGCAGCATAGGTGTCTGAGGTAGAAGATCACATCTTTGTACCACTCATATTTTACCAATTTTTTAAGAACATCTTCCCTTTCTTCCTCTAGCTGATTCACTTCCACATTACGCAAGTTACTCTCGGTCATGAGCTTAGCAAGACTTAAACCTCTTACCAACTTTGTGGTTTGGATGTCCATATCATACTCATGTAGTTTTTTCACCCATCTACATATTTTTCTTGAGACCTCCATCTTGGATAAGATGTCTTTCACCATGGTGTGGGGAACATAAGAAACAACTTTTGAACTCAATATACAAGGCCTGAAAACTATTGTTCCTTTCACCAAGGCAAATGCTTGTTTCTCCATGATTGTATAATTCATCTCAGCTTATTTGTAAATCCTTACTAAAGAAGGAAATAGGTCTTTTAGTCCCATTCTCATTCTCTTGCAGCAAAAATGAAGCAATGGCATACTCAGAGGCAAAGGAAAATATTTGAAAGGCCTCTTATAGTTTGGGGCTGCTAAAATGGGTGCATGTTTAAGTTCATCCTTAATTCCTTCAAAAGATTGAATGGAAGCCTCCTCCCACCTGATAACTTGGTCCTTCTTTAGCAAGATTATGATTGGAAGATTCAACTCACCAAAGTTGGAAAAAAATTCTAATAAAATTAATTTGACCAAAGAAATATTAGATTCCTTTCTTGGTTCTTGGAATAGGTACTTTGCTGATTTCTTCCACTCTCTCAGGGTCTATCATAACACCATATTTTGACACAATATGTCCCAAAAACTTGGCATTTTACACGCCTAAAATAACACTTCTTTGGATCAAGAGAAATGCCATACTCCTACATCAGGATTATCAACATCTGCTCCAAGTGTTGCAAATGATCATCTCTCTCGCGCTTGAAAACATAGTCACATCATCTTGGTAAACAACAATGAACTCATTGATGTAACTAGCCAAAGAAACATCCATTGATCTTTGAAAAGTGCCACCAGCATTCATAAAACCAAAGGGCATCCTACAAAAACATATGTTCCCCAAGGAGTAGTGAATGTTGTTTAAGTCATTTCGATTCTTTGACAACCACTTGATCGTATTTGGAGAAACCATCCAATGTAGAAAGCAACTCGGACCACATCACGAGTTGCAACATATTTTCCATATTTGGCAAGGGATAGTTTTCCTTAATAGATGCTTTGTTTAGATTTCTAAAATCCACATAAAGTCCGATGTCTCCGTTCTTCTTCTCCGATCAAGCACAAGGTTTGCAACCCAAGATGAATATCTAGTGGGCTGAATAATACCGCATCTCTCAACATTTTTAACTCCTCTTGCATTTTCATGGAGAGAAGTGGATTAGTTAGCCTTATCCTCGGTTTGAATGGATTATTCTTGGCCTCAAGAGGGATCTCATGTTGAAACAATTTTTTTAGATGCTTTTAGCTCGGAATAGGACCAAGTAAGGCGGTCTTGATATTTTTCAAGAGTTAGGCATAGGACTATTTTCCTCTTTACTTAAATTGCTGCCCAACAAAATATTCCTTGGTTTACCATTAGTGCCCAAGTTATGCTCTTCCACATCCCTTGAATGGAGACATGTTTCTATTTATGATGCAATCAACATTGTTAAAATTTGACTCAAGTGCAATAAGACCTCTAGGAATGGCATTTGTTTTCAATTGGATGATATATTTTCCAAAAAAATTTCTCCTCCTTTAGTCATGCATACCATTGGCTCCCAATCAATATTCTGATTTTTAAATTCACCTTGGTTTTTCAAGAACCATAGCACTATAGAATCGTCATCAAACACTTGCCAATGTTTCACATTATCAGGGATAGATGGCCTTGTTAGCACTTCAATTTTGTATTCACAATAAGGTGAAATGGTGTAATTTTCAAATCTAGAACCCAGCACTGCCAACTTGTTAGCAGCAGCATTGATACCTCTGTCATGATACACAATGTTAAAGAAATCAAACATTTCAATTAGGTCCCAAATTGCATGCTTATACTGTTTCATATGCTGATTTTTTGTAGCATATAGTTTTCTTATTTGTTTGACAACCAACTCTGAGTCTCCTTTTGCAACAATATCTTTCACTCCATACTTCCATGCAATTATTAACCCCAAAAACAATTCCTCATACTCAACAACATTATTGGTGCATTAAAAATTAAGTTTGAAGGAAAAATCAAATTCTTCCAAACTAGGAAAAAGCATAACTATACTAGCACCATTCCCAAATTTGGAGCAAGCTCCATCAAATAGCAATGTCCATGGAGAACCTACCATATCAAGGAGATTTGATTTTTTCATCTTATTTTCTTTTCCATTAGCAAAACCAATGAAATTCTCAAAGCATCTATCAAGCAAACAATGCTTCATAGGAAGCATTGTTAGGATCTTCAATTAGGTCCAACATCTTCTTCTCACCATAAATTTTCACAAGGTTCCCCTCAATTGGAATGGTGGAAAAGAAATGTCTATCTAAACGCTACCACCAACACTTGTAGCCCATTTTCTTGACAAAATCCTACCCCATTTGGCAGGGAAGTCAACAATTACAACATCAAGTTTCAAATTCTTACCCGGATAGGATGCAAGTTGCACTACCAAACCCTTCACACAACCAACCACTAGAAATTCCCTTGAATCTACGGTAGTACACTTCCCATAGGCAGCTTTCACTTTGATATCCAACTCATTCATGAATTCTAGAGGCATGACATTACATGATGCACTTGAATCAAACATACAATTGTGAAGTAGCCTATCTTTTACTATAAAAGTTGTGAAGAATGGATCAACATTCAATTGGGAATCAACCAAAGATGTCCCCAAATATACCTCAGGTGTCTCTCCAAGATATTCTACTGCTGGTGGTGTTTTAAGGTCAATAATGATCCAAGGTGGAGTTTCAACAACATTTACATTTCTTGCCTGGAGTAACCTACTCTTGTTTCAATCCCAAGTACTCAAATGCTCTCTTCTTATGCTCATAAATTCTAAGTAACTCAATGATTGAAACACTCACTTTGATTTGGCTCAATACTTGGGCTATGTCATAGGGACGCTCTTTTGCAAAACAATATTGGAAGGGAGAAAATAAGATACATTAGATGGTAGTGGATTCTTCGTAGCTTGGGCATGAGGAGGACTGTAATTTTTGTTTGGGACAAGCAGAAATTTTTGACAGTGCTTTTCTCTCCCGGGAACTTCTTTTGGAATGATTTTGAGCAAGGGTGTTTTAGGTTTGGCTTGAGGCCCAACTCCCTTAACAAATTTTCTTCTAGTGTTATATTCTTTCTCTTGAGCTACAACAACATTTATCAACAATTGTCTATCTTCCTCGAAGGGATACCACCATCATAATTCTTAATCATCAAAGCTCTTAAGTATTCAAAGTTATTGTTAGGAATTTCAAAATATTACACTACATCAACTTCAAGAGCATGAGTGGGGACAAAGACTTGTACCCATTTGATGCAATCCCAAAAAGTTGCAGCTATCCTAACACTTATTACTTTAGTAGATGTTGCTCCTCCTTGTGGGCTTGAAGAACAGCCCATCATGCAAATATCATCATCAGTTCCATCCTCATTACCAGCTTCATCAACTTGTTTTCCACTTCACATGGAGGATGAGGAAGAAAACATCTATCACACCAATCCATATCAACAACTTCATCAACAACAGCAACCCTGATAGTTAGAGGGTTAGGAACCAATCTACTTTCACATGCTTGGGGTTGTCTATTTCCCCCTCCCATAGGTCCTTTACCTCTATCATCTTGTATTTTATCACCCCTAGGATGATTTCCAAATCTATCATGGTTTTATGCTTTCCACCTAGGCTAACCTTGTGAAGTCTACCCAATTCCCTTCTTAGCTTTTTCCAACATGAATGAGATTTCTTTTCACAACCTCTTCTAAATTAGCACCTTTGCTAGCTTGAGGTTTTTCAGGGTTTACAAATTTTACACCATCTCTCTTGAGAGGTTTACTAATGGATTTAATATTGTTTTCAATTTTCAGTGCCATGGTAAAAGCCTCGCCTCAAATTTGTAGGGTTTTTGTCTCTCAGGTAATAGGCTGCCTTTTTATCAAATGCATCTACATATTTGATTAAACAAGATTCATCACAAGGCCTCAAACCAACAGAATCCTTTTCAAAGTTTTGTTAAACCTTGTGTTGAAGTAATTGACTAATTCATTAGGGTTCTTCTTGATATTCTCAAACTTAGATAAAAGAAATATAGGATCTAGGTCTTGTCACCATATTACTGACTTAAATGCATTTTTCATTTTAGTCCATGAATCAATAGAATTATCGTGTGGAGCCTTGTACCAATCTCTAGCATTCTCTTCTAGTGTATGAATAAACAATTTGACATACACACCCTCAAACTCTATCTCAAAATCTTCCATCATATTATCAAAAAGTTTGAGATGCTGATCACTAGCAATAACATTGTTACCTTGGAATTTTGGCAACCTATTTCTAACATCTTGTGGGACAACATTTGGGTAACCATCCATTCCTCTAAATTTAATAGGACCAAAGGTGTTAACAACAAATGGAGGTCTAGGCTGAGCCATATTTTTTGGTGGGGGTGATCTTGGAGGTGAAACAAGCTGATGAGGAGTGAGAGGTCTCTGGGGAATGGGAATGAAAACTTCCAAATAGATATCTCTTAAGGGATCTCCTTCTTGATGATCTCTAGAAAATTTAGAAAATACAAGAGCAGATTTAGGAGCAAACCTTTCAAATGCACAAGAAGGTCCCTCACATAATGGGGAGTTCAAATCGGGAACAAGATTGTCTAAATCATATCCACTTGAAGAAGAATTACAGTCCTCAATAACAGGCTACTCACTTTCAAACTCAACAATAGGGATCTCCTTTCTTGCAGCCAAGTCTCTAACAACCTTCCACACTTTTCTTCCTTCTAACTCTGAGTTTCTTGAATCTATAAAAAACTTCTTAGTAGAGTCCTTGATGAAGAGGTATCTTCTTCCTTCAAGTTTTATAGGGATTAGTAACAAATTATAAATGACAGTAAAGGTAAGACAACTAATATTTTAAAGATCAAATCAACATGGATTCGCCACTAAGGAATTTAACCTTAGTTGTGTAAGAATGCACTAAAATAATCTGTCAAATGTTTGCTAGTACTAAAACCTTTGCAAGGCTTTATAAATTAGACCTCCTTCTTCTTAAATCAGTCAATCACAATGCAACCAAAGTGTATGAACTGCTAGGAAATGGAAAAATGGTAGACAAAACTTGAAACCCTTGTTTAAAACTTTCGGATCTGAAGCATAAAATGATATTTTAACAATGTAGCAAATTAAACACTTGAATTTAGAAATGCTCAAACTCTTCAAACACTTCAAAAACACCAAGAAAGTCCAAGAAGTCCCTAACAACGGTGCAAGGGAAAAGTGTTGATACCTAAATTTGTTCTCTTTTTCGATCTAAGAAAGACAAAGGAGATATGACATGGAGCTTGAAGTCGGATAGATCATGATGTGCACGTCGTTTTATAGTCCTGGGATGTGATCTAACCGCACTCAGTTTGTGGAGAGAGATAGCACCTGAAAGGAGTTGATCGACCCTCACTACTTTAGGCCGTGTTTCAACCAAGGTAAAAGAACCTATATTGTAACCCCAAATGGTGAGGGAGATGAAGATATCCCTCAATTTATGTAAATAGTATGAAAAGGCCTTGGGAAAATATGATCAACACTCCAAATCTGACTTTCACAAGTTGTCACTCCCAGATTATGGAGATATTTTCAATGCAAGGAAAGGGTACATCAAGACATTGTATAATCCTGATTTGCCTTGTGCATTTTTCTAGATGGGTTAGATTATTTTGTTGACACACAATGCAAATGCGGGGTAGTATGGGTAGGATTAGTTATTCGAATAAATTTTTTTATGGGGTGTTGATAAGACAAACCGGGATATATCCGATCTTTGGCAATACTTGAACAACTATCGATAAAATGCTTCAAATAATGATTATATTCTTTCAACCGGAAGCTGCATAAATGGAAGCCTAGGTTGCACTCTTGACATAATCTTTGAGAACTTAACACAAAAGCTTGAAGTAAAGAACTCAATTAAACACAAAAATCCATGATCAAACCATGCCTAAGGTACCCCCAAAGGCTTACAGACAATCTCTGTAGTCAAGGAAGGTAAACTCGATTTTAAATTTGTTTATCTCCTTATCAAATGAAGGCTCTTCTGAACATGAGATTGCAAATGCCACTAAACTATCAACTAGAAATGGATATTCTATGGGATTTCTAAATAATTTCAATGCAAAATTGTAACAAGAACAATGAAAACTATTTGCAGCATTCAAAAATGATAAGAAACATCATATTGCTAAGAAAAACAAAGATTAACTCAAAAGCTTGTTAGATTCATCAACATAGAGGAGAGTTTCATGAAAAATATCAGAGCTATCGATGGCTATACAATTGTAACCAACTCACATACATGAAGATCCAACATAGAAGAAGTTATTCTTGTCCTTGGGTGGGTTTCTTAGAAAATGAGCTTTCTCTCGAGAATTTGTTCGTGTTTTTCAACTTTTCCCGACCTCATCTAATATCTCCAAAATGCATTATATTTATCTTGCCATCTTGGAGTCTTCTTTCCCAAGAAAATAATATGCCATGGGATCAAGTTTGTTACAAAACAATCCTCATGATTCAATGAAAATGACATCAAACAGAAAAAAATCACGAGGTTGTTAGGTGTGCCCAAAAAGATTAAATCATTACAATTATCTGGATCATTATCCATCCTAGAGGCATGTTTTTCATCATTGAGGCATGCAAACACCTTTTGCTCATCATTTTCACCTTTTTACCTTTTCAAATCACCTCTACAAATTTTGATTTTGTCATTTCACGTGTTTTCTCGGGTTGGGAAAAAAAAATCTTCAAAAACATCTCAAATCAAAATATTGAGCCATGAAACCGATGCCAATGATCCTGGGAGGCCAAGACGACACAAAATCACTATAGATTTGATGAATTTTGATGTAAAAATCGTGATTCCAAACTTGCTAGAGCTCACATGGTGGTCAAAACAAATGGATGCAAAGCAACCAAGTTAATTTTATCCATCTTTTAATCCAGGCCCTCCACATGGAAGATGTCGACTTAGAAATAAGCTGAGTTACCTTTTTAATTTTTGGATATGGCCGGACAAGTGGCAAAAATGATTGGATTGGGCCCGGTTTTAAAACATTTACTTATGACCTTTTGAAAATTTGGAAAAAATTCATTTTATCCCTGCCCTCTACCTTTGAATTTTGGAGTTAACACGTCACACATGGTGGGTCCCATTGGGATCATGCTTGATTCTGCACATTTTGACCCTTTTTGGAAAATTGGAAAATTTTCACTTTTTGCCTGGTGGCCCACACCTCTAATTTCTCCCTCAACACGTGTCTCCTTTTGATTCGTCGTGAGCCAATGCTCCAAGTTTTGATTACGAGTCTTTTTGCAATAGGAAAAAAATTCCCTTCTCGCCTCCACCGGCCGCGAATCACCTTGTCCTCTGCCATGTGTCCATCTCTCATTTGCAGAGGACCCATGAACTTAATCTTTTTTTTTTACTCCCTTTAAGCTCGTTAGGAATAATATTGTGAACATTAGATATTTATATATTTGTGTGTGTGCAAATATATATTATATATTGTGTGAGTAAATGATGTAAGTGAGTTGTAACTCACGTAGATAAAGTTGTTGAGATATGTTGAGTGATTAGTGGATCACGAGATATTCTAGGGAGTAGTTTGAGATTGAAGTTGACTCCTTAAATTAAGGAGATCAATCTTCTATATATTGTAATCTCCCTTGTCTAATAAGATATCCCTAGGATGTTTGTAATTCAATTATATTATCATTCTATTCGGTGTTTTTTTCAATCTGCAAAGCTCTACCAAAATTAATATCTGGTATCAGAGCAGGTCAACCATTAGCCATGTGAGTCGTGTGCTAGTTCTTCAATGGTGACAATGGATTGGATTATTCTGCGAATCACGATCTCCAATCACCATCACCGTGATTCACGAATTTTACAATGTTAGAAGAGTTCTATTTCGTAGTGATTCACATATTGTTTTGTTACGAATACGGCTCTCCATATACAATCGGCGCTGCATTATCTCTTCGAATGAGGTCATTTTAGTTTCCAACTGTGATTTGCAAGCATTATTTCTTCGTTACCAAAATAATTTCAAAGATTGAGGAACAGACTCTGATTTCCAAAGGCTCGGTGCATGCAAAGCCGTATCATACCCACATCAAATAGATCTCGAAGTTTGATGCGTCCCAGGTGGAACAGTTGCGGAGAATCGAATTTGAGTTTCCTATACTTTCGTGGGCGATAGACTTGGATCTCATATCTGACAAGTATAAGGTTGGGATTTGCATGTTTATTTGACCGGTCCTTTTAATTTCCTTTATTCTTTGTTATCCACATGGTAGCAAATTGTTTAAATATAGTCCATGTGAGTGATAGTTCATCATAAATTATTAGTGGTCATGTTTGTGATCTTACGTTAATATAGTATCTTGGGTGTATGTCATCGGTCAGTCTCATCATTTATGTTGAAGGAATTATGTCACTATGAAACTAGGATTATATGTTACTTTATATGACAAAAGAAGAATTGTTCTGAGTTGTACAATACATTGTTATTATCAAATTGCATTGCATCTAGTGTAAAAAGTGTCGTTATATTTGTAAGTGTTAAAAAGTCCGAAAAAATTGAGTCTATAGTCTTTATAAGGTCGATGCGAGTTTAGTCGATATACAATAGGTTTGATATTTTTGAAGTCTTGAGTTATTTTTAGTGTCTTTGAGAGTCATTAAAAATGTCAAAATAGGTGATTTTAGGGTATATGTTTGTTGTCATTCTATTGTCATCAAAATTGAGTCGAAAAGTTGTTAAAAAAATTATAAAAAAAAAAAAAAAAGGACAAATGAGTGCATTTTCGGTGTAATCCGACACTCATTTTTAAGGAAAAATGCAAATGAAAACCGTTCTGGCTTCGGGGGCTCCGCCCCTCGACCCCGCCCTGTATCGCGATAGGGAACGCATATCGTCCTCGACTATACTTTCTGCTGAGTTAGCAGGGATATTCAGATGGAGGCGGAGGCAACGGAGGAAGGAGGTTGATCAGCGACCTCTCGTCAGGCACCATCGACGAGGCCGCGGTATTGATTTGGTGGCCAAGTATTTCAGTTGTGTGTTTGATTTCATTATTGTGTGTTTTATAATAAGAACAGATGTCACATTCCTGTTCAGAATTGTATTTCCTTTTATAACCTCCTGATGTAAATATGTGATAGTAGAAAGATAAAAGCACAAGAAAAAGCAGCATCATGTTTTTCTTGAAGAGGATGAACAGAGGTTCATGAGCAGGGGCTCGTACCTAGGACAGAGGTCCGTTATTGTCGAACAGGGGTTCGTATTTGGTGAACAGAGGTTCAGCATACCAAGATCATGAGCATCCGTGAGGAGTGCAGTGTAAGTAGAAGACGTGTGAATGTTTTTCTCTACATTGTTCACATTAGGGGAGTGTATGTGTGGAAATAATAATGTTAACAATAGGGGAGTGAATGTTAGGAATAATATTGTGAACATTAGATATTTATATATTTGTGTGTGTGCAAATATATATTATATATTGTGTGAGTAAATGATGTAAGTGAGTTGTAACTCACGTAGATAAGAGTTGTTGAGATATGTTGAGTGATTAGTGGATCACGAGATATTCTAGGGAGTAGTTTGAGATTGAAGTTGACTCCTTAAATTAAGGAGATCAATCTTCTATATATTGTAATCTCCCTTGTCTAATAAGATATCCCGGATGTTTGTAATTCAATTATATTATCATTCTATTCGGTGTTTTTTCAATCTGCAAAGCTCTACCAAAATTAATAAAGCCAAGGAAAATTCTCATTTTTGTCTCCATGGGCCCATGCCTCCGATTTCTCCTCTTCCACGTGTCGCTCATTGATTTGCTTTAGCAGGCCGGTGCTTAAAAGTTTGATTTTGAGCCCTTTCAAAAAGGGGAAAAATTCCATTTACCTCTATCGGCCCGCCTTGTGCCTATTGTGTTGCCACATGTCCGGCTCTGATTTGAGTGGGGCCAAAACACATTTTGAAGCTTTATAGAATTAGAGCCAAAAAACTCTAAGTCCTCCCTTGGCTCGCTCCTCCCTCTTTTGGTCTTTTAGGACATGTGTCCACTCCTGATTAGCTGCGGGGCTTCGAACAATTTTTAAATTAAAATTTTTGTAAAATAAGTTTGAAAAACCTTAAGGGAATCTGACAATACGCCATCCCACCTACCAATCAGAACATGCCACATAGGCAAAATTTTAAAAACAGGTCCTTGGGCCGAAAATGCGCCATTTGCTTGAAAAGGTGAAAATGAAAATTTATAGCACCTCCTCGCCTTTCCTCGGCCAATGCAAACCTGCGACATTGCCAATACATTATGAGGATAAATTTTACGAGAAACCGACACTGTCTCGATTGTCAAAATGTAAAAAATTCTAGCGATGCCCTAGAATTGAATTTTTCACCAAGGATTGCAGATTTTCGATTTTGAATCAACTAAACCATATCTTTTACAACATTACCGAACTAGGATTTGTATTTTCAAATACAAACAAGTACGAATTGATCAATTTTAATTTTCCCATGGTTTGGCAAATAAAAAAATGACACAGCACGCAAAAATTGGAAAAATTAGGGCATAGAAAATGTCAAACTTTGATTATTCTTTCAAATTAGGGCAAAACAACAAGTTTGTGAGCATTTTTAAATCATTAAATTGGAAGGGAAGAATTTCAAACTATCAATTCAAAGGATAAAATGTTTTTGAGCAAATACAAATTTGAATATTGTAGGCAACATGGTGCAAGCTCAAAAATGGCACCAACACCTACTCCCTCACTAGAAGAGGAATAGACATAGGCATGAAGGTCCCCACAAAAAACAATGTATTATTATTATTATTATTCTAACATCCCCCTCTTAATATGTTGTTTTTAACAATGTACCCCTAAATAATTTAAATTTCACCTTGCCAATACACATGGTGAGTATATCTGCAATCTGAGCATCTTTCGGGAAGTACTAGAGATAGATGTGGTGGTTCAAAATTTGTTCTTGAATGTAATGATATTTGAATTGAATTTACTTTGTTCTTTCATGGAAAACTAATTTTTTCAAAATCCTCAACACACCACGATTATCGCAGTGAATGATGGAAGGATTTTCTTTAGGAATTCACATATGTTCTAAAATGTGACGTAACCAAATCGCTTGACACACAACTTCTCATGCAGCGTAATAATATTCCTCGGTGGATGAGAGAGAAGCAATAGTTTTCTTCTTACTTATCCATGAGATAGTTCAAGAACCAAGATGAAAAATATAACCTGAAGTTTATTTCTTTTCATCAATGGATCGGAGCATAGTCTAAATCAGTATATCCTGTGAGAAGAAATGACATTTATTTTAATACTCCAGACCATAGTCAACAGTACTTCAGACATATCTCAACACATGCTTTGCTACTACCTAGTGACATTTCTTCAGATTTTGCATGAATATGGAAATATATCTCACAATAAAGTACAAGTTTGGTATGGTATATGTCAAGTAAATGAGACTCCAAACAAGTAGTCTATAGAGATTACCATCTAGTAGAGGTGAATCCTAGAACCTAGAAATTTGCAAACCTTTTTTCATTGGAGTGGGCATAGGTTTACAATATGACATGCCATAATTTTCTGGAATGTCTGGCATATTTCATTTGAGAGATGAAAATATGATTATTATTCTACAATATCTCCAATCCAAGTCAATAGTGAAGTAGCCCCAAATCTATCGTGTCGAAGAAATTCATAAAATCATTCTTCATATCTTCGACAAGATTTTTATAACTCCATGTGATCACAAGATCATATACATACAAAACAAAGATGAAAATATCTCTTCCTATCGTTTTGATATACATATTTGAGTCAGAGGGGCTATGAGTGAATCCATGCTCAATTAGATGAAATACTTTCTAACGATGATTCTCATCAAAAATACTTCTACCTAGGTCATGTATACCTCTTCTTTGAGGTCACCATTCAGAAAGAACTTTTCACCTCCATCTACTCAAGTTTTCATCTATGTTGTGATGCCATTGCACAAACAACTCTAATGGTTTTGATATTCACAGTGGGTGTAAAGGTATCATCATAGCCAATTCCTTCCTAATGAGCATAACCCTTTGTAACTATTCACGCTTTGTACTTGTCCATAGATGCATCTACCTTGTAAAGTGTTTTAAAACTATACTTGCAACAATACACTTTTTACCTGCAAGAAGATCGATAAGCTCATGTTTGATTCAGTTTCAAAGAGTCATATTATGTATCCATGGTCTTTTTCCACTCTAACTCATTGAGTGCCTCACAAACTGAATTAAATTTGGTGCTATCAACAAATGAACTCATGAGGGTGATATTTACCTCATTTCTCACATGTCTTCTCATATGAACTCATGATGAAGTGTATGGAAGAGAGTTCAAGTGGGAATCTCTCATGGTGCTTTGGACCCACTTCGGATGTTGATGTTTACTTGATGTGAAGAATTGTTTTCCAAGTTTCCAAGATCAAAGAGTAATTCTCTTTGCAACTCATCCTTATTCTCTGAAGAATCCTCATGCTCATCATCTAGATGTGTGAGTAGTCTATGAGATGAGGTCGATGTTGAATATTCCTTCTGTTTAAATTATTGAAATGATGACTCGTATCAAATGACATCTCTACTTTCATCTATCCTCCTTCTCTCTAGATCCATGACATTATATGCTTTTGAGGTTGTATTGTATACCAAAAATATGCCCTAATGTGTTTTTGGATTATGTTTGTTCCTCTTATTATCGAAACATGCATATATGCAAGTACATCCAAAAATATCAAATGATAAATAGAAGGTTTACTATTAGTCCATACCTCTTCTAGTGTCTTTTCCTTAAATATCTTTATAGGTTCATGGATCAAAAGATATACAACAATATGGACCGCTTCTTCCCAATAAATGTTCTCCAAATTCATTGTGGAAAGTATGTGACATTCTATGATTCCTTTCTAGAGGGGAGTATAGGGGCACATAGATCTTTATGTGATGTCGTGCTCCTTCAAGAATGCCAATAATTTCTTCGACATGAATTCCCCCTTGATCCGAGATAAGGACAGGAATGGGCTTGTCGATCTACTAAACAACTCTCTTATAGAGGTGTGTAAATTTTCAAATGCTTCACTTTTCATTAGGAGAAAGAACACCCAAGTCTTGTGGAAGTATTCATTATTAAACAAGTGGAAGTACTTAAATCCCTTAAATGATGCGAGACAAAGGTATGCATAGATCAGTATGCATGACCTCGAGATGGTTCTTGGCATGGAATGTACTCGACTTGAATGGATCCCGATGTTGTTTCCCTCTAGACATCCAGGAAAAAGAGGTAATGATTAAGAGAGAGGAGGAAGTCCTCATACCATCTCCTTTGAATTGAGATGATAGAGGGAGCCAACAAAAATATGTCCATACCAATAATGCCAGAGTGTAGTGGATTCCACCATGGAGGCAAATAATGCAACTGCAAAGGATGAAACTACATCTAATACAAATAAATGATCCTTCAAAAATATCTAGCATGTATCGTACCTTCTTTAGATATCATACATGATTTGATGCCATTCTGAACTAGGAACTCCACCTTGAGCTTGTGATTCACCATCTGAGAGATAGAGAGGAGATTTGTAGTTAAAATAGGAACATATAGCACCTTCATGAGAGTACATGTTCTTATCCTGAGAAGAATGGTCCCATTACCTATTCCTTCTACTGAAATATCCCTTTTGTTTGCAATTCAGACCTGATCTCTAGTGGGTCGATCAGTTAATGAATCAAAAAATTTTATCACCTGTCATATGCTTGTTGCCACCTGAATCAATCAACCAAACATTATGCGATGGCTATAATGTTTGGGATACAATAACCAAATCATATTTATATGCACCACAATGTGTTGACTCTAGGAAAAAATCATTTGAGTCATCATCTGGTTGGGCTGTGACATGTCCTTTCTACTTCTTTCCAAGAGGATTCCACTTGGATTTATTTTAATCACCATAGCTAGATATGTTCTCTCCTCCATAATTTATTTATGTGTGACCATTTTACCAATAGTTTGTAGTATCATGTGTATTCATGGTGCAATTGTGACACCATCGATTCACATTTCTAGACTTCTACTTATTTTGTGGCTTCTTTGGTTTCTTATGCATTTGCTTCTCTTATTGTCCCTTGTGAAGCTTCTACCTCGTCTTCTTTCTCGAGATAAATTATTTTTCCTCAAACTCTTCTTGCACCGATTGGATGGCTTCTTCCTATCGCATAAGATTTACCAATTCGAAAAAGATCACCTCCTTCTGTGTGATGGTCAAAATGGTAATAAATGTCCTAAAGTTGGATGGAAGAGCTCACAATGCAAGAGGGAAAAGCAACTTATCTTCGACCACTTCTCGACTATGCTAATCTATGCTTGTAATTCAACCATTTGACATAATAATTCTTCCACCTTCTCACCTTCGTTCATACTCATGGTATGAATCTTTGACTAGAGATGTATAGTTTTGTCTGATTCTTTGGTTCATATATCGTGGTAAGAGTATCCTAGGATGCCTTTGATGTTGTCACATTCGAATGTGTGGCTACAACTCATCGGATATGCTCAATGTTATCAACATCAAGGCTTTTGTATTGGCACTGTCATACTTCGTTCATTCATACGCATTGGTGGGTCAAGAGAGTGTGCCAGTGACAATCTCCCAGAGATCTTCAAACAAGAGAATGGTCTTCATCTTTGTCTTCTATGTAGTAAAATTGGGAACTTTCAAGAGCTGGGCATCAGAGAGCAATATTTTTTGAGCCGACGTGGTGTCAAAAATAAAATATTATTATATTATTATTTGTTCTAAGATACAATGTCTTACTGATGAACAAGAGAAGGAATGTGGGCTCGGTACACTTGTGCAGTGAGACGCAGACACTTGTGTGGGAGTTTTATTTCATGTTCATTATCTACCGCATAGCCCTTTTGAAGCTCTGTACAAAACTTCTTGGCTTGACACCATATGTTGAACAAGAACCATTCCAGTAGTCCTTTACATACCAGCTCCTCAAATTGCAGATTTTCACTGTTATGAAGGGCGTCGAGAAATGTGAAATAAAATCCAGTGCTTTTTCTTGGCCTCTTAACGGTGATTCATCTTGACGATTGCTCACAGCGCTACTCTCTGTGTCAGGGATGCATGACATGTGCTCTTACAATCACTTTTCTCCTTCAAGTGTTTTAGGTGGCAGGTTTGTCTAATCTACAGACTACAGATCATGTCTTCTTCAGGCCTCCTCATTATTTATTGGTGAGTGTAGTTTATCTAGTTCACCTTGGTACTTGCACATATAATACATCGCTTGTCAAAGAAATAGTTTTTATTTTCTCCAAACGTCTCCACGCAGAGGATAAAAACAAAATGCCACATCAAAAATAGATCTTACGTCAGGCTTTAGTTGAGATAATTGCATGTCTCCATGTTTCCAATTACTCTTCTTTAGACACATCTCTATTTTCAATGCAGCTCACCCAGGCAGGTTCAAAAGAAAAAATATATGCTGCCAATTGCTCACGTACAATAAAAAAATTGAAATGCCCTTACCCAGGTCGCTGTAGACAAATCTGAGTAGAAGATGTAAAAACAGGCCACGTTTCAAGTAAAAGAAGATTAAAAAAATTCCCGAAATGCGACGCAGGTTGCTCAAGGATTTATTGGAATAAGTACCTCCACGCACAACAAATAGAAACTCTTCAAATCACGCTCAAAGAAGAGTGCTTAAAATAATTCACCTTGAGCAATTTCTGCTCTGATACCCCTATTGAATTCGATGAGAGAGAAATAGGACTTGATGTATATTCAAAGCATCAAATAACATATTTATATAGGATTATAATAGTTCGATCCAACTCCCTCACTTGAAGAGGAATAGACATAGGTGGCAAGGTGGTCATCATACGTGGAGAAGATGAAATGTTACTTGTTATCCAAAATTCACCCTCAAGGTAATTTTGATAACATGTATCAAATTATTCAGTCCTGAGCAAGTAGATTGATTCAAGGCCCGAAATCGTGTTTTTGGGGGCCCCTCGGCTTCTCTCTAACTCTCCCATCCAAGAAAAAATCCCAACGAGTTAGAAAAAATGGAAAAAATGCGAAAAATAAGGTTGCAGGATTGTTTTAAGGCATTTCGGGTCTGAAGGGTTTGGGTCGTACCAGTGCGGGTCGTACCGAGGTTCGTCGTACCAAGCTTGGGGCCGAAATACAAAGAAAATCGGCTAAGTTAGACATTTTTGTCCCAGGCGGTCCACAGGACAGTTGGGACGTCGGGACACGAGGGGACGTGTAAAGCGAAACGCAGAAAGCAAGGAAAATCATCAAGTTTTTGTTTCACGCGGTTTTGGGACAGCCAAGACAAAAGTACACGTCGGATGCGAATCGGAATCGGTCGATTTGCCGGCTGCATACCCATCCATTCGGGCGGTTCGAGATATTTGTCGAGGCGTCACCGGGACGGTTGGGACAAAACTACGCGAGGGACGCGCGAAAAGGCGAAAAAACCGCAAGCAGGAACAAGGAAACCCAAATCGGCCGAAGCGGGAGATTTTTGTCGGGACGGTTGGGACAAAGGTACGTGTGGGGACGCGAGGGATGCGAAAGCCGAATTGGCCGAAGGCAAAGAAGAAAAGTCAACGTTTGACCGTGAAACTTCAAACGACCATAACTTTGACTCCGAGCTCCGATTTTCACAAAATTGGACTTTTCGGATTTCTTATTTTTAATGAGGGTAGATATATTTAATTAAAAGAAACATATTCGGCTCTAGTGAGTTAATGCTCATTCTGTCACAAATGACGAGAAAATGCCTGCCGGACCCAAAATAGCTACCCGCATTGAAGGCCATAACTTTTGTATTTATCAACAAAATCACACAAAATTGGTACTTGTTGGAATCGTGGCTCTGATTCCAACGTACAACATTCAAAAAATTCTAGATTTGATGATATATTGAATGATATTTTTATAGAAACGTGGCTGGGTTCATAATGAGTGTTGTATTTGGTGGTTGGGAGTGCAATTAAGAGGCATGGTCATCATTCTTTCTCTGCCTGCAAAGCACTTTTAGGATAGTATGGGAGCCTTTTTCAAGTAATATATAATCATTTTACTCCATTTAATGCCTCTTACAAGTGGTTGAAGGATAGATTTTAGGATTTTCATTTTTTCCTCTCTCTCTCTTCTCATCTTTTCTATAAATTGGAGTGTTGGATTCATTGTAAAGGGGAGGTAGTTTTTGTAGAAAATCTCCACTAAAATTACTTTGTGAAGCCAATGTGTTGCAGGCCCTTGTTGTGGACTCCTTGCATGGTGATCCAGGCCCTTATCTTGTAATAGATTGAACTGTGCATATCATGAAGCAATAAAATATAAGTTTGTGGATATATCTTCCCCTGCTGTGTTTTCTTGCATTCTTCTTGCCCCTTCAACCTTGATTACAAGAATATTGTGTCTATTATTATGTTCTTGCAGGGATCCATTATCATTGTGTATGTTCGAGGTACTTTTGTGAATGCATTTTTCTAGATTGTGGAGAACTATCATCACCCCTTCTAGTGTGCACTTTGCTTCTACATCTCACGCATTTGAAAACTACTCTCACACCCTCCTTTTCTGGTGTATCACCGCTTTAGTGTAGGCTTTCATTTTATGCATCATCTCTCCTGTTCCTTAGAAATTTAGATTAGAATAGTTAGTTTCCCTGAATTAGAGTAGATTGTGGCGGGTAGTTTAGGAGCAAGAACTAGCTTTCTCACGGAGTTCTATCTCAAGTAGCAAGTCCCACAACTTGGAGATAGTACCCATGTTATCCAATCACATCATGAGTTCAAGTATTGCACTTGTATAAACATTAGGGTGTTGTGATTTGGTGATAACAGTCACCACAAAAAAAAATGTATTATTATTATTCTAAAAATACAAGTAGTACATAACATAAGTAGTGCAAAAGCGAAGAGTCAAAAGGCATGACCGGTACATAAAGACACGATAATTCTAGGAAGGTGATTGGGTGCTCTTGTTTGATTTGAAATATAGGTAAGCTCATAATAAGGTGGTTATGCCCCTATGAAATTGAAAAATCATCCCTTGTTGAGTTGTGAAACTCACTTCCATAGATCATTTAAGGTTCAATTTATTTGTCAGTTGCCATAGGATGAGATTGTTACGTGAAGCTAGTTGATAGAGATTCATGCATGAAACAATTTAGAGGAGGTCCAAGAAGGATGGAATTAAGGATGTCAGAGATAACCTTAGGGGTTGAGCTTGTTGGCTCACCTTATGATATTGCAAAGGATTGAGAGATTTCGTTGCCTTGGTGAATTCAACTCGGTGGATATTTCAAGGTAAAATAAAAGTGTTGTGATTAGCCTTTCTAGTGATCAACAACACTCTTATAAAAAATATTATTTCCTAGAATTGTTTTTTTCTAGGCTATGATGTAAGTTGATTATAATAGTGCATGATCTCCATCACAAAGGGAAATTGCCGTGGATGAAGATTCCACTTGTAGCAGCATGAAGCAACAATTGTTTTATCTTTTACATTTTCCAGAACTCATGATTCCATGAAATAATATCAACGATGCATGCACATGTAATGGATAGACAAGAAACAATTGTCACCCAACATATGAGAAATCCCTCTCTAAGAGTCATCTTATTTTATTAAGGAGCAACCAACATCAGTTCAACACATGTCCACAACATCATATCAAGCTTACATGTAACCAAGACACAAGTTAAATTAGCATGCACCGTCATCATTTCAATGAATATTGAGATAAGTGCACTCAAAAATCACGTCAATAACATATAATTATAATTACTTAGTATTTATTCTGAGTCATCATGTTTACGATGCATTTAATGACAATTTCCTTTCAAGCTATGATGTGTCCTTCCATATAGTAAATTTTCTTCAAGTCACTTCACTTTGCATGCTTCACATGGACACATCAATTAATGATTTCTCTTCAGTAACTATGCTACATGTCCTCTCGGTGTCAAAGAACAAAAAATGATATGAAAATAACTCCAAACTACGTAATTACACAACATTACTTCCAAAAAAAGATGGATTGTTGTGTATGGAACCGAGAAAGCTACATATCCACAATGGGGGACATTTCATAACAAATGAGCCCACTAATAATTCTGAACTTTTGAGCCATCCTCAATTTTTGTAGTATTTTCAGGATAATGATTGGGTAGACTACAACAACAGGTTTTAGGGTTTTAATGAAGCAATGGTGGAAGAAATTTTCCAATAGATTCTGTGTTGGGAAGTCAATGGTGATGGGCTTAGCGATCAGGACTTAGTGATAACATTTTTTGCAGAAATAATCGAGCCTAGCTACTCAAGGAGAACCATTTCTAGAGAAATCTAACCCAAAAGGAGCTAGGAGATAATTCACAAATGCTAATGACCAATTCATCTCACATAGCCAAGCTACACAAAGAACATCCCTTAAACCTTTATAGGTTGAGCTTGAAAATTTTGTAATTAATTACTTTACTTGTGAAGTAAGGTATTCTAGATTGAATACAATTCATTTCAAGTTATTGAATCATCTCAAGAAGAACATGCAATTAAATGTACATAATTTCTTGCAAGAGATATTGAAGAGAATGAGTAGAGAAGTACAAAGGGGTAGGGTTGCATTGTCACACCATTGCCTTATAACCCTTGTAGAGAAACATACCTTGCAGAGGGATTATCCTTAGATATAGTGGGAAGATTTTGTAAGGGAAAATAGTATAGATAATTTCTTAGGAAATGGGAGAAAGATGATGAAGAGCACTGAGAGATCATCTACCCATGTAACTAAGACTACAACATCCATCTCCCAATCTCAAGAGCCCATAATTTCTTAAAATTTAACTCCTTTTGAAGAACACCTTATACCTATGTATTGTGAGATAAATTTCATTGTTAAAACCTTATTGGATTTCTACACACCTTAATCCTCCACCTTCAACGGTAAAAGGAAGTTTCTAAATCCACTCCTACACCACCGAGGTGCTTCCATAGGCTCAAAACAAAAATGCCCAGGATCTCCAGAAAACAAATTTAATGCCCATCTCACTAGATAGTGATGTAGAGGTTACAAAATTAAAATTTGAGCCTCAACCAATGGGGATAGATTAGGGAGACACGGATGCAATTGTTCATGAACAAGAACACCATCAAAGCATCCCATAAAGGAACAACAAAAACCAGATAAGTGTGAGTAGAGAGTTCATTTAGTGCAAGATAAAGAGGAGAAAATGGAAGAGGAAGTTGGAAAATAAATTGAACAAGAAAAAATGGCACAAGTTATTGAGTAGGTAATTGATAACCAAGTGCATGGAATTGAGAAAATACATAGATGCTTATAGTAGTTGAACCAGTCATGGAATAAGTATAAGAGCATGTTCATGAAGATGTTGATTAGATAGCTAATGAAGTAACTGAGAAAGTTTTCAAACATTCAAAACATGATGGTGCACAAGAAGAAATTATAACCCAATTCAACCATAAGTTATTATTCATGAAGTTGTTAGAGACACTCTACAACAAACTTGTAAGGATATGGCCACACAAACTATGCTTTCAGTTATTAAATACTTGTTATTGTAATTTTAGACCTATGATAATAGGCTAAAATGAAAATGGGAGATAAAAATAAACCCTTATCTCCATGCGTAAGGAAGAAATGGAGAAACAAGATAGAGAAATTATAAGGTGAAGCGAGAAGTAAGAAGAGACATTTTAGGTGGCCCATCAAATATTTAAATGTAGGCCTCAATAAAATGTTTATGTTTTTTTCTTGAAATAACAAATGTTTCAACACAAACTTAACTGTATTAATTCAGACATACCATATGATATCAGCTCAGCTAGGAGTTTCTTCACTTTATATCAGAATAGCACTCATGAACTCAATATCTTATTATATGAATTTTATATGTACAATTATCCCCTTGAGTATGATAAATATTGGATTCCAATTCTATACATTGGAAATTTTCAAGTTAAATCCCTATGCTTTTATACAAATGAGTTGGATAGAGAAAGAAAAATGGAAGAGTATAAGCATTTAGAGAAGATCCAAACTTTTTTTAGTGCTAAGTCCAGGAAAAATAGACAAAATTTTAGATAAGTATGCTAAAAATGTAAAAGGGAAACTGATCAAGAGGATATTTTTATAAATGAGAAAAGAAACCCACACATAGGTCAGAGAAATGATTAGAGATCATGGGATTCATGGTGGTATAAGCATGTAGGATGCGATGGAATGAGCTATCTCCACAACTAGAAAGGAAAGAGCGAACTCTTAGCCAAATATAATGCCAAATTTGAAAAGAGTGAATACATACATTAATATTACTACTGAATGTCTAGAGAACTTATTTCCTATTGGCTATGAGCCATAAATATTTCACTTTCGAATACCACCATAGATAGGTGTGAGATAAACTCGGTGAAAGGATACAAAAAAGAGTTATGCACATGTTCATGATAAACGGTGGCTACTTCTTGTCAGAAGATGAAGGGATATATATACTAATTGATTTCAAGCATGAATGTAGTTTGAGGCAGTAGAAATATGAACCACTTGAATGAGGACATTCTTGAAATTAATTTTGGGTTTTGATGAGTTGTGTATATCTCCTAATAAATAACTCATCTTATTTACTTTTTTAAGCCATTGTAGTTATGTCCTTGTATTTTGCATTCACACTACTAAACATTATCATCCCAACGTAAATTTTATGGCATAATTATTGATTAATATAGTTTTAACTAGTTATATTAATTTTGTGGTATTTTGTGCACACATTTATTCTTATGAGTTCAATAAGTTGTTTAAATGATGATATTTATGATGATATTCATGTTTGTAAGTAAGTTTCTATATCACATTAACTCGTATGCATCACAAGAAGTCGTCGTAGCATAAAAAAGTCTGCAGATAAAGACACATCTGCAACAACCCGTCCATTTGAGACAAAGGGGATCACCTACGGTAAAAATCATTTTTATTAAGATCTATTGGGATGTGAAGAATGACACTCAGGTATGTATGTGTCATTAAAGGCAATGTTACAAGTGGAGAATGTAGAACTAGGAGATAACACAACCATGCTTCGATAATCATTGAAAACTACTGAAAAACTAAATTATTGAGGTTACACATGACTAAAATAAATGGTCAATTAACTAAATATAAACTAAACACTGTTATTAGCTCACATTGTATGTTTTAAATATCATATTATTCTATTTGAAATCTTCCACTTGTTCTATCGAGGATCTTTTAGTTAATTTTTTGAACTCCTAGGAGAATAATAATAATATTCTCATGTCTTCTTGTAAACTATATGTATAAAATAAACGGATTATTGTTGGTAGCATATATAGAACATAGAAATAGAATACACAGATAGGTAGAGATAGAAATAGAAGGAGAAGAAATTTCTTTGTTCCTAGATGTAATGTTCATGCAATTTTAATAAAATATCTAAGTTCTATTTATTAGTCTTTAGATACAATATTTAGTAGTGATTAGCACCCAAGGTAGATCCCACTTATATGTCTGCTAAACCCCTCCATATTTTTTTACTCTTTTTCATTCCATGATAGACGAGGATGCAATTTATCCTCTTTACTGCATTTCGAATTGACAAGCTTTGTTTTAGTCATAGTATTTATAAACAATTTTGTTTCAGTTATAATCATGTTTACTTTCAATAATTATTCTTTTAAGAATCGTAGTGCGATTATTTCTTTCTATAAGTCCTAAATTATTTGTAATTGTGCATACAACACTAGTGTTATTTAAATCTTACATCCTCTGGTTTGATGATTAAATGATTTTGATTTAATGAAAAGCATATTAATTGCTGCAAGTTAATTTTTACCACCAGCAAACATCAAGCTTCAAGTGAAAAAAACACATGGTATCAACCATTAACTATGAAGGTTTTCCTTTCAGGTGTAGAAGGTGTTTCATTTAAGGTCATATAACTACTGACTATGGGATGACAAAGAATAAAATGAGAGAAATAATTGGTGGAAAAATGTCCTCCCTAAGAATTTTGTTTTTGATACCAAGGAAAATTTGGATTCAAATTGATATTTTAGCATTGTGTCTGACTCGGTCCTGAAACTCCTACTGCATATATTCCTTTCGGTCAGATCGAGGAGAATAGAAAAATGTATCAATTGAGCATAAAGCAAAAAGGAAAATATCCCTCCTCGACTCTCATGAAAAAGAATATATATACCAATTCAAGATATTGAGGTTATTCTCCCCATAATGGAGATTTATGATGAGGGGAAAATGGTGCACAATAAGAAAAAATCCATTTTCAAGAATACTATTTCTCCTACCTAGCTTATTCTTATGCTATTGTTCAGATTGTTCCATTTTATTTTTCGGTTGTAATTGTTTTATATCCGGAATTCTATGCCTTATTGTAATCGTCATACGATCCCATTAAAAACCCTTTACCTTTAATTAAAAAAGTAAAATAAGGGGTATTGATATTGTAATATTTTTATTGTTGTAAATATAGGTAGGTTAGGCATATACACTTATGTTAGAGGAATTTTATTGTTTTTGAACTAAGATATGTGATAAGAATTCCATAGATGAAAACCATATGGTTTTATAATCCCATTATTTAGTCAAAAAACCTTGGTTCCCCTCATTCATTCCATTCACCGAAATATTTTCATTCAAACTATTCTAGGTTAGAATAGCACACATACCACGAAAAGTTTTGGATTCAAACTATATTTCGTCCATTAGAAACACTTTGGAAAGATTATTGAATGTTGATTCCCATACCATAATTTTCCCTCATACAATATATTCCCAAATACATTTGATCCATACATAAAGAGTCTTCCTGCCAACATAGAGCTTAAAGTTCAAGACAAAACCTGGACCCAACCCATTGACTATGAAGGAATTTCCTTCAAATATAGAAGATTCTTCACTTTATGGTATATTTTTGCAACGTCGGAAGACGAAGAAAAAGAATGAGAGAACCACATGGTGGAAAGATTCCTTCCCGGATAATTTTGTGTTGGAAAGTAATTCAAATCAATATTTAGACTCAAATACATATTTGGAGGACTTGGTTCTAATCTTATTTCCTGAAACACCATTAACCGAAATAGGGATCATGTTGAAAAACAATTTCTAGTGAAGACGCTAAGGATAATGTTCATCCTTTAAATGTTAATTTTCAGTGATAAATTCTATTGAAGTCCTATAACTTGGAAGATCTAAAATCGAGGTTCCTAGCCTCTTGGAAGAATGATAACTGATTCATAATAAAATAGATATTATATAAAGACCACAAATCATCCTCAAATGACTCTCGGGTTGTCGTTAACATGTTTTTCTTCTTTTGATGTTAGTGATGTGGGATTCTTGTTTTATCTTGGTTCATTTGTTCTTAAGTGATCATATGAATCCCACCTTCATTCTATTTTTCATCAGTTAGGATTTGTAACCTTGAACATAATAATAAAGTTTCATTTTGAGATCATGTCAGCCCCTAAAATATTGTTATACAATGCTCAAATATTCAAATGGCCTAATTATGTCACTTGGAAGATGAATATGTATACCATTCTCCTATTTGAAGATGTATAGGAGATCGTTAGTGGCACATATGGCACTCGTCTCACTGACATAGTTGAGAAAATGAATTATGACAAGGCCAATGTAGAACCCTTGATGTTGATCACTCTCAGGATTTTGATGAGTTACTGACCACACATAGGAGATGGGATGACATCAAAGTTGTCTTGAGATACTCTCTCCACCATATATGAAGTAAATAATTTGACAAAGATCCTCAATCTCAAGTCAAAGCTTCATATAATAAGTATGAAATAAGGAGAGAAAGTAGATGAATTCTTGTATTGCGTAGCGGAACTAGGAGAAAAACTTGGAGTTATCTAAGAAGTGATGAAAGATAAGTTACTTGTCCCTCTCAAACTGCAAGATTGTCTTTCCAAATTTAGGACATTTATCGCCACCTTGACCATCATAAGAAAAGAGGTGACCTTTACTGAACTAGTGAACTATCAATAGTAGGAAAAATTCATTCAAATAATGCATGAATAATTTAAAGACAAAGATGAATAGTATTCAATAGATTTACAGAATGATCAAATATACGAAGATAAATAATAAAGAAAGATAATCAATATTATCCCATTATATTTTATAGTACACACACCAAATATAAAGGAAATAGCCATCCTAAAATATAGGAGGTGGCTATAACAACTCTTCCACCTACGTGAGTTGTTTCTAACTCACTCAAAAAATTCATTTGTTATAGTTGTTTTATATAAAATGACTTCTAAAAATTACAAACATACATATAAATAATAATTACCTAGGTAATTATTATTTACTAATTTGCTAACTTAAATCCTTAACATTCACCAAATATATATTTGTTATTGTTGTTTTATCAAATAACTAATAACAAATTAATAATCTATTACTAACATTACATTCAACTTAATAATCATTACTTCATGTAATTATTATTCACCCATACATATCAATCTAGCACTAACATTGTTTTCCTAACATTCCCCCACTTAGTGTGAACATGGGGAAAGCATATCTTTGAGCTTGCACCTTCTTTCATGAATAGTTAATTTTTAGAGGATGATCGAAACCCAACGGATGGTTTTACATATAGTTGATCATGAACCGAGAATTGTGTTTTTACAAAGTGGAGTTCCACAAACCAAAAGGTGATGGTTTTGCATATGGTTTACCAACAACCAAAAGTGGTGGTTTTATAAAGTGGTTTACCAAAACAAAAAAATGAAGGCTTTGGTGGTTTGACTACAACCACATTATTATGTGTCAAGTACTATTATAAGCCCTCGTTAATATCTCACTACATGGAATAACATAGGAAAAACCGAATTTTGTTTCTCTTAGACACATAGAAAATGCTGACATAATGGAAATTAAACATTAGGATCATGCTTCCCCTTAATGTGAAATTTTGACTTACTCAAACTAGATAAGAACAATAGGATCACTCAAATTATAACTTTGAAAACACAACATAAAGAACACTGCAAAAACTTAAAGAAAATACTCACACCACAAAAATTCCACCATACTGATATGTGGCCCCATCGTTGGTGAATGACGAGAGGTCACTGATTAACCTAAAACCTCTATTTTCTTCTTCCTTTGATGTCATGTTTGTAAAATCCACCACGATATATTTTGATACTCATGATGTAAAATTTGTTGATCTACATGATGAAGCTTTGAATTTGACAAAAACACACTTTTGACATTTTGATGATAACTTGAGAACCAAAGATCTGTTTTACAAAAGAAAAACACATCGTAAAGTTGTTTTCATGTTCTTTCTAGTGGTTTTAGGAATTACGAGTGATTTTAGTGGAATTATTTTTGATTTAGCATCATCATTGGTGATTTTACCTAATCTCTAGTGATTGGAACAATATCATTGATGATTATCAAAATCATTGGCGATCACTGTAAAAAATACAATCCCAAATAGTTTTTCCGAATTGCAAAACAATCATATCTAAATGCTCTAGGGAGATGATCATAATGATGAAAAGTATGATTTAGGTTGGTTCAAGATTGCAAAGCTTTGTTGTAGTCTCTTTCCTGCTATGGTAGACAAAATTTCCTCCTTTCTTCTCAAGGTTGGGAACTCAATTAGAAGGATAAAAAACAATGATAGAAATAAGCAAGATGAATAATTTATTTATTTGGACTCACTCTGATACTAGATGAATAGTATGTTGTAGATTTACAGAATTATCATAGATATAGAAAGTAAAAAATCAAGAAATATATTCAATATTCTCCCTTAAGCTTTGATATTACACACACCAAATATATAGGAAATATCCATCCTAAAATACGGAGGTGGTTATAACAACTCTTTCACCTACGTGAGTTGTTTCTAACTCACTCAACAAATTCCTTTGTTATAGTTGTTTTATATAAAACAAATTCTAAATAAATATTAACATATATATATATACACCCATGTAATTATTATTTACTAATTCAATAAATTACATTCTTAACATTCACCAATTATATATTTGTTATTTTTGTTTTATATAACAACTAATAATGAATTACTAACCTATTACTAATATTACATTTATCATAATAATAATTACTACACATGTAATTATTATTCACCCACACATATCAATGGAGCACTAACATAGTTTTCCTAACAAAAGAGTTGATATTGAGGTAGCAGAAGAGTAAGAAGTCTCGTAAGAGACATCAAGAGAAGAAGACACAAAAGAAGCCACAAAAGCAACAATAGAAACAAAAGTCTCAAAAATGGAATCGATGGTGTTGCATCTACCACATAAATATGAAAAACACTCTAATTTTTTTCCATAATGGCCACACACAAAATAATTCTAGAGAAGAAAACACATCTAGGTGTAGTGATTCGAAGAAATCAAAGAGGAATCCTCGCCAAAAGAAGTAGAAAATAATCCCAGCCAGATGATGAATCAGATGAGGATGTCCCAAAATAAGAAATTTTTGGTGCGTATTAAGATGATGTGTTTCTAGTCTCCTAAACATCATATATATCACATAATTTGTAGTTTATTGATTTTAGCGCTAGTATGCATATGACTAGAAATAGGAAGTTGTTTGATTTATTTCTTGATCGACCCATTGGATATCGGCTTCAAACTTCATACAATATGGAGTATGATTAAGAAGGAATAGGAATTGTCACCATTCCTCTAGAAAAAAAAATATAGTCTCATGAAGGTTATCTATGTCCCTAGCTTGACCAAAAATCTCTTGTCTGTCTCTAATATATTGAATCTCAAGCTTAAGATGGAATTCATGGTTAAAAAAGGCATCAAATCATGTTTGATCTCATGAAAAGGTACACTACTTTATAGAAATTTCATTAACGATTGTTTATTTGCATTAGATGCAGTTTCATCTTCTATAGTTTCTTTATCTACAACCACCATTAAATCCACATCACTATGGTATTATCAATATGGGCATGTATCTTGTGGATCCCTCTATTAGCTTAGTTATAAGGATATTTGTAAGAGTACTTCCTCCACTCTCTAATTCATTGCCTCTTTTTCTTCAATGTATAACAGAAAAAAACATTCCATCCTAAGAACCATCTTTAGGTCATCCATACTAATCTATGCACACACATGCTTGCTTCATTTAAGGGATTTTTGTAATTTTATTTGTTCATTGATGAATATTATTACAAGAAAATAGTGTTCTTTTTCTGAAATAATAGTGAAGAATTTTCCAATTTTTAGATATCCTATAAACGAGTTCTTCAGAAAACCAGGAAGCCCCTTCTTTCCTTCCAGTCAGATCGAGTGAGGAATTAATGTAAAATAAATTCTTGGAATTCTTGAAGGAGTATGGCATCATAAAGTACTTGACTTCCCCCTATACTCTTGAGTAGAATGTAATTGCATAGTGTCGCAATCAGACTATCCTGGAGATCGCTCGTTGCGCATAATTTAGCATAGGCATATTTATTGCATTTTATTACATTGTCTTTTATTTAATAATGTGCAACATGTGCACTCTAGTCTAGTGACTTGCATTCAATATTGTTATGTTGGATAACATTCAATATTGGTATTAGTAGTAATTACATGTGCATGTGAGATGGGTCTTATCATCTCATAATTGGTGCACGATAGGGTGTCATGTCTATCCATATGAGGTTGTCTAATATCTAAAAATATTACAACTCTTGCATTATTATGTAATCGATTTCATGATCAATAATATTTGTGAGGCTTCATCCCTCTTTGGTCATTGAAATTCCTATTCTATTCTATCATTTGGTATCATAGCTATACCATTATTATCATTTAGTATCGAGTTATACCATTGTTATCAGCAAGGTTGAAGATGAAGAGGAGCACTATTGGAGAGGATCCATTGGAGAAGAAGATCTGCATCAAAGGAGAGCCATTGAAGCATCCGCAGCCTCCATTCCTTCTAAGCATCCCTCAACTAAAATTTGACCTATTCACTTATTTGGAAGGTATTTTTTTTGATTAGTCATTGGCATAGCCAATTGATCCAACATATTGGCGGAATATTTCAGATTTGGAGATCTTTAAAAAAAAAAAAAAAAGAAAGATCTTGAAAAAATTGGAGATCTAAAAAAAAAAAAGATTTTGAAAAAAAATGTGAAGAAAAAGATCTTAAAAAAAAAAAAATCTTGAAAAAAATTGCAGATCTAAAAAAGAAAAAAAAAATCAGATCTAAAAAAAAAAAAAAAAAAAAAAATCAGATCTAAAAGTGGAGGTGTGAAGAATTCGGGAGCAAAGGTTGAAGCAGTCCCGTCAACAAAATTCCAGCAGATAGCTCTTAGAAAAAAAGGACGTAATTTTCATGCATCTCGGATTGATGTGCTAATTTTTTTCTAGAAAGATAAGAAGGAGGCGCATAACTTTTTAGTTTACATCATCTTGATTCGGCCTCTACATGTGATGAAAAGTCCACACAAGTCGGATCATTTTTACGAAAAAAATCAGATCTAGATGGTAAATTGGTAAGATCTCAAAATCCAAGATTCCGATTCTCTTAAATTTTGTTGGTTTTAAGAAAAATATTGTATGATGTTTTTTTCAAAATTTTAGAAAAACCTAGATCACGGTTTGTGAGGAAAGGTGAAAACAATATTCAGATTGTTTGTTTGGATCTTGGGAACAAACAGTCTGCGGTTCAATTCTCACTCTCTCCATATTTTTATTAAATTATTTTTTTGGAAAATTTGGAGAAATTACTAAATTTGGGAGATTTCCAAATTTAGAAGCTCACCAAACACATTTAAAGCCACCGCTAAATTTAGCGGAAAAACACCTATTGGGGGTAAAAATATTTTTGGCCTAAATTGTGTATTTTGTGATTCTAAGACCCTTTTTCTAAAGAGGGGGATACAAAAACTTCATTTTGATGTAATTTTGGAGCATTTTATACTAATCTTGGTGCATAAAGAAAAAAAAAAAAAAGTGCAAATTTTTTATTTTATGTTTGGTTCTATCACATCACAAGATCTTTGATCTCATAGTAGCGTTCGGTATATACGGTGCCTCTGGGAAGCGCTTACGGGTGATGTCGTCGACTACTCTTTGGACTTAATGCCTAACATAGCTACCTAAATGTCGTCTAGGCATTGACCCTATAAAATCGATGGGGAGTAATAAGGACACAATACACACACATTTGAGCCCTCCCATCCATTTGTGCTTGCACAAACCCCTCTCTGTACTATCTACGTACCACGTACTAAATTCTTTCACGTACGTTAACACCTCTTTCCATACTGATGGGTATATTGAAAGGGTGATTTTCTTTCATGTACCAATGGGTATATCGGAAGGGAGCATATATAGAAAGGTTTGGTATATCGGTCCTGACGGTATATTGAGAGGGAGACCATAAACCTGGAGTGATAAGAGCCTTACCCTTTGTCAAAAATTCAGATTGCAGAAATGGGTGCACAAGCACCAAAGTTCTTCTTTCAGATTCACAACTACTTAGAGGAGACAACTATGCTACATGGAAACCGAAGATCAAGATGTTACTTGAGTTTGAATACCTATGATCAATTGTAGATGGAACAACAACAAGATCACTTGATGATGGAAGACAACAAGTTCAATTTGATAGGGCCAATCAAAAGGCCAAGTTGATCATCTTGTTTGGCATAATAGATGATGTGCAACCCCACATTAGAGATGCCACATCAGCTAAGGATGCATGGGATAAGTTGAGCACAGTCTATGAGGTAAAGAACAAGAATGTCATCCTCAACCTACTATCACAACTGCATACTCTCAAGTTCAAGCACAATGAGAAGGTTGAAGTTTTTTTGAGATGAGTTGCTACTTTGAGGGCATCTCTATTGGCATTGGGAAAAGAGATAAGTGATGAAGACCTCATACCAATTGTGTTGCGAGCACTTCCTCCTTCTCCTAGAATCTTTGTGACAACTATCAATATGAGTGAACACACAATCACCTTTGAGAAGTTAGTCAATCTACTCCAACAAGAAAAGGCAATGAACAACAAAGATCATGAAGATGAGCAAGCACTATCTTCCAATCATAAAGGAAAGGGAAATTTCAATCCAATCACAAGAAGTCCCAACAAAATCAAAGTCAACAAATGGACCAAATTCAACGAGACAACACCAAGAAGTGTCCCATTTGCAATAGAGGGGGACATGACATCAAAGATTGTTGGTACAATTCCTACAAAAAGGGTTCATCAAGCAATTCAAAACCCAATAACCAACAGGGTAACAATAATTCAAATAAAGGGAAGTCCAACAACAACAACAATCAAGGGTAGAAAAATGGTAATTGGCAAAGAAAACCCAAATAACAAGGGTACATTGTTGAACATGAGGATGATTCAGATGAAGGACACCACATGTATTCTGCTCAATTTGATGAAGAAACCAAGTCCACACAAGATATCTGGTATGTTGACTCGGGTGCAACTCGACACATGACTGGACACAAGGATTGGTTCTACACACTACGTGACTCACCTAACAAGAACCATGTGTCATTAGGTGATGACTCATCATACAGTGTCAAGGGGATTGGAAACATTTCACTACCTCTTGGAAAGCATAACTGCAAAATCACATATGTATTGTATGTACCTAGGTTGACCAAGAATTTGTTATTAGTTAGTCAACTCCTTGATCACAACTTGAAGTTAGATTTTGACAATAATAATGGAGAAAAAGTGTGCTTGATAAGAGATAAGTCAAGAGGTTCCAAGATTGTAGCAAGAGCCTCCAATGTGGGATGCATGTTCCAACTTGATTTTTCCACAAGGATGATCAAGCTCTAGTGGCCAAAGACACACACAATCAAGAACTATGGCATCGCGAGATATGGTCACATCAGTTTTGGCTATCTCAAACACTTCAAAAGGGCAACATGGTAAAAGGATTGCCTACACTCAAGCACAACAACGACAAGTGTCACGCCTATTTGGAAAGCAACATAGTACCCTTCTAAAAAGAACACATATAGAGCTAAGGGAAAGCTTGATTTGGTGCACACCGATCTTTGCGGGCCCATGCAACCAAGTCATTCTGGATGTCAATACTTCATGCTTTGTGTTGATGACTACTCAAGAAAGATGTGGATATATTGTCTAAGAAACAAGAGTCAAGCCTTTGAGACATTTCAGAAGTTCAAAGCACTTGTTGAGAATGAAGTTGGTCGCAAGATCAAAACTCTCCACTCAGATCGAGGGGGGGAATTCACAAGCAATGAGTTCAAGACTTACCTGGAATCTCATGGGATTCGTCGACAAATGCCTCCTACTCACACACCACAGCAGAATGGTATAGTTGAGAGAAGGAATCATACTATCATGGAAATGTGTACGATGTATGATTGACGACTCAGGTTTAACAAAGACATTTTGGGCAAAAGCTGCAAGAACTGCAGTCTATTTGTTCAACAGAGTGCCCACAGTAGCTCTTGAAGGAGTGACACCTCAAGAAGCATGGTCAAATCGGAAACCATCAATTGCACACCTAAGAGTATTTGGGTGTAAAGCTAGCATGCACATACCCAAGAAGAACAGGAACAAGTTGGATATGAAAGCTGAGAAACTGATATTCATTGGATACAGTGAAGAAGCACTTGGGTATAGATTATGGGATCCAAAAGAAAAGAAAGTATACACAAGTAGGGATGTTGAGTTCTTTGAGAAGAAACAAGCAAATGCTCCACTCAACGACTCAACAAACATGTAGAATACACCTCTTGTGAAGAAAAATTTGATGTTCCCATTGAAGATGACAAAGTGATGAATTGGATGATGGTGAAAACTTGGATCCACCACAAGCCAATGGAATAGCTAAGAAGTTACCTAAATGGTATACTCAATTAATAAGAGATGTAAATTTGGATGAAGCACCTAGCACATCATCCAATCCTAGACCTAGAACTCATAGTCAAGCTCGTGAAGAGGTCAATTATGCCCTAATGAGTAGAGTTGTTGAAACAGTTGAGCCATCTACAGTTCAGGAAGCCCTACAATCAAAATCTTGGAAAGATGCCATGGATTCAGAGTATCAGTCAGTGATGAAGAACAACACATGGCAACTTGTCGACCTTCCACCAGGGAAGAAACCCATTGGATGCAGATGGATATTCAAGACTAAGTACAAATCAGATGGGACTATTGACAAGTATAAAGCAAGGCTTGTAGCAAAGGGGTATGCACAACAAGAAGGCATTGATTATGAGGAGACATTTTCTCCCACAACCAAGATCAAGACAATCAGGATGATCTTTGCTCTAGCTGCACAATTTGGTTGGAAAGTCCACCAAATGGATGTGAAAAGTGCCTTTCTTAATGGAGATTTGCAAGAAGAAGTCTATATGACTCAGCCAGAGGGTTATGTAATACCAAGAAAAGAGATGATGGTATGCAGACTCATAAAATCTCTATATGGCCTAAAACAGGCACCCGGGCATGGTACATCAAAATTGATGAGCATCTCATAAGTCATGGATTCGAAAGGAATCCTTATGACCCCAATCTCTACCTCAAAAAGCAAGGGGGGGAGATTGTCATTGTGGTTGTTTATGTTGACGATCTAGTCATTATAGGTAGTTTTGTGAAGATGATCGATGCAACAAAGAAGGATTTTAATCGATCGTTCGACATGACAGATCTCAAGCTCATGCACTATTGTCTTGGGTTGGAAGTATGGCAAAAAGATAATCATATCTTTGTGTCATAGTTGAAATACACCAAGACAACGCTGAGAAATTCAAGATGATGGACTGCACTCCTATTGCTACACCTATGGAAGTGAGACTTCAGTTATCTCGTTCCGATCCATCACCACCACGGTGAATGCAACTCTCTATTGGTAGTTGATCGGGAGTCTCATTTACCTGACATATACTAGACTAGATATTAGCTTTGCAATCAGCTATTTATCACACTTCATATAAGAACCAAAAATATGTCATTGGAAAGCAAGCAAAGAGAATACTGAGATATCTAAAGGGTATAGTTGACCTTGGTCTAGAGTACAAGAAGAACGACAACTTCTTCTTGACAGGATATTCAGATTCAGATCATGTAGGAAACATGGATGATAGGAAGTCAACATCAGGCTTCATCTTCTTTATGGGATCTAGACCGATATCATGGGGAAGCAAGAAACAGAACTTTGTTTCTCGCTCTTCTACAAAAGTAGAGTATCGAGCTGTAGGTGAAGTTGTTTGTGAAGCAATATGGCTACGCCGAATACTGGAAGGAATTGGTCTACCACAACAGAAATCTACTCCAGTATATGTTGATAATGAAGGAGTTCTGAAGCTTGTTTGCAATCCAATATTTCATGAGAGAACCAAGCATATTGAAGTACAGGTTCATTTCATACATGAGCATGTCTTGAAGCACAACATATAGCTCCAGTTCTATCCTACAGCTGAATAGAAGGCAGATGTTTTCACTAAGTCACTTGCACGTGACAAATTCACCATTCAGAGAGTTCCTCTCCACTTCATTAGAAACTATGCAAAATTAAGGGGGGGAATGTTAGCATAATTTAGCATAGGCATATTTATTGCATTGTCTTTTATTTAATAATGTGCAACATGTGCACTCTAGTCTAGTGACTTGCATTCAATATTGTTATGTTGGATAACATTCAATATTAGTATTAGTAGTAATTACATGTGCATGTGAGATGGGTCTTATCATCTCGTAGTTGGTGCCTGATAGGGTGTCATGTCTATCCATATGAGGCTATCTAATATCTATAAATATTACAGCTCTTGCATTGTTATGTAATCTGATTTCATGATCAATAATATTTGTGATTCATCCCTCATTTAGGTAATTTAGCATAGGCATCTTATTCATTTTATTGCATTTCTTTTATTTAATAATGTGTAACATGTGTACTCTAGTCTAGTACCTTTCATTTCAATATTGTTATGTTGGATAACATTCAATATGGTATTAGTAATAATTACATGTGCATGTGAGATGGGTCTTATCATCTCATAGTTTAATATGTCATATTATATATTAATATGATTAAATCTTAAATATTAATTATTGTTATGTAATCTTATTTCATGATAATAATATTTATAGGCTTATATTCCTTTGATTAACCATCTAATTCTATTCTATCATTTGCATACGGTTATGTTGTTATATTGTTTTAACAATATCAATTGTTAATTAACCATTTTGCTTCCCGGATAATTATTGGAAGCTTATGTAATTTATATTCTTCACCAAATGTATTTTGGAAGATTTGTATTTATTTTTACAATACCTATAAGTATTGTAGCATGGCTATTATTGTGTAAAATTGATTGAGATTAATAAAGCTTATTGAAGGCTTCGGACTTCCGCCCTGTTTCTCAATTTACATTTGGTACGAGAGCGAGAATTGAAGCTGTGAAGGTTGGAGAAATTCAGAGAGAGGAAGATACATTTTGGAGAGAAATGTTTTGCATCAGGAGAGATGTTGCCTCCTGTAGCCTTAAATGGAGATTTTGCACTCTCCACTGACCTCTTGTCCATTCTCTAGGTGTTTCCAAAACAATTTTTTTCCACAACCTTGGTTCTCCTGCAGTGTTTGTAAGGAAAAAAATTACCTTGTTTCTTGCATAGGATTGCAAAATTTTATATGGATGTAATTTTTTAAAAAAATATATTTTTCCCCAATAGGGGTTTTACCTCTAAATTTAGAGGAGCATTTTAGTCTTAATATTACTATATTTTTTATCAGACCTCTACATTTGGAGGGCTGTGCTAAAAATTGGAGATTATTTTGTATGGAGGATCAAGCTCCCACCGAGCTATTCAAGCTGAGTTATTGTTGACTGTTGCATTTGCAAAAATGAGTAAGAGTCATTCCTTGCAAACTGAAGCAACAAATTACTCCAACCGAGTCAAGGTGTTCTCCATCTGGTGAGCATATACAAATTAATTGACCTTCATTTTGCATTTTTTATTTCATTGACCAAAAACACAATCAAATTTGTTGGCGTAGTGAATTGAGTCATGTTCAAAGTGAAGTGTTTAGCTTTTTTGAGGCCGAATTAGATTGCTTACATGGCAAGGATTGGCAACTTGCAAAAGGTGAATGATCCATGCTTCTGTATTGAGAACAAACTATGCCAACTTGTACCTGCATTGGGGTCTGAGTGGCTAAACCGTGATTGAGCCTCCTACACAATCCACAAAACGTGGCACAAACAATCAAACATAGCATCCGTGGCCAAATCAAAAAAAAGCAAATAGTTATAGAGGTATACAAAACCATAGCCTCACATGTTACTCTCCATTCAAGTCATTCAAACTAGGAAATAAGAAACAAAAACGGTGTAAAATTAAAAAAAAAAAGAGATAAAGGCGAATTAAAACAAGGAGATAAAGTTGAAGATCCATTTTTTACGCTTGGATTAACCTGCATCCACATGTAATCTCGTCCCACATGCAGGCCATGTGGATGGTCTCCTCTTGCCAAGTCATTTTAAAAGGTAAGTCATTTTTTCATCTACTTCAAATAGACTATGCTTCATTTTATAGCTAAGCGCTCATAAGAGCCTAAGTGGTTAAAAGGAAAGACTTAGAAGTGGGAGGTTTGGTGTTCAAATCCCACCCCCAACATGAAATTTTGAATTTTGAAATTTGGTGGAAAATTTGGAGAAACCACCATAGTTGGAGGCATATTTGGTGGAAAACCCATCGCTAAACTGCTAGTTATAGCTAAACAGACCTCTAAAAGTTTTAGTGAGAAAATCCCTAATTTAGGGAAAAAAATTTTTTTTCTCCCATTAAGCCTGTTTTTTCATTCCGGGCAATTTTTCCAAAAGGAGACCATCAAAAATTGCATTTTGGGCTATTTTTTGCAATTCTTTGCATTTTGGGTCGTATTGGGCTCCAGAGGCCACTAGGGCTAGCAAAAAAAAAAAATTTGCCTCCCATTCAATTTTTCCATATTTTTGAATGTAATTTGTATACTTCATTATATTGTACTAATTTGTAGGTTGCCATAGTCAACTACAAATTTTGTAACTACTCAGAAACTGGTAGAATATTGTAATAAAAAAATAGTCCAAAATTGGTTCTAAAACACTCACGAGATCCTAGATCTCATTCATGAGCATTCGGTATATACGGTGCCTCTGGGAAGTGCTTACGGGTAAATTCATCATGACTACTACTACACTTAATGCCTAATATAGCTGCAACAACATCATCTGGGCATCGACCCTTTAAATCGATGGGGAGTAATAAGGTCACAGTGCACACACTATGAGCCATCCCATCCATCTATGAATGATTTCATGACATAAATCTAGACTGAGAAATTATCCAAGTATATAATGAAGTTACACATGCGTATGAGGATATTTCTTTGAGTTGGTGTCAATAATCACACACCCCTTTCAGTATTGTCTTGGTACCACGTATTGAATTCTTTCACGTACATTAACACCTCTTTCATGTACCATCGGGTATATAGAAAGTTTGAGCTTCTTCCATGTACCAAGGGGTATATTAGAAGGGCATGTATATAGAAAGGTTTGGTATATCGGACTGATGGTATATAGATTGGGAGACCTTATACCTGGAGTGATAAGAGTCAAACCCTATTAGTGATCTCTATAAAAATGGGCACCAATGCCCCCAAATTTTTCTTCGATTCACAACTACGAGAGGAAACAACTATACTTGCATGGAAGACAAAAATCAAGACAGCTTGAGTTTGAAGAGATTTATCCTGTTGTGAATGGTACTCTGACAAGATCAACTAACGATACAACACAAATGTGGTAGTTTTTGATAAAGTAGATCAAAAGGCCAAACTCATCATCTTGTTTGGAGTGTTCGATGATGTGTCAACCCCACATTTGAGATGCCAAAATAGCTAAAGAAGTGTGGGATAAGTTGAGCACAGTATACGAGGCCAAAACAAGAATGTTATATTGAATTTGCAGAGTCAGTTACACACATTGAAGTTCAAGCAGAATGAAAAATGAAGCTTTCTTAAGAAGAGTTGTAGAGTTGAGGGCTTCACTTCTAGCCCTAGGAGAAGTGGTCACAGATGATGCTCTCATTCCCATTTTTCTGAGAGCACTCCCTCTTCTTACCACATTTTTTCACAACACTAAACGTGTCAGATACGACCATTAGTTTTGACAAATTGGTAAACCTACTGCAACAAGAGGAAGCAATGCATAATAAGGATGATGAAGAGAGAGTAGGCACTTTCTTCACATCAAAAATGGAAAGGAAAAGGTAAAGGAAAACCTAATTCCTATCAAAAGTCCCAAAATCAAAATCAGTATCAAGGGGATAGACAACAAGAAGAAGCAATGTCAATCTGTAAAAGAGGACATGACCTAAAAGATTGTTGGTATAATACTTACAAGAAAGGTTCATCAAGAAACTCTGGACCTCCACAACAATCTCACAAGGGACATTCTAACTACAATCAAGGGAGAAAAAGGGGAACTGGAAAAGAAGACCCCATCAGCAAGGAAATATTGTTGAGCAACAAGAATAGTTAGACAATGAAGACTACTTGTTCATTGCTCGATCAAGTGAACCATCCCATCATCTAGTGATGTTTGGTATGTTGATTTAGGGGCCACTCGACACATGACCAGCCACAGAGACTAGTTTATTTCAATGAGGGACATGCCATCAAAAATCATGTTTTGTTGGGAGATGATTCTTCATATACAGATTCAAGGGATTGGGAACATTTCTCTACCCCTTGGTTCATGCAACTGTAGACTATCAGATGTCTTATATGTCCCTAGGTTGACAAAGAATCTTCTTTTAGTTAGTCAACTCCTAGATCACAACCTAAAAATTGACTTTGATAGTCATTCCGGCAAGAAAACATGTTTGATTCGAGACAAATCAAGAGGCTCAAAAATAGTTGCAAAAGCCTCCAATGTGGGACGCATGTTCCAACTTGATTTTGTTCACAGAGATGATCAAGCACTTGTGGCTAAGAACTCCACCTCAGCATAGTTGTGGCATCGGAGACTTGGTCATGTAAGTTTCAAGTATCTCGAGACACTTGCCGGTGTAATATGGTACATGGGCTACCATCTCAAAAGGATACAGACAAGTGTCCTCACTGCCTAGCAGGAAAACAACACAGAGCTTCATTTCAAAAGAGTACATTTCAAGCTCATGGAAAACTTGACTGGTTCATACCGATCTTTGTGGTCCGATGCAACCAAGTCATTCTGGGTTCCAGTACTTCATGCTTTGTGTTGATGACTATTCAAGAAAAATGTGGATTTTTTTTCTTCACAAGAAAAGTGAAGCTTTTGAAACCTTTCAAAAAAGTTCAAAGTAGTAGTTGAGAATGAAACTGGTCGTCACATCAAAACTCTCCACTCAGATCGAGGGGGAATTCACTAGTGATGAGTTCAAATACTACCTACAAACTCATGGGATTCATCAACAAATGCCTCCTCCACACACACACAAAAAAATGGTGTTGTTGAGAGAAATAAATCATACTATCATGGAAATGGTGTGATGCATGATCGATGATTCAGGACTTGCAAAGACATTTTGGAAGAAGCAACAAAAACAACAGTGTATTTGTTGAACAGAGTGCCCAAATTTTCTCTTGAAGGAGTAACACCACAAGAAGCATGGTCAAAAGAAACCATCTATTGCACACCTTAGAGTATTCGGGTGCAAAGCAAGCATGCACATACCCAAAAAAATAGAAATAAATTGGACATGAAGTCAGAAACTCATCTTCATTGGGTATAGTGAAGAGACTCTTGGGTATAGATTGATGGATCTAAGACTAGAAAAGTCTACACCAACAGAGATGTTGAGTTTTTTGAGAAGAAGGAAGCAGAGACTCCTCCTCTAGACTCACCAGATGTAGATTTTTCACCCTGTTGTAAAAATTGAAGTTGATGTTCCCTTAATGATGAAAGTGATGATGGGGATGATGGTGTTGATCAGATAGAACCATGACCCATGGGAACAGTTCAATGTATGCCCAAGTGGTGTACTAGCACATTACGAGATGCAAGAATGGATGCTCCACTGGATACATCCACCCCTGGACCATGGACTCGTAGTAAAGCAAGAGAAGAAGTTAAATTTTCTTTGATGAGTAGAGTTATTGAATCTAGATGAGCCCTCTACAGTCAAGAAGCCCTATAGTCAAAAGCTTGGAAAGATGCCATGGATTTGAATATCAATTAGTGATGAAAAATAACACTTGGTAGCTTGTCGATCTTCCACCAGGGAAGAAACCCATTGGATGCAGATGGATATTTAAAACAAAGTACAAAGTAGATGGGACAATGGACAAGTATAAAGCAAGACTAGTAGCAAAGGGGTATGCACAAAAGAAGGCATTGACTATGAGGAGACATTTTCTCCCACAGCTAAGATCAAAACAATTAGGATGATCTTTGCTCTAGTTTACATAGTTTGGATGGAAAGTCCACCAAATGGATGTAAAAAGTGCCTTCCTAAATGGAGATTTACAAGAAGAAGTCTACATGACTCAACTGAGGGATATGTAGTACCTGGTCAAGAAGCAAAGGTATGCAGACTCAGGAAATCTCTTGTATGGCCTAAATAGGCACCTTGGGCATGGTACATCAAGATTGATGAGCATCTCGTACAACATGGATTTGTTAGAAATCCATACGATCCCAATCTTTACCTCAAAAAGAAAGGGGGAGATTGTGATTGTTTTGTCTATGTCGATGATCTAGTCATCACTAGCGGAAGTTTAGTGAGGATGATCGATGTAATGAAGAAAGATCTTAATCGATCATTTGACATGACCGATCTCGGGCTGATGCATTATTGTCTTGGATTGGAAGTATGGCTAGAAAGAGAATCACATTTTTGTTTCTTAGATGAAATATACCAAGACAACGCTCAAGAAATTTAGGATGATGGATTGCACACCAATTCTACACCTATGGAGAATAGATTACAGTTATCTCATTCAGATCCATCTCCTGAGGTAAGTGCCACTCTCTATCGGTAGTTGATTGGGAGTCTCATTTACCTGACCTACACTAGACCAGATATCAGCTTTGCAGTGAGCTATCTATCCAGGTTCATGCAGGAACCCAAATTTTTTCATTGGAAAGCAGCAAGGTGCATCTTGAGATATCTCAAAGGATCAGTGGATCTTGGTCTAGAATACAAGAAGAACAACAACTTCTTCTTGACTGGATATTCGGATTCAGATCATGTAGGTAACATTGATGATAGAAAATCCACTTCTAGATTTGTATTCTTTATGGGATCTGGACCAATATCATGGGGAAGAAAGAAACAACACTTTGTTTCTCACTCTTCCATAGAAGCCAAGTATCGTTTCTGTAGGAGAAGCTATCTATGTGAAGTGATTTGGCTACGTCGCATACTAGAAGGACTTGGAATACCACAAGACAAACCGACCACCATGTATGTTGACAATGAAGGTGTTCTCAAACTTATTCACAATCTAATTTTTCATGAGAGAACAAAGCACATTGAGGTATAAGTTCATTTCATACGTGAACATGTGTTGAAGCACAACATCTAGCTTCAATTTTGTCCAACAGTTGAACAACGATGGGCAGATATCTTCACAAAGTCACTTGCACATGACAAGTTTGAGTTGTTCAGAGAGTTCCTCTCCTCATCCCTTGAGACAATGCACAATTAAGGGGGAATGTTAGGTTAATTATTATTTACCTAATATATTAATTATGCATTATATAATTAATTAATTAATGTTATTAATTAAATAATGTTGTTATATGGTTATATTTCTTCATAACCATCTAATTGTATTTATGTAATCTTGCATACGGGTGTGGTTATATTGTTTTAATTTTTTTTTAGAGTTCAATACTACATCAAATGTGATGTCATGGATCGTGAGGCAAAAGAAGGAATTAGAATAAATATTTTTATTTTGATGAGTCATCATTTGACTCATTTCCATTGCATAACCTCCTCTCATAGATCTCTCAAAGAGATGATGAGCCTGAGGATTCTTTCATAGAAATGCTCTAAAGCTTGGTAGTTTGAAGAGATTCTTCGCCTCCTTTGACATGTCGTAAAAGATTTCTTCCAAAAGCGCCTTAACTCAAGAAACTCTCTTCAGAACACTTAAGAGTTAGAGCGAGGAGAGAAATCGGGTAAATATCACACTAATGAGTTTAGTGGTTGATAAAACCAAAACTTATATAGTTCATTAGGAAATTAGTCAAATAGAGTGGAAGAAGACCATAGATGTATACTATGACTCGTTGATTTAGAATTAGACATGGGAACTCAGTCGATCTACCTCAAGAAATAATTCTATTGGTTGCCGAGGTTTTTGAATAAAAAGATAGGGCAAATGGATATATCAACAAGTATAAATCATGACTCTTTTAAAAGGGATATGATAAAAAGAAGGAATTGACTACTGAGGATACCATTACCCTTACTATAAAGATTCTAACCATCAAAGTTGTTTATGCGGTAGCGGTCAAAAATATGGAAATTTTATTTTATGAGATGAAGTAAAAAGTGCTTTAATTGGCGATCTTAAAGAAGAAGTACACATGACCCAACACTAGAAGGATCATTTATTGAAAGTGCTTTCCTTTATTTTTCTATAGTTGCAGGAAAGGAGTGTAAAGGCGTGTGTTGATTGAAAAACATTTTTATTTTTGGACTAATATTAAATGGTTAAAATATATTTTTGGGATACTGATTGAGGAAAAGAAAAATACAAACTACTTTGTATAACACTTGCATTTTGTACTGGAAGAATTCAACATGGGCTGTGAAGACTTTTTAGTGAGAACAATTGAGAACTATTTTAAACTTTATCCTTCCTAGAAATATGATTTGATGACCCACACTTGGAAATTATTTTATTTGTAATTGAAAAGCTAAGGTAATATTAAAATTTGCACTTGTTGGCATGTGTTACGGTGAAAGGCCGAATATATATCTTGTTAGAGATTGGTGTAAAAGGAAATGGGTTTGTAATGTAGATGTTAGGGTTGCTTGACAAGAGAAGGTTTTCTATTCTATTTCAAAAATGAGAAAGATAGGAAAAATGTGCTTCAGAAAGCCTTATGGTTATTCGACAATGCAATCTGACTACGAGTCTTCATCCAGCTCTAAGGGAACCGGGTTTGTTACATAATATAGTGTTTAAATCTCTCTATGTGTGGATTCGTCTCCTGCTCTCCCTTTAGAGTTTGGGAGGTCTATTTTTATTGGGATTTCTAGATCGGTAATGTTGATTTATGTTGATACGACCATGAGGGCATGATCTAGATTAGGTTTTGGATGACTTTGTATCTACATCCCTAGGGGAAAAAGATACCCAAAAAGTTTTTTTTAACTTCTCAATTGGAATTTGGGAACAAAGGTTTGAAGTGGAAAGCTCAAGTATTTTTTTACCAAATGTCAAGAAATCGAGATGATAATTCTTTCTTTTGTGGGGATGAAAATCGATCTGCGGAGCATGAAGATGTGGAGGAAGATCTAGAGGTGGAGGAATCGGATGTTCTTTCTTGGTTTTAAAGCGAGGAGGTCTAGTATATTGTTCCAAACAAAGAAGAGGACATAGACACTATTGTGAATGTTGGGATGATTGAGAGTTAGAAGCTGGTAATGGTTTACTGCAAGAACCAAAGCACTGATTATTGGAAACAACATGATGATAAGGAATGAATCTTGATTTACAAAGAAATAAAGATATGTGGAATGTTCAGTAGTGGTTAAACAAATCATGGATTTAAAAAAAAGATATGTTGCGAGGAAAAAGCGTTGATCAAAAGGAAGCATTAAATGATTATGCATGGACTATAGTCTACTCTAAAAATATATTGACGTATAACTTCGAGTAGTTCTTGGAAATCCTCTATAAGTTGTACATTGTTTAAGTATATTAACCAAATTCTCGAAGATAATTGTAAAAATGAAAAATTGAGTGTTGTCATAAAAAAATTGTATGAAGGAGAGAGTGATCTCAAAACAATGGGAATGAGAGCTATATCAGTGACCTCCTCTCTTAGGGCTAGAAGTGAAGCCCTCAATTCATAACTCTTCTCAAGAAAGCTTCTATTTTCTCATTTTGTTTGAACTTCAGTGTGTGTAACTGACTCTACAAATTCAGTATTACATTCTTGTTCTTGGCCTCGTACACTATGCTCAATTTATCCCATGCTTCTTTAGATGATTTGACATCTCGAATGTGCGGTTGCATGTCATCGAACACTACATAAACAAGATTATCATCTTGGCCTTCTTATCGGATCTATCAAATTATTCTTGTTGAGTTGCATCGGTTGTTGATCTTGTTAAAAAACCATCCACAACATTGAAAATATGTCCAAACTCAAGTTGTGTCTTGATATTTGTCTTCCATGCTTTGTATAGTTATTTCCTCTTAGAAGTTGAGAATGCTGGAAGAAAAAAACTTGGGGCGTTGGTGCCCATTTTTGTAAAATCAACTAACAAAGGATAAGGCTCTTCTCAATCCAAGTATATGCTCTCCAAATCTAGGCCGATTAACCAAATGTTCCACTCATATCCCATCAATCTTATATATCGAAGCTTTCATATACGTGCCGTTACGATAGACCCTCTTTGGTACATGGAAGTAGCTCGCCCTTTCTACATACTCGTGCGATACGTGAAAGAGGCGTTAACGTACATGAAAAAATCGATACGTGGTATGAAGATAAACTTGAAAAGGTTTTGTGTGCTCAAATAAATATCCTCATATGCATGCGTAACTTTTCTATATACTTGGATAAATTCATTGTCTATATTTATGTTGTGTAATCATTTACATACGGATGGGGGCTCAAAGTGTCTACATTGTGTCCTTATTACTCCTGTCGATTTAAAGGGTCGATGCCAAGATGACATTGTTGCATCTATATTAGGCGTTAAGCTTGTAGTAGTAGTCACGATGAATCTAACCGTAAGCATTTCCTAGAGGCACCATGTTTATCCCAAATGTTGCGAGAGAGATCCAAAGATCTCGTGAGTGATATAGAACCAAAATTTTCAATTTTTTTATTATAAATCTCTGCCATTTGAAAGTAGTTCAATGGTTTGTTGTTGAATATGCCAACCTGAAAATTTGTACAATGCACTAAAAATACTATGAAATATCACAATTTCATCAATATGCCAAAAATTGAATGACAGACAATGTTTTTTGTTTATTGAGGACGTGGTGGTCTTTAGAGCTCAATACGACTCTCGGTGTGAAAAACCGTAAAAATAAAATCTCAAAATGAATTTTTTAATCAACCCCCTTTTTAAAAAAATGCTTAGAATGAAAAAATAAGTGATGTGGGAGAGAAAAAGTTTTTACCCTTTTTTATGGTTCTCTGCTAAAGTTGGTGGCTTGTTTAGTTGTAACTAGAGGCTTTAGTAGAGTTTTCTGCAAGTCGTTGGGGCAGGGTCGAACCCAAAACTAATCCTCCTAAATCATTCACCCTAACATACTCGACACTCTAAGCACTACGACTATGAACTGAAGAAAAATATATTTAAATAAAAAACAAAGTTGACTAACATTTGAACATAGTCAACTTGGTCTCCTTGATAGAGGTCCACATGCCACTACTTAGTAGAAGGGCAGTTCAGCTTTTTCTGCGTGAAGCAGATCTGACCTCCTCTCTTATCTCCTTTCCACTACTTTTATTTGTTTATATCCTATGCCTGTCTATTTGTTTAAACCGTCATTTTTTTGTTGTCCACCATTTGGTTTTGGGATTTTAGGTCGTTGCAGGTTTATTTCCACGCCGCTTTGATGCAGGAAAAGGGACTCGAATAATTGTTTTCTTTGACTTTATTTTGCAGCATAATTTCCTATGCTTTTTATTGCAAGGTTTTGACGGCTCGGTTTGGAGGATTATGACACACCTTAGGGTATAGATCTAGATGGCTCAAATTTGAATGTTTAGTCCCTCCGCTTAACAAAAACTAGACTGATGAAAGACTCGCCGCCTTTGCAAATAACACGGTATAAGAAATGATTCAACATGGAAATAATACATCAAAGCAGCCCGATCAATACTCTTAATGAATGAACCAACTCAATCTGAAACAAATGCAACTCAATGCAACGTCAATGCATAACTCGGCCTATTTGTTGGCTCGGTTTGGATTGGTGAGAAAATAGGCAGCCAACTCGCTTGGTGGTAATGCAGAGATATGTGGAGATATCGGTCAGAGTTAGTATGAAGAAATTTTTAGCTCGAATACCTAATGCATAGAGGAACTCAGTGGGGGCTCGTTCGGTCAGCGACATGGTCCTCCAAAAAAAGACACATACTCCTCCAAATCTGGTGTTGCTGCCACTGTTACATATGCCTAAGAGTATTACTAAATTTTAGTGACAAAACCCCTGCGGGAAAAATGATATAACAAATAAATACACTACATAGTTACCTAATCACCATAGTAATGCAGAAATTAACTATCATAAACTATAATTTACCATAACAAAATATGCACTTAATATGACGTGTATAAGCTTCAAAATAACTTAAATATGGTTTTGTAATAGATAAAAAACATCCAAAGGAAATAAATATTCAGTAAAACATACCAATACACTGTTGTGACACACTTCTAAAAGTTGCAAGTTAAGCAAATAAGTGTTTATTCATTAATTAGGTGATATAATACAAACTGACATGGCCTAGACACATGACTAGAACAATGATCCCACCTATGCTTTTACAAAAGCAAGGCATAAATACAAAAGCCCACCCCAGGCCTCCAAAATAGTGCTTTTCAAAATTAGCCAAGTTGTCTATTTGAAGCTAATCCAAAAATAACCTCTCCTACATGCACACATTTACAATTAAATAATAAAAAGGATTAAACAAATTCTCGGTCAATGTGTTGTTGTCTGCTTTTGACTCATTCTTTGCAATAGCTAAGGTATTGTATGGACATACTTGCAAAAATTAAGGTAAAAATGTCTTTTCTTTGTTTGGAATATAAATTATTTTTATCTGTTCCTCCAAAAGGCTATTTTCCCTTATTTTTTTGGATTACAAGTATGTTCTTTGGGTAACCAATGATTTTGTTTTTATCTCATGCATAACCTATCATGGCTTAGCGTGGCCATTTATACAATGTCTTTGACTTTACATAAGCCCTCCATCCAATCATGCATTATTAATTTTGACCATGATAATAAACATGCACATTTCTCATCATGCAAATAATTACTCACTCTTATACACACAGAAAAATGCATAAGGGGTTTCGAAAATTTAGTAACCGTGGTTTATTGATCTTTGTTGTGTTTCACTTAAGGGCTTATTTCTATGGGTTAGGGTAAGAAACATAATTATTAAGTACTTCTCATTTGTACTTTAGCATTTTATGGAACCTTCTAGGTGGAGGAGAAATCTTTTGAAAAATTTCTTCTATAGAGGCCATTATTGTTGCTAGAGATTTGTATTCTAGTTTGGATTTCATTACTTCAACTATATGTAAGAATTATTTCTTCTTGAGATGGGTTTTTGAGTTTCATGACCATGGAGGGATTACTCTTGTGCAATGGAGCTCTATTTTTACCCTATCATACGGCTCGAGCATCTTTGGATCGGTGATGGGATGTTGGCATTGAGCTCTATTTGATTATGGTTATGTTATTATTGCTTTCATGTTATAGTTGAACTCTTATTTGATTCGATATTTTGATTTCCTTTGTTTCTAGATTTTGCATTTGATCTCTATCGTATGGCGTGAGTTGGGATTTTATCTGTTTATGCTCAAAATTTTGGAGCCCTTTCCATATCTAGGTATCTCTAACTCGGTATGGATTTGTTTCAAAGATTAGTTTTGGCTTTGTTTATCTTGCCAACTCGATGAGTTTTGCAGATCTATCTCCTTAAACTTATTGGATTTCTCTACTCATGATTTTTCTTGGTATTAGACCTTTATGGTTTAATTGACTCTACTTGGAGGTTGTGTGTTACCATATTGGCTCATTGAGCCCTCTCAAGCATTACGCATTGGCGAGGTAAGAAGCTCATCTAGGTCATTGTGTTCTATTTTTACTTCATTATCTCATGAAAATAGGCTTGCCAATATAGATTCTTGAGGCCCGATTGTGCATTATTTGTGCTGATTTGAAAGCGATGCCTTTGAATTTTTTCTATGTGTGTGGCTCTATCCTACTTATCCTCCAAATGTGACTTTGAACTTTAGCATTATGCCTCCATTTAACTCTGTGAATGCCTGACCGTGGCTTTTCGCCAAGAAATGTTGGAGATTCATATTGATCTTGGGCTTGGAACTATATTTCTCAGCTGGGTTATACTCATTGACCTCACCCCTGTAAAACTACCAAGCATGGTTCTAATTCATTGTTTTTATCTCGTAATATGTGTTCTATTTTCCCAAAACTATGAAATTTGTTTTATTTCATCTTATCATGTGTTGGGTTGGTTACATATCAATCAATATACCGAATCTTGGATCCTTAGTGTTCTGACTATAATATTAAGTGTATCATAATATTTAGTTTATATTTAAATAATATAGAATAATTTATATTCTTATTATTTAAATATAAACTCTATATTAGGTGTTTGGTTAATTTCATTAAATAACTAATTAAATTGGGTTGTGCCCCATCACTTAAGAAGGAAAAAACCCTTTGGTTTATTTAAATATGATCATAGTTCATATTCGCGATAACGATTATCATATCAAATTATAATATTGAATTGTTGAATATGAAGGTAAATCTGGTAAAAAGAGGTAGTAGAAGTGAGGAGGGAGTTCTTGGATTTGGTGGATGTAAATTTTTCTTACTTACTAGATTTATTCTCTATTTTTTTACCCGTTTAGGGGTTTTCCATGTTATAGACTATGTCACTGTGTTTTATGGTTTTAGTTACTTTTATTTAAGTTTTTCACACTTACATTTACATTTATTTATAATGTTAAACATAACATTTAATAAAGTTAATTAATATATTTTCCACCCCTCATCATAATATGGTACTAGAGTGGGATTAATAAATTAATTTAATCCTAATATCCTAAGGTTGTAACTATGGGGAAGTTAGGTGGTTAAGTTATTTAGAATTATATTTAACCCTCCTTTCTCTGCATGTATGGTTAGATTGGATGTTGGTTGCACATGTGGAAATTCATTCGAGATTTCAACTATGCGTGAAAAAATTCAAGTTCAAGAATCACCCAGGCCCTAGAAACTAAGGTAAAGAGAAACTTGGTGCATCATCTTCTTCACTTTCATCTCAAGATGAGTACTTGAACTACCCGATGTCATCATCATCAACTTCTTCCAAAGATGGGTAATGTGGTTAAGTTATTTCAAATTATATTCAACCCCACCTTCCTCTCCACATGGTTATATTGGATTTTGGTTACCTGCCACAGGTAGAAAGTAATTCGACATCTCAACTACACGTGAAAAAAATCAAGTTCGGGAATCACCTAGCCCTGGAAAATAAGGTAGAGAGAAACTTGGTGCACCATATTCTTCACTATCATCTTAGGATGAGTACTAAAATTCCTTGATGTCATCATCATCAACTTCTTCAATTTCAAGCCCATTTTCTTATTCTTCATCATCATCTTGTCCAAAAGTTGCATGTTCATCATCACGATATGTATCGTAGGATGAATTGATAGGGGATCCTCTAGAGAAATTTTTCGATACGTTGGCCAATCCTTTATCTATTTTGAAATTTCTTCTTGGGTGCCTCTTTGATCACGAAAGGTTGATCGAGTCCTTCTTAAGAGACAAGACATCATCGCAAGTTTTTTGACTAATGAATCTCTAGTACCGTGCTTGTGCTTTGGAATTTCTCCTTACTGGAAAGTTTTTAATATTTCCTAACATGATCAAATAATCTTCCACTTAGATTGTATATTTTTATTCTTCGTCCAAATATATTGGTTGAGTTCTTTCTTAACATAAAACCCACCTAAGGAAAATGGGCATTTGTGAAGAATCTTATCTTGTTGTCTTTCTTAGGTAGGACCACTTTAGGTATCTTGTTGAAATTTTTATGAACTCCCTCATTCATTCAAGGGTTCTTTACTCGAGTTGAAACCATTGGGTGAAATGTGCATGAGAATATTCTGAGTTTGAATCGGTTTCAAACATGGTCTCCATGTCTGTTAGCATTAGTTTAGGTTAATACATTTGTTTGTTAGTGAGCAGTTATAAGCTTTGTCCATCTCCTCCTATAGCATTTATATGGCTCTCTTTGTCTTTTTTTGAATCACACGCATTAAATAGAATACATTGAATAAATATTTCTTGTCTCTTCCATCATTGGTATCATAGCTTCAAGACTTTCCTTAGCATGGAAAATTACTTGGAGACCTACGTTACAAACTAGTGAAACATGACGAGGAGGCATGTGGTGTAGACTTACGTTTTGGTGTTTGGTGTGAATATTCCAACCAAGTGCAGCCATTAAGTGAATAGGCATCGACCTGTTAAAGACCAAGTAAAGGAATTGAAACATGGCTAGAGTATTTGGCAGCAATGTGTGCATAGAAACTTGTGTAACATGCTTGCTAGTTTGACGTTGGAGCAAGTGAAAAGGAGCAGCGACATGAACAAGCTTTGATTTCTGAAATATCAGCCAAGCATATGCATTGAATCACCCCTTGGAGACCTCATCGTGTAAGTGTGACAGCGGGAAGCATTTCCTAGGTGGAAACATTCTGTAGATACGTTGCTCTTTGGTGATCTTTTTAGAGCTCTAAAAGACTTATGTTGTGGCATTAATAAAAAAATTATTTGGAAAAGACCAAAATCATACTAATTTTGGCGTTTAAGATCTCCTCTTCCCTCGGTGTGGTAAACCTGTATTGCAATCACAAAAGGGACCTACAATGTTGGAATATGAAGTAAGCCTATGAGGCAAGTGCAAACCCTTCCAGCGTGATTTCCCCAGCAGAGTGCTAAGAGGGCACGTACATGTCGCACATTTTTGATGTTGAGAGTGTTACAAGCAACCCTTCCACTGGGTCACCTCTGAGAGCCCAAGAGGACACCACCAGGATCTATTTTTCCTTTCTTAATGAATTACTGAATACCGGAAACGTATTATTTGATGAATTGGTGCATCAAGGATTGTTTGACTATTTCTAGTTTGACGTATGTTGTCAAGCACACCGAATCCACGAAGAATTGGAGCGTGGCTATGATGTAGATGATGAACACAAAGTAGAATGCCCATAGGAGTGTCCGTGTCTCACTGCATGAGATTATAGAGCCCATCTTCGTGATAGGTTCCTTCAGTAAGAATTTATAATCATTTTTTGAACAATCAATAAATAAAATAAAATTTTGAGTTTTTGGAAAAGTTTGCTCCTTGCATTTTGTTGTCGTATGCCCGGTTGCTAAAAGGGACAAATTTATCTGCTTGGAAAACTAGGATGCGGATGATTCTTCGATTTGAAGACCTTTGAGGATCATTTATGGGAGAGACGCCCCTCCCATAGACAACGATTTGTTGGCTAAGTATGAAAATGCCAATCAAAAGAATTAATGCTTATCAGTCCTAACATCCCGCATACCCCGCCTTGTCCCCGCGTGCTTTGGTTTTTCCCCTTTTTCTTCTTTCTTGGCCTTTTTCTTCTTGAAACCTTTTTGATGGCGCGAAACCGCCGCCCTCCCGAGGGCGGCGGTCCTCAGAACCGCCCGCCCCGCAGCGGCGGCTGGCGTACGCATTTTTCGTAACGTTCTTTTTGACGTAACTCACGTGAAATATCACGTTTCACCAGCTTTTCTTGCCGACTTGAGCATGCATTTATGTTTTTGGTCCCCTGGAATAGTGTTTTTCCTTTGTTTATTGTTTAGGAGTTCAGTTTGATTTTGATTTTGGGGTGATTGAATTCTTATAAATGCATGGCTTGTGCTCAAGCAAATGGCCACCATTTTTACTCCAATCTTCTCATTTTCAGTGCTGTGGTCTGTTAGTTTGCTTTAATTCCTTAGTTTAGTTCATTACATGCTTAGTTTGCATTGACTAGCTGTTGGTAAGCCACATATCCAACTTGTGCAAACAATGTTGCTGTTTTATCTAATCCATTAGAGTAGAATAGCTTAGAAGCCATTAAAGTTGCAGGTTTTCTCTTCATACAGGATAGTTTTAGGTTCTGGACGCATTTTGTTGCACGATTCGCAGTAGATCCCGCTAGGAATTGCATAAGCCAAGCTCTGTACTCTTGCGCTATCCCTCTCCTATCCGCGTTCTATTCTATCTGCATTCTGAAGGTTGTCCCTTGTTCCAAACACCTATTCCTATTGATGCAAGCATTACACGCTTTTCTGGATCTACGTGAACACAAAGAACGAAGAGATCATACTGAGGGGACAAGATCACACACACCATCGGATTCGCCACTGTTCTGCGGAATCCAGGTTTTAACTTTCAAAGTTCTAGTTAGAATCATATCAAACAGAGTAGTTAATCACTTTATTTCAGTTAATTTTATTCTCGATATTGCCAGGGAAGCTGTGGGGATTGATAGTTTCTGAGAAACTATGATTCACTCCTCACTTCTGAGGTAGGATCGAGAATCTCGCAAATAGATTAGTTATTTCATTGTTTAGAATAGATATACAAATTGCACAAACAAATAGCTATACTCGGCTATTTTGTTTGTTTTAAATTATTAGTTTAGTTGTCAATTCTAAATATTTTAAATAGCTGCTTTCTTAAATTCATTTAAATCATCAGAAAATACAAAAAGAAGTCATATATGCTAGAAATATACTTAGATTTCACTTTATTATAGTTTGTTTTATTACTGCTTTTGCATGACAATTACGGGACCTAGGGAGCCCAGGGAATACATTTTCGAGCCAATCGTGCCTCAACCCAATCTCATAGCGGCAATAATCGATATGACTGACTTAACCTTAGGATACAAGTCTTCCAAACAACAACAAGATTTCCAAAGCAAGTCGATCTCGCTTAAGAGGATTAAACATAGAAGACGACCAAGCATATACATTTTGGTCAAGTCAGCCAAACTACAGGTTGCACTAAGAAAAATATCCACATGACTGTAGAAGGATTCGAAAGAGAACAAACATTCGGGTGTGATCCTTTAATTCCACAACCAGACGCAGGAGACACCCTCACAGACATAGATACCGGTTTAAGAATCCAGGTTGCGAGAACGCCCGTAGGATATTCTGAGAAAATCACACAACTATTGATTCTAAATATAGAAGCTGAGAAAGCGTATGATTATTGGATACTAGGGATCAGGACTTGATCTCGCGTATGACCATAACAGGACCACAACAACCAAGAATCTATGGTTGTGACCCACAAATCCCGCAGCCTAACGAATCCATCAGAGAATTAGACATAGACACTGGCCTACGCACACTGGTATTCCAGTCTACCCCACTTCCACCTATCATTATCCAACAATTATCCTTATGGACACAACAGCTAACAAAGCTAGAGAATTCTGGACTAGGCCAGAGAACCGTCCATAGAGTGACTACTTTACCATCCACTATATGACCTTATCAGGAGAAATACACGAAACTATCCCAGGTCATTTCCCACGTATTCCGCAACCCATAGATCGAATCACGCCAGAGCTCGATATTGATTGGAGCCTTCGAGCAGTCATCCTTGCCGATCGATCTATCACACCAGTCCAAGTTAGAAGGGCCTTCTTTGCCTTAGATTCACAAATTCCATTAGTGCGTGTCGAAGACATTAGATTGCCTAACTAGTTTGTCTGTGTCCCACCTATATTCCATCCCCACCGGCTGTCTCGGCACGACCTCGGGAGGTCGGGTACGCGGAAGAGTCACTTGTAGATTCCCACGCTCGCTTGTCGCTTTTCCGGCGTACAAAATTGGTGAACCCGACGTGAAACAAACAAGATTAGTAAAACTGACATAAACTGCCTACTTTCTTGTCTGGAGTCATAGTATTACACTTTCACTTTAGTACGCCTTCTTAGAACCGCTTCATTAAGTTTTCATAAATCACCTTCGCTCCTTCCCATTATTCTGCGGGTATTCATATACCCCCCGAATATGTCGGGATTCGATGCATATGGCAGACCCCTCCTGGGTCTTGAGGCATACTACGCCCAACAGAATAGGCAATCATCACCCTCGCTCTCAGTATGGGGTGACAACTATTCAACTAATCAGTTGTCAACACAAACCCCAAGAATCAGATATAGTTCGTCTTTTCAAACTGAGGAGTTAGATCAACCCCCTCGAACCCAACAAACAGAGCCTTCAGGTTCAAACAATATGACGTTTACCGGAGAATCTGGTTCATCTCCTCAAATGCTACTCAGACCACAAATTAGTAGGCAATCAGATCCATACCTGGTCTTAGATGATGGACAGCCAACACGTTATCCTAGGAGTGAACAACGCTCCTGGGAATGTACCCATCTATAGGAGGTTTACAAATACAACCCGAAATCTCTTTTCAAGAAAATACCTCTCTATGCCACCGCATACAGAAATATTCGGGAGAAACTTGGCAAGATAGCGATCAGCTTTATGACAGATATCACGTACCTTTACAACACCAAGGTATACAACAAACGCCGCTCAGGAGAAAGTACCGTGACTTCACCAAATGAAGTCATTTCAACGTTAGTAGAAAGAGTGAGAGGGTTAGAACTGGCTCAAGCAAGTCAAAATTCTCCGCTCATACAAACAGAAGTTCCAATCCTCCATACCACTGCCGTAGATCTCTTACGGGAGTAGGCACGTTAGGCATGCCTCCTCAATATCCACAACAAACGCCAACAAGGCCTATCATCTCTAACACTATTCCTCCCGGCCTAGTGTCGAAATCCATTCCTTGACAATACCCCGTCCTACTTAAACATATACTCTAAATCACCACAAGGAGATATGTTCTCCTCTCCCGGCATGTTTGCTCAAACGCAGGGACCTCCCTATGCCCCTGCCAACGCATACGCTGCACCGTATCAACAACCTATCCCACCACCACTCCCTCAGCAAACACCATCAATGGTCGAAAGCTATGCGATAGGGACTTATTCAGAATACCTAAAGGAACCCTTAGATTTCACCATACGAAGCGTCATGCTTCCAAGACCTCTCCCTGATTTTCCCAAGTTCAAGGGTGAGGGAGATCCAAACGCACATATCAAAGCTTACGCTACAGCCATACGAGAATTACTCCCTTGGGATGGGGTGGTTGCTAAAATATTTCCCAAAACCTTGGAAGGCATCGCTCTCGATTGGTATTATAGAATACCTGAGGCTTCCATACATTCATTTAAACAACTTGTGTCAGAGTTCATCAAAGCCTTCGACATGAACAAACTATTAAGAACAGGAATCAGGGAATTCTTGCATATCAAACAAGAACACAACGAATCTGTCGCCCATTTCATCCAGAGGTGGCATACAGTTCTTTATTCATCAGCAAGTGCTCCAAACATGGATCAGATGGAACTATGTGATTTATTCCTTCATTCTCTCAGTAGAGAAGTGAAGGAAGAAGTCCAGAAGTTCCCACTAAGGACTTATGATGAAGTACTTGAGAGAGCGCTCGCGAATAGATCAAGCAGTGATAGATAGTGGTCGTAAGACATATGGAACAAACGGGAGGTTAATCACCTCCACTCAAAACACTACAACTACCACAAATGTCAATCAAGGACCCAAAATCCTTAACAAAAATCGTGGGGTAACAACGGATGGGGTAACCGACCAGCCCAAGAGGGTAAATGTTGTTAATGCTCCGTCACAAACAAACAACCAACGAAACAACAACTTTACCCCGACAATCAATACAGTGGATTTTAACCATCCACAACAACAACAACAACAACGGTGAAATCCCATACAAGGGCCAAGCCAAAACTCATTTGGTTACCAAAACCAAAGTCAAAACCAGAAACAACAATTCCAAAACTTTAGTCCTAATAGGCAACAGTTTGATCGGAATTTTAGGCCACAATACACACCAAACCAACAAAACGGGAATTACAACCCCAATTCTTATTGTGGTTTCCATAAAATTCGGGGTCACGATACTAGAACGTGCCGTGACTACAATAAATTTATGCAACGCTTGCCAGAAGAACAAAGACAGTTCTTCACAGACCTGTTTTTGGCGGATCCCGTCTCATCATCACCAAATACTCTCGCAGGGGTAGTTTCTCCTCAGAATGCTCCCCTCAAGATCTTTAATGATCCGCTCCCAAATCATGATAGCAATAGGCTGAATCCAACCGGAACAAACAAAGGTGCAGTGACGGGAAACAATGATCATGAAGCCTCGACTTCATTAAATCCGTCAGTTGCGCCACAGTTGGGAGCTCAACCGAGACCCAAGATAGTCAGTTTGGTAGAATTAGACGCTGAACTACCTATCGAAGCTATAACAAGAACACGAGAGTATTTCTCTCAACCGAGCCCAAGTCATCTCGCAGAGATGATAAGAGTCAAGCAAATAGTTGAAAACCCATCGGTGCCTATGATTTAATTAGTGACCTAACAAAGACCTTCTCACACATTTCATTTTTGGACTTACTAAAGAACTCTCCCCCTCACAGAGCTGCTCTTTTAGAAGCATTAGGTCTAGGCCATCTAATTAACATCACTCCACCTCCCGAAACACAAGTAAATCACGTAGATTTTGATATCCACCCTCCGGGGCAGCCGGACAAGGATGTCGAATTCATCTTCGAAATAAGTAAAATGCCCAGATGCCGAGATCGCACGCCGAGGTGACTCCACCTTACACTTGCAAGTGTGGGTTTATAATAACTATAAAATGGGCAATGGTGACGATGGGGCCGCAGTTAACATAGTCCCTTTCTCTTTCCTCCAAAAACTTGGATATGGAGAAACAAACTGTTCCACTACACGAAATACCTTGAGAGGCTATGATAGCCTTAAAGCCACTTCGATAGGAACTATAATACTGCCGGTCACCTTAGGGCCCAAAACCATCTTGACTGAGTTTTATATTATAGATCGGGAAACTAACTATAATATGATCCTCGGCCGACCTTGGATACATCGAATGAAGGCAATCCCTTCTACTTTATTTCAAGAAGTAAGATTCTTGCATCTAGGAAAGGTATTTGTAGCCAAAGGTGATCCAAAACCTTTTGATTTGCACCTAGCTGATTTAAAGAAAAGACCAGGGGTGCACTCAGAATTTGAACTTCCAACCAACCGACTTAATAAACCCTCTGACCCAAAGCCAGAGGAAAAGTTGGTACCTACGACGGATCTTGAAACTACCAGCATATCCAAAACAATTCCAACCCCTAAAGGTAAAACTAAAGAAACAGTATCATTAGGGACTACTGCGAAAATCGTTGAGTTGATAGAACAAGATTCACCAATGTTCTTACCATTCGATTCAAGAGAGGCATGGGATTTTCCCTAGGTGTTGGTTCCTCACACAGAGGATCTCGTATGGTAGAAGTAGAGTGCGCAAACGCAAATGATGCCCCAACATCTATACTCCCGGCTAAGTATTGACTCTCCATTTCGATGGAGCTAAATGTCATTATGGAGTGGGGGGGGTATAATTCTTACTTCACCCGAGGAGAAAGTCCTCCCATTCGCTTTTAAATTAAACTTTGAATGTACAAACAACGGCGCTGAGTACGAAGCCCTCCTCCTTGGCCTTACCTTAGCCAAAAGAATTGGTATTGATAACATCAGAGTCCTGGGAGACTCGCAATTAGTGACAAACCAAGTTTCTGAAGTATATGAAACTAAAGCCGAACATTTGCAACTCTACAAAAATGTTGTATTAGATTTAAGCAAGGCGTTTAACTTTATATCCATTGAAGCAATTCCCCGAGAGAAAAATCTTCTCGCCGATTCAATAAAGAACCTCAAAGATCACGTTTTACTCCAAGCAATGAGTTAAAAGATACTCACTTCACAGTATCCATTCGTGACAAACCCTTGGTAAAAACAATGACAAATCCTCTTTCAAGCAGAAGTGAATCTACCATCCTAGACCATGTTGGAAATGATGCGGCTACTTTGGATTACTTAAATGCCTATGCAGCACTACATCTCTCCTATCACATGCTAGATTTATCCCTGATTCCGCATTCGTCTTCCTACTTCGGAAATCCCGTAACGGATCTTCCCTCACAAACGGAACCTAGCATATACGCAATAAGAAATGGGGATGATCTAGATTTACCTCCAGCACCACCTGAGTTCGAAGAGGGTAACGCCTCTTTGATCGAAGAAACAATCGATGTCAACATCGGGACAGAAGATGAGCCGAGAATTTTAAAATTAGGATCTTCGTTAACACCAGAAGAAGTGGAAATACATACAAGGATCCTCAAAGAGCATCAGAAGGTGTTTGCATTTAATTACAAGGAGATGACGGGAGTCGCACCCCACATTGCGGTGCACAACCTCGTCACTAGATCAGATGCAAAGCCAATTAAACAAAAATCAAGACCCATGAAGCCCAAAGTAGCTCTCATGGTAAAAGAGGAAGTAATAAAACTCCTTCAGGTAGGATTCATCAAGCCAGTTGACTACTCCCAATGGGTATCTAACATCGTTCCCATTCTCAAGAAGAACGGAAAGATACGCATTTGCATAGATTTCCGAGACATCAACAAAGCGTGTCCTAAAGACGATTTCCCATTACCATCCATAGACGTTATCGTTGATGCAACAGCTGGTTTTGAACTCTTGTCTCTCATGGATGGATTCTCGGGATACAACCAAATCAGAATATCCGAGCAAGATCAAGCTAAAACCACGTTCATAACTCCTTGGGGAACCTATTGCTACGCTGTTATGCCATTCGGTCTCAAGAATGCCGGTGCTACCTACCAGCGGGCTATGACATACATATTTCACGATCTAATTCATAAGATCGTGGAATCTTACGTGGATGACTTATTGGCCAAAGCCAAGAAGCGTTGTGACCATCCGGAAGTACTCCGCGTCATTCTTTCACGCCTAATAGAATACGGAGTCACGCTAAATCCAGAGAAATGCGTCTTTGGTGTAACAGGAGGAAAACTCCTAGGTTACATCATATCGTCACGGGGAATAGATGTGGACCCAACCAAAATTCGGGCTGTCCTCGAAATGGTTCCACCTTCGGACGAATCTGGAATCAGGTCATTTCTCGGAAAGCTAGGTGCAATCCGAAGATTCATCCCGGATTTAAGCTTCGCCATTCATCCAATCAACAATTTACTCAAGAAAGACTACAACATTGATTGGACCGAAGATTGCAATGAAGCTTTTGATGCAGTTAAGCGTTTCCTGCTATCACCACCCACACTAATGCCACCTAAGCTAGATCGCCCATTAATTTTGTACTCACGGGCTACCGATGTCTCGTTAGCTTGCATGTTGGCCCAAGAAGACGATAACAAGAGAGAACGTGTGATTTATTTCATTAGCCGAACACTGCTCGACTATGAAACATGCTATACACAGGCAGAACGAGAATGCCTTGCCATAGTCTTTGCTACTAAACGCCTAAGACATTATATGCTGAATCAAGAAACGAAGGTCATGGTAAAAACAGACCATTTACGGACTTTTCTCACACAAGGTTCCTTGTCTAAAAAGGCTGGACGTTTTATAACCTTAATGGGAGAGTTCGAATTAACATTTGTAAATCAGAAATCGGTTAAAGGACAAATCATCGCGGATTGGTTAGCTGACAACCCATTAGATGGAGGTGATCTAGTAGATTTAGACTTTCCAGATGAATGCGTATACTACATCGAAACACGACCCGCTATCTCTGAGTGTCCTTGGTACACTGACATCATTAATTATATCATGGACCATACGTACCCGGAGGTAGTTACACCGCAACAAAGAAGGCGGTTACGCATAATCGTAGCTAAATATGTCATTATAGAGCAGGTGCTCTATCGAAAAGCATTCGATGGAATGCTCTTAAGGTGTGTTGACACAGAAGAGTCCAAGAGGATTCTCCATGAATCCCACAGTGGTATATGTGGAGGCCACTTCGGTGGCCATGCCACCGCTCGAAAAATACATCGAATGGGCTATTTCTGGCCCACTCTAGAACGTGACGCGATAGAGTTTGCACGCAAGTGTCATAAATGTCAAGAATTCTCTCATGAGATCCACATGCCGGCACAAGCTCTACAACCAATCGCAACTCCATGGCCCTTTTCTACATGGGGTCTAGACTTAATAGGGAAATTCTCTCCCTCATCCACAGATGGCCATAATTTTATAATCACGGCCACTGAATATTTTACCAAATGGGTGGAGGCCATGCCTCTTACTACTGTACCTGGTTCTGTAATCGCTAAGTTCATTTTAAACCAAATCATTTGCAGGTACGGTATCCCGCAAATCATTATCTCCGATAATGGAACTTCTTTTAAGAATGAAGAGGTTCGTGAGCTATGCAATAAATTTAAGATAAGCCATCATACGGCTTCCTTGTATTATCCCCAAGCCAACGGACAGGCTGAAGCAACAAATAAAACACTGAAAGCCATTCTCCTTAAAACGGTAAAAGAAAACAAGCGAGATTGGCATTTAAAGTTATACCCGGCCTTATGGGCCCACCGAACCTCAATAAGAACACCAACGGGAGCAACTCCTTTCTCGCTGGTATTTGGGGCAGAAGCAGTTCTCCCACTCGAGGTTGAAATACCTAGTCTTCGCATTTCATTACAAGGAGTTCTGGATGAAGACGCTTACAGAGAAGCGCGTCTTTCCCAACTAGAAAGCCTAGATGAAACCAGGTTAGATGCTGAACAATGACATAGAGTCTACGCTGACCGGATGTGCCGGCAGTATAACAAGAAGGTCTATGAACGTGACATATACGAAGGTGATCTAGTTCTAAGACTAGACAACCGGATCGATAAGAAGACCGGCGAAGGAAGGAAATTCCGGCCCAAATGGTTGGGCCCATACCGAGTCATGAAGGACTATGGAAATGGTGCATACCTCTTATGTACGTTAGAAGGTGAGGAGTTTGGCGAAACAGTCAATTCCCTGCACCTCAAACGTTTCTACGCATAAGCAGCTAACGCTACCTATATAGCTATCTACATTGCATTTTCATATAAATTAGGATCATTTTGTCCATTCGTTTCTTACACAAATTGTGATCAAGGAGTCTATTCTCAAAGCAATTCATTACAAACTCATGATGTTGTTGGCACAAAACTTTCTAATCATATCTCTCCATTTTCACGATATCATCAATCATTTCAGAATCTTTTATCAAATAAAATAGACATGACAAAGTCTTAACGGTAACCATACCAAGATCTGCAAGTCTTTTCTCGCCTTGATTTCTTCTTAGAATAAGTGTCATTGCCTATGGTCTGTTCTAGAAGCTTCATGGTGTCACATCTATCCCATATGTATATCTCTTTGGAAATAAGGACATACTGACATTTTACTCAAATAAACAAGTCAAACGTTGATCAAACAGAAAATTTTAATTTTACACATTTCCCTGCCCCACCAACCTTCGGTGATGAGCTTGCGTCTCTTACTAGTGACGTAGGGTTGGGAAAGGATGGAAATGCCCTTACTCGCCTACGCTTTGCCCACGGTGATAAACTCACGCTTCTTACTAGTAGCGTGGGGCCAAGTGTAGGGGGTCCTCTTAACAAATAAATGCAAATGGTCATACGCAAGCAATTCAAACTTTCAAACTTTGAGTCAAAAACAAATGAAACGGATGTTCAAAATTCCGAAAGAGTCAAAAATCCTAAAAACCCAGATTTTGTCTACTATGTGGCCATCTACGGGTCTAAGTCTAGATAAACCGCAAAGCAAGTTGCATCCAAAACTATGAAGTCACCCGGGTGGAGTCAGCTTGTAGCTTTCAATTTGGTTCCGCCAAAGCTTTGTCTATCTTTCATCGCTATCATTTCATCACATTTCATAACTTGCGCCCTTCCTGGCTCTTGGTGATGAGCCCTCGCATCTTACTGGTTGCGTGGAGTTAGGAGTGGGGCAAGTTTATCTGTTCATCATATTTGTTATTTTCATCACTTTGCCAAAACAAACATGAGGTATCCAATTTACTCACAGAAGCTAAGATTCAAAATCACAATATATCTACATTATCATGTATCAGCATCATGAAACACAAAAAGAAAGCAAACATTTGCATCATCTGTTTTCCATTGCATACATTCTAGAAAGCATATAAAACATACATCGTAGTATACACAAAGCAGTTGGAAACAGAAAAGGGAAAACATGAGTGACAAGTTTTGGTCCAAAAACGAATGCATATATATAAATAATCAATGTTTATATACAATGCCATCATGCACTAGGCATGGTCAAAACGCTCAAAGAGCCCGTGATATACAAAAGAATCTATAGTACAAAATACATAGGAGCCAAGTGGTCTCTCAACCCCTACGCGACCCCTCCGAAGGTGCGCGCTCGCCTAGGGCTCCGGCTACGCCGGCGCTCTGAATGCACGGAGGGCTCAGGGTCCCGAGGGGCAGCCGCGGTCTCGCCACGAGAATGGCTCCTCATAAGACGCTCGGCTGTCCTATAGCCTGCCAACTCTGTACGGAGAGTCGACACCATCCTGGCCACGTGCCAAACGGGAGCGAAGACGTCGGTATGCCTACCGGCTGCTGAGGGCTCCCCGGCATCTACGGACAGCTCCGCACGGGTCCTATCCATAGGGATCATCAGGGAATCAGTGCATACCCTGCGGATTAGATCCCGCCACTCGTCAACAGTCTCTGCAAACAAAGAAGAAAAAATGAATTAGAAACTAGGCAAGAGACTAAAAGATACAAGATCAAAACACAAGGAGAAATAGCAATTAAAACAAATCCTAAACTAAACAAGCATTGAAAGGAAGAAAGGATAACTTACTCGGATCACCGGGCCTCCAAGATGGGTCGCTAGGGCCAGCACCCGCCGCAGATGCCGCTGCCGACTGAGGGGCTGCTCCTGTAGGGAGCAACATGACGCCCCGCAACGGACTCATCCTCTCCACCATGGCCCTGGGAGAGTGGCTCCTCTGAAACTAGAGTCTCTCTCTCTGCACTCTGCTCGGCCCTCTCTAGCCTGCATGATGTCCTGAGTGTCATACCACTCAGGATCACTGTCATCCCTCTTGCTCCTCCGATCCTCCTCTTGTAAACTCCTCAGAATCGGAGTCAATATCTATGGGGTCATCGCTGCTGTGAGCAGACCCGCAAAGAACCAAGCAAAGGTGCCCGAGGCGCACCAGCTCTCCCTCTAGCCCGAACTATCCTCCTGGCTGCAATGGGAGTGCCAGGAGTAATCACTATCCAACCACGGCCTCTAGGCCCCCCTCTAGCCTCGCGGACTGATCTATAGACTGGCGCCACTGGGGGAAGCATGCCCATATATGGTAGGCCAAACTGCTGAGGAACCCTGCCGAAAGGATGTACTCCACTCCCCACACGGTCGATGAGCTGCCCTGTGGTGGAGCAAGAAATCAATGTAAGAGTCTCCTCTCCCCATATACCGGCCATAAGCTGGTACGGTGTCGCCTCCATGTCTGCTGTAGTAAGAGAGGCAACTGGCTGGTGAGGTGCTCTAAGCACCGACATATCTGTCCATCTGGCTGCCCTCACAGCCCCGGATCTGCCACCTCCACGCCCCTGCCATAGGGGATAAAACGCTCATACACCCAACTCATGACTAGAGTAGGGTGGCTCAAAGATCTGCCCCTCGTAGACTGACCACCCCGTATAAATCATGGTAGGTGGTCCCTGTAATATCTCGCGCCCCTGCGTATATCCGGCCATGCCCTCTATCTCGTGCAATGATGGGGGCCCAAAGAAGATAGTAAAGTATCCCCTCCCTTGTCCCCGATCAGCCTCGAGGCAAGGATCCCCATGATAGCCTGTCGAAATATGGGATGGGCAAAGAAGGAATGGATCGAACTCTCACTCCCTTCTTCGACCCCGTCGAGATAGCTGCATCTCCCATGTAGCCTGCCCACTGTGCAATCTGTGCTCGGGACCCTGCCGTCTCCAGTGTGAGTCTCCTCCCGATGATCGGGACCCCCAGGATATGGTAGGCATCCTCCAAAGTGATGGTCCACTCACCACGGACCCCTGGCAATCGGAAAGTGTTCCGATCTGCGTCCCAATATGAAAATAAGTCACAAAGTATGTGACTGGATGGTGTGACATGGGGCACGCGTGATATACGCAATATGCCGGCCCTCTGTAATGTATCCTCCTCATCCTGAGAAAGGGCATCCAATACCCCGAAAGCCAATCACACTCTCTCTCTCTCGGCTCCATCTGATATACTCCTCCCTCGCCTGCATACACCCAAAAACACACAAAACAGGGCAAGTTAGTATCTGAATAATACCAAGAGAGTCATAAAAACGCATAGAAGTGCAAGAAAATACAAGTGCAGTCTCCAAAATAAGTTCTTTTGCATTCTGTGCAAAACCGCCGCCCTGAGCAGGAGGCGGCCAGAACCGCCGCCTCAAGGCGGCGGTCAGGTAACCGCCGCCCGATAGGGTGGCGGCGGTCGTGTAACCGCCGCCCTGGCCAGGGCGGCGGTCGCGGTCCGAAAAAACCCGCGGGTTTTTAACCTTAAAAAGCCTAAAACATGTAAAAAATGACCATTTAACCTAAAAATGGAGCCTACCCAGTAGGCGCCCCCCCTAGGTGGACCTTTTGAACCTAGCATTTTCAAAAATAACCCCCCCATTGCAAAGAATTTGCCATTTCAAATTTAAAGAGGGAAAAACACAAAATTGAAGAAAACCAACCTGTGATCTGGCAGGGCGGTGTTCCGCGCGTGGAGGCATGCTCACGATCTCACTGCGGACGTTTTGACTCTATTCACGTGAGAAACCGTCACCGTGGGTCCCAGAGCTCAAAATCAATCAAATCGACTCGCGCAAATGAATAGGAAAATGGGCCCACTTTCATATATATATACCCGATTCGCATTTTAAATACCTTTTTCACAGTTTGGAGCGACCGATAGAGGTAAGTTTCTATCCCCGCACGAATGGTACGTCCTCATTCCCTATTGTTTTAGCGTTTATTTTCCAAGTTATTAGTATCTATCTGCACTTGAGCTCTCTTTTCATTTTGCAGAGAAGGGAATTTTGATGGCGTCATCTCAACACACGGACGAGTAAGGTATAGCTTCTAACTCCCCATTTTGGGACTGCCATACTCGGACCCACCGTTTTATGCCTCTTCATGGTTAAAACGCTTCTCCGAGGGGGCAATATGTACGTACCCAAAATTGTAAGGTACTGCACTGCGGAACGGTGTAATAAATGCCCCAATGATGATACAGGTCTCTCCGCAAGGTGTTCGGGATCCAGAAAGAGCTCCTCAAACATGCGTTAACATCCCGCATACCCCGCCTTGTCCCCGCGTGCTTTGTTTTCCCCCTTTTTCTTCTTTCCTTGCCCCTTTTGATCTTCAGTGATGAAACCGCCACCCCAATGGGCGGTCTCGGACTGACCGCCGCCCGATCGTGGCGGCGGTCCCAGAACCGCCGCCCCGCCGCAGCGGCGGTCCCTGCGCATTTTCCAGAACGTTCTTTGACGTAACTCACGTGAAATATCACGTTTCACCAGCTTTTCTTGCCGACTTGAGCATGCATTTATGTTTTTGGTCCCCTGGAATAGTGTTTTTCCTTTGTTTATTGTTTAGAGTTCGGGCTTTGATTTTGATTTTGGGGTGATTGAATTCTTATAAATGCATGGCTTGTGCTCAAGCAAATGGCCACCATTTTTACTCCAATCTTCTCATTTTCAGTGCTGTGGTCTGTTAGTTTGCTTTAATTCCTTAGTTTAGTTCATTACATGCTTAGTTTGCAGACGACTAGCCGTTGGTAAGCCACATATCCAACTTCAGGCAAACAAGTGTTGCTGTTTTATCTAATCCATTAGAGTAGAATAGCTTAGGAAGCCATTAAAGTTGCAGGTTTTTCTCTTCATACAGGATAGTTTCAGGTTCTGGACGCATTTTGTTGCACGATTCGCAGTAGATCCCGCTAGGAATTGCATAAGCCAAGCTCGTACTCTCGCGCTATCCCTCTCCTATCCGCGTTTCTATTCTATCTCGCATTCTCAAGGTTGTCCCTTGTTCCAAACACCTATTCCGTTGATGCAAGCATTACACGCTTTTCTGGATCTACGTGAACACAAAGAACGAAGAGATCATACTGAGGGGACAAGATCACACACACCATCGGATTCGCCACTGTTCTGCGGAATCCAGGTTTTAACTTTCAAAGTTCTAGTTAGAATCATATCAAACAGAGTAGTTAATCACTTTATTTCAGTTAATTTCATTCTCGATATTGCCAGGGAAGCTGTGGGGATTGATAGTTTCTGAGAAACTATGATTCACTCCTCACTTCTGAGGTAGGATCGAGAATCTCGCAAATAGATTAGTTATTTCATTGTTTAGAATAGATATACAAATTACACAAACAAATAGCTATACTCGGCTATTTTGTTTGTTTTAAATTATTAGTTTAGTTGTCAATTCTAAATATTTTAAATAGCTGCTTTCTTAAATTCATTTAAATCATCGTAAAATACAAAAAGAAGTCATATATGCTAGAAATATACTTAGATTTCACTTTATTATAGTTTGTTTTATTATCACAGCATGACAATTACGGGACCTAGGAGCCTGTGGAATACATTTTCGAGCCAATCGTGCCTCACCCAATCTCATAGTGGCAATAATCGATATTGACGTAACCTTAGGATACAAGTCTTCCAAACAAAACAGATTTCCAAAGCAAGTCGATCTCGCTTAAGAGGATTAAACATAGAAGACGACCAAGCATATACATTTTGGTCAAGTCACCAAACTACAAAGTCGCACTAAGAAAAATATCCACATGACTGTAGAAGGATTCGAAAGAGAACAAACATTCGGGTGTGATCCTTTAATTCCACAACCAGACGCAGGAGACACCCTCACAGACATAGATACCGGTTTAAGAATCCAGGTTGCGAGAACGCCCGTAGGATATTCTGAGAAAATCACACAACTATTGATTCTAAATATAGAAGCTGAGAAAGCGTATGATTATTGGATACTAGGGATCAGGACTTGATCTCGCGTATGACCATAACAGGACCACAACAACCAAGAATCTATGGTTGTGACCCACAAATCCCGCAGCCTAACGAATCCATCAGAGAATTAGACATAGACACTGGCCTACGCACACTGGTATTCCAGTCTACCCCACTTCCACCTATCATTATCCAACAATTATCCTTACTGGACACAACAGCTAACAAAGCTAGAGAATTCTGGACTAGGCCAGAGAACCGTCCATAGAGTGACTACTTTACCATTCACTATATGACCTTATCAGGAGAAATACACGAAACTATCCCAGGTCATTTCCCACGTATTCCGCAACCCATAGATCGAATCACGCCAGAGCTCGATATTGATTGGAGCCTTCGAGCGCTCATCCTCGCGATCGATCTATCACACCAGTCCAAGTTAGAAGGGCCTTCTTTACCTTAGATTCACAAATTCCATTAGTGCGTGTCGAAGACATTAGATTGCCTAACTAGTTTGTTCGTGTCCCACCTATATTCCGTGCTATATGTTCCAGGTTTGACCTCAAATCTCTTGTCTATGAGTCACTTCTTAATCATCGAATACGGGTTGAATTCTTTGTTGAGAAAGGGGTCAAGTCCTACATCATTTCCCAGGAGACTCAGTAATTGCTCGAGCATTTCTAAAGGGCCGTATATTTACACTACATGCAGTCACATCATCTAATATTTATCTCTCTGCTTAATGGTGGAGTCAACCGCACTATGGCACTTTTGATACGGTCATCTTTCTTCCATGGCTCTGCATCGGCTCGGTGCAAGTAAATGGTAAGAGGGCTTCCTCCACTCCCCATTCCTTACCTATTTGCTCAGGATGTCTTACGGAAAACAACACGAGGTCCTGCATTCAAATAGAGCTCTTATCATTCTATGGAGCATCTTCAGGTTGTACATACCAATCTGTGTGGACCCCTGCTAGCTAGCTTCTAAGGTTTTGAATACTTCCAGCTCATCATTGATGATTACTCATGTAAAATTTGGGTATATTTTCTCCGGAAGAAGAGTGAGGAATTTGCTAATTTCCAAACCTTTTACTAGAAGCCACTGGTAGTCTGGGAATCCTCTCCTTCTCCTCTGCTCAGATCGAGGGGGAATTTGTATCGAAGAAGTTATTAGCATACCTAAAGTAGCATGGCATTCAACAACATCTGAATGCACCCTACATGCCCCAACAAATGGGATTTCGAGCAACACAACATGATTTGTCATGGAGATGGCTTGTTGTATGCTCTCTACGGCCAAGTTGGAGGATCGGGTTTTGGGAAAAAGTAGTCCAAATATCGGTGTATCTACTCAATTGGGCACCCAAGAAGATCTTGTAACAGGACACCAAAAGAGGTATGGGTGGTCGTAAACCTTCTATCTGTCATTTGAGTGTTTGTGGTTGATCGCATATATGCATGTTCAGGATAAGAAAAGGAAGAAGATCAATCCAAAGAAAGCGCCATGTATTTTCTTGGGATATAGTACTACCTACAAGGAATATCGTTTCATGGATCCCGAGATGAAGAAGATGTACGAGAGTCGAGATGTGGTGTGTGATGAGTCATCCTTTGACTCCACCACGCCACACAATGGAGATCTAGTACCGACCTCATCACATAGATTGCTCACACATCCAGATGATGGGCAAGATGATTCTTCTCAGAGAGAAGAAGAGCTGAGTGGAGACTTGTTCATTGATCTAGGCACACTAGACAACACATCTTCACATCAGCAGCAGCAGCACCAACGTCTAAAATGGGTCTAGAATACTATTGGGGATGCACACCTGAACTCACTTCTAGGTACTTCTATGGGAGTCAGAACATGAAGTCAAGCCAGACATGAGGTAAATTTTGCACTCATTAGTTCGATTGTTCTTGCTAGCTTTCGAACCTAACACTGCTCGTTAGGAATTAGACCAACCATAGTGGAAACAAGATATGGATGCTTGAATATGATTCCCTACTTGAGAATCGAGGCGTGGGAACTTGTCGATCTACCTCCAGGTAAGAAATCCATTTGCTGCAAATGGATTTTTAAAAAAAAAAATATATAAGGCAAATGGTTCAATCGACAAACACAAAGCATGACACATTGCAAAGGTTTATGCTCAACAAAAAGGAATTAACTATGACGAGACCTTTGCACCCACTGCGAAGATCAAAACCATCAGAGTTGTCTATGCACTGGTAGCACAAAATGGATGGAAACTTCAGCAAATGGATGTCAAGAGTTATTTTCTGAACGGTGATCTCAAAGAAGAAGTATACATGACCCAACTGAAGGGTTTGTAGATGAGCATAAACCACACAAGGTATGTCGCCCGATAAAGTCACTTTATGGACTCAAACAAGCACCTAGGGCATGGTATATAAAAATTGATGATCACCTATTGCAGCATATATTCACTTGTAGCCCCTCGGATACAAATTTGTATATCAAGAAGGTAGGAACAAAGATTGTTATTCGGTTTTGCACGTAGATGATATTGTGATCACAACAAGTTCGACAATCTTGTGGATGATGTAAAGAATGATCTAAAGAAATCATTCGACATGACTAATTTTGGTCTACTTCACTACTATCTTGGCTTAGAGATATGGCGAAGAAGAATCATATCTTCGTCTCCCACATGAAATTTTCCAAGACACTCTGAAGAAGTATGGAATGTCAGATTGTAAACCAATGTCCACACCTATGGAAAAAGGTTTGCAATTATCTAGATTCTAGGATTCACCGCAGGTAGATAGCACTCAATACATGAAGCTTGTGGGGAGTCTCATTTACTTGACTTATACCAGGCTAGATCTTTCCTTTGTAGTGAGCTATCTCACCAGATTTATGAAGGAGCCGAAGAAATGTCATTGGATAAAATTAAAGCATGTGTTGAGATATGTCTCGAGGTACATGCAGTTGACTTTGGTCTAGAGAATCGAGGAACACTAAGTTCTTCTTACAGGGATATATAGACTCGGACTATGCGGGATCCGTTGATGGACAGAAATCCACTTCTGAGGATATGTTTTTCATCTCGATATGAAGCTATCTCATGGATTAGCAAGAAGCAAACCTGTTGTTGCTCTCTCATCCATTGAGGTTGAATACCGTGTCTTTGCATGAGGAGCTATGTGCGAAGTGATTTGGTTACATTTCATTCTTACAGATATAGCGACATCAAGAGAAACCTCCCATCATTCACCGCAACAATCAAGGTGTGTTGAAGCTTGTGAAGAATCATGTTTTTCATGAATGAACAAAGCATATTGAGGTTTAATGTCACTACATTCGTGAACATGTCTTGAACCACCAAATTCAACTCCAAAGATCTACCCTACTGATTTTTAGGTTGCAGATATTCTCACCAAGCCTCTCAGCAAGGTGAAGTTTGATTTCTTTAGGGGGTACATATGTAGAAACAATGTATTAAGGGGGGTAATGTTAGCATTAGTTTACGTTAATACATTTTTTTGTTAGTGGACAGTTGTAACCGTCCATCTCATCCTATAGCCTTTATATGGCTCTGCTCTCTTTTGTTTGAAACACACGCATTGAATAGAATACATTGAATAATTTTGTATCTATCTCCTACTCCTACTATCAATGTCATTCCAATTAGTTATAGATCTAGCTAGTAATGGTAGAACAAAACCGTCGTTGCATCTTATAAAGGTTCTATGAAAATGAAAATTGATACATCTTCATATCGATATCATAGCTCTCCAAAACTAGTGATGACGGTTGTGATGTGGTAATCTAGATGTTGCTTCCCATCACCATGGAACGTGGGGATGTTATTTCTTGACCCTATAGGTAGATCATGCGAGGATAAGTGAGAGCTAAGGGAATTTTATTTTAAACCCGTGGTAGAGGTGCTTACTAATATATTGGTGGTTCTTCTTACCTTGCTTCTTCTTCTTCTACTTCAACTATTTAAAGAAGTAATTTGATTCTTTTAATATTTTCTTCAATAACTTCTTCTTATGGAAGAACGTAGTTTAAAGGTTCAACCAAAACTTCATCAATAGTCTACTCAAGATATGACGTAGTATCAATTTTTTTGAAGTATTGTCAACATGTTCTTTTTTAAGTTTTATTGATAAGAAGTCTAAAATTAGCTCAGAATTGTTCTTTAAAATTAGAATCGACGCATCACTAGCTCTTGCAGATATTGTATACCATTTATCACCAACTAGAATGTGCAATTTTAAAAATGTTCTTCTAGGATCTTCATATGTTGGTTTTTAACTTGTTTCAAACTTTCCAAAGCTCATGCACACATTCTTCTCGTAATCTAGAACTCTTGTAGCAGCAAAGTAATGAAATATGTTTTCTCTGCTATGCCAAATTGTTTCCCTCAATTTTGAGGAAATATATTACTAGATATGGAGTATAACGTTAGGGCTAAGGATAGGGGGATTACTAGAAATAGACATAATTGGAATACATAAGGCTCAATGAATTTTAAAAATTTCAGAATTTATGATTTTTTTGGAATATATTATTTTTTTGAATTTTTTGAATCAATATTGGGTTGAGACATGATAAATTTTCCCTACATTGGGTGCCAATATTTTTAGAAAAACAATTTGTCGATTGGGAAAATTAGTGAGTTCTCATGACTAATGTTCGGGACTGAGTCCCATTGCTTGAATGGGGTCTTAATTAATTAAAAACAAGGAAATGAGAATATTCTAAACTAACTTATTGGGTGGCGGGAAGACATGGGAACACATGAATAATTCCCTAAACCTGTCATAATTACTTGTATGTCATACAAGGGAGGAAAATTTCTTCTTGGGAAGATATGAGAGGAAAATAAGAAGAGGATTTGAATCAAAAAATAGCATAAAGCATAGTTGTTTGCATTAAAATCATAATGTTTCACTTGCATTAATAAAAAAAAACCATTCACAAATAAAATGGAACAATAAAAAAGAAACAAAAAGTTTTATTGCATCATGTTTCACAATTTACATTGTACTGATGAAGTACAATTTGAGATGGAGATAGAATAGTAGTAGACACAAAATAGAAGAAATGAATACACTGTTTCTAGAAAGATAATGAGAGAAATTAAACAAGAATTAACTATCCCGTTGAAATTTTGGGTGCCATTCATATTTATAGCATCAAGATTTCCCTTTCATCTCTTGAACATGACCTTTAACCTTCCTTCATCCATGTTGACATTTAGAATTCCTTTCATGACCTTTGATGTTCCTTTGCCACTCATGACCTGTCACCTTCCTTCATGATGCAAATACCCTAACTTATCTCTGGTCACATCACAACATCCTTGGGTCACCTAAAATCATCTTGGCGTGTGATATCATCAATGGGTCACCCAAAATATCCTTTTTACATGACCAAACTCTTAGATGCATGGCAACATCTGGGTTGTTATAAACCTCTTGTCACGCATCTAGAATTTATGGTCACATGAATTCATTTTGTATTCAAACGTAAACATTATAATGTCACATGTTTACTCCTAGGACTTATTGATGCATGAATAAATTTTTTGGTCTTGTGAATACATTTTTTGGCACATAAAATTGTTACATGTCTTCACCTTATTGTCATTCTTCTGTAGCCTCCCAGGCACCTAGAAGTCATTGTTGGGTGACAAAGATTGATGTCAAGTGAAAAAACAATGTATTCACACATCTATAACATGATTTTGGGAATCTTAGAGATTTTATTCACGCATCTGGATTTTTTTATGTGCATCTGGACTTTGTTAATGTGCATGTAGAACTAATAAGGTCACTGAAAACATGGTTTCTTCACCCTAGGAGAAAATTTTAATGAAATCTATTCATCCAATATATAAATATTTATTTTAAAGGTCTAAAGAATCTAATGAGCCTATTTATAAGTCTTGAAAATGAATTCTTCATCAAATTTTACTAATATTTAAATTTTTTTCCTCAAGATGTGTGCTAATAGACTAAGTGGAAAGAAGAATTTACGATTACCATAGACTAACACGTCATATGGTTCATGAAGAGAACTAAAAATAATTTCGAGTTGAGCTTTTGGTAGGCTTAAAATCTCCATGAGGCTCTTGAAAAATTTCGGCAATTTATAAAGTTTGGAAGGACCTTAGTGTCGCACTATCGACAAATTTACACATATAAATGTTGCCAAAATATTTCCTTGATGATTCCAAAAAGAACTAGGATCTATTATATTTCCAATTCATGGGGTATGAGCTTATAAATATTCATGAGGCACTTGAAAATCCCAATACATTTCTCACAAAGACGAAATATTTTACATAACATGTTCTTAAACCTTATTTTCCTTCAAGAACATTCCTAAACTACCTTATATGATTATATAGTTTTGTGGCATGCTTTCTAGATGCTTTGACTTGTCCCTGTATGTTCCTCGGGGTTCTCTCTAGGTAGAAATAGTCTGAAAATAGTCATTTTTGGGGCTCCAGGAATAGCTCATTAAAATTCGATCGAAATGAATGAATGTATTGCCTCCCATCATATTACCTACACATTAAACACAATTTAAAATTTAGCTATCACATCCCTCTTAGCCATGATGGGGTTTACAATGTAAGATATTGGCTAAAGGGAAGGTTTAAATTACCCAGTTCAGTGGATTTTTCGAGTGTGGGCTTGGTTGTGAGAGCCAAATTTATTTAAATAAATTAGGATAGAAATTTACCATGACTTAATATTTTTGAATTAATTAGTGATTAAGTTATGAATCCTTATAAATAAAGGATTTCACATGTCAATGTCATCAAAATAATAATTTAATTACTTTTTATTTTTCCTTTTTCAATGTGTATATATATATATATATGTATATAGATTAGGCAAAACCATATTTTGAAGGGATTGGGAACCCTATACAAATGAAGATAAGATGATGAGGCCCACAAGATGAAACACCAAAGAAAAATAGGTTCAAAGGACCATGGAGGAATAAAAATCCCAAGACCAGAGGAAGAGAATGTTAGGAATATTTTAATATTGTGAACATTATTATTGTGCAAATAATGAGTTGGTGACAACTCGTAGAGATCTCTTAGAGAGATTCTAGGTTTGTTGAGTGAGAATAGGTATTGGGAGAGATAAGTGGGATGCTGAGTGATCATGAGAGAGATATGAGGGATAGAAGTTGACTCCTTACTTTAAGGATGTCATTTACCTATATATGTATGTAATCCCTCCAGTGTAATATATCCCGGAAGTTTTCAATATCAAAACTCCATTATTCTATTTCCGGTGTATTTTTCTTATTAAATCTGGTTCAAGCTCTATATTTGGTATCAGAGCAGCGATGTTCCTCAGCATAATGGTTGATTAATGGTTTACGTCTTGGATCAACACGGTTCTGGTGAGACGGCATGGATGCATATTTTTGTCAAGAGATGAATTTATGAGGTTGTTGAAATTGATGGGTTCTATGTGTTAACCTGGCGAGCTCTTCCAGATTAGGGATCTGCGACCCTGCCCAGTTCGTATTCTGCATGCTCTTCTAGATTGGTCTTATTGTGTTGATTGGCAAAGGCACCGCAAGCTGTGACTCAATTCTTACCATTTCTAATTGCATTCTATTGATGATCATACCCAGGCGCAGCTCAGACTCCTACCGGAACCATCATCAATTCCATCGACAATTGCAGTCTTCCACGCATTCATTCCATCTCCACTCATAGTCATTTGTGCTTTCTGCAGTCGTGGATCTGTCAAAGTTCCTACATTCTTGTCAATCTCGTGGACATAACGTGGCAGGTAGTTGAAATGTCAATGTGGACAGTTGTCAACAGTAGAAGAATTGGGATCGACTGATTTGGAGTAGTATTGGCTCATTCTCGCTGTCCACTTGCAAGCTCAAATTGACGTGGATATTCAATGCGTGTTGGCTCATACGGACTGGACTGCAATCTACATTCTGTGGCAATCCTCATCCAAACGTGAATTCTCGCCACCAAATCTACATTGGGTGATGTTGAAGAATCGAGATTAATTTCAAATCTGTAGCTGAGGATTGCAGTTATATGCTTTCGGAGGTATCTTGAAAGCTTTGGCCACTAGCGTACATCTCTCAAGGGATCCATGCGAGCACACAAATTGATCCATTTTCTTTTTTCGGGAAACAAACTGCAATGGAAGCACAGAGAAAAACGTCCAAGTTTTCATAATTTTTGAAGTTGACTTCACAGTGATCTGGTTTTCATAACTTTTCCTGCTGTTGCTCTTCTATTCCATGATCCAATCCTATAATCTGCTCGACAACGAAATCAAAAACGCATGCAATGAATCTGTGAAGATCTGCGAGAGAAATTTTTAGACGGTATAAGCTATTTGGTTCCTCTCTTTGACCGGATCTGGGATAATCGAGGTCAATATATTCAAGAGTATCGGCATTCATTCTTCAGATCTGGAGCTCTAAAACGCAAATCTAATCGTCCTCATGCCAGTGGGAATTCTTCACAAATAGTTTTTCGTGTTGGGTATGCTGGCTATACTGCATCTCCGTCTGGATTTTCTGCAATTACTACAGTAACTGAAAGATGTTGAAACGTGCCTCTTGATTCATACTGTGAGCATGGCAGTGTAATTGATAGATGCGCGCATTGGAAGGAACATCCACGTGTCCAGTTTTTTTGCCTTCATTTGGTCTTCAACACTTTCTACTTGGCACGTTCTGCTGTTCCACGCCTCTAACTCCCAAGTTAAGTCTTTGTTTTGTTTGAGTTATAGGTTGGTTGAGTGAAAGCTTTTAGTTTCTCGATTATGTTTTAGTTAATGTGACATAGTAAAAAGTAATATTTGAATGTTACCATCATCAAAAAATAAAAAAAAAAATTGAGTCTGTAGTCTTTATAAGGTCGATGCGAGTTTTAACTTATTTAGTCGATATACAATAGGTTTGATATTTTTGAAGTCTTGAGTTATTTTTAGTGTCTTTGAGAGTCATTAAAAATGTCAAAATAGGTGATTTTAGGGTATCTGTTTGTTGTCATTCTATTGTCATCAAAATTGAGTCGAAAAGTTGTTAAAAAAAAAAAAAGGACAAATGAGTGCATTTTCGGTGTAATCCGACACTCAATTTTTAAGGAAAAATGCAAATGAAAACTATTCTTGGCTTTGGGGCTCCGCCCCTCGACCCCGCCCTGTATCGTGACAGGGAACGCGTATCGTCCTCGGCTATACTTTCTGCTGAGTTAGCAGGGACATTCAGATGGAGGCTGGAGGCAACGGAGGCAGGAGGGCAATCGGCGACCTCTCATCAGGCACCATCGACGAGGCCGCGGTATTGATTTGGTGGCCAAGTATTTCAGTTGTGTGTTTCATTGTTTGTAATAAGAACAGATGTCACATTCTGTTCAGAGTTGTATTTCCTTTTATAACCTCCTGATGTAAATATGTTATAGTAGAAAGATAAAAGCACAAGAAAAAGCAGCATCATGTTTTTCTTGAAGAGGATGAACAGAGGTTCATGAGCAGGGGCTCGTACCTAGGACAGAGGTCTATTTTTTTGTCGAACAGGGGTTCGTATTTGGTGAACAGAGGTTCAGCGTACCAAGATCATGAGCATGCAGAGGCAGGCAAGCTGTAGAAGACGTGTGAATGTTTTTCTCTACATTGTTCACATTAGGGGAGTGTATGTGTGGAAATAACAATGTTAACAATAGGGGAGTGAATGTTAGGAATATTTTAATATTGTGAACATTATTATTGTGCAAATAATGAGTTGGTGACAACTCGTAGAGATCTCTTAGAGAGATTCTAGGTTTGTTGAGTGAGAATAGGTATTGGGAGAGATAAGTGGGATGCTGAGTGATCATGAGAGAGATATGAGGGATAGAAGTTGACTCCTTACTTTAAGGATGTCATTTACCTATATATGTATGTAATCCCTCCAGTGTAATATATCCCGGAAGTTTTCAATATCAAAACTCCATTATTCTATTTCCGTTGTATTTTTCTTATTAAATCTAGTTCAAGCTCTATAGAGAAGAGCAAGAGAAGAAAGGCCTTACCACCCAAAAATGGTTAAGGCCACTTGAACCGGGGAAGCCCTAACGACTAGCCCTTATCCCTTTGATATCATAGACACATTTTCATGGCTTGGTGGTAATTTTTACAATTCTTCTTATGTTTCACCATTGACCACCGAACCTCCTTACCATCAAGCATCGAGAAGACCCATCTATGTGTAGTATTTCACCTCTACCAAGATCAACCACCAATGTCACGTCAAGATCTAGCAAGCAACATCCAACTATTTCCCAAATTCAAGTTCATAGAGCTATGTATTCACATTTAAGATAGCTCCCATATAATTTGAAATATTTTCCCTCCCTTACTTGCTAAAGCGGAATTACTACCACAGGTAGAACCATTCGTAGGATTCCATCCAATTTGTTTGTCCCCGTCAATACTCGTAGTTCCAGCCAATGACGCTTCATTCTCGGAGACCTCGGAATAAATATTAACAAATTCTTCAGTATCTAAACCACATTTCCTATCCTCACACTCTAGAACAAAATACTAATTCTCCTATTAGGAAGGACTGCTTCACACTTTGCTACACTTGGCATAGAAAATCTTGCAACTTTCAACTTTTATTTTTTGTTCCCAGACATTGTGTGGGGAATTCAAGAAGATCTTCTGGGCATTTTAGTGTCATCTAGTATAGAGAAGCACAACTTTGATTTAAAAAAATCTCGACCTTGCTAAGGTAGTATAATCCACAAAGAATCAAGGTCCCCATAGATCTAGCCACACCCAAGAAAATTTCAGATTTCCAAAACTCTAAAGGGAGGGCAGGGAGCTGAATCCATACCTAGAGGGATTTAAAAGTGATATCGTGTGAGGCACCTAGTTCTTATCTCTAAAAACTCAGGGCCACATTACCATAGAACCACTGGGCCCCATTAATAACATTTTGCATATCCTTCTTATTAGAAAAGAATAATAAGAAACCCCCTCCATCAAGGGATTTGACCTCGACTTTACATCTCCAATTTCATCTACACCAGTCCCTCCAAAAAAAGTGGATGTTGGGTCTGATTCCTAAAAAATTATATTGGTTAATATTAGAATTACCATTTGATTCAAAGTTAATTTTGGGATTTTCTATATGCCATAAACTATCCAATAAGTAATGGTCTTAGGATTTTGTGTCAGAATTGCTCATTATACAAAAATTAATAAGAAATTTCTTAATTTTGTACGAATTCATTTTTAGTGTAACATGATGTCCATTATTGTAAAAATATCCTCAAATCCATATATTTTGAGAAAGTAGCAATGCTATAAAACGATCGAGACAAAGAACGAGGGAGGAAAATCAATGTCCTCTAATCAATAAAATATTTGACAGTGGTAAAACACTAGATTTGGTGACTTTTTTATTAGTAATGAAAAAGGGTTAAGGGGACCATACCCCATAAAAATATGGAGAAAATGATAATAAAATGAGGAAAAAACAAAACAAACTCTTCCAAACAGAACCGATGAACGAAAAACAACAACATCAAACTAAGAACATCAAAAACCAATAACTATCTCAATTATTTAGCGCCTTCCTTTGGATCTTTAGGGAGGAGATAGTCCCTTTATTTTTCTTACTCAAAACTTTTTAATCCACTTTTGTATTTGGAAGTACATTTTCATTATTTTGGATGGGAATCGATACTTCATTGTGCTTTTTAGGTTCAACTTATTTCAAAGAAATAGAGTCATGTACACTATCAATGACATCATTCACCACCGTGTGACTTGGATTAGAGTTCTTACTCCATGAGCTTCATTGTTTAGCAATTTTTAACCACATGACAATCACGCTAAATGGCCAAGATAAAATAAAGTATGGCATCTAAAGAGAAACCATTCATAATCAATATTTTGAGTCCATGTTATATCTTGGAATTTCAAATCAACAAGTGGTGGAAATCAACAGATGTATCCATATCAACCAAGATTCAAGCAAACATTGTATGCTCCAAATCATCAGTTTTTATCAATGGCTAAACATTTCCCTAAGGTGTTTCCAATAGTAGTTAAGTAATTTTCTCACCAAAATTGAAGGGGAAAGTATGGAAGATGAATCCATACCGGTTTAACTTGGAAAGTATCAAAAACCAGTTAAACAAAGGAAACCACAGTTTCATTAAAAGCAAGTGGGATTCAAAATCCCAAACTTTTCCAAAAATGAGATCCCTATCTAAAGGGTTTGTAAATGCAAAAATTAAAATTACACGAGAAGTGGGAAAGATATCCAAATTTACCTTCCATGTGAGGACCCCAATGACTCAAAATCCAAGTGTGCAGAAAAGAAAGACCCCGATAAAAGATGTTGAATCTACAATCCAGTCCATTTCTCATGAAAGTTGATTCAGATTGAATAACCTCATCCCCAAAACTAACAGATGGGGTAGATTTTGCATAAGGAATAGGATTATTACGTTTAGGTTCCAATAATCCCCCACTCCTATTACAAGCCCTCACACCGCATCCTTAAAAGACTAAACATCGAGACTTTTACTTTTAGTTTAGTATTTACTTTACATTTTGAAGTGCACTTTCAGTTGTGCGTAATGTGTTTATTTCTCATAATTTTTCAAATAGTAAATGAAATTAATTTTCTAAGGGTTGCAACAGAAAAATAATTTGAAAAAGTGATGGGACATCCTTCAATCAATATATCAAAGAAAGGAAAATTTTAAGAAAATAAGTCAGTAACTCCCTAATAGGAAATTTTAGTGCTATGAATGGAGTATAGATTTGTAAATTCATTCTTCAAGAAAAATTATGACTATTAATCAAGTTATGTCTTGTGACGACACTTTTGAAAATAAGTTGATAGTAGAAAACATATTAAGCATCCTTCCTAATAATTTGTAATATTTTTTTCTATATATAAAAGATAAAATAATACTTCACCGTTTTTATTATTTAAGAAGTAAACCGGGAATTGTATTAAACTTGTAAGAATTGATAAAAATGGTGTGAATATTTTTGATGCTTTTATATACGAGAAATTAATTGTCTTATATACACCTTAGCAAAATGGTGTGGTGAAAAGGAAGAATAAAGCCACCATAGACATGGTAAGAAGCATGTTAAAGGAAAAAAATATCAAATAGTAATTGGGTAGAATCTATAGAATGTGTAGCATACATTATTAATAATAGATGTCCAAAAACATAGTGTTAGTAATATGATATCACGATACACATGCACAAAAAAATTATTGTGTGACATCCATGAGACTAAACATTAGGATGTGGATGTGGGGTTTATACACATGTCCCATACCAATTGAGAAGACATTCAACAACAAGGTACAAAATTGTATCTTTGTAGAATCAATGAGGATACCACATGTTGAAAAATTGTATAATCCAATAACATTATTTATTATAATTATATTGAAGTCCTTAACAACAATGATGGTAAATTCATATAAGAAGAATCATAGAGAAACCAGTGAATATTTAAACATTACACAAGATGATTGTAAAGAAATGACTCTATTACGTATTCCTTCAATGATACCTCCTTATACACAAAATAAATCTAAATAAAGTGGTCAACAAGAAGTAGCCACATGACTAAACTTATTATTTTCAGGTAAGCGTTATATCAATATTCATGGAGTTTCTAAAAGAATCTTATAGACAAACACCGAAAATGATTTTCAGATATCCGAGTGGAACTAGAAATCGTGAAATTTTATATTTCATATCGATGAGTTACAAATCATTAGCTACATAGAAAGTTACTTTTCTTCTAGCATTGATAGTGCAAAGATTGCATCTAAAAATATTTTCAATTTTAGACTAAGCGCACTCTCATGGGAATGTAAGAAATATCATATTATCACACTTTGATTAGAAGGAGTAGAATATGAAATAGAAAAAAGCACTCTCAAGTATTTTGGATGAGAAGGATACTAACAAACTTGATACAAAAGCAATAAGGAGAAACAAATATCTTATTCGATAAAAACTAAATGAATTCTCTCGACAAGAATGTTCATGCTTTTGGAAAAGTGAAGAAAACATATAGGTTCAAGGTATTATATCATCAGAGAGCTGATGAAAATGGTGAGATCTACTTAGAGTTTTGGAGATCAATATACAACCATCTTCACCAAGCTAATAAGAGAGAAAATGTTTGAGGATCTTTGGAGACTTTTTTGGCATTCTAGAATAATGTAGTCATGACTAAGGGTTTTAGGAATTAGTCCTAACATGGGTACATTAGTTAGTTGCCAAAATTATTAAATATTAATTAATGTGTGTGTATATTTAATATGTGGAGCATACTATTCAAATAATGTGAGTGAGTTGTTATACTTATGTAGGGATAGTGTGAGACATTTTAGGGATAGGGGAGAATATAGGTTGTTATAACAACCTATCTAAAATAAATCTAGTTGTTATAGGAGTTAGAATAGTATGGGCCTATATATTTGTAATGTATCCTATTATTTGATTAATTGAAGATGATTGATTAATTCATGCTTCTGCACATTTGATCCTTTGGCTCTTCTAGAAATGGGGTTCCATTATCATGTCGTATCGAGCTGGATCTACACCATTGTGTCCACCCTCTATTCAGAAGTTTTTTCCTTAAAATGGTTTAATTGCTATGTAATGTACCCAACGTACAATTGCAAATTTTTCCATTGAACCTTTCTTGCATATTGCCAATAGTTTTGTACTGCAGACCATGTACAAACTTGTGGCATTCATAAATCACCTACATGATTCTCACTCTCCATATTTTCCATTCGATTAATATTTTATTCACTCCATCATGTTCCTTTTTCATTTAAAAATTAGAAACTTAAAAAAAAAAGATATATATTGCAGTATATAGTTTTGTAGATGTTTTTGGGTGCTATTTGTTGTGCATGCTTCAGATTTATATGGTTTTTTTTTGTTGCACAGTATAAAAATATGCATGATAAAGAAGTGCTTCGACTGAGATCAAAGGCTTGTGAGCGTGTTTCTGTTGATTTCCATTTACTCGGGCATCTCGGCACTTAACTGGCTCTAAATATTTTGGCATCAACTCTGTTGATTTAACTTCTTTTATAGCTGATCACCCAAAGCAACTCACAATAGCTTCTTGCTAGGGAAAATAGCTCAAAATATTCAAGTTTTGATTCGGTTGTTGTTCATCTCAAGGGTCCTTGAGAGACGTGGAGGTGATATCTTTCTCACAATCAAGAGATCACAATAATGAAATTGTTAAAAAGGATGGAGATAAGTCAACCTTAGCTGGAAGTAAGTTGCAATTTGGTATTTCAAATATGCATCTAGATCTTTAAAATTCCCCAACTCACCGTGACTTATCTGATTCAGATCTGCATGTTTGAATATGCATATAAAATTTATCCTTACATTCAGATTGATTGTTATCCTGTTTGAGGACTTCAAACGGTTGACTTTGCCTCTCCCAACAAGATCGGACTCTGATTATGTTGTTTTGGTACCTCTGCAATTCCTTCGATTAGATCCTCTACGCCCTTAAAAACGAATCCGTCTGTGGATCCCTCATGTAGCAAGATCAATCGGCTTGGCTTGGGCCAATTTCCTTGGCACGGCAAAAAACTCATGGCATTCTCCACCCTGATGGTTGTGGTAACTCCCTAGGATCCACACAGTGCGTGAAATCCATAATAAATTATTATCAATTTTCTTCTTGGAAGCCTCTCATACTTATCTTGTATGGCTTGTCCAGAAATGCACTGAAATTAATTTTGGGATAAATGCAAACACAAACCCACAAACTCACAGATTTAACGGATAAGGTATACTTTTAATACAAAACAAAAAAATGGAATTTATTCTTAAGGGAGGGGAAGCAATATTAAAAGGGTGTTGATTATCATAGTGAGAGAATATTTAAGGGTAGAAAAATATTCTTAAAGGGTGCTTATAAAAATAAATATTTATTTTCTGAAAACGAGGGTAGTAGATATTTTGGAAAAAATTCTAAGGGAAATAATTTTGGATGTATTATTGGTGGAAATTGACATTCAATGGGTTTTTTAATTGAGAGAGGGAAATGTAAATTAGGTGGATCTAAAACGTTAACACAAATCTAGACAACAATGCTAACCAACATCACTACTCCAAGAGTGTTCACTCGCCATATTAGAATTAAGGAGGGGGGGGGATGCTAGGAATTAGTCCTAACATGGGTGCATTAGTTAGTTTCCCACTTTATTAAATATTACTTATTTTTTGTGTATATTTAATATGGGGAGCATATTATTCAAATAATGTAAGTGAGTTTTTAAACTCACGTAGGAATAGTGTGAGAGATTTTAGGGATAGGGAGAATATAGGTTGTTAGAACAACCTATCTAAAATAAAGCTAGTTGTTATATGAGTTAGAATAGCATGGACATACATATTTGTAATGTATCTTATTATTATTTTCTATTGTAGGTAAAAAGTTTTAAGGGGACCCTACCCCATACAAAAGGTGGAGAAAAGATAAGACATTGAGGAACAAATGAAGCTACCTCTTCTAGCAAAAGAAGACAACCAAACAAACCGAAGCATCAAACTAACAACAATAAGACAAAAACACACAGACTATCTCAACATTGAGACCCCTTCCTTTTGGATCTTAACTGCATCTTGAGGGGAGAGATATTCCCTTTCTTTTTCCTACTCACAAATTTCCAATCCTCTCTTCGTAATTAGATTTTTATTTTCATTATTGTGAATTGGTATCAAAATTTCAATTTGCTCCTTGAGATTTTTCTTTTGGAGCATCTAATTTCTTTGACTCGAGTCAAAATTAAAATCTAATGGATCATTTACAACCAGGTTTCAGATTAGAATTATTTCACCATGAGCTTCTTCCTTTGACATGTTTTCTTCCCAAATGATTGTTAGCATAGTCTACGTAGTATTTTATTCTTAGGCTAGTAGTTGTTGTTTATTTTATTATTCACTCTTATTGTTAGTAACAACTCAATCCATTCCATTGAGCAACTCCATCCATTCTGGGGAGTATTGTTTGTACAGATCCCTATAAATATTGTACGTGCTTCTGATTAAATAAGACTGAGTAAACTATATTCAATCTCGATTTTTTCTATTCAATAAGCTCCTCACAATCTGGTATCAGAGATAACTTGATATCTTACCTGTGTGTTAGATGAATCCTTCAAACGTGGAGAGTGGAGCTTCATTGAAGGCATCTGGATGTGGAAAGGCTGTGGGAGAATCTGATCCAAATTTTTTCTCTTAACTATTGTCTGCGTAGAGTACTATAGTTTTCTGGTCAAATTAAACCTATGTGGGGAACATTTAAAAATCTGCTGCGTTGAAATCTAACCTGCTGCGTGGTGTCTTTAGAGAGCATTCTTGTTACCAATGGGATAAAACTCTCTTCCCACGTGACCATATACCAGAATGCTACGTGGTGGAGGAAGAGTTGGACGTGGAAATTTACCAGATTTAGAAACTACGTGGAGATCATTTGTTGTGCGTGGAGATCTTCTCTATGTTTTTCTAGTGCGAAGATTTGAAAAGGAAAGCCTAGATCTGGTAAGAGGTCCTTTCATATTTGCTTTAACTTGGAAATTGAGGCTTAAACTCGCCTCTATCAAACAACAATTTTGCACGTGGAGTTTCTGGTATGCTGGACGTTGCATACTTCTATTTTTTTGCTAGACATGGTCTGTTGTTTGATCTGGTTTGCTGCGTGGGTGTAAAGAAAGGTTGCGTATCAAGTAACCATCTACCTACTGCGTGGAAGAGGGAGAGAGAAGAGTGACCTGCGCAGAGGAGAATTGGTTGCATGTATCCTGAAAGACATATGCCAAAGCAATTTAATCTCCTTCTAGCGCTAGGACGTGTCTGTGTTGTCTTGAAATTCAAAAGCCTCTTCCAGATACATTTGAGTGATCAACATTATTAAAATACACTCGAGTGAAGGATTTAAACATGGTACATCGTAAAAAGAGGAGTGCCATTATTGTCTGAAAAATACGCCTCCATCATCGCAACAGTGATTATTTCACGCCAATGTTGAATGTCGAATGGGCATGAAAATATCGAGACTACAAGAAGCCAAACCGAATACTCGCAAGCACAAGAGCACTGTCAAGATGCTCAAGAGATCTCTAGGTTCTAGTTTTATTTTCTCAATGAGCTTCGAAATACCGATAATTTAGTCTTTGACGAGCTAGTTTAGAAAGGCATTCTACAATATTTTCTATTCGACGTTAGCTACCAGGTGAAACGAGTGCGTGAAGAGCTCGAAGCTGGCTATGATGTCGATTGTGAAGAAAAAGAAGAACACCCCACAAAGCATCACGCACACTTGGCTATGGATGAACTAGTACTTCTCATCAGTGAGTAAAAGTTGTAATATCTCTTAGAAATGAATAAAAATTATTATTATTATTACAATTCTGCACCAAAACATCTACTCTTAGATGCTCGCCATTTAAAGGGCCCAATTTTACTGCCTAGAAAACAAAAATGAGGAAAATCCTTCAGTTTGAAGGATTATGGGGCATTGTCACACAAGTTTTGTGACCATTCCCACAACCCCGATGAATTAGTGAAGTATGAGAGGGCTAATTCCAAAGCCTTGATGTGTTAATGCTTAGTATTAGTAACGATGTATGACCACATGTATGGAATGCAGAGAAAGGAAAGAAGGCCCGGGACGAGTCGACAACCATTTATGAATCCAAAATCAAACTAGGATCCTCCATGTTTAGTCAAAGCTCCACACCCTCTCTGTGGGGTCAAATGAGGAAGTTTATGAGTTATAAGCGCTTAGATAAATAGTGGATGACAAACTTTTCAATTCGACCACCTTGAGAGCACTCCTTGTCAATTCTGAGTGTTTGATACGACACTGAATGTATCTAAATAAACAGTTACATTCAAAGAAATCGTGAACTTGCTATAGGAGGAAGAGACCATCAATTCATCCCAAGAGGAGACTCAAGATAAACCCCTATTCTCAAAGCCATACTGTGGCTAGAAGAATAAGAAGTGTCCCTCAGAGAAGCCAACTCAAGCACAACCAAATCATCAATAGAAAAATCAAATGTCAAAGAGGTTTTGTCACATATATAGAACCAACACTCACGACACTCGACTACTACTGCGGGTACAATGGTTTGAAACAAGGGTCTTCGAGCCAAACAAGCACATCTGAGAGTGATGATTTTCAAAAATCCAAATTCTATCCCCACTGAAGAAATTAGAAGGGAATCTTGCCACTCAACAAGATGATGACTTGCTGAGGAGTCACAAGGAGGAGCAGACTATGGAAAGAACCTTGTGCAAGTCTCCAAGACTTCGCAACTGACAAAGAGAGTCTGGTTGATAGACTCGGGTGCCAAAAAGCACATGTCAGGTGATAAGATTTTGTTTGATTCACTGAACGAACAACCAACTAGATATCGGGTTCGGATAGTTGATGACAAAGAGTATGTTGCAGAAGGAATAGGCTAAGTCACCATTCCTCTGGAACAACAAAAATGTTTTCTTACAAAGGTACTATATGTTCCGGCTTGACTATCGACTTGTCGTTGACTCAGCTCTTTAAATCATCACTTGAAGGTATAATTTATTATCTAAAATGACATTAAATCATTCTTGGTCTCGTGACAAGGTAAGATTATTTATAGAGCTTTTCTAAAAGATAATTTATTTGCTTTAGATATTGTTTCATCTTCTGCAATAGCTTTATCTACATCAACAGTTGAATCTACTGCACTTTGGCATTTTAGATATGGACACTTGTCGGCTAGTTCATTGCATCAGATGAGTTCAAAAGCAATGGTTCATGGACTACCCAAATTGTCCATTTCCTTTCCTATTTTCACTTGGCTATCTTGAGGAAAACAACATAGGGATCCATTTCAAGAGAGCACCTTTCATGCCAAGAAGCATCTAGAGGTAGTTCATACCAATCTGAATGGCCCGCTGCTTGCTTCATTTTCAAGATACAATTACTTCTAATTATTCATGGATGACCACTCCCACAAGATGTGGGTGTTTTTCCTGAAGAAGAAAAGTGAGGCTCTTAAAAATTTCCACAATTTATATCATTGTGTTTGAAAGAGACCAGACAAACACTTGTTCTACTTCACTCAGATTGAGGGCTAGAACTCACATCAAAGAAGTTCTTGGCCTTCCTAAACCAACAAGGAATTAAGTAGAATTTGACTACTCCGTACATGCCCTAGCCGAATGGAACTTTTTGAGTGTCACGATCGCATAGTGATGGAGATGGCTCACCGCATGTTAACAACAAAAAAGCTTAAGGAACTCTATTAGGTTAAATTAGTACAGTAAAACTCTATATCTTCTCAACAAGCCACTAATAAAGATTCTAAAGGATCAAATGCTAGAAGAGGTATGGAGTAGTAAAAATCCATCAATCTCTCATTTGTGTCAAGTATTTGGCCGCACAACATACATGTATGTCCTAGCTTAGAAGAGAAATAAGGTTGAGCTAAAGACATTCCCATGCATCCTACATGGCTACAACACTACCTTAAAGGCATATCTTTTCATGGATCCTCGTAAAAATAAAATCTATGAGAGTCGAGAATGGTTTGTGAGGAGTCATTGTTTGACTCAACAATATCAACAAATGATCCACTACCAACCACCTCTCACCCACTAGTCTCCGAGTTAGATGATGAGCCAAAGGAAACTACTCAAAGAAAAGAAATGCTGCAAGGGGAGATATTTTTTGACCTTGGAGAACTAGAGAATATGACTCCACAACAATCCACATGGAAATGACACATTTCTTCTCAAAATTAGCCAAGTTCTCTTCTGAAGTGGGTACAAAGCACCATCAAAGATTCACATTTGCAACAACTCCCAGATACATCATCCTGGAGTCAAAACAAGGAGTCAAACAAGAAGTGAGTTAAAATTTGCACTCATGAGTTCACTAATTAATAGCTCGATCCGATTTTTTGTAAGAACTCACCAACCTCATTCGAAGAAAGCCATGGATATATAAGTTGACTCACTCAAGAAAACTCATACATGGGAACTCATTCAAGCTGCTCTACTAGAAAGAAACCCATTTGCTGCAAATGGGTTTTCAAGACAAAATATAGGGGAGATGGATCCATTGAAAAATACAAAGCATGAATTGTAGGAAAAGGATATCCTCAAAAAGAGGGCATTGACTATGAAGAAACCCTTACACCCACTACGAAGATCAAAACCATAAGAGTAGTTTACACATTAGAAGAAAGACAGTAAAGGATGGATACTTCAACAGATGGATGTCAAGAGTGATTTTCTAAATGGTGATCTAAAAGAAGAAGTGTACATGACCCAACTTGAAGTATTTGTTGATAGAAAGCGTCCTAAAAAGTTATGTAATCTCATAAAATCTTTTTATGGAATGAAACAAGATCCAAGGGCATGGTATATCAAGATAGATGATCACCTGTTGTAGCATGGGTTTACTTATATCCCCTCAAATTAAAATTTATATATAAAGAAGGTCGAAAAATAAATTGGCATTCTTGTTGTATATGTGGATGATATTATGATCACCGGAAGTTCAAAATATTAGGTTGATATTGTGAAGATGATCTCAAAATAACCTTCGGCATGACAGATTTGGGGCTACTACATTACTGTCTTGACTTGGAGATATGGAAAAAATAAGATTATATTTTTTTTCTCCTAGATATTTATGCCAAGACACTCTTGAATAATACAAAATGTTGAACCGCAAACCTATATCTACTCCCATGGAAAAAGGTTTGAAAATTTCACCATTCAAGGATACACCTCAAGTAGAAGCTACTCTTATGTGTAATTTTTGGAGGACTCATCTACTTGACATATACTAGACACAACTTATGCTATGCTATCATCTATCTTTCCAGGTTCATGCAGGAGTCGAAGAAATGTCACTTGACTACAACAAAGCATGTTTTGAGCTATGTCCAAGGTACTATTGATTATGGTTTGGAATATAAGAATAATGATCAATTCTTATTACAAGTGTTGGTATTCAAACCGCTTCTCCTTTTCAACTGAGCAACAACACAAATTCAACAGGGAGCTTAGAGGGAGATAGATCATAATGTGTGTCATTTTGTAGCTGGGGATGAGATCTAACTGATCCTTTGTTACTCAGATTTGTGGAGAGATGGATAACACCTTTAAGAGGATTTGACCTATCCTCACTACTTTAGGCCATGCCTCTTCGACCAGGATGAGAGGACCCTTAGTGTAACCTCTGTTTAGTGAAGGAGATGGAGATATCCTTCCTTTGCATAAATTCTATGAAGATAACCTTGGGAAAAGATGGTCAATACTCTATGATTTAACTCTTAAGAGTCATTCACTTCTAAACGATTGATATATTTTCAACACAAGGCTAAGGCTACTAAAGACATTAAGAAATCTTGATTGTTCTACATATTTTTGTTCCTTTGTTAATACACAGGGAATATAGGGGTAGTTCAGTGGTGGATAAGTGGTTTTTAAATGATTTTGGTGTGAGATGAAATAGGATAAAGTTGATTATACCATATCTTCAAGGGACTTCACAATAAAGAACAAATTCAACAATGTAAAGCTTCAAAATAGTTAAGATGTTCCTTCAACTAGAAGGTGTGCTTTAATGGAGGCCCATATCAACATGTTGTCACATAATATTTGAGACTCCAACACAAAGTCTCGAATTAAAAGACTCAATTAAACACTAAAGTCTCCGATTAATCATTCCTAAGGTACACTCAAGACTTACAAACAATCTTTATCAACAAATGACAATGAATTGATTTTAAATTTGTTTATGTCAACTAAGATGAAGGCTCATCTTGAAATGAAATTGCAAATACCAATAAAATGTCACAGTAGATGAGATCGTGTGTGATTTCATAATGATTTCAATATAAGATTGCAATGGGAATGACATAAACTATTTGCAGACTTTATAAAACAAAGTAAACACAAATCGCTACATATTAGACACAAATTAATTCAAAAATTTCATAGATTCATCAAGTAGGGGAAAGATTCTAGAGAAATATTATTTCTTTTAATGGCTATACATATGTAACCAACTTGAAACTATAGAAAATCTAATATTTAAGAAAAAAATAGGTTATCTTAGCTTTGGTCTATCAGAAGATGACTTTCTCAAATCTTTTCTCAAGAATTCAAACTCCGAACATTTGCAAGAGTATTTCGATTGCATTTATACACTTTTCTTGCTAAATTTTCCCATCAAAAATAAGAATATTCAAGGGACCTTTGCTTGTTACCAATTTGTCTCAAACAACAACCTTTCACAAATTCATATCCGAAATCTGGCCAGGGGACCAATTGTGAACTCGATCACATTTCGTGGGGCTCGACTAATCACTAGGATGCCATGCCACAAATTTTTTAGAGTCCTTTTGGTCATTTTGATTTTGGTCATGTGAGAAATACCCTTTTAATCATTTTTGGAGCCTCTCGCATAGCATATTGGACTTGATAGGGCATACCTTTTTGCTTTTGAGGCAATGCCTTTTTCGGCTTCGTGCTCGCACTTTCATCATTTCATCCTTTTCCCCTCTTTTCCTCCGCCATTTCTTCCCCACATCAATGTCCTCTAGTAATTCCCACTTTTCGAGTGCCCGAGTAATTCCCACTTCAAAATATCAGCCTTAACGATCCTTGGACTCACAATTTAAGTTTTGAATCCATTCAATGGCACCTTACTGATAGAGATGACAAATAATTTCATCAAAGAACGATGAAAAATAGTGTGTATTCGTGTCTCCAAGAGTCTTGGAGAAAAAATGGTGGAAAAATAGGTGAAATGCACATCAACCATTTATCCTTCTCCTTTTCCACTTTATACATCGTATTTGTCCACTTGTTTCCTGGCACAACCGAAAAGGAGAAGCACAAGGCAAGTCTCAAACAAGCGTGAGCCTTCCATGTACCCTGGGCCCAAGAAAAATGCCTTTTGGCCTTTCAAAAGTCTCGGTGAAAAAAGGAGCCAGGGGAAGCCTCCACATTTCTTAATGGCACATTTTGAGATGGTCCCCAAAAGTAAATGCCTCAAACAAGTGTGGGCTCAACACGCGTCTCACCCAAAGAGAGTCTCGTTAAAAATTTGAAGGTTTAGCAGAAGGCACCATGTGTCTAGGGTCCGAGACACTTTTCTTCGGCCATTGAAAAGTCCAAGAAAAAGGGTAGAGTGAGTGGAAGCCTCTAAGTGTCCTCCTGGCACTTATTCAAAATAAAACTCACGGGTGGTTCCCAAATAGGCGTGATCCCTCCACGTGTCCCGTGCTTTTAGAAAGTTGTTTGAAAATTGTAAATATGGGAAGACCTAGTGGAAGCCTCTAAATGTCTTTATGGCAAAACTGTATGATGGTTCCCAAGAGTGGAGAACCTAAACAAGTGCGGGCTCACCACGTGTCCCATGCCTTAGAAAATTCCTTTAAAATTTTAAGTGCAAAGCAGAGCCGACGAAAGCCTCCACATGTCTCTCATTGCTGCAATTGCTAAGGTGGGACCCTGAGGCGGATCCTCAAATGAGTGCCAGCCCTCCGTGTGTCCATGGCCTACCAAAATCGTACCTTCGTATGAATTTTTTTCTAACTTCATGCAAAGCAAGCGGAATCCTCCACATTTCCCTCGACGCAACTCTAAGGTCAAACCAAAAGGTCAATTTTCAAACAAGCGCTGTTCCTTCACATGGACAATTTTTGGGTTGAAGCAAGCCATATATTTTTAGAGTTCCCCATCGAGCCGCATCCAACTAAAAAGGTCACATTTCCACCGATGCAGAGATGTAAATTTGATGGGAAAACACACCCGTTAGATCAGTAAAAATGTAGGAAAACCATCATTTGAGCCCGGAGATGAATTTTTCTTCAAGGACAAAGAATTTGGAAATTTTATAATGTTCAAACATGATACCCCGAGCTACATTCAATCACATTTCCATAGGTATTTGGGAAAAAATAGCAAGGACAAAAACACGTGATACTGGAAAACAGAAAGAAAGGAACAACCCGAGTTTTATGCCCAATTTACAGACTCCTTTAGATGGACAGAGAAATGAAATTTTTTTTTGGATCTTTAAGTGATCTTTGACCAAGGAAGGGACTAGTCATGGCAACCAAATGGAGGACAGAGTCTTCAAGCACCAACACGGGGAGATAGAAAACATGACAAAGGCCGCAAACTAAGGAATTTCAATGAAAAATGGGGTGATACTAATCTGAGCACCAACATAAGCTCTGAATCAAGGATGGGCACTCCTTGTGAGTGTCACAAGAATAAATAGTAGACCAACTACAAAAATAGACCATTGGGCAATGAAGTTAAAGAAAAGGCTTTAGAGAATAACAACCACAACCATCCTTCAAAAAAATAAAATGAGTAACCAACAAAACCAGGTCACCAAGGACCGAACAAACAAAAACACAAAATCGACGAGAAAAAATAACTATACACGTATAAATGGAGTATACCTTGATTATGAGAAATCAATCAAGGAAATGCTTCAAATGCCCGATCATTAACAAGCAATTCAAGTAGTTCCCTGTCTAATTATTTTTGGAAGAAGTTATTTTCACCAATTCAAATATCAATTGAATAATGGCCCATCCACAATGCATCAAATTTACCATGCTTGCCCTTATCTTCATTTTTGATATCCCATAAAAGCACAAGATCCCCAATGCTGAAAGCTCTGGGTGTCATGTTCTTGTCAAATAGCTTCTTCAACTTTTCTCCGAAATTCACATGTCATTGGTGTGATACCCTTCTTTCTTCATCCAACTCAATAACCAATTTATTAGAGCATCATATGAACTAACTTCTTGGTCTTTAATCTGTTGAACAAACTGAAATGAAGACAATTGCAAATGCAGGGGCAGCAAAGCTTGAGTTCCATATACCAATTCAAATGGACTTTTACCAAGAGCTCTTTCGACAAAGTGGTTCTATTAGCCCAAACAAAAACTTTAGTTGCTCACCGCACTTCCTTTTGTTCAACTCCAAGGTTCTTCTAATGATTTCAACAAGTTTTTATTATTTGGACTAAAGCTTGTCCATTTCCTTGGGGATTGTAGTTAGAAGCATATGTCAAATTGATCCCATATTCTTTGCACATTTCCACCAAAGGTTCGCTCTGAAACTAATGGCATTATCAACAAAAATTTTATTTGGCACTCCAAATATGCATATGACTTGATTCAAGCATGAATTCTATGATAACTTAGTGTGTTGCCTTCTTGGTGGGGATTGTTTCCACCCACTTAGTGAAATAATCAAGTGGCTAGAAGAATCCATTTATGACCTAAGCACTAGAAGGATAAAAAAATTTCCCCTATGAAATCCATTCCCATTGTTCGAATGGGGCTTCAACTAACATAGGTTGCAAAGGAAGGGATCCTGAAGCTTTCATTCTTACAAAAAAATGTTGTCCACTTTCACATTTCCTTACCAATAGATTTGTATCCTTGAAGAGAGTTGGCCACCAATAACCAGCTCTCAAGATTTTATGTCTTGTAAATCTTCTAGCAAAATGTCCCCCACAAACCCCTCCATGAAGATCAAAAATTATTTTGGAGGCCTCATTTTCAGTAATGCATCTCAAGAGCACTCCCTCGGGGTTCTTCCAAGCTAACCCAAAATCAGTAATGACATACTTTTGAGAGGCTAACTTAAGAGCTCTTTTTGGATTTTACTCAAATATTTAGGCAACATAGATGTCTCGAGATAAAATATTATTTTTTGTACCATTCATAACTTACCAACCTGCTCAAGGATATCTACCATTTCTCCTTATACTCCATTCACCTCAATAGTTTGTAGGTTTCTCTCAGCCATAAGCTTAGCTAGGCCCAAACCTCTTACCAATTTTGTGTTTTGGATATCCATGTCATACTCCCGCAACTTGTTCAACCATCTACATATTTTGCTTGAGACCTCCATCTCTAATAATATGTTTTTCACCATGGTGTGGGGAACATAAGCAAAAACTTTATAACTCAAAATGTAGGGTTTGAAAAGCTTTGTTTATTTCACCAAGGAAAATGCTTGCTTCTCCATGATGGTGTATTTCAACTCTGCTCCCGCAATGCCTTACTAAAAAGGCAATTGGTCTCTAGCCCCTTCATCATCCTTTTTGTAACAAAACAAATGCAATGGTGTTTTCCCAAGAAAAGAAAAAACTTGAAAAGGCTTTTTTGTAATTTGGGGCTGCCAAAATAGGGGCATGCTTTAGTGCTTCTTTCATCCCGTTGAAATCTTGAATGGAGACTTCCTCCCATTTGATAAATTGGTCCTTCTTTAGCATACTAGTAATGGCGATGGTCACTTTGCAAAGTTAGACACAAACCTTTGTTAAAGTTTATTTTTCCAAAGAAGGATTGAATTCCCTTCTTAGTTCTTGGAATTGGAACCTTACCGATGGCTTCCACTCTTTGGATCTATCATTACCCCTTCTTTTGATACAATGTGACCAAGCAGCTTTACCTTTGTACTCCAAAGTGGCACTTCTTTAGATTCAATGGTATGCCATACTCTCTACACCTTATCAACATTCTCTCCAAGTGTTCCAAATGATCATTTCTATATCTAGAGAACACATTACATCATCCCGATAAACAACAATAAAATCATTTACATAACCAACAGATGCTACATCCATTTTTCTTTGGAAAGTTTTTCCAACATTTATTAAGCCAAAAGGCATCCCGACATAGACATAAGTTCCCAAGGAGTAGTAAAGGAAGTCTTTATTCTTTCTCGACTCCACAAAAATTGATTATAACTAGAGAAACCATCCAGAGTAGATAACAATTCAAAACCTATTACCAATTATAACATATTCTCCATGTTTGATAAAGTGTAATTATCTTTCAATGATGCTCTATTCAAGTTTTGAAATCCACGCATAGCCTTATGTCACCATTATTTTTTTCCGACATGTGCACTAGGTTTGCAACCCAAGATGAATACCTTGTGGTCTGAATGATCCCTCCATCCCTCAACTTATTCAATTCTTATTACATTTTCAAATAAAGGATTGGATTGATGGGCCTCTATTTTTTCTAAAAGGCTTGGTATTAGATTCAAGAGGAATCTCATGTTGGAACAAATCTTCCATGTATGTGTTCAACTCGAGTTAGACCAAGCTAGGAAATGTTGATATTTCTTCAACAATCAATATAGGACTACTTCTTTTCCTTGCCGAGATTGCTTCCTAACCAAATTTTACATGGATTTTCCTTTGTACCCATGTTTTCTCTTCCACATCTCTTCAAATAGACATATTTATTTTAATAATACAATCAGCATTATCAAAGTTCAACTCAAGAGCCACCAAACCTCTAGGTATCATGTTTTTCTTCAACTGGATGATGTCTTTGCCAAATAATGTTTCCTTTCCTTCAACAACACACACCATTGGTTCCCAATCTATATCCTCGTCAGAAAACTCACCTTGGCTTTGTAGAAACCATTTACCCTGGGCATCATCATCAAACACTTGCCAATTTTTAACATTATCGTGACATATCACCTTGTTAGTAATTCAACATCATGCTCACAAAATGGAGACATTGTACAATTCCTAAATATGGATCCTAGCACTGCTAACTTGTTCAGAAAAACATTAAACTTTCTATCATGGCACACAATATTAAAAGAGTCAAAAATTTAATCGATCCCAAATTACATGCTTGTATTGTTTCATTCTCTCGATATTTAGTGGCATACATTTCCTAATTTTCTTGATAATCAATTATGAATATCCTTTGATAATGACATCCTTAATACCATATTTTCATGCAATTATCATGCCTAATAACAATGCTTCATATTCAACAATGTTGATAGTGGATTCAAAGTTAAGTTTGAAATAAAATACAAACTCTTCTTGGCTTCGGGATATAAGAAAAATGCCAAAGCACCATTTCAAAACTTGGAACAGGCTCCATCCAATAACAAGGTCCATGGTAAACCCACTTGATCAAGACATTTGCACTTATCAATCTTGTTATCCCTACCATCAGCAAACTCCCCAAAGTTATCTGCATCTACATCAACATATAACACTTCATAAGAAGCATTATTTAGATCTTCAATGGGGTGGAACATTTTCTTCTCTCAATACAACTTTACAAGGCTACCATTAATTGGAATGGTGGAAAAGACATATCCATCTAAACACTTCCACCAACACTTACAGCCCACTTTCTTGATAATATCATGCCCTATTTGGCAAGGCAATCAACAATGACGACATCAAGTTTATGGTTCTTACCTCGGATAAGCTGCAACTTGTACCACCAAAACCTTCACACACACTACAACCGGGACCTCTATAGAATCCATTCAAAGACACTCTTGCCATAATAACTCCACTTCGTCACTTTAATGTTCAATTCATTCATGATTTCCAAAGGCATAACATTCGCATGATGCTCGGAGTCAAACATACAATTATACAACAGCCTCGCTTTAATAATCGCTTTGTAAAAATGGATCAACATTTAATCGAAACTCAAATAAAGATGCCCCCAAGTAGACTTCTGTGGTTCACCAATCTCCTCTAATGTTGGTGGTGTTTCTAGGTCTGCAATGGTTGAAGGAGGAGTGTTTACATTATTTATATTTATTCCTTGGCACTTCTATCTTCCCCAAATCTTAAAGACTCATAAGCCCTCTTCTTATGCTCAGAATCCTAAGCAGTTCCAAAATTGGGACATAAATATTGATCTAACTCAAGACTTGGGCAATGTCATAGGAATGTACTTTGAAAAAGAAACATTTGGAGAAAGGTCAACAAACTCATCGATGGCACAAAGTTTTTAACATTTTTGGCGTGGATGGGAACATCGGTTCTACTTGAGTCAACATGGCCTTTTTCAGCACATCTTTCTTTCGATTCTCTTTTGGGACATTGGTGAGAACCGGGTCTTTGTTTTGGCTTCGAGGCCCTACCCCTTTGACAACTTTATTTATTCTATTATACTCCTTTTCTTGGGCCACAAAAACATTCACTAATAGTTATCTATCCTCTTCGATGGGATTCCTTGATCATACTTCTTAATCTTTAGAGCTCTTAGGTACTCAAAATCGTTATTATGAAGTTCAAATGCTTGTACCATATATATTTCTAAAGCACGAGAGGGAGGAAGAAGAGGTGCCTAGTGAATGTAGTCCCAAAAACTTGCCGCAATTCTTACACTTATTACCTTAATTGAAGTTTCTCCTTATTGTGAGCTTGTAGAGCAATCCAGTATGCATGCATCATCATCACTGTTGTCATCATCATCAGATTATTTAACTTGCTGATCTACTTCACATGGCGGGTGGGGTAAGAAGCATTTGTCACACAAATCCATTTGATTTGTCTCTTCAACAACAACTCGGCATTTAGAGGATCATGCACAACTCTATTCTCCCTAGGTTGGGGTTTTCTATCTCCCATGGTTCCTTTACCTATGTCATCGGACCTATGATCATTTCTAGGATGATTTGCAAGTCTCGTGTTATCCCCGTTACCTATGCTTTGACTAAAGAACCTTGTCCAATTCCTTTTTCTACCTTGGCCACTTGTAAGAGATTTCTTTGACATCCTCGGCCAAAGTTCCTACAAATTCGCTCAATATCCACATCCTTACTTGATTGAGGCTTCTAGAGGTTGATCATTTTAACACCCTACCTTTTAGGAGGTTTTCTAACTACATTAATATTGTTCTCAATTTACAGAGCCATGGTAAAGGCCTCGCTCAAAGTCACAGGTTCTTATCCCTCAAATAGTAAGCAACTTTCTTATCAAATGCATTTGAATACTTTATTAGAAGTGATTCATCACATGGCCTCAAATTAACAGAAGTCTTCTCAATGTTTTATTAAATCTAGTGTTGAAATCATGCACCGATTCCTTAGGATTATTTTTATATTTTAAAACTCGATAAAAGAAACCTAGGTCTGCTTTTTTATCACCATACTACATTCTAAACGAATTCTTCATCTCTGTCTAGGAGTCAATAGAATTATCTGGAAGAGATTTATACCAATCCCTTGCATCCTCTTCTAGAGTATGAATAAATAATTTAATGTATTCATCTTCATAGTCTATTTTAAAATCCTCCATCATATTGAAAAAGAGTTTCAAGTGTTGATCACCGAGTTATTGCATTATTTCCTTGAAATTTAGGCAACTATTTCTTACATCCTATGGCACAACATTTGGATAGCCATTCATACCTCTAAAATTGATGGGACCAAAATTACTAATGAAAAATGGACGTCTAGGTAGAGGCTCAACCATATTATTTCGAGAAGGTGATTTTATAGGAGAAATAATGCTAAGGAGTGAGGGGTTTATGTGGTACAGGATACAATTTTTTGAATGATTTCGCCTCTAAAGGCTCTGTCTCTTGGAATACTCTATTAGATTTTGAAAATATAGGAGCAGATTGAGAAGTAAATGTTTAAAATATAGATGATGGATCCTCTTCGGATAGAGAATTTAATTCAACAAAGAGGCTACCCGATTGAGAAGGACTTGAGGAAGTACTTGCAATCTTGAATCACAGGATGATGGGCCAGTTTCACCAATGGATATCATTTTTCTTGATTCTTGATCTCCAAACAGCCTTCCAAATTATTCTTCCTTATGAATTAGACTTTCCCATTTCTTGAAATAACCTTCTACTAGAGTCCTTGGTGAAGAAATATCTTCTTCCTTCCAGCTTTGGAGATATTAGTTACAAATCTTACTTGATATATGTTCAAGACAATGGCATTTATAAAGAATTTAAACAACACGGAGTCGCCACTAAGGATTTTCAGCTTAGTTCATGTAAATGAACTATGAAAGACCTATCAAATGTCTGTCAATACAATATTCATGCAAAGCTTACAAGATCTCTGCTCTTATTTTACCCAAATTTTTCAATGATGATACAAATCATAGTACAATAAATATATAAGTTTGAAATATTTCACTTTCGAACTCACAACCTTGAACAATTCTTACATATTCGAGAAAATAATGGTGTTTCTACAATGTATTTGTACTTTAAAATATGTAAAAAGAAATACTAGGTCTCATGTACGTGTACACCTTTGTTCAAATACTTTAAAGATTCTGGTAGAATCGGCGCCATGATTGTTGGTATCCAAATTCGTCTCTCCTTTTCAAGCCAAACAACAAAAAGATTCGATAAGGAGCTTAGAGGTAGATAGATAATAGTGTGTGTCGCTTTGTAGCCTGTGGATGAGATCTAACTAACCCTTTGTTACTCGGATTTGTGGAGAGATGGATAACACCTTTAAGAGGATTTGACCTGTCCTCACTAGTTTAGGCTCTACCTCTTCGACCAGGGTGAGAGGAACCTTAGTGTAACCTCTGTTTGGTGAAGGAGATGGAGATATCCTTCATTTGGAAAAATTCTATGAAGAGAACCTTGGTTAAATATGGTCAATACTCCATGATTTAACTCTTAAGAGTTGTCATTTCTAAACGATGGAGATATTTTCAACACAAGGCTAAGTCTACTGAAGACATTAAGAAATCTTGATTGTTCTGCATTATTTTGCAAGTAGATTTTTTTCCTTTGTAGATACACAGGGAAAACAGGGGTAGTTCAAGTTGGATCAATGGTTTTTAAATGATTCTGGTGGGAGATGAAGTAGGATAAAGTTGATTATACCATATCTTTAGAGGAAATTCACAATAATGAAAAAATTCAACAACAAAAAGATTCATAACAGTTAAGACAATCCTTCAACTAAAAGGTGTGCTTTAACAGATGATGCCAAGATCAACACGTTTTCACATAATATTTGACACTCCAACACGAAGGATTGAATTGAATGACTCAATTAAACACTAAAGTCTTTGATTAATCATGCCTAAGGTACACCCAAATACTTATAGACAATATTTATCAACAAATGATAGTGAATTGATTTTAAATTTGTTTATCTCATCCAAGATGAACGATCGTCTGAAATGAAATTGCAAATACCATTAAATTTTCATAGGGATGAGATCCTGTGTGATTTCACAAAGATTTGAATATAAGATTGCAATGAGAATGACAAAAACTATTTGTAACCATTCTAAAACAAAGCAGACACAAATTACTAGACATTAGACACAAATTAATTCATAAATTGCTTAGATTCATTAGCAGGGAAAATCTTCCAGAGAAATCTCAGTGCTTGTCAAGAGCCATACATATGCAACCAACTGTACATGATAGAAAATATAACACAGAATAAAATAACAGGTTATCTCGGCTTTGGTCTCTGGGAGATGACTTTCTCAAATTTTTTCCCAAGAATTCAAACTCTGACCATTTGCAAGAGTATTATCATTGCATTTATACACTTTGCTCACACAATTTTTCCCCCAAAAGAGAATAATATTTGAGGGAACTTTGCTTGTTACCAATTTATCTCAGATAACGAAGTTTAACAAATTCATATATGAAATCTTGTAGTTGGACCAATTATGAACTCGATCACGTTTCTTGGACTCTCGACTAATGACTAGGATGTCATGCCATCATTTTTTAGGAGTCCTTTTAATCATTTTGATTCTATCATGTGATAAATCCCATTTTTAATCTTTTTTAGAGCCTCTGCATGGCATTTGGACCTAATCGGTCATCCCTTTTTTCATTTGAGGCAATGCCTATTTCACTTTATGTGCTTGTAAATTCATCATTTCATCCTTTTTCCCACTTTTTCCTCTACCATTTCTGCCCCGCATCCCTTTCCTTTGGTAATTCCCATTTTTTCGAGTTCCTGAGTAATTCCTACTTCAAAATATCGGCCTTAACGATCCTTGGACTCACAATTGAAATTTTGAATCCATTCAATGGCACCTTAATCACAGAGATGACAAAGAATTTCATCAAAGAATGATGAAAATAGTGCGTATTCACGTCTCCAAGAGTCTTGGAGCAAAAATGGTAGAAAACATGTTAAATGCACAACCATTACTCCTACTCCTTTTCCACTTTATATCATAGTCATCCACTTTTTTCCTTGGCGCAAGCAGAAGGAGAAGAATAGAGGCAAGTCTCAAACAATCGTGAGCCTTCCATGTACCCTGGGCCAAGAAAAATGCCTTTTGGCCTTTGAAAAGTCTTAGTGAAAAAAGGACCTAGCAAAAGCCTCCACGTATCTTAATGGTGCATTTTGAGATGGTCCCCAAAATCAGAGACCTCAAATAAGTGTGGGCTTAACATGTGTCTTAGTCCAATAGGTCTATTAAAAATTTACATGTGCCATGTGTCTAGGGTCCACGAGACTTTACTTTGGCCATTGAAAAGTCCAAGAAAAAGGGCAGAGTGAGTAGAAGCTTCCAAGTGTCCTCCTAGTGCTTCTTCAAAATAAAAATCAAGGGCTAATCTCCAATCGGGGCGGTCCCTCCACGTGTCCCTAGCTTTTAGAAAATTGCTTGAAAAGTCTAAATATGGGAAGACTCGGCAAAAGCCTCCATGTGTCTTTATGGTGCAACTTCATGATGGTGCCAAACAGTGGAGACCTTGAATTAGCGTGGGCTCACCATGTGTCCCAAGTCTTAGAAAATTGCTTTTAAAATTTTAAGTACAAAGTGGAGCCAACGGAAGCCTCCACATATCCCCTGTCGTAATTGTTAAGGTGGGACCCTGAGGTGGATTCTCAAATGAGCACCAGCCCTCCACATGTCCATGGCCCACAAAACTATACCATCTGTATGAATTTTTTTTCTAAGTTCGGGAAAAGTAGCGGAATCCTCCATGTGTCCCCCAGTGCAACTCCAAGGCCAAACCAAAAGGTGAGTTTTCAAATGAGCGTCGTTCCTCCATGTGGACAATTTTTGGTTGAAGCGAGCCATAGAGTTTTTAGAGTGCCCCACCGAGCCGCATCTAACCAAAAAGGGCCACGTTTCCACTGATGCAAAGATGTAAATTTGATGGGAAAAACACACCCGTCAAACCATAAAAATGTAGGAAAACCACCATTTGAGCCCGGAGATGAATTTTTCTTCAAGGATAGAGAATTTGGAAATGTTATAAGGTTCAAACATGATCCTCCAAGCTACATTCAATAAATTTTCCACAGGTATTTGGGACAAAAATAGCAGAGAAATTGAAATGTGATTGTGGAAAATGGAAAGAAAGGAACAACCCAAATTTTACTCCCAATTTACAGACTCCTTCAGATGGAATGAGAAATGAAAAAAACAATTTTGGATCTTTAAGTGATCTTCGACCAAGGAAGTGACTAATCATGGAAACCAAATGGAGGACAAAGTCTTCAAGACCAACACAGGGGATATAAAACATATTAGAGGCATGCAAACTAAGGAATTTCAATGACAAAGCAGAGCAAGACTAATCTCGAGCACCAACAACATAGAGGATATGTCGACTTGGACCACACTAGATCTATTGATGATAGGAAGTTAATCACATGATACATATTTCATCCTAGATTTGGACCTATCACGTGGATAAGAAATAAGAAAATTTTTTTTTCTATCTCATCCACAAAGGCATAATATTGTGCCACATGAGGAGTCATGTGTGCTAAGTGATATGGTTACATCACATTTTGGATGAGATGGAAATTCTTGAAAAATAATCACCTATACTCTATTATGACAATCAAAGTTGTGTTGAATCTCATGCAAAATCTATTTTTTCATGAACGAATAAAGCATATTGAGATTGATTGTCATTTCATTTGAGAGCACATCTTGAACCATCACATTCATCTCCAAAGACTGCCCTCTAAGCACAAGTTTCGATATTATCACATAATATCTTGGCAAAGTGAAATTTTAGCTTTTCATGGGTCACATTTACAAGATTAATGTAATAATAGGGGGAATATTAGCATAGTCTACGTAGTATTTTATTATTAGGCTAGTTTTTGTTGTTTATTCCATTATTCACTCTTATTGTTAAGTAACAACTCATTCCATTCTAGGAGTAGCTCCATCCATTCTCGGGAGTATTTTTTGTACACGTCCCTATAAATATTTTATGTGTTTTTGATGAAATAAGACTAGGTAAGAGATATTCAATCTCTATTTATTTTGCTCAGTAAGATCCTCACAATGATAATCAAAATCTAAATGGCAAAGAGAAAAAAATGTTCTACACTTAAAGATAAACCCTTCATAGTCCATATTTTGAATCGAGAATTCTATCCTTATATTTTAGTTCAATAGTGGAAGGGAAATCAACAAAAGTATCCATATCTACCAAGATTATAGCATATGTTGTGTGCTCAAAATATTCAGTTTTTGGGTCAATAGACAAACATTTCCCTAAAGTATTACCAAGAGTTAAACGTATTTACAACCAAAACTAGGGGTAAATATGGTAGATGAATCCACACTAGTTTTACATGGAAGGTATCCAAAACTAGGTTAAACAAAGGAAACCACAATTTCATCAATAGCATATGGGATTCAAATTCCCAAACTTTCCCAAAAATAAGATCCCTATCTCAAGCATCGAAAAGAAACTATGAAATAACCCCTACCACTAGAAATACATCAACCTACCTATCATGAACGGACCCCATTGCCTCAATATTCAAGCATGAAGCACTAATGAGACTTGGATAAAATTTGTTAAATATGCATATCAAACCATTTCTCTTGAAAACATCTTGAGATAGAACTAGCTCTTCACTAAACCAAGCCGATGGGGTAGATTTTTCGTAAGCCATTGGAATTGTAACTCTTGGAATCCAGGAAGGCTACTATTCTATTTCCTTTCACCTAAAATTCATCCTTGAAAGATTCATGAACAAGGGTTTATCATTCAACATACTCATGTTACCCTACAAAAGGGTCTTATTTTTATCCAATCCTACCTCTAGAATAAGTTCATAAAGTAGCCATACAACCACAGAAAGAAGCACCAAAGATGTGAACAAAATTTTACTCGGTTTAGAGAGCAAGGGACCCTTATGAAAGTAAACACCAATAAAGCCGCGATGTTCATTGTTCTGAGGGATGCACATTATTCTAGGTCAAAACCCCCCTTGACATCCTCAAACGATGTTAGATGATCCCCTAGCACACTTATCTAGGGCAGAGCCACCATGTAACTCGCCATCATTCACACCATCGCTAGTAGGGGATATGGGAGCAGAACCACCATCTCAAAAAACCACGTCTCCCACAGAAGACAGATCTCACTGCTTGCACAGGTAACAAACACTGTTTAAAAAACCACCAACTATTTCAGAAAACACAAAAGGGTTCTCAGATACACTCCCCATAGCCTCGAATGCCGCGCCACTTCATGCCTTACCAAATCCAGAGTTCCAAAGTGATTAGGGTTTTGCATGGGTTTTTTTACTCAATACTTGGAAACATGGTCAATTACTATTTGATTAATGGAAGATTATTGATTAGCTTAAATGGTTATGATTCATAGTGAAAAGAAAAGAGTGAAAATCAAACATGATCCGAGCTCCACTACCACAGATGATTTAGGTATGCCCATCTTGCATTGTGGCATAACAAAAAAACCCTATTCTTCCTTCACATCACCACTTTTTCTGTATTATGTTAAATATGGAATTTCTTTGGATCGCCTATATTATTTCTGTGTTATTCATCTGACTAGGGTAACATTTTTTTTGTCAAATATTATCTAAAAATATTCGTTAAATTTTTTATTTGTGTTTGTGCTCAGTGGCTGTGCTTCAAAGAGAGGGTTTCACTACTGAAATTGCAAGGGAGATCAACTAAATATGGCATCACTAAATATTTAGATATTTAGAAATATGTGGTGGAATCAAGTATTACTTGTTAAAGTCGTATTAAAATTGTGGGATGTTATTCATCATGTTCGTCACTATTATTTTTATTTTTATAAATTAATACCCATTTTTATTGTTATAGATTAATGCGGTTGATGAAGCTATTCTTTGTATACAAACCATTTGTGGAATAAAGGCAAGCTCTTTAATCATTGTGATTTTGGGATTTATTTATTTGTGAAAATAAGGAGGTCAAAAATTAGATATAAACATTTGAAGAGTCCCACAACAATATAATGGATTTATAAATTCAGTGTATTATACATATTTAACTCCGATTACATCTTATTAACCTATCTACATACATTTAAACTATTGAAATCTCTCATTGTTTGTTCTTTTTAAGTGTAAATTTTGTTTGCTTATGTTATTTGTGAAATCATTTATCAAAAAGTTGTAATTAATATAGCTATATCCAACCTTGGGATCTTATTTTAGCAAATTCAATAATGCATTCTTTATCTTATTAAATTTTATGACATGAAATTACATAGGCATGTAGAGGTTATTCTACATACAATCATTCATGCAAGAATCAATTAGAAATGTTATATTTATGTTCAGTTGATACTTTTTCTATTAAGGTTTTGTAATAGTTCTCAAAACATTTTTGATAATGTCGATCATACTATTGGTGCATAATGGTTATTATATCTTTTCTATATTGTTGTGAATACCTTTTACAATATATATTTCTTAGAATAGTCTAAATGTCACATATTTTTGCACAAACTATAATTAAAATCATTAAAACATGATAGATTGACCTATAGCTTCCAAGACCCATAGCTTAAGATCAAGTAACAATTATTTTAATATAAATTTTAACATTATATAATCACTATCAAAACTATGCAAACATACATAATGTTTAAATACAATGGTTTTACCTTGAAGTTCTCAATCTTGATGCCATTATAATTTTTTTGTATTAAATATATTTAAATCCAATTACAATGACCGGGTTTACAAAATATATGTCTTTTTTTCCCACTGATTCTTTGATTTAAACATCTATTGTTTTCACCCAAATTTTTAATCCATTTACATGTAATATACTTGATCATCACATTATTTTATCCTACTCACAAGTAATATAGCTAATCACTCTTTGAAAAATAAAATATTAAAAATTTATTTCATTAAATATCTTTCAATGTTATCATCTCACGGAAAACATTTCTTGTTTTTGGTTTCTAATGTTCATTGTAGCCTTGTAAGTACATATTTTACCTTTTAGAAATAAAAAATTTCCACATGGACATTTACTTAATTTTTTTACAATTATAATGGGATCTCCCAATGGACATAATAACCCTAACACTTCTGGTTTTGGGCGTGGCGGTGGTGGATTTGGATGTGGCAGCAAGCCCTAACCTGGTTCTAATATTTTTCTTGGTGGCTCGACTATGGTGGCTGTTCTTCTTGACGACCTCGGTGATGGGTGGACTCCCTCCTTTTCCCTTCCCTATGGCATTGGCTCTCACGTGACCTCCTTAGATCCGCATGCAATTGTTGCAAGTGGGGTTGGTGGTGCTCTTGTTGATGCATCTCTTGGGCATCTCCTATGTTGGTTCTGCTCAAGACGGGGTGGCAAGGGACTCCTTTATTCCCTCTTTTTTCTGTGAAAGGGCTTACTTTTGGTGATGGCATAGTGGGAGTCAATCGGGATGCCCGGATATTCTTTGAGGCGGCCAAATCATCCGAGATCTATTTCCAAATTGATTGTTCCTGCCATTAAAAAACATATGTGTCTTTTGGGATTTATGTTATTGTTTCTACATATTATTACAAGAGGAAGGAGTCATTTCAAGGTTCAACAATCTTTTTCCTAGCCTCCATACTCTCCATGACTAGATATTACAACTTTGGAAGCCTTTTATATCGGAGTAAACTCGACATTTACCCCACTGCTAGAGGATTTTTCATTATAGTGTTTGGCAATATCTTTGATAGAGATTTGATTTTAAGCAAAGTGTGGGATTTCAAGTCCCATTTCCTTCTTATGAAACCTTGGTTTCCTTTGTTCAACCTTTGATGATTTGAAACCTTTAATGTTAAACCGATTTGTGTCTAGTTGCATTATTTTCCCCTCCGATTTTGGAGAGAAAATTTCCTTGTGTCAATAGGTAATTCATTTGATAAACTCGGCCATTGATTTCACCACATATGCTCATATTATGATTGATTTGGATACCTCTACTAATTTCCCATCTACCATCATCTCATTGTTGAGGATCACACATGGGTCCAAAATCTTGATTATGAAGCTCTCCGTTAAAAGGCGTAAGGCTTCCTTTTCTATAGGTAACTCAGCGGTGGACTATCAAAAGGGAAGGAAAAACTAAGCAAAGAAATACCTTCATGGTGAAAAAACCTGATCCTATCCATTTGGTGGTTAAGAGCTTATTTGGATAGTGACCTTGTGATGAATTCAGACAAGGAATATAAGGTTGATGTTCCTATTTCGATAGTTTTGGAGTCCATTGTAGAATGTATATATGTATAATGTATTGCCATGTCACAAAAATGTTTATATCTAAAATTTGTAATATGTGAGATGTTAGTTTTAGGGATACTTTGGGAAATGTGCATTTAATCATGGGTGTAATTTTAATTCATATTTACGTATGGTAAAAGGTTGGATATATATATATATATGTGTGTGTGTGTGTGTGTGTGTGTGTGTGTATGTGTGTGTATATATATATGTATATATATATATATATATATATATAATGAAATTGTAGAGTATATTTCAACATTTGCAAAGTATGAAAAGGTTTATAATTGAAGTTATGTAATATGTTAGATGCTAGGGTTTAAGGGAAATGTTCCTCTACACATGGGTGTTATCTTGATCTTCAAATTTTCTATTGTAAAAGTTATATATGTATGCTAAATGGATTTGACTTTAAAATCTTATTGTGCATTTCCAATTTTCAATAGACGATTAATTAATTAGTATGTTGTATTCTTACCTTGTAAATGTAATAAAAATATTTAAGTGAAACACTCAACCCTAGTATAAGATTCGTGCATAACTTTTCTTCATGGTTGATGCTTCTTACCATAGAAGAAATTGAAACCGTATAATGAACTTAAACTTTACACTTGATGAAACCTTCTTATTTAAGTAAATAAGAGTCGATTTTGAGTTATCGTCATTGATGATATGTTTAACGAAATTTTCATAAACCCAATGGTTAACAATGACATGGTCTAACTAATTTTGGTGTAAGAAGAACTAACACTTACTTAGAATACTAGTGGACTACATAGTCTTACGAAGATTGAATGGAATTCCTTGTGGAATCCAGATGAGACAATGGAGCTAGTGAAATAGTTGTACTATGACTTAAAATCTTGTTAATGATCTCTTTAGATCCTCTCAACTAAATATGTCACCTTGGGGAGTGAAAATATAGTTCCTTGGTATTTTATAGAGGCTTTATAGGGTAAATATGTTTTTACACCTTAATCTGATATATAATCGGGCGTTGAGCCCTGAGTGTAAATTGGAATTAAACCAAACCTCATGAACTTGATTAGGAGGTTAGCTTGTGGTTTGTTTGTAGTTATAATGTTCTAATCATATACATCTTAAAGATGTTAGAAAAGTACTTTCGTAACACTTTTTGTTATAAAGTGACGCTAATAAGATACCTCCGAAACAATGTAAACGAGATGAGAAACAAGATTATATGTGATAATGGTTTAGGAACAAATTTTCACTTGAAGTCTTTATGATTGATTTGAGCATTCACATTTTTAAAAATGGATAAAAATTGTTCTTGGTGGGACTAGGAATTTGGGCCAATATTGAATCCACTAAAAAGTAAAATAAAATAAAATAAAATTATGACATGTAAATAGTTAATTGACTCAAATGAAATTTGGAACTAAACTAACCATAGTACGAGCACAAATGTGCTTCTAATGGAAGGAAGTTTATAGGAAAGGGAAACTTGAACCTTCACCTCCTTTGAATCATATTATTTTCCTCAACAACTTCTTGTTGATCCCCTTGCATAATGAGGGTAAAATTAGACGTCAACTAAACATATTTTAAGAAACAAACCTTTTACATAAGAACGATAGAATTAGGAACTTTGTATGAAAATTTAAATATGAAAAATAATTATGTAGGTTATGGAGATTGTCATAAGGGATAAAGAAAAAAATTAAATGGTTGAGCGGTAAGTTGAATGTGAAATGAATTTAAGAATTTGTAGGTGGAAAAATGATAAAATTATGCTTACATAATAATGTTCTTGCAATGTTAATCGTAACGAAGATGTAATCATGGTAATAATGTGTTGTGGGTTTGCCAATTCTTGAGTCCCTATATTGTGGTTGGGTTATTGCTATCATTTGTTCTTTGGGGAAAGCGGGACATCAACATGTATATGGTGTTGTCATGTGTCTATGTGAGTTGATGACTTATGTAAGTGTCTTATGCGTTGAGTTTTTCTACTTGGAGCCCTTGTGGTGTTGTGTAGTGAACAATGTAAGTAAAAAAAAATCATCATGATGTTTTTACTATTGTATTTTTGTGTGTAAAATGTGGGTGTTACACAACTGTAAGATGTACATCCCATTCTGATCAAGATATACCAATGACTATGTTTGTGAGATATGCCCTACAGATTATGTGAGATATGAATACAACTTGAATGTTTTCACAAAAATATAAACATGATGCTGCACACCCTAAACCGCACGGAACTTTCATCATTATAAATTGAGGGAAAGAAGTTTTAAGCGAGAAAATGGCAAAAAGTATCTATTGCATCGACGAAAATAACACGCCGAGGAAAACCCATGGAAATTCATGTTCGATAAGTAATTTTCATTGTGTTATTTCTTAACAAAACCCATACAATGAACAAATTCATGCAAGAAGGTGCCCTGAAATTTTTGATTTTAATGTGGCATATTGCGGACGATTAATGTTGAATCTTTGGGCGATTGTCATTTAATGCATTGAAATTCAAAATCACCGAACGTGTTTGATCATGAGTAAGAGCAACACACAACTTCACTATTATTTCATTTTCCTTGGACAATACACTTCTGTTTTCCTTATAAACATTGGTTTGCAGAGGCAAACCGGTCTACGAAATTTCTCGCTTATGCGTGATAAAAAAATCGTCACCTTTGAAAGGTTGGTTTCTTCCACTTTTTGAGTAGAATATCTAATTAAAATCAGAAGCATGTGAGAAGAAGCACATTTTCATTCAATTACCGCGTTTTCTGGGGTTTCCTTGCAAATCCTCCGCATTTTCGTATTGTATCATACACTCGCTTTTTGTTCTATAAATATATTTGTGTTCAAAAGGAAAATATCATCATCTCAAAGTTTAATTGTTGGTTGGAGGTTAAGACATAATAATCTTAAGACATAATAATCACGATGTAAGCTGCTAAAAATAATTCTTAATGTTCGTGGAATATGCTCCAAAAGCGATGAAACGAAGATCCAAACTTCACTCGAAAGGCACTCCAGGGGTTCAAACGGTTACGATTCATAGTGAAAAGAAAAGAGTGAAAATCGAACATGATCCGAGCTCCACTACCGCAGATGATTTAGGTATGCTCCATCTTGCATTGTGGCAAAACAACAAAACCCTATTCTTCCTTCACATCACCACTTTTTTCGTATTATGTTAAATATGGAATTTCTTTGGATCGCCTATATTATTTCCATGTTATTCATCTGACTAGGGTAACATTTTTTTGTCAAAGATTATCTAAACATATTTGTTAAATTTTTTATTTGTGTTTGTGCTTAGTGGTTGTGCTTCGAAGAGAGGGTTTCACCGCTGAAATTTCAAGGAGATCAACTAAATATGACATCACTAAATATTTAGAAATTTAGAAATATGTGGTGGAATCAAGTATTACTTGGTAAATTGAATTAAAATTGTGGGATGTTATTCATCATGTTCATCACTATCATTTTTATTGTTACGGATTAATACAAATTGCTGATTATTCTTTGTATAAAATACAAAGTGATTGAAGCTATTCTTTGTATAAAATCCATTTGTGGAATAAAGGGAAGCTCCTTAATCATTCTGAATTTGGGATTTATTTATTTGTGGACATTTGAAGAGTCATACAATAATATAGTGGGATTTATAAATTTGGTGTATTACCCATATTTCACTCCAATTACATGTTATTAACCAATCTACATACATTCAAACTATTGAAATGTTTTCCTGTTAATTATTTTTAAGTATAAATCTGGTTTGCAGCTTATGTTATTGGTGAAATCATTTCTCAAAAAATTGTAATTAATATAGTTATAGCCACCTTGCAGCTTATTTTAACAAAGTCAATAATGCATTTTTAGCTTATTAAAACCAATTTCTTTACATGAGATTACATAAACTTGTAGTGGTGGTTCTACATACAATCATTTATCCAAGAATCAATTACAAATGTTATATCTACGTTCAATTGATACTCTTTCCATTAAGGTTTTCAAATATTTATCAAAACATTTATGACAATGACCAATCATACTATTGGTACATAATTGTTATTATATCTTTTCTATATTGTTGTGAATACCTTTTTACCAATAGATATTTCTTAGAATAGTTTAAACATCACATATTTTTAAACAAACTATAATTAAAATCAATAAAACATGATACATTGACCTATAGCTTCCAAGACTCATACTTATTTTAATATAAATTTTAACATTATATAATCAATATCGAATTGTGCAACACACTTTGTGGTGCTGTATAAATAAATGAATAATTAAATATATTAATTAAATTAAATTACAAAAAGAGGGGGAAATGAATGCGTTGGTGGGGAAGTAGGTGGCAGAATTGAAAGGGGTTGGTGAAGGATGGTGGTCTATGTCATGGTGATGTCAGGGGGTGTGGAAAGGAATGGGAAACCACACGACACCCAAACCTCTCATTTTCCCTGCATAATAGTAGATGCACTCTATTGAAATTGAGAGGCATTCATCACACTACAATCCAAGTTGGTGCTAAAAATTTATTAGTAATTCGATAATTACAGTGAGTGCAGAAGTTGGAGATCCCGAGGACTTACCCACGCTGAAACCAAGTTAACATTATAAATTTAGCAGTAATTGGATAGATTACAGGGAGGGAAATCTAAGGTGTCTGTTGAAAAGGCTTAGAAACCTTCAAGAAAATTCTATTAGTAGGTGTAAAATCAACCTCCACGGCCTTTTCCAGCTTCCTCCCAACCTGAGCCTGAAGGTGAATGGTAAAACAAGGCATGGAGGTCCAACAAAGCATAATGGAAATCTATTTTTTTTCCCATCCTCCTCCGTGCAACCTCTTTCAAAATGAGAGTTTTAGAGAATGGTACATGCTTCCTCATGAATAATCAGTCGAATTAAGTTTTTGTATTTTCATATGGAGTGTTTTGATCCATTTCTAGGGATCTAGCAGATGGCTGAGTGGTGGCATCTATTCCCTTCCTTTTTCTCTGTTAGAGATGTGCAAGAAGACAAATGTTTGTAAATAATAAGAAGACCTAGGATAGAGATGACTCATGGGGATACATTTTCTTCCCGACACAACTCAGTCCTAGCCTCATTCTAGTCAAACATCGTTTTGTTAAATCACCTCATAAAATATCACAAATGAATGCCCATGATCAAAAGTGTTGTTTGTGCTCCCTGTAACATATTTGTGCATACCATCTGCATATTCATTTGAATACCTCTTGTAATAATTACTAGGGGTGAGTTGATTCATTCAGATACTAGGAAATTATAGTTGCAAATCTCTTAAACGGAAAAATCAATTTCGATTAGGAAAAAATCATTGGGAGTAGAGGATTTTCCAAGATCCCAATAGAAAAAACTTGTTTCCTTGCTTACATGGGAATGATTGGTTGCTAATTTACTCTTACTTGGAAAATGGAAGCTTGGATTATTGGTTGCATGAAAGGCCAGATGGAGGTGTGATACTGGACCATGATAGCAGGATAAAGGTATCTTAAGGAGCAGGTAGAGGATTGACATATTTGCATAGGGTATGCAAACCTCATATAGTGCATTGTAGCGATATAGAATCAAGAAATATTATCTTAAATGAAAAATTTGAAGCCATTTAGGAGATTTCGACCTTTCAAGGTTGATTTTTCAATATGACACAAATGTGACCAAAGAACATGTGGGAATGCTTGGATACTTCTCACCGAATACAAACAATCTCGAATAACCACTCTCAAAGGTGATGTGTACAACTTTAGTGTTGTGATCTTGGATCCCCTCATATTTGCTTCGCTCATCGTTCCCAAGCATGGTTCATCTCACCTTTTCCTTCATAATTCTCGTACTTTAGTTTTACATTTGTAAATAAATAAATTTAAAACCTTGGGTATCTCACATTCGATTATTTTATATAATCTTATTTTTAAAACAATAAAACAATAATTTGCACTTATGTAATCCAAATAACACTTGGTAGGCAAGCAACAAAATTAAACCCCTCCTTCGGACGCAATCTTGAAAACTTTGTAAGTAGACTATTAGCATGAAACAATGAAACTCCTCCTCATGATTTACATCACCTACTTATAATTTGATTGTCATTCGTAGTTGCAACCACAACCTTATGCACTATTAGACCCAAGGTATCAAAATTTTTGCTCATGTTGATGGTATTGTTGACAACTAGATGATTCGTCAACTAAAAAAACCTTTCTGTCTACCTTGTAAGTTAGAATTATGCAATTTCTAGAGATTTTCACAATGTAGTGCTCACTTCCCTTTGACACATTTTTGTTATTGATTTTGATACTTTCAACTACACTTATGGATATTATTGTAGATTTTGATTTAGCATGATGTTAGATGTTATAGATACTAGATTTATGTTGATTTCGATTCATATATGATGCGTTTGGATTATTAAATACATTTTATATTGATTTTGATATGAATTTTGACATGGTTATATATATATATATATATATATATACTTTGACATGTGATATTTCGTCACATCGATATTTTGTGATCCTATTGATATTGTCGAAATGTAGAATCGAGATGTTGTTAGAAATTGTAAATGATATCGTAATTGCCTAGATGATGATTTGATGCATATATAGATGATTTTGGATTTATATTACATATTTTATCTTGGATGTTTTAATGCGGCCACGAGGTCGAAGGAGGTATTATGTGTTTTGTAGGTAAATATATTCACAACAAACAATGAGGGGATTGGAGACCAACCACATTGGAATTCTAGGTGAATTCAACAAGGGTCACCATGGAAACATGTATTTGTGTGTGTGTTTGAATTATTGTTAGGGGAAATTGTGACCAAGGGGTTATGTGTTGTCTTTTATTTAGTTTCCTTTATTTAATGTAGTATGTGATTTTTAGTGATGTAATTTCCTTGTTTTAATTATTTAGAAAATGATGTATTCTTTCCCTTTATCTTAATGGGTTTAAGTGTCTCAATTAAAGTTAATTAATCTTGTTATTAACTAATTATGGATGTGACCAAAAGTTTTCATTTATTAGACTAGATGGCTCTTGGGTTTTGTGTTGTAAGATTGAGTGCTTGTGATCTTGAGTGTTGTACACTCTACCCCCTCATAGAAATTTGAATTTGGCCTCAAGGACCACTCGAAGGCTTGTGGGACAAGTTAAACTTGTCCCACACCTCTTAAATTGCTATGCCAACCCTACCTATGGGTTGGGGTCAAAAATAGACCCCATTAGGTGTTTTGGGAAGATAAAAAGGTAAAATGTTTATTGCACTTTCTTTCTTGTAATTAATTTTGTCCTTAGGGGGTGTGGGCTTGGTTTGTGTGTGTAAGTAACTTTTCATTCCTCTCACCCACCAATTTATGGTGCATTAGGGTTGAGGTTTGACTTGGGAGGTGGAGTTGAGGATGAGTGATGTGGCATCCTACATGGAACCACCTCACCCTCCTCTCTCCCTTTTCTATTTATTCAAGTTCTTTTGCTTGTTTGGGGTTACTCCATTCTATTGTGCTCTTGCATTTCTTGGATTTAGAGGATTTCAGAAAGCTTGTGGTCTTTATGGGAGCTTGTTGGTGATTTCTTGGGTTTGAAAGCTTGGAAATTGACTCTTGGAAAAAGATCTACTATGGGAAGGTAGGAACTTTAATCTTTCTTATGTTATTCCTTTATTTTTTGTTTGTGTGCTTGTTTTTTTAGCGTTTGGAATGCTTGTTGGTTTGTTGGATAGATTTCCTAAGTGTGGTTTAGGAGAGTAATATGGGGAGAATTCATGTAGGGAGGCATAATATTTGAAGATTTTTTTCATGTTTTGGAGGAGTTTGGGTTGGGTGCCCTCCTGGACAAGGAATGATTTCATTTCTTACTTGTTCTTGTATGAGGAAGGCATAAGAGAATGAGGGAGTCATAAGAGTATGTAGGGTATTTGAGATATGCATTGGAGGTTTTTAAGGTGGGAAACCATTTCCCATTGGGAGGCATAAGTGGCCCCCCATAGGTTCTTACTCCTTTGTTTTTCATTTTTAAGCCATGTTTATTTTTTGTTTTTCCTCCTTGTGTTTGTAGTTGATTTGGTTATATTTTTGAATGGTTGTGAACAATTTGGTTTTTGATGTGGAAGCTTGTTGTTACCATGTGTTGGATTCACCTCTCATTGTTATGTGGTTGGGGCTCGGGGGCCAATGGGGAGGATGGATTCTCCTACTAATTTGATATTTTGGTTGGATGGAGAGTGTTTCCTCTCCCCCATTTTGTTGTGGATCAAGAAAATATTGAATGAGCTCTATTTTGTTGGTGATGTGAAGCTTGGAGATCTTGTTTGAGTCCTTATGAAATCCTACTTGTGATAAATTTTCCTTAGTGTTATTCCAACTTCGAGTGGAAGAACTTATAATATTGTATTCCATTTTTTCTTATATTCTTGTATGATTTGCCACTTTAAGTGGAGGACATTGTATTGATCTTGTGAAGGAAAGTTGCAATCAATTATTGGATATGAAAGTTGTATTGTATATTGAAAAAGAGAAATATTTGTGTTGTAAAGTTAGTCTTGTGAAATAGAAAAGAAAATTATTATCTTTATTTGAAGTTTTAGTTTGTTTGTGAGAAAAGAAGTTCTTTGTTTTAAAAATAAATGAGCTATACTCAATGGGAAAAGAAATTTTACTTTCATTGTGAAATTGCATTATGGTAAAAGAGAAAGAAGAAATATAGAAGTTGTAAGATGTTAAAAATGTGTGTTATCTCAATTTTGCCCCCCTCCCCAATAGAATTGATCAAACATGACCATGTGCAAAAGAAAATCCAAGGGACGGTTCCGTCATTCAAACCCACATTTCAAATCCAAAAAAAAAGGTTATAGGTGGGTTGTATAAACGGAGTAGAAGGGTCGGGGAAGGGAAAATAGTGTCAAAGAAAACTAGAGGCTCTCAAGGAAGAAAGCAGGGAAAGAATCAAAGTCTTTGGGCTTCACAAATGATTCAGAGTGAGCCCAAATTGGCTAAGTATGGAGGAGATGAAGGAAGCTTCCACGTGTCCCATCGGTGAATCTCCAAAATATAAATCCAAAAGAAAAGAATCAAACAAGTGCGGACTTGCCACATAGTCCAACTTATAAAATGGGACGAACGGGCCCAAATCAGAAATTAAAATATCGCAGGCCAACGGAAGCTGCCAAGTGTCCAAACGACACACCTTCAAGGGTCACAACCAAATCCAGAGACTCAAACAAGCTTTAGACCTCCATGTCCCAGTGTTTGAGGAGGGTAGAGTCAAGAGCTAAAAAAATCATAAAGGGGGACAGAGCGGGCCTAAAATGACTAAGTATAAAGGTGTCAGTGGAAGAAGCCACGTGTCGACATGGCACTCCTTCAAAGGTAAAATCCTGAGTGGGTTTTCAAATGCACGTGGAGCCTCCACATGTGTAGGGTCGCATATGGCCCTCCAAGAAAAAAAGGACTTAGACAAAATACAATGGAACGGAAGCAAGCCACTAAGGAAACACGTGTCTCTTTGATGCAACTTCAAAAGAAAAATCCAAAAGTGGTCCTCAAATGAGTACAAGCTCACCATGTGTCCATGTTGAAAAGTCAAGGCGGGTCATTAGAGGTAATTTGAATTTTTGGATCGAAAGGAGTAAAGTATAAAAATGGACCGCACTCTGCTTAATGCCCAAGGAGCCACATGTCAGGCCTAAATTACATGTGGGATGGTGGGCCTAGGGAGGAATTTTTTCCGAAATGGAAAATGTGGACCGTCGGACCCGAAGATGTTTTGTTGAAAAAAATGAATCGTAGGTGAAGTGCAGACATTTTTTCCATTTTGTACTTATTTTGGTGCCAAAAGGCACAAAGTGAATTTTGTGCTCGCGGACCGCTCTACTAACTAGTTTTCACCATTTTTGTATTTACCCGACTCAAAAATTCAAATGGGCATATCTTTCAATCCAGTGCCTAAAATTTAACAAATTTGTCACCGTTGGAAAGGTCTTGACCTCGACCTCGTCTATGCCATGGGAGCCTGAAACATTAATTTTGACGAGGTTAGGTGGGTGAAATGGGAATACATATTTATTCGTACTTCCTTCTTAAAATGCCGAAAAGACATACGGAACCAGATTTGACAGATTGCAGGTAGATTTGCGGTGGGCATTGATGGTTGTTTCTTGTATTTTAAAACCAAAGACGAGTTTTTTAATTAGACAATACTTGGAAAAGATCACAAAAGGAGTCCACATGGGATAGAAGGCCAGGATCGAAGGCACAAAAAGATAAGAAGGACCCGCACATTGAAAGCAAGTTAGTATTTCAAGACTTACCGATTTTGAGAAGAAGATCTATATTTAAGAGATGGTATACGGAAAAAACCAATGAAGTAGGGACACATGCACCATGCATTATCTATATTTGGAGAAGTGGTTCAAAGCATCTATGCATGAAGACAAACTAGGAATAGAATGAACACTTCAGTTATCTGTAAGAGAACTATAGATAGCACGACTTGCATGTGTGGCTATAATTGTAAATAGCGTGTGGCTATAATAGCATGTGACCTATTTCTGAATTAGTTAAGTGGTGAAGGGAAACTCCCCACCATATATATATATATATAAGGTTAGATGTATAGATATATATATATATATATATATATAGTGAAAGAAAAGGAGAATGTCATGTAACACGAGACTCAAGTGGTATATATGTGTATCAGATCCATATGCGCTTAGATGAATTGATAGTACTATAAGGAGCTTCTATACTTATTAATAGATGGAAGATATTGGCTGAATCTAAGTGTTATTCTATGTAATTGTGTAGTGCATGTTAGTATTTCAATCATGGTTACCATTCAAGCTTTTTTTCATAAATATGTGAGTAGCATGCACTATAGAATGATGGATTAGTTGTGAATCTATATGTTTCCATCTTCATCATGCTAACATCCTATTATAGCAACCCTAAAGAGGAATCTGGTACCTTTGTGTGCTTTGGGTGAGTGCTTAGTCTGAAAGGCCGAGTGATATGCTAAACATGACTATGATGTTATCTTGCAAATTCTAGGCTGCATCATTGGTTCCATTACCAGGGACCTCTTTTTCAATTGTTTTCAGGATGGTTTGTGATGAAGACATACCGACTAACTCTAGCAAGTATTGAGGAATGGATACATAATCTGGAGGAAGAGTATGCACGTCGATTCAGCACTAGATCTAAGTTTAATGCACGAACTTGGGTAGAACAGAACCTATATGACAATTTATATGAGATCTTTTTTGCTATCTTTCCAGTAGAACTATATGAGTGGCTTACTGCTTATGCATCTCAGCGGAATTGGAGGTATCGCGCACTTGTCTGGACACAAGAAGAATTTCAGGCCCTTTATGATGCTGATCTAATCTGGACTCACACGGTGGATACATGGTTTGTGGTGTTCTAAATAATTATATTCTGGAATATTCAATTTTGACGTACTCTTGCCCAGAGGTAGCTGAATTCCAATTTTTGAGGTATCCAAGAGGAACATATTTACATGGTATTCCACTGGCAATCAAGATCTTAATGGTAACTTTGAACCTCGGAAAGTAAACCGATGGCTAGCTAAACTTCACACATGCGAAGGCAGGAACAGGTTTGGTATTAAGATGGCGGACCTAGTGGCATAAAAGAAGAGAGAGGAAAGGTGGCTTAAGTATAATGAGGCACGTGAGAGGGAAATAGAGAAGCAACGTTCCGTTGTAGAAAGTATGGTGCTAAGGAGAGAGCTAGCTCGTGAAGGATTTATGGCTCACGTGGAAGACGTGGAGCCAGAGTAGTAGGAACTCCCCATCTTGGAAAGCATGATAGAGATCCCTTCTCAGCCTCGCATGGAAGTACGCCAACAAAGACTACTTGGGCCATAGGCGTGCATCTTAATCCACCTGGTGACCTAGCTTTTTGCACTTGGTTTTCTAGTATCTAGTACGACAAGTAATCAGCAAGCTAATTTGGGAAGTAGGAGGATAGGAGTAAGTCAGGGATCGAGTACATCAATGGTAGGATAGACAACTTCAATGTTATTTGGAGGAACCTTTTTAGGTGCATCATCTGCATAGAATGTGAGTGCGTAGAATGTTGGATTCACCTTTGGAAGTGGGACTTCCTCACAGACTATAGGGATAGTGTATAGTACTACTATCAGAGGACATGAGATTACATCCATATGCCCTATTCCAACTACATGTGGGGGAATTGGAGGTATAGGTGGTTCTAGTTCTGGTGGATCTAGTGGTTATGGAGGCAAAGGGAACACAGAGGTTCCGGGTCAGGTGGTCAAGGTCATACAAGCAACCACATAATATCTATATGGAGATGTATCTTCATGTCTAGAATATAGAGGTATAGAGGATGTTGCCGAACATGTGCATATGTGTGAAATTTTATGGCATGCTAAGGGATTACAGTTGCTGAGTGAAAGGCAAGCCAATTCGCTACTACATTATAGGGGCGTGCACATAGCTAGTATAGGAAATTTGACACTGATCAAACTTGTGTCGATTATGCAGCACTAAGGGATGATTTCTTAAAAGAGTTCCATATTCCTGAGTTTGAGTAGAAGAGTACAAATGTGCTCAAAGATATCAAGCAAGGCACTACTAAAAGTGTACGTGAGTATGATGCCCATTTTAAGACACTTCTATCTAAGTTGTCTTATGATATACACACTAGCCAACATGCACAATGGTTTATTAGAGGATTGATTACACCTTTTAGGAGGGCATTGTCACATAAGACATACATGGATCTGCGCTGAAGTACTGGAAGTAGCTTTGTGCACTAAGGTAGTTGGGAGCATTGACATTGGAGTTAGTCCATTCCTAGAGGCATAGATCATAGCTATGGCTAAGCAGTTAGAAAGTTGTCAGGAAATTCAGCCCATGAAATGCACTCAGGAATTTGGTGTACAGATTGTGAAGTGGAAGGTCACACCAAGGATAGTTGTCCTCACAGATCTATACGTTCATTGTTATTGGACTGTCAAAATTTCCATTTGAATCATGATGCTAGCCACTATCCTTTGTTACAGCGTATGATAAGGAAGAATGTATCTTACTTTTGCAAGATTTACAGGTCCACAACCCATGATATTGAGGATTATCAATTGATTGGTCAGATCCAGGATGCCATAGACATTAGAGTATGAAAGATATGTATAATAGATAATTCAAGGGTAGGAATGAGCACCTAGGATCGGGATCATACTCAAACATGCTATGAAAGGAATGAGGGGCATTTTGAAGGGGGTCATGGAAGGGGACGTGGATATCGTGGTGGATATGGAGGATGCATGGCCGTGGTGGAGGAAGAGGGGAGTTTCCTCATGGAACATGTTATACATGTGGATCTCCTGACCACTACAGGTGTGAATGTCCTCAGTAATCATGCATGTTCTTTCTGGGAAGAACCATAGCTATGAAGAGTGCCCAGACCTATATGAGCATTTGAGCAAGCAACATAAGCAAGAAAACAAAGGCACCAGAATGGTTAGAATCCAGCGTGTGGTAGGAGACCAATGGATGCCCAAGATAACCGAAGGACCTGAGGCATTAATAGTAAAGATCACTACACGCGCTGAAGCAACACGTGCATGAGAGGCATTACATCAGAAGCCTATGATTACCAAGGAGGAAGTTTTACATGCAAGATACCAAAATCCTTCTCATCAGAAGGAAGTTTACCAGGATAACATGGAAGTGCTAAGGAATCTTCAGGGAGAGATACAATACTTTAAGGAACAGAAGAGAACCTCGGAGATAGTTCAAACTGATATTGATGATCTGCAGGAGGTATGCAAGATGCTGCACGAGGAGCACATTATTCCACTATTGGGGAGTTGCATGAAAGGGAACAGATGTGAAAGTATTGAGACTGAAAGGTAGATTCTTCAAATCTTTGATACATTGATTAGAAGGAAATTACTGGAATGTTATTGTGGATGGGTATTTGTTGAGTAATATATTGATTGATACAGTGTGGAAGTAAATGTGTTGACATTAGATGCTTGGGTACAAATGGGGAGTATTATCAGCGAATCACAACACCCTTATGTTTCCACAAGTGCATATACTTGAACTCACAGTGTGATTGGATAACATGGTACTATCTCCAAGGCAAGAAGAGGACAAGCAAAAATGACTTGAGATAGACCTCCGAGAAAACAGTCCTTGTTCCTAAACTACCGAACAATCTACTCTAATGCAAGGTAAACTAACTATTATACGCCTAGCTTTACAAGAGGACCAAGGAGAGAGAGTGCATAAAATGAAAGCCTACACTAAAGCGGTGATACACCAGAAAAGGAGGGTGTGTGAGAGTATCCTTCCAATGTGTGAGATAAAGAAGCAAAATGCACACTAGAGGGAGTGATGACAGTTCCCCACGATCCAGCAAAAATGCATTTTACAACAACATTTCAAACATACACAATGATAGTGGATCCCTGCATGAACATAAAGTAGACACAATATTCTTGTAATCAAGATTAATTTGCAAGAAAACACAGGGGAAGATACATCCACAAACTTATATTTTATTGCTTCATGATATGCACAGTTCAATCTATTACAAGATAAGGGCCTGGATCACCATGCAAGGAGTCCACTACAAGGGCCTACAACACATTGGTTTCACAATTTAATTTTGACATAGCTTTGCTACTCGAAAATTCCTCAGAATCAATGAGCCCAACACTCCCATTTATAAAAAATGAGAAAAAGAGAGAAGGGAAAATGGAAATCCCGAAATCTGTCCTTCAACCACTTGTATGAGGCATTAAATGGAGTAAAATGATTGGATATTACTTGTAAAAGGCTCCCCCATGGATGTCACGTGGCATTATCTAATTAGAGGAAGAATGATGACCGTGCCCCTTAATTTTTTGACTCCCAACTACCAAATAAAACACGTTGTGAACCCGGCCACTGATTTCTATATAAAATATCAATCAATATCTCATCAAATCTGGAATTTCTTGATTTCTTTACATTAGGCTTGGAGCCATGACTCCAACGGTACCATGTTTGTGCGATTTCATTGAGAAATGCAAAAGTTATGGCCATTTGAGTACTGGGCGGCTATTTTGGGTCCAGTAGGCGTTTCGGTCATTTGACGGGAATGAGCGACGTCCCATCGACTTGGCCGAATATGTTTCTTTTAATTAAACATATCTACACTCATCAAAAATAAGAAATCCAATTTTGTGGCGTAGAGGACATCGTTTTCGTCCACCGAGAAAGTCCAATTTTGTGAAAATCGGAGCTCGGAGTCAAAAGTTATGGCCGTTTGAAGTTCACGGGTCAAATGTTGACTTTTCTTCAAATTGCCTTTGGCCGTGGCTAGGACTTAGTTTTTGCGTCCCATGATTTTTGTCTTGGCTGTCTAGATGAATTCTCCCTTATCGGCTGATTGGGCTTCTTACATTTTCTCGAGCTTGCTTTTTCACCTTCTCGTGTCCAGCGGACTCCCTAGAAAATTTTGAGGGGACTCTAGCAACATGATTTAAAATCCCGAATCGCCCAAAATGGACCGGACTTGAAAATCGGCTCATTTGCGCCCCACACGTACTTTTTGTCCCAACTGCCCCAAATCGTGCAAAACAAAATTAGAAGGAAGTTTTGACGATTTTTCTTACTTTTGGCCGTTAAGGCTTTTTGTAGGGAGAGTACTTTTGTCCCAAGGAATAGGAAAGAGCCTGGAGACAAAATTGTCGACTTAGCTGATTTTCTTTGTATTTCACCCCCAAATGTACGACAAACCAATGGTAGGAGAACATTATTCCACTAATGCTTTAAAACAACACTGCAACCTTATTTTTGCATTTTTTCCATTTTTTTCTAACTCGTTGGGATTTCTTCATGTGGGAGAGTTAGAGAGAAGCCGAGGGGGCCCAAAAACATGATTTCGGGCATGAATCATTGTGGCTTCTGGGGACTGAATAATTTTATGCATGTTATCAAAATTGTTGAGGGGTGAATTTTTGAAAAAAGGGAGGCCACCATTACGTAACCATCATCTAATGTTTTGTTTATGGCAAACTGGACTAAGGCCACTCCCATAGGAGTGTTGAAGAATGCATCTATAACTATACAAGGAGCCAAGTTTACTGGGGATTTTGAGGTGTTAGCACTTACAGAAGTAGATAATTTTCTAGCCTTGCTTGGACACCCTTGGTGTTATGTGAATAATGCTGACTTGAGATTCAATAAGGGATACATCAGCTTTGAAAACAAGGAGGAAAGGGTTGTGATACCCTTGATAGATGGGAATTCTACGCCCTATGTAGAGCCTCTAAGTGAGGAGGATTTGAATAGAGTCTATGTATGCATTATTCAGGATCCAGAGGTCAACGAGCCATCAAAAGAAGGCATTCTATAGTGGGAAGATTCTCATTCTATTAGTGATACTATGAGTATTGCTTGTGACAATTGGGCTCATGGTACATATGAACTGGTAGGGCATGAGGTGAAAAGCGTGGTGTGCACGTGTAAATAGATCTCACTCAATTCAACGGATCGGTGGCACCGATATCTTGGTATACAGGGATAGAAGATATTTCTGCCTTTTTGAAGGCTATGGAAACATAGTGGGTAGATCCAGTTAAATGGAGGGATATGTTAGTATATATGCTACGTGGGACAACAACATGTTGGTGGGTAGTCCACAGAGATAATCTTATAAATTGGGAAGAGATTGGAATAGCTTTATCTACCAAGTTTATAAGGCACAATGCACCTATGCAAATCTATACTTATCATGGTAATCAACCTATTCAACATCACATTCAGCAGTGTGAGAGACTCTGGACAATAGGACAGGAAGCATTACCACCATCACTCTAGGTACATAAATTGTATTCCACACTCCAAGGATGCACATGCGCTTGGTATGTATATGCAGAACTACATAGAGAAACTAGGAACTGGAAAATTTTTGCTAAGTATGACCCAGACCTTTGATTATTTCTCATCTCAACCTTCTGGTAGTAGAGGCATTAAAATTTGTCAAGTGCTTAACTATGGGAGATAGTGCAAAAGCAGAAGGGAATATTCAAGAATTGTTTGGTGAGGTTGAATTCGGAGCATGTTTTGCAAAGGAAGAAGAAATAGACTCCTTACTACTTGAGCGCACTTGCCTTGAGAAAGAGAAAGGGAAGATGGTCTACCTCGTGGACGATGAGGAGGTTGAGAACCTAGATATTGAACATTCACATGGGGTGCGCAAGGTCTTGGATAGTGTAGATAAGGATATGCGTACCTACCATGAACCCATGAAGACAAAGAAGGTGAATATAGGTTCGGAGGCTGAGCTTAAGGAGGCCATCATTAGAGACTACTGGTTAGACTCGGAGGTAGAAAAGATCATCAAGTTACTTTGGGATTATCAGGACTTATTCCCTAGAGGATATCATGAACTGAAAGGCATACATGAATCACTTGGGGAAATGAAGATCAAACTTAAGGATGGTGCATGACTAGTTAGGAAGAGGCCTTATAGGATGAATCCTAATTTACATGAAAAGGTAAAGGAAGAAATTGATAAAATGTTGAAATTTGGAATTATCAAGCCCCTTGATGAGTCAGAATGGGTTAGCCCAATGGTGATCAGTATCAAGAAGGATGGTGGATTAGGATATGTGTGGACTACAAGGAGTTGAATGTTGCATGCATCATAGATCCTTTCCCTACACCATTCACTAAGGAAATACTAGAAGGAGTTACGTAAGGTGCAAAATCTATTCTTTCACGAGATGGATTTTTAGAGTATCATCGGAGTTAGGATAACGTGTGGGAGGATCAAGAAAATGATAACATTTACAACTAAATGGGGCAATTTTGACTATCTTGTGATGCCCTTTGGATTAAAAATGCACCTTCTATATTCTCATGCATAGTTGTTCGTGTTCAAGGATTTTATTCATAACTTCTTACTGAGTATATCTAGATGTTTGGACAAGATATGGGCTTTGAAAGATCATTGTGAAAATGTACGCTTAAAGTTTGAATGATGTAGAAAATTGAGTATCTCTTTGAATATTAAGAAGTGTATATTTAGTATACCATTCGGGATACTATTAGGGCATATAATCTGCAAGGAAGGTTTGCTAGTTGATCCAGCCAAGGTTGTGGTCATATTAGGCCTGGAAGCACCTACCAGTCAAAGTGAGGTGCACACATTTTTGGGTCATACAAGATATTATAGAAAGTTTATAAAAGGATATGCCAGAATTGCAGCACCCTTGGAAGAATTGCTAAAAGGAAAAGGTACATTTTATTGGGGAGAACCGCAACATCACATGTTTGAGGTATTAAAAGAGAGACTTACTACCACACCCATTTTGCACTTTCCCTCATGGGATAAACCATTTCATGTGCATGTGGATGCTTCTGGTATGGACATTGGTGTTTGTGCTAGCTCAACCTAGTGAAGGTATTGTTGATCATCCAATCTATTTTGCTAGTAGGAACTCGAATCTGCTGAAAGGAATTATACAACTACGGAGCGTGAAGCTTTGTCAATGATTTATGCACTATACAAGTTTTGATAGTACCTATTAGCAACACCATTTGTGTTTTATACAGATCACATGGCATTAAAGTACTTGGTAAATAAGCTAGTTTTACAAGGGCGCATATGTAGATGGGTGCTCCTATTTCAAGAATTTGACTTCACAGTTGTAGTAAAGCCAAGGAAAAGCAACTCTAGACTAGACCATTTATCTAGAATCAATACAGGAGAGGAGGCATAGACAATTAAAGAGAAGAGACACTACCGGATGCACAACTATATAGGTTACAATGTGCACCCATGGAACTAGAAGACATTGTTGTCTTTCTACGAACAGGTATGGCCCCAGAGGGAATGACATCATTAGAAAAGAAGTAGCTTGCTATACACGTGGCACCATTTATGTTGATCAGTGGTGACCTTTACAAGTTAGGTAGAGATGAGGTATTATGTCATTGTGTGTTGGAGCATGAGCGCAAGGATATCATGGAAGAAGCTCATGGTGGTATTGCAGGAGGCCATTATGCAGGTGATGTGACTTCTCGGAAGATCTTAATTGTTGGATTATGGTGGGAGACACTATATAAAGATTGTAAAGACTATTACAAGGCATGTGATCATTTTCAGCGCCTGGGAAAACTAGGGTAGAGAGATGAGATGCCTTTGAGACCAATTACTAGTGCCAAACCATTTAAGAAATGGGCCATTGACTTTGTAGGACCTATTTCGCCAACCGCATGTAGGACTGGATCACGCTATATCATTACTTGCACATATTATCTCACATGGTGGGCAGAAGCAGCCCCTACGAAAGACTGTACGGTAGCTACAAGTAGCTAGGTTTCTATGGGAGAATGTTCTTACATGATATGGGTGTCCTTTGAGCTTAACAAGTGATAGAGGTACACATTTTTTGAATGAGACCATCAAGATCCTATTAGATGAGTTTATGGTTGCACACCACAAAACTACACCTTACCATCCTTAGGAAAATGGGACTACTGAGGCCTTCAACAAGATTTTGAGCCAGACTTTGACCAAAATATGTGATGTTGGGAGAAAGGATTGGGATGACAAGGTATCAGTTGTGCTTTGGGCATATAGAACAACTTACAAGAGATTGAACAAAGCCACACCATTTTAGTTAGTATTTGGCGTAGAATTTGTTCTTCCTATAGAATTTATGTTACCTTCTTTGTGCATTACACGCGCTGGAGGTCTGGCTGATGAACAGGATTTAGAAGAACGGATTGAAAAGATGATTCAACTAGATGAGTACCGAGCCATAGCACGATGGAGTTAGAAGTAGGAAAAGGCCGGGCGAAAGCATGGCATGATAGAAACATAAGAGATAAAAAGTTTGACATTGGACAAATGGTTCTTCTTTATGACTCAAAGTTCTTGCGCCATCCAGGAAAGCTCAAAGTACACTGGTTGGGGCCGTATGTTATAACTTCTATACTTGACTCAGGTGCATGCCAATTAGAAGCACTTGATGGAACATGGCTACCTAGTTACTTTAACGGGAGTAGGTTGAAGCCCTACTATAAATAAGTCTTCTTGGTGTTTGTAATAAGGCAGTGTTGCCATTTAGTCTAGGTTTTCAATTTAGTATTTCCTTAATGTATTTCTTTCATTATCGCTATGCTTTGTCAATTTAGTTGTTGTTTGTGTAATAAGCGTGCTTACATGCATGAAGCTAATTACTATATGAAGAATGTTTATGTGTAGAGGACTGCACATACTTTTAGTGTGGGGTGGTTTTCGTTATTCAAGAAAAGGACTGAGGGACTTGGAAGGTAAAAGAAATAAGCTACTACAAGTGTGCTTTAAAGAGGATTGCATATCAAAAGGTGACCAAGGATGAAGATGGATGAAGGAATAGTATAACACGAGGTAAGCGTAGGCCATGTTAGCTACCAGGAGAAGGTGCAGTGATGAGGTACTCAGGCGTAGGAGTGCGCGTTGAAGAGAATTTTGTGACCAAAAGGTAGGAAGGTGTGCTAGAAGGTTATAACTAGGTGTGGAAATGTACAGCGTGGAATGAGCAGATTTGGTCAATAAATGAAGGGATATTTTGTAGGTGAGGAGCAATAAATGCATCAAAATTTGAAAAGTTTATATAAGGAAGAGATGTGGATTCATTTTTACTGTTGTAACTAAGAGTATTCACGAGAAGAGCCAATACGAAGAGCGAGTGATCGATTTAAGGTGTGAAGGGTGTGAAATCAAGCATGGTAACCAGATCTGTGCTTTAAGAAGCTTGTGTCCCCAGTGGTGAAGGGTTTGAGTGAAGCAGGGAGACAGAAGAGAGTTAGGTTATAAGGTTTCCACCTAGGGCAGAGTTGGATCGAGCTAGGGTTTGATTCATGGAGTTGCAGGGTTGAAGAAGAAATATTTGCAAGGTAAAAATGGCACCAAAGAAGGCATCTGTACAGCAGCAGTAAAAGGAAAGAAGAAGGTAGTTGTTGAGGAAGAAGAAATGGCACCTGAAAGCCATTTCTTAGAAATGCAATACCTAGAAGGGGTTATTGTCGGACAAGAATGGGATTCACCCATTAGAAAAAGCAAAGTGAGTGAATACAACCATAGGACGTTAGAAAACAAGAAGGAGCTTGATTCTTTACTGATGACTAGAACAAACAAGTGCACGGCAGATGACATGCCAATATATGATGATGTAGGTGAGAAAATTTTGAAGAGAATTGGGGTATATCAGTTGTATGAGCTGCCATATTTTGGGAAGTATGAACCCTTGTACCAGTGGCTTATGAGCAGGGTACACAAAGACTTCTTCTACTTTGCAAGACATGAGTTAGAATTTCATTTGCACTCGTTTCATCAGTAATAGGTCTGAAGGCCACGGAGAAGATATAAAAAGTGACCTTGCAGATAAAGCCACGATTTTGAAGACCAAACAAGAGTTGGGATACCTAAAGGGTCCACACGGAATGGACATAGATAAGTTAAAGAACTTCCCAAGTTGTACAAGCTGCAGCACACTCGGTTACCAAGTTGAATGATCAGGAGCGGTGGTCATAGGTAAACACTATGTGGTTGCACATGGCGTGAAGGATGTCAAAAGGGATGATCTACAACATTGCAGGCTATATTGCAGAGCAGATAGTCGAAGAAGCGCGCACTGGAGGAAAGATCAGCTTTGGGGCTGTCTTACTATCATTGGTCTTCATGGAAATTGGAGTACCAGATGGACCAAAAGAGAAGATATGGGAATACCCCATGGATAATAAGTCCCCAGTTGAAAGGTTCAACAAGTACTTATGCAGGGGGCCTGACAGATGAAGTAAGACAAAGGGTGGAGAAGTGGTATGACAGGCTCTGTGCGACATTTGGGGAGGAATGACGTGTTCCAAAGGACCTACCAGTAGTGGTAGGAAAATAAGTTTAGTTTTTATATACCAGCACTTCTGCATCGCGTGCTTTCCAATGAAAGATGGAGCCTAGAGCCCTTGGTGCAAGTTACCTTATGCATTCACCGCGAGGTATTTTCAAGCTTCCATGCATAGGTTTACTAGACACGCGAAGACTAAATTTCAATGCAGACAAGGTAGACTGTGACTACCATACATTGCGAAAGAAGTATGTGTATCCTGGCAGAAGTGCCTACACAAAGAGAATTATTTCGAGAGGTGTTGAACATCAAGCCAATAAGCTTGGTTGTGGCAGATGTGGGGGTAGTGTTAGTATATCTCCAGTTGAAGCCCAAGATGGAGAACAAAAATACGTGGAAGGTGAGTTCATGCTTCCCGCACCGCCTAAGGGGAAGCATACAATGGAGAATGTCCCAGTGCCCAAGCCTACAGAGAAAATCGAGATACAAGATGAGGAGGAAGAGTGTGAAGATAGTGGTGGTTTGGACCATCAGGGTAGGAGACATCCTACAAGTCAGAAAGATGCTGAGCATGTTGTTACACCACCTCAGCCACAAGAGGGGGATGAAGAGGACTTGAGTATAGTCCAAGGGGAGCACAGATTTAAAAGGGTATTTAGGAGAACAAGGACCCAAGGTGCTACCCCAACTACTATGTGTAAATCACCTCGGCTCTCCCCGTAGAAGGAAGCAAACCACGCAGAGAAGAAGGAAGATGAAGTTGAGTGAGGAGGCATAAGAATATGAGGAGAGCACACCTACATCTCCTACACCCCCAGAGAACACAGAAGAAAAGGGTGAGGCATCAAAGGAGAAGGATGGAGAAGAGAGAAGGCTAGAGGAAACAACTACAGGGGAAACATAGGACATGGAGACGCAAGCTCCAAATTTGGAGGCTAGGGTTCCTAAGCAGCAGAGGTCTAGAAGGGTGAGTGGAGAGCACATTCCACCAGCCATGGGGTATGCAAAAGACACAGGAAAGATTGTCCGCACCTGCTTCCAGAGCACAATCGCATAGAAGGATATGTTTGGCTGGGAGTTGATGGATGAAGATATGTTTAATGTGTGAACATGAAAGAAAATATTCTTGTTGATGCACACCCACATGGAAGAGCCTAAATTCAATGTATGTGAAGAGGCATGCATGTTAAGGTGATTGAAGAAGACGCCTTAGGCTAGACACATGACAGTAAAACCTACTATCATGTCAGACAAGTAGGTTAGCAATGCACTAGTAAAAATTTCTACTGAAGTGGCTAGAAGGAACATGGATAAAGCCACCACAATTAGAGTGTTGCGTGAAGAGGTAAAGAAAAAAGATGAGGAGATAGCGCGCTTAACATAGGAAAAAGACTTTACACAGAGGAAGAATGACATCTTTATAAGCATCGCAGAGGAGATTAGGGACACTATAATCAAAGCAAGGCAACACTTAGAACCCAAGGTACCACAAAAATTTCATTTAATGATACAATATGTCGAAAGTTGGTGGACTTGGTGCTCGAAGATGAAACTCTATGCATGTAAGTGCTAGAAAAATCATAGAAGAATGCAAAGCGGGAGAAATCATCTGTGATGCAAAAATTGCATCCTATGAGGGGTTGTTGCAGGCATTACAAGAAGTCTTGAAAAAGGTGGATCAAGCTTTGAATATATGCACAGCTCCAGAGGTGCTCATCAACACTAAGACCTTGGAAGAGAATAATGAGGTCTAGAAGGCCATGAAGGATGAGACATTGGGCCATGTAGAAAGGTTGGCAATAGTTAAACAAAAGTGTGAGGCCCTAATAGCAGCACAAGAGCCACATAAGACTAGGCTAGAAGAGCTTGGAAAGCTGATTGTGCAGAAGATGGACCTTTTGGAAGGAAGGATGACATCTATGTCCAGTGTTGTGTTGGTTCTGCAAAATGAGAAAGGGGAAATTGAGCGGGATGAGTTGGAATCCATTGCGTTGTGGACATTCCAGAGAAAGCAGAAGAGGCACTCACTGAATGGTAGGATTTAGAGGCAACAATAAAAGAGGAGTATCCAGAGCTGATGCTGACAACTGATACAGAGGAGGTTGCTTGAATAACCTCATATAAATTCTTTATTCTTCCACATTCTTCATTCTTATTCTTTCATTGATATTCTTTACTTCAAATTTTTGGAAATTTCCATTATCAGGATGACAATGAGACTAGTGTGGGGTAATGTTGATCAAAGAATACTTGGAAAAGATCACACAAGGAGTCCGCGTGGGATAGAAGGCTAGGATCGAAGGCGCGGAAAGATAGGAAGGACCCGTGTGCGGAAGGCAAGTTCAGATTTTAGGACTTAGCCGATTTTGAGTAGAAGATCTATATTTAGGAGATGGCATGCGGAACACACCAACGAAGTAGGGACACACATGCCATGCATTATCTATATTTGGAGAAGTGGTTCAAAGCATCTATGCATGAAGACAAGCTAGGAATAGAATGAACACTTCAGTTATCTGTAAGAGAACTATAGATAGTGCACTTGCATGTGTGGCTATAATTGTAAATGGCGTGTGGCTATCAGTAGCATGCGACCTATTTCTAAAGTAGTTAAGTGGTGAAGGGAAAGTCCCCACCCTATATATATAAGGTTAGATGTATAATAGGATATATATACAGAGAGTGAAAGAAAAGGAGAATGTCATGTAACACAAAGAGTAGTATATGCGTGTATCGATCCATATGCACTTAGATGAATTGATAGTACTGTAAGGAGATTCTATACTTATTAATAGATGGAAGATATTGGCTGAATCTAAGTGTTATTCTATGTAATTGTGTAGTGCATGTTAGTATTTCAATCATGGTTACCGTTCAAGCTTATTCTTTCATAAATCTGTGAGTAGCATGCACTATAGAATGATGGATTAGTTGTGAATCTATATGTTTCCATCTTCATCATGCTAACATCTTATTACAACAACCCTAAAGAGGAATCTGGTACCTTTGTGCACTTCGGGTGAGTGCTCAGTCTAGGCTGAGTGATATGCCAGTGCGACTAGGATGTTATCTTGCAAATTCTAGGTTACATCAAGATTCTCTTCTTTTCCTCCGATTTTCATCATCTATATATTGTAAACACGTCTCATTTGAGAAGGGAAGACATCTCGGGATGTGGGGAAACTCTCTCAAATTTGTTTCCGACTCCATTTGAGGTGCAAACCTTCTCCTTTGCTTTGAAAGTGTATTTCAGTGCCTCGAGCACCCATGTAATAGTTTGTACATCTTAAAGAGCAATAAAATCTTGTTTTGTGGCCTCTTCAACCCTTGGCATTGTTTTTTTTTCCTTTGTACCTCTCTATCTCGTGTTTCTCTCCCTGTGTATGTATTTCAAATTTCAGGTGTAAGATGTCATCTTTGTATGGAGTTTCGATGGTGGATTTGGATCTGGGTCTGTGTCACTTCTGTGTTACCTCCCTCAGTTCCCCTTTTCCCTGTTTCATTCTCCCTCAAAAAGTATCTCGCCACTTCCTTTTCTGGTGTAACATTGCTTAGTGTAGGCTCTTTCACCCCTCTCTCTCCATGTCCCCTTGGAATGGTTAGATTAGGATAGATTAGATTCTACTTGCACCGAGTAACTTATGGCAGGTGGATTAGGAAGCAAGAACCAACTTTCTCTAGATGTCCATCTCAAGTTTTCCAAGTCCCACAACTTGAGAGATGGTCCAATGTTGTGTAATAAAACCGAATGCTCCACTCACATCCGAAGCCATTTGGGGGTGCTGTCATTATACACTAACAGTTTGGGCACACCCAATGGGACAGTTTGAAGCACCTTACAACTTCATCTTAACATGTTGGTGTTTTCATGTTAGGATTCATCCTTTTAAGGCACATGCAAAGCACATCCTGCAACTCCATCTCGGTCAATGACCTATTCTCTCGAGTTGTAGACCTTTTCCATCCATTTTCATTCATCTTTCTTTTCCAATATTTCATTTCCTTCTATTCCATGAAGTTTTACAATCATTACTTCATGCCCTTAATGAAACTCACACTTGATGCAAAGGAATTTCCAAAATCCTCCAAATCAATATTATGATCAGATCTAGTACCATTATGCCTACCCATATGAGTAGGGTCAAAACCAGTTTGGCCATGAATCTTATCAAGAACAAGGGGATGCATACAATTGTGACAGCTACGTGGAGAATTCTAGTTTGTTGGAGAAGATCCAAAGAATGGAGGCTAGCATGGTGCAATCCATGGGTACAACATAGATGAAGTCATTCATGATTGGTTTCAAGGAACCTTGTCCATAGGGAGGCACTTTTACAAGATATTACAGCCCTCATGAGACACTTGAATTCATGGTTGAAGTGTTTCCTCAACTTACACAATTTATTGAGGACATTGGGGATTATGAGTGGAAAAAGACAACCTTGTCAATGGGTAAGTTAGTCACCAATTCCCTGTCCTTCATTTTCTCTTTCTGAAGCTTTACCATTTCAGAAGTGTCATGAGTTAAGCCCAACACTTGCTTCTCCAAGTGTTGTCTCTTCTTCTCCATTTTCTACTCTTCCATCTCATCTTTATTCCTTTGCCCTTTTCCTTCCAAATAATCATTCCCTCCAAACAAACAATAAGTTCCACTCCCCTCCCCACCACAAACAATTGCAGAGCTAGTTGAACCCCAACCTTCCATTTGTCTTGCTTTCCCAAGTCCATGTTAGGAAGAGACTCAAGAATCCAGTCAATGAGAACAACAAGAAGAGGCACCCAACAGAGAAGAAATGACAGAAAATATGAAGAGTTGGGCTGCCAAATTTTGATTTACAAAGATCCCCTTGATGGTTAAGCTAACATAGGAGGTTAGAGTTGAAGATCTATTGGTGGCTGAGGCAGAGTTTGTAGCAGAACAAGAACAAGAAGAAGAAAATTAGTAACTTATCTTCTCTAAATGCAGTGTCCCTAATGGCACTCTGTCGAAGAGGATACATATATAATCTAAGCTGCATAATCAAGTTAAAGAAGAGGAACAATCACCTCCAAGCCCCATTGAAGAGGAGTAGCTAGGAGAGATCAAATCGTATTTGAAGACACTCAATGAAGAAAGCATCATCGAAGATTTTTTGCTTTCATTTCAAGGTCTTGATTTGATTGATGAACCCATTATGAAGGAGGATCATATAATTTCAGAGGTTCGAAGTATGAAGTAGGCCATACAAAAAGAACCTTCAGTTCTTCATCCCACTTCATCCCCTTCAATATCTAATGTTGAAGAAGAGTTTGAGCCTTCAAACTTCACGTTGGAGGATGAAAGGATCCATGGTGAGCAAGTTGCAGATCAGGAGGACACCATGGAGGAGGTAGACCACATGCAATAGGGAAACAAGGAGGCATATTTCTGTTAGACTTGGAAGATTGCTTTGATGGAGAGGAGCCTGAGGAGATAACATCATTTTCTCCTCCATCATCCACCTTCCAAGCATATGAGCTTGCTACCATGAAGGAGAAAATTCAAGTACAACATCCTACACTTCATGCAAGAGCCCTCTAGGACCAAGGTTGGAAGACATGAGTCTTCCATGTTCTTCACAGGAGAAGGAAGAGAAAAGGCAAGAGGATGTCATCATCCCTCTCACACCATCCATCTAGGAAGGTCAGCAAGAAGACTCCATTCTTGGAGTTAAAATTCAGAGCAAGGGGCACATCCAAAGGATTAGACCATGCCTAATCAGGTACTTGGCTTCATTGGAGCCAAGGGAGAAGCCAAAACTAGTCATGCCTACTTCAAGGTATGAGGATGAGTATCAACGTATAAAGGGTTACCATCAACACCTCAAAGAGCCCAATGCCAATCAACTTGAGGAGGTATTATTTGTTGATGTTGATACCTTGATGATTTGGGTGGAGGACCGACTTATAGTCAGTTTTTCACTCATACAAGCAGCCATATTCAAGTGTCAAATCACTTACATGGATGCCCCTTTTGAGAAAAGGAAGATACTTCTCCCTGTCAGTTACAAAAAAATTTTAAGTCCCTTTTCTCTCAGGTTAGTATAGAAGTAGGAGTAGATTTTTTTTTCAGCAAAAGAAGTGCTTGTGTACACTCTATATGTCTCATTTGAGGCATGTATGAATTTTGTCTTTGTACATAAGTTTTGTTCGTATTGCTCTAGAGGTATAGAGGCCAGTCCCTTTAGTATTCATGACAGAGAGACCCATAGTTTCTTGTAACAGTTGCTAGTTTTAAATAAAACACAAATACAGAGAAACTAAAATTAGATTCAAGACAGTCCATTCTCGGGAATAGGTAAAGCCCCAGTGGGGCGAGTTTGGGGTAAAAAGGATAGGAAATTGGAGATAAGTTTCAAAGCAAAAAATATCAATATCAAGATATCATTCTTGACTCCATGCCCAATGGATGCTTCAAGGCAAATGATCTCTTCATCTAGCAAACAGATGTCCCCGTAAGTTGCCAAATTGTTATCTCAATTTTGCCCCGTAATGTAATTCATCAAACATGACCCTATGCAAAATAAAATCCAAGGGATGGTTCCATCGTTCAAGCCCACATTTCAAATCCAACAAAAAGGTTACATGTAGGCTCTATAATGGAATACTAGGATCAAGGAAGCAAAAACAAAGTGTCAAAGAAAACCAAAGACTCTCAGAAATAAAATAGGAAAGATTCAAAGTCTTTGAGCTTCACAAATGATTCATAAGTAAGCCCAAATTCGCTAAGTATGGAGGAGACAAAGGTGGAACCTTCCACATGCCCGATCGGTGCATCTCCAAAAAGTAAATCCAAAAGTAAATACTCAAACAAGCACGTGCTTTCCACATAGTCCAAGTTAAAAAGTGGCACAAAGCGGGCCCAAATTGGTAATTGAAAAATCGGGCTAGAGTGGAAGCGCCAAGTGTCCAAACGACACACCTTCAAGGGTCGAAGCCAAATCCAGAGACTCAAACAAGTGCCAAGACTCCACGTGTCTCGTGTCCGAGGAGGGTAGAGTCAATAGCTAAAAATTTAAAAAGGGGGTAGATTGGGCCTAAAATGAGTAAGTATAAAGGTGTCAGTGGAAGAAGCCACGTGTCAACATGACACTCCTTCAAAGGTAAAATCTCGAGAGGATTTTTGAATGCACGTGGAGCCTCCATGTGTCCAAGGTCAGACATATGGCCCCGCCAAGAAAAAAGGACTTAACCAAAATACAAAGGAACATAGCAAGCCGTAGAAGGTGCCACGTGTCTCTTTGGTGCAACTTCAAAAGTAAAATCCAAAAGTGGTCCCCTAATGAGCGTTGGTTTTCCACGAGGCCATGTTGAAAAGTCAAGGTGGGTCATCGAGGCAATTCAAACTTTTTGGCTCAAAAGGCGTAAAGTATAAAAATGAACCGCACCTCCACTGATGCCCAAGGAGCCACATGTCAGGCCTAAATTACATGTGGGCCAACGGGCCTGGGGAGGACTTTTCACCCAAATGGAAAATGTGGACCATTGGGCCCGAAGATGTTTTTTTGACAAAAATGAGTTGTGGAGCTATGGGGCATTTTTTACATTTTGTATTTTTTTTGTGCCAAAAGGCACAAAGTGACTTTTGGACCTATGGACCCATTATGGTAACTAGTTTTTTCCATTTTTTTACGGACCCAACTCAAACATTAAAATGGGCATATCTTTCGATCTAGTACCCAAATTAAAAAAATTTGCACCATTGGAAAGTTATCAACCTCGTCTATGCCATGGGAGCATGAAACTTTAATTTTGACAAGGTTAGGTGGGTAAAAAATGGGAAAAATATTTCAGGCCATTAATGCAGAATTCAATTACTTCAACTACCAAATCTAATTTTATTTGATCCAAATGTCGTTCTTCCTTCTTCAACAAGCCAAATAGACATAGAGAACAAGACTTGGATTATTGTGGGCAGATTTTGGTGGGCATTGATGGTTGGTGGTTGGATTTTAAGAGCAGAGCCGAGTTTATCTTCTTTCCTCCAAATTTAATCATCTATATATTGTAAAAACTTCTCATTTAAGAAGGGGAGACATTCTAGGATGTGGGGAAACTCTTTCAAAGTCACTTCCCAACTCCATATGAGTTGCAAGCCTTCTCCTACACCTAGAAAGCGTAATTGTGCCTCGACCACCCATGTAATAGTCTCTGTGCATCTTATAAAGAAATAAAATATTGTTTTGTGGCATCTTTCAACCATTGGCATTGTTTTTTTGTTTCTATATGCCTCTCTATCTCATTTGTTCTCCTGTGTGTATGTATTTCATGTTTACAGGTGTAAGATGTCATGCTTCATGGAGTTTCGATGGAGGATTTGAATCTAAGTCAATGTCACTTTGTCATCGACCTCCCTAAGTCCACCTTTTCCTTGTTTCATTCTCCCTCAACATAGTATCTCACCACTTCCTTTTATGGTGTATCACCGCTTAGTGTAGGCTCTTTCACCCCCCTCTCTTTGTCCCCTTGGAATGGTTAGATTAGGATAGATTAGATTCTTCCTGCACTGGAGTAGCTTGTGGCAGGTAGATTAGGAAGCAAGAACCGACTTTCTCCGGAGGTCCATCTCAAGTTTTACAAGTCCCATGGCTTGAGAGATGGTCCAATCTTGTCTAATCACACCAAATTCCCCACTCACAACTAGGCCATTTTGGGGGTGCTATGATTATGCACTAACAATATGCATAGTAAAATTGAATGTATAACAAAGTGGTTGTAGTTATTTTGAATACATGAGTTTTAGTGAAAATGAAAGAGACAACAAATGTGAGATAGGGAATGTTGCATTTTGTAGTAATAAAAATAAAAATGTTAGAAGTAGATTTAGATCCTTTTACTCTTGGAATTGAAAGGAAATTAGTGGAACAAAATGAAAATGATTTTTTAAGTAGTTGTACTTTTATTGGAATAGATAATGCTTTAAAATGAGTATTTTTATCGAATAATTCAATAAATGGAACTAAACCTTGCAACCGTAAACTTTAGGTGTATACAATTAATCTCGAGAATGCATTTTACTACATTTTAGTAACTTTTTTTTTTTTTTGAGAAAACTCGAATTTGAGTTCTATTCCTAAGGAAAAGTACCGCCACCCTATGTATAGTGCCGGTCTCAGAATCGACGCTCGAGAAAGACAACGGTCTCGTAACCTCTACTCCATAAAGAGGTGCTTCATGGTTTGTCACCAAGTAGGGTGCTAGTCCTAGGACTACTAGTCCGCTCGGGGCTATGGTTCTCGCGCCATTCTAAGAACTTCTAGGATCACACTGTGCAATTTTTAACTTGTATATACTAAATTCTAAGTTTATAAATTTACCTAAGAAACTACCAAAAATTAAATAATGCTCAAATATTGTCTTTTAAATAAATTAAACCTACAAAATGTAGATAAAAAGTTTCTTTCTCATTTAAATTTATGAGGGTAGGGTTTTCCCAAATAGAGAACCCAAATAAACATAGCTTTGAAATAAAACTAGATTGGTAAAGGAAATCCCTTCAATCCTTAAATGAAACAAATTACAATGATAAAAATTACAACTAAACTAATGTAAGCTTGATCTCCTTGCAGAATCTTCCATAGCTCTTCCTCTCTTGCTTCCATGGCTTCCTTCTCTCCAACCTACAAATTTAACAAAGGAAAAGTGACCAAATGAGGAAAATAGAATAAAGGAAAGGTTTTAATAAGAATTAATACAGAATTTTAGGGCTAGTTTGGAACCTTAGGATCTAGTGGCCGCTATTGATTTGATCTAAGGGTTGATGATCAACCCTACTTTTGTTTCGTAGAAATGTATTTTTAAATGTTTAAATTAAATCCTTAAGGGTATGTGTAGATGGGTGAATTGGGGCCATTTAATTTCCTTGGGGTGCCAAGTCCTTATTAGTTCTTAGCATGTTTTAGAATTTTAATAAAAAGGACTTTAAGCTATTAGGATAATGAAACTAAATTAATTAAGCATGAGGTTAACCATATTAGGATTGAACATCAACTAAAGAAGAGAAAATAATTAACCAAGTAAATTAAACTATGGCACCTTCCTAGTTGAATTTTAATTAATCGACCTTAGAGGTAAAGTAATTTTAATATTTAATCTTTTAACTAGACTTGGCTATCAATCGTGAAGTTGAATTTAGTGGTGTAAGTTAATTTAATATACCCTAGGGGTTAACACCTTTGTAACATTTCAACTTTTTTAAAAAAGTCGTAATTTTCGGGATAAGTGTCATGTTTTAACGTGTTCCTAGAATGCCATTTTTGCGGGTGTTACACAAAACAACACTCTAAACCCCGTACATGATATTTTAAGCACCGTATGTGTTCCTTATTATGTAGAGATCCGCATCAAGCATTAACTCAACCTCATTTGACCATTTGCATTCTCTTCATCGCATATCTAGGAACCTTGTCACTCCGTTTTACACTTTTAGGGAGCTATTAAAACTAAAAAGTTGGGTTTCATTCTTACCCACCATTTAAAACCTAAGGAACAAAATGCTTATACGCCTTCGCAAACCTCAACTATTTTTACTTGAAAATTTCTTGGAACCTTCGGTTTGGAAAATCACATTCTGGTTAGTTTGTCAAAGAAGTTTTATAGCCTTCTGGTCACAAATTCACTAGTTCAAACTTTACCGATTACGATCGATGGCTCGAAAACCCGTCCCCATTCGAAACCCATTTACTAGTTCTCGGTTATATCAACTCTAATGAATTCTCTATATATAGGGAACTTGTAGTAAATTTTCGATGCAAATTCGCGCATCAAATGGTAGTTTTGGACATGTTTTACCGATCCCTCGAGATAACTTTGATTGATTTTGCAACTAGGCCAATTACGACCGATGGCCTCGAAAAAATGGCCGCCAATCGTAAATTGTTCGCCATTTCTAAATTTTGCTGTTCTGTGAATTCTTGGTATATAGTGAGATATAATGAAATTCACCCATGGTTTGTTTTCTCATCAAAAGACAACATTTGTAAGTGGTTTCTTAGCCTACGAGCCTAAATTGAGTGTTTGCAACCAAGAGGCATTGTAAAAATAAAGTTCAAGGACCCCCTATCGGGTTACCAAACCAACACGAAAACTTGTTGACACTTGTAAATAAATATTTAGAACTCTATCTTGTGACTTGTTGTGTGAAATTTGACTTTTGGGAAAATAGTGTTTCTCTGTCTTCCTACCTTTTTCTCTCTCCTTGTTTAAAAAATGTAGTGAAATGAAATGAAATAAATTTGTGTATCTATCCCTCTTCCTTTGAATACGATTATTATTATTTTTATTATGTGAAGAGGAAATGAAAAACTTTAATTATGCTAGATCTAGGTGGATACAATGTCGTTGATTTATCGCTGATTTCATGCTCACACTGCTTTACAGGATGGAAGTGAGATGGTGAAAAGGAGGGGTGTAATTCATTTTCTATTATTGTAATTTATATATGTTACTGGAAAATGTATATATGTATAATGTAATTTCCATGTAAAGAAAATTTTATACTTGAAATTTGGTATTATGTATGAGATGCTAGTTTTAGGAATGCCTTGGGAAATGTTTATTTAATCATAGGTGCCATTTTATTTAGATTCAGGTATGGTAAAAAAGGTGGTTATGTATGTTAAATGAAATCAAATTTAATATATTATAGTGCATTGTCATTGTGAAATTTATTATGAAATATTAGGAGTGTTGTGTTATTTAACTATCAAATATGAAAAGAAACCTAACTCTAACGATCAATGTTAGTTTAAAACATGTGCATATCTACCTTTCTCGCATGGTATTTCTTAAAATAGAAGGAACCAAAACCTTATAATGAACTTAAATATCTACAGTTGATGAAACCTTCTTGCTTAAGTAAATAAGATCCCTAGTTTGAGTTATCACCACAGCTGTATGTTTAGCGACATTGGCATGAACCTATCAATTAGGAACGACATGGTCAAGATTCTATCTGGAGTATGTGGTTCCCTTCTAGGATTGCTAACCATGTGTGTGGTAAGGATATTGTGTTATCTTCAGGTCCTACAATGTGTTGAGTGGTGAAGACTGCTTTAGAAGTCACCTTAAGATTCATTTTGTGAAGCAACGACTATGCGGCGTAACATTACCATATATGGAGTAAGTAGAACTAACACTTCCTTAGTATCCTAATGGAAAACAAAGCCTTATGAAGTTAGATCTAGAACTTAACTTTATCATCGAATGAATTCCTTGTGCAATCTAGACAATACAATTGAAGCTAGTCAAATAGTTGTAGTATGAATTAAACTCTTGTTATGTATCTCTTTAGTTCCTCTCCGAGCCAAATGTGTTATATTGGATAGTAACAATATAACACCTTGGTCTTTACAGATGGTTTATGGGGTAAATATGGTTTCTCACCTTAATCTGATATATAATAGGCGTGGAGCCCTAAGTGCAAATTGGAATCAAACTAAACCTCGGTTGATTAAGAGGTTAACTTGTGGGTAGAAACTTGAGGTAACATATCAAATAAAGCGGTGGAGGGATGATTAGACAAAGATGTTGACATTTGTATTATTTGATATGTTGTTTTACCAGCTAAGACTTGATGTCTAAGTGCTAGAAACTGATTGAATACCCCTTTGGTCTCTCGTATAAGGCCACATAGTTATGGTAATTTGTTATTTCTATATATGTATTTTATTCATAACTTGAATATTTTATTTTTATTCGCTAGAACCAACTATTTTCTTGATTAACGTGTTCTTATATTTTGGGAATTTTATTTGATTGTTGCACTAACATGCAGATTTTTGCACTAACTATGGCTAATTGGACATTTTCTTTACTTATATATATATATATATATATATATTTAAGTTTAAAAGTTTATAGCCTAGCCCAAGGTTGGAGGTTTTTTCCACTTGGCATTTGAATGCATTGTTATGTTGGTCCTAATGTTGTAGTGTGTTGGAATAAGGTCATGGGATTCATCATGGAGTGGTGGAACATATGGGCCCAGCTTTGTTGTATGAGGGTGTTCCCTAAGGCATTACATATAACTAGCAGATTGTTGAACAGGAGTTATTATGTCACTTGGGTTAAGGGTGTCTAGACTCTATGTACCTAGGGCCATAGGGTGAGTGACCTCTTTTAGAGAGACATAAGAGACGTGAGGGAGACATAAGAGACTTGAGGGAGGCATAAGAGACTTGAGGGAGGTATAAGAGAATTGAGGGAGGCATAAGAGACTTGAGGGAGATTAAACCTGGACGTGTTTGTGTGTGATTAGTGCGCTGGGAGGTATTTTATTTTGTGATGCTTTACAATGTATATGGAGTTGTTTTGTGATGCTTTGGGAGGTATAAGGAGATTTTTTGTGATACTTTTGGAGGTATATGGAGTTGTTTTGTGATGTTTTTGGATGTGTATGTTATTTATTTATAATTTATGTGCACTCATGTAAGTATGGGTATAGTTTGTGATGTGAGGATTGAAGCTTCTCATTGAGGGTACATTTTGATCCATTTTTGACACTATGTAGCTAAAATTATTATTTCAAGTTGCATGAAACCTTTATATGTGTACATGTTGGAGATTCCATGTTGTTGTATTTTTTTTATGTTATGAATACTTTTATGTATGGAACATGTGTTACAAGTACTATATTGTGAGTTTTATGTATGTTCTTTCCATGGTTCGGTTGATTTCTTGTGATGTGATATGGTTATGAAGGTACATATAAAGTTTTCTTGTAAACCATTAGTGTTGTGTTTGGCCTTGATGTGGTATTGTGATGTTAGTTTCATTTGGGCACCCACAAAGAAAAATGAATTAACTAAAATTTAAAAACAATGAAATATTAAGCGATTGAGATTGATAAATATTGTAAAGGGAAAATAGTAACTACGTAATAATGTAAACTGAAAAACTGCCAATCTTCACATAACAGTAAGAACATGTCAAACCTAGCCTCCTTCCTTGTGTTTGGAATTTTGCAACAAGTATCTTTTCATTGGTGACATGAGTCTCGATCTGTTCATCCTTTCGTATGAGTACCCTCTTCTAACCTTGGCATTATGTCACATCAAGTATGATGCTCTTATAAGGGGAGGGAGATGTGGTTCCCGTATAAATAAATGAATAATTAAATATATTAATTTAATTAAATTATAAAAAAGAGGGGAAAATAATGCGTTGGTGGGGAAGGAGGTGGAAGAATTGAAAGGGGTTGGTGAAGGACGGTGGTCTGTGTTATGGTGGTGTGTTAAGGGAGAATTAGAAAGGAATGGGAAACCAAAAACACCAGACTGTCATTTTCCCTGCATAATAGTACATGCACTCTATTGAAATCTAGAGGCATTCATCATGCAGGAACACAAGTTGGCGCTGAAAATTTATCAATAATTGGATAATCGTAGTGAGTGTAGAAGTTGGAGATGTCGAGGACATACCCATGCTAAAACCAAGTTAACATTGTAAATATAGCAATAATTGGATAGATTGCAGAGAGGGAAATTTAAGGTGTCTGTTGAAAAGGATTAGAAACCTTCAAGGAAATTCTATTGGTAGGTGTAGATTTGGCCTCCATAGCCTTTTCCAGCCTTCCTCCCAAGCCTCTACGCCAAAAGGTGAATGCTAGAACAGTGGCATGGACTTCTATCAAAGCATAATCGAAATCTATTATTTTTTTCCAGCCTCCTGTGTAGCCTCTTTCAAAATGGGATTTTTAGAGAAGGGTACGTGATTCCTCGTGAATAATCAGTTGGATTAAGTTTTCTATATTTTCATATGGAGTATTTTTGTCAAATTCTAGGGATCTGGAAGATGACTGAGTGGTGTCATCTATTACATTTCCTTTTCTCTTTTAGATATGTGTACGAAGACAAATGTTCGTAAATAATAAGAAATCCTAGGACAAAGAGGACTCATGGGGATGCATTTTCTTCCCTGGAACAACTCAATCCTAGCCTTATTCTAGTCAAACAATGTTGTGTGAAATAACCTCATCAGATCTCACAAAAATACCCATCATAAGTGTTTTTGTGCTCCATATAACAGCTTTTTGCGTACCATCTGCATATTCATCTGAATACCTCCTATAATAATTACTAGGGGCGAGTTGATTCATTTAGACAATAGGAAATTATAGTTGCAGATATCTTAAAGGGGACAATAAAATTTGATTAGGAAAACATCATTGGGAGAAGAGAGGCTTGTAAAGATCCCAACACAAAAAACTTATTTCCTTGCAAGGGTATTGCTTACATGGGAATGATCAGTTGTTGATTTAATCTTATTAGAAAATAGAACCTTGAATTATTGGTTGCATGAAAGGCCAGATGGAGATGTGATACTAGAATAGGATAGCAAGAGAAAGGTAGCTTAAGAAATACGTAGAGGATTGGCATAATTGCATAGGGTATGTAAATAGCATATAGTGCATCGGGATATCGAATCGAGAAATATTATCTTAAATAAAAAATTTGAAGCCATTTAGTAGATCTCAGCCTTTCAAGGGAAATTTTTTAGTATGACACACATGTGACATTAGAACTCGTGGGAACACTTGGATACATCTCACCTAAATAAATACATTCTTGGATAGCCACTCTCATAGGTGATGTTTTCAAATTTAGTGTTGTGATCTTGGAGCCCCTCATAACTACTTTGCTCATTGTTCCCAGGCATGGTTTGTCTCATCTTATCCTTCATAATTCTCATAATTTAGTTTTACATTTGTAACTAAATAAATTTAAAACCTTGGGCATCTCACATTTGATTATTTTATATAAACGTGATTTTCAAAATAATAAAACAAAATTTTGCACTTATGTTATCCAAATAACACTTGGTAGCAAAGCATAAACTTAAACGCCTCCTTTAGACACAATCTAGAAAACTTGTTAACCAGACTATTAGCATGAAACAACAAAACTCCTCTTTATGATTTATATTACTGACTTGTAATTTGATCATCATTGTGGGTTACAACAAAAACCTTATGCACCGTTAGACCTGTGGTATCAAAATTTGGTGTTGGTTTCATTGGTATTGGTGACATCTAGTTAATTCATCAACTAAAACAACGTTTATGTCTACCTTGAAGTTAGAATTATGTAATTTCTAGATACTTTCAAAACAGTAGTCTCAACCCCATATATGAGATGTCAAGCATCCTATGTGTTCCTTTTTATGTAGAGATTTGTGTCAACCATTACATCAACCTTGTTTGATCATTTGCACTCTCTTCACCGCATTTTTAGGAACCCTCTCACTCTATTTTGCACTTGTAGGGAGCTATTAGAACTGAAAAATTGCTTATCCACCTTCGCAAACCTCAAGTATTTTTAATAGAAAATAGCCCTGAACCTTTGGTTTGGGAAAATCACATTCTGTTTATTTTGGAAAAGAGGTTTTGTAGTCTTGTGGTCACAGTTTTACTAGGTCAAACTAGACCAATTACGATCAGTGGCTCCGGAAAACCGTCACCATTTGAAACCCATTTACTAGCACTTAGTTCTATCGACTTTGAAAAATTATCCATATATAGGGGAACCTGTTAGTGTAAAATCACAAAGACCCTCAACGCTCGCAACTAGATGGGTTGAGACTCTCAGTGTGATTGCATAACATGGAGCATCTCTCAAAGCATGGGACTTTGAAATCGAGAGAGGTATCCGAATGAAGGCCAATTCATATTCCTCTATTCAGTGCACACATAATTTTTATAGAGGATATAACATAAAATCTATTGTAACTTACCAAGGAGACAGGGTTAAGAAGATGCAAGAAATTAAACCTAAACTAACTGAGGTGATGAACCAAAGGAATGTTAAACACCTAATTTGCTATCAAAAACAGACCATTAAAATGTAATACAACTACCAAGCATATGTAACCAATACTGAAATGAAAGATCGATGAAGGAAATGAACACAAAAGAGGGTAGAAGTCATCCATAAACATGTATTATTGCTTCACAAATTGATACAGAGCATTACAATGGACAAGAGGAAAAAAACTTGCATTACGGCCTTAATAGAAAGTTTGGACTCCACGAATTCATCTACGCACTGAGAGAAGAAGGGAGGGTGCAAAACAAAAATTTCTAACTCTTACAATGAGCCAAGCTCTTACCTTGACAGATGAAGCAAAGAGAGGAGAAGAAAAGAAGTGGTAAATCTGATCTGGAAGCTTAGCTACCAGCCATCAATGCCCCTATAGATCTACCCACAATATGTCAAGTCTACCTCTCTATGTTTCTTTCGCGTGTTGAAGAAGGAAGAATGGCGATCAAATAAAATTTGATCCGGTCATTAAGCAATCGAGATCATTCATTAATAGCACAAAATATGTTTTCCTATTTTTCACCCACCTAACCTTATCAAAATTAACGTTTCAGGCTTCCATGGCGTAGACAAGGTCGAGAATTTTCCAATGGTGCAATTTTTTTTGAATTTTGAGCACTGCATCGAAAGTTATGACCATTTGAATACTTGGATCGGATCCAAACAAAAATGATGAAAAACCTGTTTTGTAAAAATTGGTCCGCGTGCCCAAAATTCACTTTGCACCTTTTCGAAGCAAAAGCCAAAAATTCAAATTGCCTCCGATGACACGCCTTCCTGCTTTTGACTTGAAACATGGCCATGTGTAGAGCTGGCATGCATTTGGGGGCCAATTTTTTATTTTGATTTTAAACTTACACTGAAGAGACACGTGGCTCCTTCTGTGGCTTTACTCTATTTCTTTGTTTTTTGGCTAAGTCCATTTTGTTTGATGGGGCCGCATGTCTGACCCTAGACACATGGAGGATTAATGCACATTTGGGACCTACCACCAGATTTTACCTTTGAAGTTGCTTGCAGACGAGGCACGTGGAAGCTTCCGATGTCTCTTCTTTCATTAGCCAATTAAAACATCTAGCTCTGGTCCCCTTTTTGACTTTTGGACACGTGGAAATCCATTGTTTGTTTGGGGACTAGCCTTTGGGTCTAACCTTTGAAGATGCACCGATTGGAAATATGGAGGCCTCCACTGTCTCTTCTTTCTTTAGCCAATTCAATGGCCATCTTTTCCCCCATTTCAGACTTGGGACACATGAAAGGTGGCACTCATTTGCGTCTCTACTTTGGGCCGTGCCTTTGAAGTTGTGCCGATGAGACATGTGGCTCCTTCCACATCTTAGCTATGTTTCTTTTATACTTCACCGATTTTGGGCTTGTTGCTTTTCTCGGTCCCCGACTATGTGTCAAAGCCGGCACATGTTTGGGGTCTTCCTTTAGGTCACACCTATGAAGTTACATCTGCTGAGGCTCGTGGAAGCTTCCCCTAACCCTTCTATTATTATCTTGTTTAAGCCCGCTCTATCCCTTTTCGGCTCTAACCACGTGTCAATTTCCGTGCTTGTTTAGAGACCCTATTTCTCTTGCACCTTTTGGAATTGCATCGAGCTGACATGTGGCACCTTCCGCAAGTTAGTTTATACTTACTGGTTTGGGCCTCGAGTTCGATCGTATGTGAAGTTCAAAAAATTCATTCCCCTTGATTCAATATTTTTCTATCGAGCTCGATCTCCTTTAACAACGTTCAGCCTCATTTGCTTGCAAGCCTCGCTCCTCCATCAGAGCCCGCCCGCCGCTAATTGTTGGATTTGAATGTAGGCTCATAGGACAAATCGACCCTTAAATTTTCTTCTATACAGGGTTGTATTTGATGAATTTTTCCGAGAAGGGAAAACTTGGGATAACGGAACTTGTAGGAAATTGTTCATTTCACATTCGTCCATAGAACGGTAGTTTTGGACATGGTTTTTTGAGTCCTTGAGCTAAGTTTTGATCATTTGCAACTAGGCCAATTATGACCAATCACCTTGGAAAAATATCTGCTAATTGTAAACATTACACCATTTCTGAATTTTGTCAGTTACTATGAATTCTTGGTATATAGGAGGATATGTTGAAATTTATCCATGGTGTGTTTTCTCATCGGAAGACAATGTTTGTAAGTGGTTTCTTATCGTTTGATCCTAATTTGAGCATTTTGTAATTAGCAAGACAACTTTAAAATAAAGTGAAAGGGCCCCCAGTTGGGTTACTAAACCACCGTGGAAACTTGTCTAAACTTGTAAATAACTATTTGGAACTCTATCTTGTGGCTTGTTGTGTGAAATTTAACTTTTGGAAAAATAGTGTTTCTTTCTCTTCCCTATGTCTTTCTCTCTCCTTGGTTAAGAAATGTAGTGAAATGAAATGAAATAAATTTGTTCCTTTATCCCTCTACCTTCGAATACAAATTATTACTATTATTATTATTATCTAAAGAGGAAACTAAAAATGTTAATTATGCCTCGATCTAGGTGGATGGAATGTCATCGATGTTTTTATCGATTTCATTCTCACACAGCTTTGCAAACGAAGCGAGATAATGAAAGGCGAGGTGTAATTCATTTCTTATTATTGTAATCTATATATGTTATTGGAAAATGTATATATTTATAATGTCATTTCCATGTAATAGAAAATTTTCTACTTGAAATTTTGTAATATGTATGAGATGCTAGTTTTAGGAATGCGTTGGGAAATGTGCATTTAATAATAGGTGCCATTTTGATTCAAATTTAGGTTTGGTAAAATAAAGTTGGTTATGTATGTTAAATGAAATCAAATTTAATATATTATATCGTATTCTCATCATGAAATTTATTATAAAATTTCAGGAGTGGTGTGCTATTTAACTAGCACATATAGAAAAGAAACCTAATTATAATAGTCATCCTCTGCTTTAAAACATGTGCATATCTACCATTCTCGCATGGTATTTCTTAAAATAGAAGGAACCAAAACCTTATAATGAACTTAAATATCTACACTCGATGAAACCTTCTCGGGCTTAAGTAAATATGTCCCTAGTTTGAGTTATCGCCATAGTTGTATGTTTAGTGACATTGGCATGAACTTGTCAATTAGGAACGACATGGTCTAACTTTCTTCCTGAGTATGTGTTTCCCTTCTAGGAATGATAACCATGCATGTGGTAGGGATATTGTTTTCTCTTCAGGTCCTATACTATGTTGAGTGGCAAAGACCTTCTTAGAAGTTACCTTAAGATTCATTTTTCAAAGCAACGACTATTCAACGTAACCTTACCATATATGGAGTAAGTAGAAATAACACTTCCTTAGTATCCTAGTGGACAACCAAGTCTTACAAAGTTAGATATAGAACTTAACTTCATCATCGAACAAAACCCTTGTGGGATCTAGACAACATAAACATAGCTAGTGAAATAGTTGTACTATGACTTAAACTCTTGTTAACGATCTCTTTAGTTCCTCACAACTAAATGTGTTATCTTGGCTAGTGACAATATAGTGCCTTGTCTTATACAAATGATTTATGGGGTAAATATGTTTTTTCACCTTAATCTGATCTATAATAAGGTGTAGATCCCTAAGTAAAAATTGGAATAAAACTAAACCTTAGTTGATTAGTAGGTTAACTTGTGGGTAGAAATTGTAATTAATTCATTGCAAATGAAATCGATTTGAAAAATGTTGACTTAAGAGAAACCAGGAAACTAGAAACTTGGTCCCATAATACCTTGTTATGCCCTTTTATGACATTAAGAATTAAAAAAAATTCACATGTGGAATCGTGAAATGCGGAAATATGGGAATTACCTTGAAAACAAATCACTTTTGGTTCGTGTGTAGTATAAATGCTTACAGTCATGTACTTCTTCAAGATGTTAGACAAGTTCTTTTCTGCAACTCTTTTTGTTATAAAGTGACTCCAATAAGAGACCTAAGAAACAATGTAAACGAGATAAAAAATAGTATATGTGATAATTGTTTAGGAACAAAATTTCACTTGAAGTCCTTATTGTTGATTTAAGGATTGACATTTTGTTAAAAATGACTACAAATTGATCTTGGTGGGACTAGGCATTTGAGCCAATATAGATTCCATTAAAAATAAAATAGAAATAAAAATTATGATGCGTAAATGCTAAATTGAATCAAACTAATTTGGAACTAAAAACCGTAGTATGAGAACAAATGTGCTTCTAATGGAAGGAATTTTAGAGGAAATGGAAATTTTAACCTTTACCTCCTTTGAATCGTATTATTTTCCCTCAAAACTTTAGGTTGGTTTCCTGAATAATAAGGGTAAATTTAATTTTCAACTAAACACATTTTGAAAAAAAAATGTTTAACGTAAGAAAGATTTATTGTGAAATTCATAGCTTCTTAAAATCGACATTAATTAACAAATTATCTATGGATAATTAATGATATTCGATAAAGGAATCAATCATACATTCTCCTTTAAAGAATATTTCCTTGTAAAGTAAAGTAATCAATATTGTAAAGTAGGAAATTTTAAATGTTAGGTATTTAATTTCTTCAAAACTATAAGGTCATACAATGGAAAATTAAATTTAATGAAGATGTAAACCATAAAATGCCATGTCGTGGAGTATGCTGCTACCCAAAATTTCTTATTGTAATTGCGTCATTCTCCTAGTTTATGTCATTGAGTATGACATTGATGGGTGCTCCCTATGTTATCCTATTGTATGAGTGGGATCATGTTTATGTAAGTGTCTTATGTGTTGTTGATTTTATTTACTTTGAGACCTTTTGGTGTTGTGTAGTGAGCAATGTAAATAAAAAAATATTCTTGTATTTTTACTATTGCATTGTTTGTGTAAAATGTGGACGTTACAATACATAATGTTTAAATATAATGGTTTTATCTTTAATTTCTCAATTTTGACACCATTATAAATTTTCAGACATACACATAGTTAAATCCAATTACATAATTTTTTTACGGTTTACAAAATATATGTCTTTTTTTATAAAGTTCTTGAATTTGATCATCTATTGATTTCACCCAAATTTTTAATCCATTTACATGTAATATACTTTTAACATCAAATATATATATATATATATATATATATATATATATATATATATATATATATATATATATATATATGTAATACAACTAATCACCACATTTAGCCAGAAAAGAAAATATATATTCAAAAATTTTCTTCAATTAATATATTCCAATGTTTTCATCTCACGGACTAAAAATTTCCTATCCTTTTAGTTTCCAATGTTCATTGAACCATATAAGTACATATTTTACCTTTTCAAAATAATTAACTTCTACACATGGAGATATACTTATTAAATAGACTTACCAAAAACTAATTCATGAATATTTGGGTTCACAATCATTTTTAGATAAATTAGACTCTTAAAGTAGATTATTGTGTTTTATACATCATTGAAAAAAAAATGGGTCAAATTCATGTGAAGAAGGTCCCTATATTATATTATCGAGATCCAATCTATGTCCAACAAGGATTCAATATAAATAGAGTAGATGATAAGAACTCTACAAAGAGATATGTTTTCACATCTATTTGGAACCCTGTCAACAGAGCGCTGTCTTACAGCTTGCAGAACTCTGTTAGGAGCAACTGCAGTGGAAAGAGTAACGGAGGTCAGCCACACATGTAAAATTTCACACCGCGTAAGATTTTGGTAAGTGCTCAATTTCACTCGCATATTTTTTCCCATGATCCACTGAGGTCCAAAGTGGAAGACAAGATTTCGCAAGCTGGTTTGAAATTGAATGCAGTTATTTCACATTATGTTTAGCTTCACTTCTAAACAATGGATCTTGAGTTGAGGAAGAAACGCAAAAATCATTCACTGCTTCACAGCAGTCACATGTCAGCCTGTCAATGATAATGATGGGGCAAGGTATGCATGCATGTAAATGTGGAGTTTATTGTTAAATAATGATTATATTTATAATTGATTCAATTTGAGTTAAATTTCTTCCTTTTATACTTATATAGATATAGTGACAGAAAGTATATATATATAAGAGAGATATATATATATAGAAGAGGCAATATATAGTATGAAATATATATATAATAAAGAGCAGGCATATATATATATATATATACATTGATGGTTGTATAGTCTTTTAAATATGATCTGCTTACTCCCATGAAATCAATTTAAATTTAATATCGCCAGTATCGTGGAGGAAGCCTTCTATAATAACCAGGTTTGAAATGTTGATTGAGGAAATGAAAATAACATCAACTGATTTGATTAATATCAAATGGCAATCAAAAAGACAATAGCTGTCCACATTAGAGCGCATAAATAAAGTAAAAAGAATATTGCAAAATGTGTTTCAGGCGTATATGAAAAGAAGTGAGATGGATTTGTTAAATTAATATTATATTGGCAAATTGGGTCTAGTCCAGCTTTAGCTCCTTCTTGCGCTCAGCGAGAGAAAAGACAGTATGCCAGCAGAATACAGACAGGCGCTTGCAGCAGTAGCGAGTAGAAGATAAAGCGATACATATATGAGTATAACACGCAGGGTAGAGGCAGGAGAAAAAGGTCGCTGACAGCAGGCGAGGCAGGGAGAGGAATATGGCGCAGCAGAGTACAGGTATGGTATATATAGAGTGGTGGTATATATATATATATATATATATATATTGTTTCTGGCTGTGTACAACTTTAAAAATATGATCACTCATTAATCTGCTAATAATGATTTACTATTCATAGTTTCTGACAGGCTGATTCAGAACACATGATTGAGGAAAATAAAAAGGCTGGTTTTTACTTATCTTCATGAGCCTCTTCTGATTAGTTGATTCCTAAACACAAATTTTCTAAATATTGCTGCAATGATTTATTCACACATACACATAAGAGGTTGAAGTATAATATTATAAAAATGCAAAAGTCACAAGAAATGTAATATACACATGGCAAATAGGAAATATGATTGTTTATGAGAGAGAGGAATATTATTTAAAACATTATATTTCACTTATTTTATCAATATTTTTAAATATTTCAGTGGCATGTACTTTTAATATAAAACACATATTTTTGAATGTATGTTAGTAGATTATGTGTTATTTATTCCTTCATACTTGGTCACAAGTGTACAGAAACATTTCTGTCGGGATTAATTTAGTCTGTATAGAGAATATTTTCATGAATATTACTGCACAGTTATAGAATGCAACCAAACACACAATCCTTCTGAACTATGGTACTGTGTCCTTTATGATGTGCAATAAAAATAAGAGAGAGCAGATAGAGCAAAACACACACACAGTGATTTTTTAGCTATTATCTTCAATACAATTTCAATTGTGTTTGCAGTTACATTTAGAAAATGATTTGAAACCGGAAGATAGAGCTAATCCATTGATAAGAGAAAAAATAAAAAGGGAAAATGAAATGTCAATCATTAGTAGCACGTGGCATTTTAAATATATATATATATGTTATTGAAGTGCTTTTTTGGACATCACAAAACCTATGACATTTCATTATCGCACAATGAACACAAATAATGCCACGCTTCAACACTTTTCACGCCGTCATCATGAAACTTAATGTAATCATGCACATCATCTTCCTGCGCATGCAGGCAAAAGTTTGTTTCCAACAGTTTCGCTGAGAAAATGAGATACCTTCCGTAATTTTTCGGTTTCGAAGATAAGTTTATTATGCACAGAGTCGCCAGGAAGTGCTGCATGTCGCACGATTTTCAGTCTCAACCAGTCAAGGCGTTTGAATAGAGGATGTTGAAGAAATTCCCAAAGTTCGGACATGTGGATTTGTTTATTTTCTTCTTACATTTTTTCCATAAATACATCTGTATTATATGGAGTCATGACAAGGGCAATCCCAATATGCATAACCATATCTAGACAAATTTTTAACATTTGTTTGCGACAACCATTCTCCTACTGTTTCTGCAACTGATTGACAATACTTCACAATGTTATTCATGAGCTATTTAAGTTATTCATTCTACAATTTATTATTATTTAATGTTTATTATAAATATTGTATTATATGTAATTTTACATTATATATTGGCAATGAGAGTTATTCATTATAATATTAATATCCAATGACATTATCCCACGGCGGTTCAATATTTGTAATTGAGCAATATTCTAACACATCTCTTAGTAAAATAAAAGTATGAGCTCCTGCAAATGATTAACCCAGCTGGAGTAAATGGTTGCCACCGATTCCTGTTGTTCGATTCATCGCTAATATTCGTCCCTTCAAATGAAAGAAGAAACCTTCTGGTCGTCTGAACGCTTCCAAATCGTAAGTGCAATTTCAATCAGCATGGAGAAGTGAGAGGACCGTGGTTAGATTTTTCGCTCTCTTATAAGATGGAACAAGCGTTTTTCTTCCAACACCTGCAATGTATAAGGGATCAGAATCTGTTTGAGCATTTATGCAATACAGTTGAAATACCAATGGAAAATAGGTTTCTCAACTTCCTTTGCTTATAAATAGATTCAAGAACAGGAAAAGAGGCACAGATTACCATAAATTTCTGACAACCCTGTCATGGAGCAGCTGATAGAGGAGTGTTTGACACCTGGTCTTCCTCCATTGTCCCTTCCTCTCAGAAATGCAGAAAGAGTCGCCCATGTGGTCCTCGTAATTATGACATGTAAGGAAAAGTCTGCAACAGTGAGGTTCCAATCAGCTCACTTGTTCAGGTTGTAAGTTTTTCTGTGACTATTTGCAATTCATGTAATCTGTTTTTATTTCTACTGTTATGATGTTCGGTCCCTCACATAAATAAAACATATTAATATTTTTCCATGCAAGGAACTCTCATTTCCATTTTTATTTTTCCTTTTGAAGAAGAGAGGTTTATTTATAAGGTAGTGTCTTCATGTTCTTCATGTCCTTTTAGCTCAATAAATTAAAAACTAATCCCTTCTAGAATGATATATCTCACTTCAAATAAATATGTAAATATTTCTATAATTCTTGTGGTATGTTATTACAAGAATATGTTTAATATCATAGCTTTTTTACATATGTCTTTAATTTCAATAAAACATTTATTATTAATTGAAATTATTGATATGACCTGATTCTTTCAACTTCTGCTTGTCCATGATGTTGTATTTAGTATTTTTTTGTTGTTTCAAGCTTCATCCTAGCAAAAGGCCTTATTATTTAGGGATCCTGTGTAAACAAACTCTTCTCATGAGCACTTGATAACCATATATATGGTAAGGAAAGATTTGGATGTAATCTCATCCATTGTCCATGGTACTTCCATCTCATATCTGTTTCCATCTATTTCAGTGGTAGAGGTTAATTTGTTCGTCACATCCTATAAATCAGATCTTTATGAGATGCTTAAATCATACACATTTAGTTTCAAAAGGCAGCAACTTTGCAGAACAATGCCGGTCATTATTACTTATGATTTTTCAAGTAATACAATCAAAGGTCAAACATCTTCCTTAACATTATTCTTTTCACACAGGTCAGCATGGACGCCAATGTCATCGAGAGCACGCAAAATGGAATTGGTGAATTGTTTTTTTCAACATCCCATTAGATTCAAGCATTATTTTACAGTATTTTTGTAATTAAATCCATACTGACAAATGCAGATTAGCTTTTTCATCACTTCCATGAATAGAATTCTGGACCTATGATTTATGAAAGTTATTTACTTACCTGAACATCTGGTTGCAGTTTTTTCTCTGATTTTTGTAAATTCATATAATACATTGCTAAGATAAAGCTCAAGGAAAGATAAATGAGCTGACCTACATTTGTTTAGAGGTAAGGCTCACAATGGGAGATCCTTCAAAAGCTTATATATGCCTGAATATTTCTTCTGAGAGCTTCTGAAACCCTCCTGAAAATTACCTACTTTGTTATCAAATAAAACATTTCAACTCTGCCTGATGATTGATTTAGGTTCTATCCTTCATATTTTTTTTCCATATTGTTAATTTCATATGAGAGCCTGCACTTAACAACTGGGTATATAATAAGAATTATCTGAAATGCAAATCCCTAATAATTATGTTTGTTGCGAAAATGAAACTTCTACTTAAATGAGTTTCAATTTGGACGGCTGTTTATTGACAAAAGCAAAAGTCTATATTGCGAAAGATTTAACTTGTCATAACGTCTTTTCACAATTGAGTTAACACATATGAAAAATGCCACATAACGAGGAAAAAATTACATTTAATACAATATATTATCCACACATGTATTGAGGTCCTTTAATAAACACACTTACAACATGGACAATTTAAATATATTTTGATCTCATTATTCCCAACAAATCTTCATGGAGTTATGTGGTACACATTATCTGTTTCCTCCTCAGGTGAAGGCTGTCTTCTTTCAGTGGTTACTTTCTAAGTGGTCACTGAAATTTAAAGGTCTTGTATAAGTTTATCACTATTGTTTCCAAGAGAGAGAGTGGAAATTTGCAAAAGAGATCTTTGCAATACCTGATGCTTTCTTCCAAGACGCTTATAGAGTAGATAACCGCGCTTAATACTTTTTTTTATCTGCCATTTCCTGACATCAAATTTGGATGAAGGACTATTTTATTTTTATGTCAAAGAGTATTCTTTGATACAGAGTTTAGTGTTTATGCAAGGTTTCAATGAAACTGTGATTCTCCTGAACTGGAGTGCTCTAAATAACATTAGAGTCCCACTGCATATTAGGCAAAGCAAAGCAGATTCTCATCTATATGCAAAAATGATTTCTTGACAGTGTTTTTTTCTCCACAAATGAGGCAAATGATATCATAGTAAAATTATATTTTTGAACACAAATGATATTTAAAACCCTTCACTTTTACCCAATTACCAGTCTTTGGCAAATTAGTTTTTTACGATTTACTATTTGTTCTGTATTTTCAGAGTCGAGCAATATCCATTGAAATGTTTAGTGGATATTCTTCGTTGTTTCGATTCTTCACCATTCATCCATTATGGTAGTTATTCGCTTATTCTGCTTATAAGGGAGCTATGGTGGTGGCATTTTGCCCAGAGTTCACTAATCTGAGCTTCATCATATTTTCCGGATGGCCTCTTGCCAGAGAAGCAAAACGACGATATGTACTTTGATTTCCAGAAACAAAAACTATGTTAGTCAAGCTGTCTCAAACCAAGACTTATCATGAAACAAACCGGTCAAAGTTCAAAGCAAAAAAGAGCTCACTTATGTGGAAAAAGAACATGAAAGATGAAGATATTTTGAATGTGAAGAATGAAACTCAATTTCAGACGTAAGCCGTCAAGGAACAATTACAAGTAGAGAATGTAGAACGGGAGATAAGTCAATTATGGGATCTGATTATTCATCGCAAAACCACCAAGAACTAATTGATGAAGGTTACACGTGACCAAAGGAATTGGTAAATTAACCCAACATGTATTATTAGATCCATCAGATGTGTTGAATATCTTTTTCTTTTTTTTGGCATCTTCTAATTACTCTATCGATGATCTTTCACTTAATTTATTTTAACTCCTAGGTGAACTCTTCTTCTCACATCTTCCTATAAACAAGATGTATAAAATATAATGATTAATGTTGGTAGCATATATAGAACATAGATAGAGTAAGTAGATAGGAAAATATAGAAATAGAAGGAGAAGAGGTTTGCTTGCTCACTCAGATTTAATGTTCATGCAATTTTTAATAAAAGATTTGAGCTTTGTTTATCGGGTCTTCTAAGCCATATCATTATTTATGAGGGATTAACACCCAAGGAAGGGTGAAGTTGTGGTCTCGCTAAAACCCTCCATAGTTTTGTTACTTTTTTTCATCGTAGATGACTATATTGGGGAAGAAATTTATTTTCTTTATCTACATTTTTAAATCTACAAGCTTTGTTTTAGTCATAGTATTTAGAAACAATTTTCTTTCAGCTCTAAGCTTGTTTACTTTTGGGGCTAATGTTCTTTCAAGTATTATGTAAGAAGAATAATTTCTTTCCACACTTCTTAAATTTTCTATAAATGTACATATAACACTAGAATTATTTAAACTTTACATCCCATAATTCAATGATTAAATTACTTTGATTTAATGGACAACATTTTTTATTTCCACAAGTTAATTTATACCATCATTTTCAATGTCTTTTCCAGGGATACTACCAAGTTATAGAATTTTTGAGAGGGTTTACATTTTTCTTAGAAATAATTTACGTTAGAAATTACACAACTTTTTACTCCACTCACTAAGCGGTATAAGTTGATTGAGATGATTTATTTAATCCATACACCATCCAAGATATGCCCATGGTATATTTTACACAATCTTCTAATGACACAAATTTCTTCATCTAATTTTCAAGAAAAATCTTCATAGGTTCAAGGATTTGCCACTAGAAGAACTCTGTTGGGAAATTAGAGTTTCCATGGTAAATTAGTAATATACCATGAGGTAAATAAATGGGTAGTTTGTTATTTGTTTGTACGGTTTGGAGGATTTCAGGAGGATAAGGATAGGATTAGATCCCATATATTGTGGATCAATATTCAGAGCAATATCTCTCTCAAAAATAATAAAATTGTATTGTTTTGATTGACTAAATTTCGATTTGGCATCGAAAGCAAAGCTGTTTCTAAAAATTTTTCGTGCCTTGATCTTCATAGAGTTCAAGAGAAGGTAGACCACGTGGTGCGAAGGCTCTTCATATACGAAAGGTCTTCCTTTTCTTGTCAATGGTAATGTAATGTGGACCATGTGCTGATCCCATTCACATTCGAAAAGGATGTTTAGAAATATTATTTATTGATATATTATTTTGCATGGAGGCTATATTATTTTTCAAAGAAAAAAAAAACAATTAAATCGTATGCAGCGTATGTTTTTTTTTGAAATTGGCCCATCATTCTTCACTCGTTAGTCAGCAAGTACAAGCCTGAGGAGGTCGATTGATATAGCTTAACATTCTGTGTTAGCTGCGTACATGTGTTTATTATTTCAGATCACAAAATCAAGCTGATCCGCCATCAATTGAAGCTTTTAATGAGGAAGGGGAGATAGTGTTCGCACCGAGATTCATGCTTTGTATTTGGTATTGTAATATTATCCCTCACTGTAAGAATCGGATCTCTACCGATCCACCTTTGATTCCAGGCATGTGGCTGCGTCTTGAACCTTGGTTCCTCCTCCAAGTCAGTCAAAGAAGAGACAAAAGCCTGACAATGCTTAATCTGGCTGAGGCATTTTGCAAGCTCCTGCTTCGAGCCCGCCACGTGTTTGTCATATTTCAGAGGCGTTGCTGTTAAGTCTATTCTGAGCCCGACGTGTTGGGGCTTATCTCAGATCTGGATCTACATGGTTTAAGGAATACATTGGTCATTCCAATTTCCTATGGTTGAACGAATATCAAGCTCCTGCTATTTATGTACATCGCATTCCATTGGTCAGATCTGGATCTACGTGGTTTCATTATGTACATTGCATCTTGAGATCAGCGTCCCACAACTTCTTCTTTTTTGATATTTGAATATATATATTCAGCAGATTGGATTTGGCGAGCTTGTATTTGTCTTTTTTTTGGCGAGTTCACTGCATGCATGGAGTTCTGAGGTTCACCGTCCAAGATATTCATTCTTCACGTGTTCCTTGAACGGATCTGACATCCACATATCGACCTGGGCATGCAGGATCTGCTCCACTGCAGGCATGAAAGGCGGATCCAGAGGACAGATCTACTAGATTTGGACGTGTATCTTTCAAATCAATTCTCTGAGTTGTTGTCTTGCATAAACTAATTTTTGATCTTTTAAATTATAGAAAGTAATTAAAGATTACTTTCTTATTTTTTCATTGGTGATTTGGTAATGGAAAAAATGAACCAGATAGAAAAATTCGATGGAAAGGATTTCCATACATGGCAAATCCAAATCCAACTGTTGCTGATTGAAAAGGATCTTTGGGACATTGTTGATGGAGGATCGGTTGCACCAACAGATGTAGACGCACTCCAAAAATGGAAAGTCAAAGATAAAAAAGCTTTGGCCATTATTGGCCTCGGATTATCCAAACCGTATCTACATCATGTAGATTTCAAAAAATCATCCAAAGAAATATGGGAAGCATTGAATCAATTATTTGGATCAAAAACTGACAATGCAGAGATAAATATGAAGCAGAAATTATATGGGTTGAAAATGGAAGAAGGAGGAGATATTGTATCTCATATCAGCAAGTTCCGCTCTCTAATGGCCCAACTGGATGGCATTAACGAAAAGGTGAAACCCAATGATGCAAAGGCCATATTACTAAATAGCATGCCTAAAAGTATGTCCAATATGGTGTTTACTTTAAGTAAACTAAATCCAAGCTTGGAGAGCATAATAGCAACGCTACTCGATACGGAAAGCAAGGATGATGAAGAAGAAGAAGCAACATTAGCTAGTCAATCAAGTAATTCCTATAAAAGATCAAAACATATCAAAAACTGTATATGTTTTTATTGTAGGAAGCCAGGACATGTTATTCTCAACTGCATGAAAAGAGCAAAAGATCTACTTGATGGAAAACTATCTCGACAAGGCCATGGCTACTGAAGAAGATGATACTGAAGAACAAAACACAAATGCTAATACTGAAGGTTTTTCAAGCGATGAGGATTATCTTTTTTGAGTTGTTTGTGTTTTGTATCTACCCATGTCAACTCTAAGGGAGGGAATGTTGGGAAATTAGAGTTTCCATGGTAAATTAGTAATATACCATGAGGTAAATAAATGGGTAGTTTGTTATTTGTTTGTACGGTTTGGAGTGATTTGTGGGAGGATAAGGATAGGGATTAGATCCCATATATTGTGGATCAATATCTGTATAAATATCTCTCTCAAAATAATAAAATTGTATTGTTTTGATTGACTAAATTCCCGAGAACTCCACTTTCTAAGTGATAATTTTGAGTCTGCTCTTTTATTATCCAACTCAGCTAAGAAGAGGTGAACTAAAATTTTTAAGAATGGAAGACAACATTAGAGTTCTTAATCTCCAACAACAATCATCAAATCAGTTAATGAAGAAGATTTCTCCATCAAACCTTCATAGCTTTCTTATGGATCAATAATCAAGACCCGTGACACTTTGTTGTTTGATTTTTATGTATTATGCAAGAGCTATGATTACAAAAATTATGCACACAAGTTTAAGATAAAAATTTCTTCCACACTCAAGGACGTAAACTCGAGATGGTTTATGGGTTTAAGAAGAGATGTTCGAGTAATTTCCAAGAACATATGAAGGAAATGTTTTTGACCACGTACTCAAGATTACCGCAGTAAAGTAACAGAGAGAGTACGAATCATCAATATTTCACAAAGGAAGGTGTAACACCTCGAAGATTACTTTGGAAAGGTTCTTATTCGTTGTTAAAAATTCAAGACACACAAGGCTACTCTAAGTATCTCAAAGTTACATTTTTGAAGGACTAAATGAGAGGATATGGACACTCTTGGACCTTGATAGGGGGAAGGAGAAATTTGAAAAGATATTTTTGATGATATTTGTAAATCCAACAAAAATTACTCCATAAAGAACCAAGAATATAATAAGAAGTGCTTTGATCAAAGGGATGCTCAACTACCACAAAAGAATTGGGGATACATATAAATCAAATATTATAAACATGTTCAAGAACATGAAACACGATATATTCAATGACATGGCCACCCAAATTGATGATTTACATGGTAATAAGTAGAGAAAAGTTATAGAGGAAACACTTATAGAGTTTTTCCATGCATGTAGAAGAAAGAAAGTTGATTGCAGATGGAGAGGATTATAAAATATTGAACAAGAGAAGGAGGATGAACCTAAATTCAAAATTATAGAAGCAGAGGATGGGAAATTCATTCTATGTTACTCAAAGGAAACCATGGCCACCAAGAGAAGGAGGTATCCCACAAGATCCCGTGTCATGTTTTTAAAATTGGGCTAGTAATCCATATATGAAATCCCCACCTAGGGCTAATTTTTATCAAGGTTGAGCTCCATACCTTAGCTAACATTAGTTACCAGGATAATAGTGGCAAACAACCTCACCAGAATTCAGGCAAAAAAAACATTTCAGCAACCTCCTTACCATAGCGGTAAGCTCTCGATGCCAAACCCCAATCTTGCTCTCAATGAAGGCCTACTCAATTTCTAGCTCAACCAACACCTAACCCAAATAATAAATATTCTTACCTAGCCTATACCACCAAATCATCCCAATACACTTCTTATTATGTTGATGTTAATGAAATCCATATTTGTTCAAGAGGAGCACTTCCTCCACCAACTAAACCCACCATTATATAGGATTGTCAGATGAACCGTGAGTTTCTACATATTGATCTCGCAACAACGTGATAGAGTTCAAACAAGGGTAAATTGTAAATCAATGAACCACCATTTCTAAAGAGATTAAAGTTAAAACAATTATCACCCTAAGTCATATTTTGATTTTGATTTTGAGTTAATCAACCGAAGGATTTTTGTGTCAAAATTACACTTATTCGAGCCATCAAGGATGTTTCTATCTACAATAAGTCAGTAAAAGATATATGCATAAAAATCCGTGATGAAGAAGTGTGGATCCATCCACCGTAAAATTTATCGATAGTCAAGCTCGATATCATGTCTCGGAAATTCGGGGCCTACTAAAGTATTAAAGATATAGTGAATTCCTTTGTAAATGTTACAAGTAATGGAAAAATAATACATAATACTCTTAATCGACTTATCGAAACAATAAATGTCATGAATTTTTTTTTGGATGACCTCGGAAGTTAGAAGGACTATTGGGCAACAACCAAAGTCTTACAACTCGATAGATAGATAAACAATGACACCAAGGAGTCCTCGAGGAAATGTTTCAAGCAGTAGACTCTTCGAATACCCCGTTGATTAAATTTTACTCAAACCAAAAAATCAAGTTTAGCAAAGTTATCCTATTAGTTTCTGTAAGACCATGGTTGGTCACCATGTTGACGCATTCATAGGTCGCTGGTTCGACAACATGATTATTTTACAAAAACTCAGGATGCCAGAGAGTTCTTATACACCGATGTAACACCCACATTTTCAACATTTAAAAATACAATACAATAAATTATCCTCAATATTTTTTGGACTTTAATTTCACAATACAAAAACACCACATGGGAATGCAAATAAAAGAAACCTGGCATCACGTAGGACACTTACATAAACATGAATCCACTCATAAAATAGGATAACATAGGTACAAATCAATGTATTACTCAAACAATGTAAAATGAGGACAATGATCCATTTATGAAGAAACATACGATAGGCATACTCCACAACATGGCCTTTTCAATGTTTACATATTCATTACATTTAGGTTTCCATCAGATAACTTCATAGTTTTTAATAGATTAAACACATAAGGTTTAAAATTCTCTTATTTTTCAAATTCAAAGTAATTTTTTATTTTCTTTAAGAGCATTAGTCTAACAAGGAATGTGTAGTTGGTTCCTTTCTCTAATTCCATTAGTTTTTCCATATCTCATTTGTTAAATAAATTAATTTGGCG